>CM053030.1:535132155-535732155 GCA_028564925.1 Lithobates sylvaticus
CTTCATCTCTCTCTGTCTCTCTTCCTTCACTCCCCCCTCTCTTCATCACCCCTCTCTCTCTCTCTTTTTTCATCTCTCTCTTTCTCTCTCTCTCTCTCTCTCTCTCTCTGTCTCTCTTCCTTCATCTCTCTCTTCCTTCATCCCTCTCTCTCTCTCTCTCTCTTCCTTCATCCCTCTCTCTCTCTCTGTCTCTCTTCCTTCATCCGCCTCTCTCTCCCCCTTCACCCCCTCTCTCTCCCCTTCACCCCCCCCTCTCTCTTCCTTCATCTCCCTCTCTCCTCCTTCATCTCCCTCTTCCTTCATCCCTCTCTCTCTCTCTGTCTCTCTTCCTTCATCCCCCTCTCTCTCCCCCTTTACCCCTTCATCCCTCTCTCTCGCTCTCTATCTTCATCTCTCTCTTCCTTCATCCCTCTCTCTCTCTGTCTCTCTCACTAATCCCTCTCTCTCTCTCTCCCTTCACCCCCCTCTCTTTTCCTTCGTCTCTCTCTTTCCCTTGCCCCTCTCATTGGATTGGAGCTTTAGTTATTGTTCTCATCAAACACCAGAATGGGGAGAAAATGTATACTCTGTGATTATGACCGTATTATGATTGTTGGCACCAGCCAGGCTGTTTTCAGGCTATTTCTGGGGTTTTCACTGACAGCAGTCTCCAGAGCTTATTCAAAATGGTGTGAAAAGCAAAAAAAAAACTTCCAGTGAGTGTCAGTTCTATACATAGAAATGATTGGCTGATGAGAGGTCAGAGGAGAATTGTCAGTCTGAGCCAAAAGAAAGGCTCTAGTAACTTAGATACCCACCCTAGTGACCAGAAGAGAATCTTATGCCCCGTACACACGGTCGGAAATTCCAACAACAAAATCCGTCAGACTTTTTCAGACGGATTTTGTCCGGCACTGGTGTTGCATACACACGGTTGGACATTCTGAACGTGGTGACGTTCGTTGCGTACGACGGAACTACGTAGAGGCTATTAGCCAATAGGTTTCGTCTCGTAATTTGATCTGAGCAATGCGCGGCAATTTGTCCGTCGGAATTCTCTACACACGATCGGAAAAAGTCCGATCGGATTTTGTTGTCGGAAAATTTGAGAGCAGGATCTCAAATTTTTTCCGTCGGAAATTCTGATGGAAAAAGTCCGATGGAGCCCACACACGGTCGGATTTTCCGACAACATGGTCCGATTGGACATTTTCCGTCGGAATTTCCGACCGTGTGTACGGGGCATTAGAACACAACCAATCTTGAGGCTGATGGGCTACAACAGCAGAAGACCACGTTGGGTTGGATTAGGCTAAGAAATCAAGGTTGAGGGTACAGTGGGCACCGGATCATCAAAACTGGACAGACTGGAAAAATGTCTCCAAGTTTGATGGATCTCAAAAGTCCAAGAGATAGAGATCACCAATGTAAGGAACATTCTTCCCACTGATCACCAATGTAAGGAACATTCTTCCCACTGATCACCAATGTAAGGAACATTCTTCCCACTGATCACCAATGTAAGGAACATTCTTCTCACTGATCACCAATGTAAGGAACATTCTTCTCACTGATCACCAATGTAAGGAACATTCTTCTCACTGATCACCAATGTAAGGAACATTCTTCCCACTGATCACCAATGTAAGGAACATTCTTCCCACTGATCACCAATGTAAGGAACATTCTTCTCACTGATCACCAATGTAAGGAACATTCTTCCCACTGATCACCAATGTAAGGAACATTCTTCCCACTGATCACCAATGTAAGGAACATTCTTCTCACTGATCACCAATGTAAGGAACATTCTTCCCACTGATCACCAATGTAAGGAACATTCTTCCCACTGATCACCAATGTAAGGAGCATTCTTCCCACTGATCACCAATGTAAGGGACATTCTTCTCACTGATCACCAATGTAAGGAACATTCTTCTCACTGATCACCAATGTAGGGAACATTCTTCTCACTGATCACCAATGTAAGGAACATTCTTCCCACTGATCACCAATGTAAGGGACATTCTTCTCACTGATCACCAATGTAAGGAACATTCTTCTCACTGATCACCAATGTAAGGAACATTCTTCTCACTGATTACCAATGTAAGGAACATTCTTCCCACTGATCACCAATGTAAGGAACATTCTTCTCACTGATCACCAATGTAAGGAACATTCTTCCCACTGATCACCAATGTAAGGAACATTCTTCCCACTGATCACCAATGTAAGGAACATTCTTCTCACTGATCACCAATGTAAGGAACATTCTTCCCACTGATCACCAATGTAAGGAACATTCTTCCCACTGATCACCAATGTAAGGAACATTCTTCTCACTGATCACCAATGTAAGGAACATTCTTCTCACTGATCACCAATGTAAGGAACATTCTTCTCACTGATCACCAATGTAAGGAACATTCTTCCCACTGATCACCAATGTAAGGGACATTCTTCTCACTGATCACCAATGTAAGGAACATTCTTCTCACTGATCACCAATGTAAGGAACATTCTTCCCACTGATCACCAATGTAAGGAACATTCTTCCCACTGATCACCAATGTAAGGAACATTCTTCCCACTGATCACCAATGTAAGGAACATTCTTCTCACTCATCACCAATGTAAGGAACATTCTTCTCACTGATCACCAATGTAAGGAACATTCTTCTCACTGATCACCAATGTAAGGAACATTCTTCCCACTGATCACCAATGTAAGGGACATTCTTCTCACTGATCACCAATGTAAGGAACATTCTTCCCACTGATCACCAATGTAAGGAACATTCTTCTCACTGATCACCAATGTAAGGAACATTCTTCTCACTGATCACCAATGTAAGGAACATTCTTCTCACTGATCACCAATGTAAGGAACATTCTTCTCACTGATCACCAACGTAAGGAACGTTCTTCCCACTGATCACCAATGTAAGGAACATTCTTCTCACTGAACAAAAGAAAAATGTAGACTTTCAGAAGAAGATCGACAACGTCGACCTCAATACATCTTTCAGTGCAATCTACCCATAAGACGTCATCTTCTGCATTGCCTGGAAGGGACTTGTAAAGCTAACATCCAGATTTTGGTGAAGGGCAGAACACAGTCCCATCCGTTTTCGTACGCAGCCCGAGTCCCGTTGCAGCGGTGGCGTCATCGCACATTGTACGTGAAAGTCTGAAATTCCATTTGAAATACATTCCCGGCTTTATGGGGCTTCACAGTGCTAATCACACCATTAGCACCGGGATCAATATCTGTAAGTACACTCATTACTAAGACGTCAAATTGGTCATTTTTTTTAAAACTCATAAACAAATCAAACCGTGAATGTTTAACATGGAGCAGCATCAGGTGTAGTTTCCATGTTAAAGGGCTAGTTCACCTTTTAGACCATGTTTCGCATTTAGGGTGTAACATGAAACATGGTCGCCTACCCATCCCCAAAACCCTCACTGTCCCCACTTCCTCACCTGAAAACATGGTCACCTACCCATCCCCAAAACCCTCACTGTCCCCACTTCCTCACCAGAAAACATGGTCACCTACCCTACCCCAAAACCCTCACCTTCCCCACTTCCTCACCTGAAAACATGGTCACCTACCCATCTCCAAAAATCTCACTGCCTCCCTTCCTCACCTGTAAACATGATCACCTACCCATCCCTAAAACCCTCACGATCCCCACCTACTCACCTGAAAACAAGGTCACCTACCCATCCCCAAAACCCTTACCGTCTCCCTTCCTCACCTGAAAACATGGTCACCTACCCTACCCCAAAACCCTCACCATCCCCACTTTCTCACCTGAAAACATGGTCACCTACCCATCCCCAAAACCCTCACCGTCTCCCTTCCTCACCTGAAAACATGGTCACCTACCCTACCCCAAAACCCTCACCATCCCCACTTTCTCACCTGAAAACATGGTCACCTACCCATCCCCAAAACCCTCACCGTCTCCCTTCCTCACCTGAAAACATGGTCACCTACCCAACCCCAAAACCCTCACCATCCCCACTTCCTCACCTAAAAACGTGGTCACCTACCCATCCCCAAAACTCTCACCATCCCCACTTCCTCACCTGAAAACATGGTCACCTACCCATCCCCAAAACCCTCACCATCCCCACTTCCTCACCTGAAAACATGGTCACCTACCCATCCCAAAAACCCTCATCATCCCCACTTCCTCACCTGAAAATATGGTCACCTACCCATCCCCAAAACCCTCACCATCCCCACTTCCTCACCTGAAAACATGGTCACCTACCCATCCCAAAAACCCTCATCATCCCCACTTCCTCACCTGAAAACATGGTCTAGCTACCCATCCCCAAAACCCTCACCATCCCCACTTCCTCACCTGAAAACATGGTCACCTACCCAACCCCAAAACCCTCACCATCATCACTTCCTCACCTGAAAACATGGTCACCTACCCATCCCCAAAACCCTCACCATCATCACTTCCTCACCTGAAAACATGGTCACCTACCCATCCCCAAAACCCTCACCATCATCACTTCCTCACCTGAAAACATGGTCACCTACCCATCCCCAAAACCCTCACCATCATCACTTCCTCACCTAAAAACATGGTCACCTACCCAACCCCAAAACCCTCACCATCATCACTTCCTCACCTAAAAACATGGTCACCTACCCAACCCCAAAACCCTCACCATCATCACTTCCTCACCTGAAAACATGGTCACCTACCCAATCCCAAAACCCTCACCGTCCCCACTTCCTCACCTGAATTGTGGAATGCATCTTCTTGGGGTATCCCATTTTCTTTTTTCTATAGCTCCACCCACACAGCTGCATCATCATGGTCTGGGAATGATGAATGAGGGCAGATGAAAAGAGCACTAATCTGCATGCTTACCCTCTACTTATAAATTTCCTCTCCCCCGGTACAAATCTGCTCCTTGCTGAAATCCTCCCTCCCCAGGACAAATCTTTGCACCCCCCCCCCCCCCCCAGATAAAATCAGCCCTGTTAGCACAAATGCTTTACCCCTAAAATTTCCCCTCCAAGTACACATCTTCTCCCCCCCAAACTCCAAACCCCCCTCCCAGCACAAGTCTTTGTCCCCCAGTTCCTCCAAATACCCCCAGCACAAATGCCCCCCCCCCCAATATAATCACCCCTCCTAGCATAAATCTTCTTCACCCTCCCAACACAAATGACACATTGATCATAAGAGGGATGTTGCTGCTTTTTGGAAATGTTGGACTGAGCCTTTAAGTGAGGCATGTTACACTATGGGGTGACTTTACTAAACGCAAATAGACGGTGCACTCTGCAGGTGTAGCTGCACTCTCCAAGGGCATATGCTCCAGAGCTTAGTAAATGAGGGGGAGCCCTGCTGACTTCCATCAGCCAATCATGTGCAAGCAAAAAAGCAAAAATGCTTCTCCTTGCATGTGATTGGGTATTCTTTGCAACATGGTGCTTCGGCTCATTTCCTAAGCGCTGGGGCAGATGCCCCTACAGAGTGCACAGTCTATTTGCATCTAGTAACCCCCCCCCCCCCTTTTTGTCATTATAGGATTTACAGGTGTACAGGGGAACAGTGGTTCCCCTAACAGCGCTTTCATTTACTTATCCCTCCAGAGGGAATGGCGCCATCTTTATCCAGCAATCACTCTTTTTACTTTCTGGACTGAGAGGAGTTAATCAGTGCAGTTCTGCGGAGGGGGAATCGGCATTGCCCAAATCCTCCAACAACAGAATGGCCAACCGAGCCTATTTTGAGGCTCTCTACAAGGCGTAGTACCCAGTTCTAGAGGGTCAATGGGGCCAGCATGCGGAGCATTTATTGTGCAATGCTAACACACAATAGAACTCTTCTCTGTCGATCCTTCAAGCTTGCCAACTGCTCTTTTGCAGCTATTCAAGAATTGCCCGTTGGCAGAACCGCAAATTGGTTGCACCTGGACTTTGCCCCAAACTAAAGGTTTCAATAAGAATGAATTAATTTAGAAAACTGTGTCTCCATCTACATTTTTCTATATTTATTATAGGTGAACAAAAAAGTGCCCAGAATTTGTCATGTGAGCTTAAGCCTAGGCAGTCTCCTGGGGAGCCTTTGGGGGATTTGATGGGCACCCTTCTTAAGATTCTGGTGGTCAACGTACCTACTTATTTACCTCCTTATTTACGTGATACCAAACACATCATCCACAAATTGGAGAATAAAGACTGAATCATGGTCAATGTGACCTTAAGCCTAGGAAATCCCTTGGTGAACCTTTGGGGGAATTGATGGACACCCTTCTCCAACCTCTGGTGGTCATCTTACCTACTTATTTACCTCTGTATATATACGTGATACCATGCACATCATACAAAGATTGGAGAATAAAGACTGGGATCATGGTCAATGTGGCCTTTAGCCTAGGAAATCCCTTGGTGAGCCTTTTGGGGAATTGATGGACACCCTTCTCCAACCTCTGGTGGTCATCTTACCTACTTATTTACCTCCGTATATATACGTGATACCATGCACATCATACAAAGATTGGAGAATAAAGACTGGATCATGGTCAGTGTGGCCTTTAGCCTAGGAAATCCCTTGGTGAGCCTTTTGGGGAATTGATGGACACCCTTCTCCAACCTCTGGTGGTCATCTTACCTACTTATTTACCTCTGTATATATACGTGATACCATGCACATCATACAAAGATTGGAGAATAAAGACTGGATCATGGTCAATGTGGCCTTAAGCCTAGGCAGTCCCTTGGTGAGCCTTTAGGGGAATTGATGGACACCCTTCTCCAGCTCCTGGGGGTTAACTTACCTCCTTTTTTACCTTCTTATATACGTGATAACATGCACATCGTCCAAAGATTGGAGAATAGAGAATGGAACATGGTCAATGTGACCCTAAGCCTAGGCAGTCCCTTGTTGACCTTTTGTGGGATTTGATGGGCACCCTTCTCCAACCTTTGGTGGTCAACTTCCCTACTTATTTACCTCCTTATTTACGTGATACCATGCACATCATCCAAAGATTGGGGAATAGAGAATGGATTATGGTCAATGTGACTCTAATGCCGCGTACACACGGTCGGAATTTCCGATGGAAACAGTCCGATGGGAGCTTTTCATCGGATTTTCCGACCGTGTGTATGCCCATCGGTCTTTTTCTCCGACGGACTTTGGATTGAGAGCCTGTTCTTAATTTTTCAGACGGAAAACCTTTCTATCAGATTTTCCGATCGTGTGCATGCAATTCCGACACGCAAAATTCGGACGCATGCTCGGAAACAATTTGACGCATGCTCGGAAGCATTAAACTTCCCTTTAATAGTGCTGTCGAACGTGATGTATGCCGCGGTGTTATTGACCATCGGAATTTGGTGTGACCGTGTGTAGGCAAGACAGTTTGATGAAATTCCGTCGGAATTCCGACGGGAAAACCATCAGAGCTTTTTCCGACGAGAATTCCGACCGTGTGTACATAAGCCTCAGAAGTCCCTTGGTGAGCCTTTGGGGGTTTGGTGGGCACCCTTCTCCAACCCTTGATGGTCAACATACCTCCTTATTTACGTGATACTAAGCACATCATTTAAAGACTGGAGAAAACAGAATGGATCATGGTCAATGCTTATGGCATTGTTAATATTTCACGTCATTTGTGGCCACCATGAGTCTATGTTTTTTTTTATTTTTTTTAAGCATATACTTATAATTTATTGAAGTTTTCAAGAGGTAAACAAAACAACACACTATGGTAAGAGAAGAGCTGAAAACGAACAAAGGAGAGGGAAAAGCAAAAGTAGGCTTGCTGGTAGGATATGCATTAAAAAGGGTCTTTATTTGATGGGATCAATCAATATTTTTCCCCCTTTGCAAGACACTGGTACCGCCTCATCTTGAGTACAATTCTGATGATCGATCAACAAGAAGGACGCCCTAGAATTAGACATGATTAAGGAGGCTGGGGGACCTTACGAGTTACGAGGAATGATTGATTAAATTGCACTTATTCACCCCAGAGAAGAGATGTTTAGGAGGCGACATGATTGCTATGTACAAATTAATGAATAGTGACTGTAGGGATGGTAACAGACGTTTTAATTTAAGGTCCCTGACAAGGACACGCGGCCACAACTCGAAGTTGGAGGAAAAGAGATTTGGTTTGAAATTGCACAGGGAGCTCTTTATGGTTAGAGCAGCAAAAGATGTGGAACTCCCTAGGCAGTGCCGAGGATTTAAAAAAAATGTCCAGATGCCTTCCTCAATATTCAGGGGTGCGCACAGTATATTCTTAGAGGACCTAAACTGACACACATTCACACGTAGGTTGGACTGGATGGACCTGTGTCCATGGGCGTCCGCAGATAAGAGCAAGGGGGGGCAAGTGCCCCCCCCCCTGGAATCAGGGATTGGATCAGGAGTGATGACCCCCATCACCCCTCTCTGTCACCCCCTCTCTCTCTCTCTCTCTCTCTCTCTCTCACCCCTCTCTTTTTCACCCCCCTCTGTCTCTGTCCCACTCCTCTCTCTCTCTCTCTCACCCCTTCTGTCTCTTTCTGTTACCCCCTCTCTCTCACCCCCCCTTTCTCTCAGTCACCCCCTCTGTCTCTTTCTGTCACCTCCCCTGTCTCTGTCTGTCACCCACCACATGTATGCAGTTTCTGACAGTCTCTTGTGCCATGTCCGCAGTCTCTGGAGCCATGTATGCAGTTTCTGACAGTCTCTTGGGCCATGTATGCAGTCTCTGGTCATCTCTTGTGCCATGTCCACAGTCTCTTACAGTCTCTTGGGCCATGTATGTAGTCTCTGACAGTCTCTTGGGCAATGTCCGCAGTCTCTGACAGTCTCTTGGACCATGTCCGCAGTCTCTTGGACCATGTCCGCAGTCTCTGACAGTCTCTTGGACCATGTCCGCAGTCTCTGACAGTCTCTTGGACCATGTCTGCAGTCTCTGACAGTCTCTTGGACCATGTCCGCAGTCTCTGACAGTCTCTTGTGCCATGTCTGCAGTCTCTGACCATCACCTGTAATACATCTGCAGTCTCTGACCGTGATAATGTGATAATGACATTGATGAAATGGTCAGAGCATGGGTGACCTTAAAATGATGCCCCCCCTGAAAAAAGTTCTGCGGACGCCCATGCCTGTGTCTTCTTAGAAACCTAATCTACTATGTAGCTATATAACATTAAAATAATGCGTATTCTGTTACATCGAGGTAGCATGAGATCAGACGTCATCTATGAGGAGGTCAAGGAGAAGTGGTGGAGAGTGGTCATACAACGTAAGGTAAGCTTGGTGAGTAATTGGTGGGAAGACAAAGGTAATGGGTGTTGGGTGGGGGGGGGGGGGAGGTTGTAGGGTTTGGGCAGGTTGTACAAAAGAGGGATATTTCGGTGGGGTCTGCATGTACTGAGGAAAGCGGGGGGGGGGGTTTACAGGTGGGGTGCTCCGCTGTACTGTTGGGAATGGAATTGAGGGGGTCTTTCTTGAGAAGGCTGGGAGTAATGAACAGCTTTGCTGCACCCAACGAATGGGGGCCCCATCGTTGCATTGTTTGGATCAAGGCATTTCATATAATGTTGAAACATAGAGGGGGAAGAGCAGCTTAGGTTGTATATTGACCGGTCTTCTCGTGAGTTAGGTGTAGGAGGGCCAGGGGAGTGGGTGTTGGAGGAAGATGTAGAGTTTGGGCAGGGCCTACAAAAGGCTTACAGTGGGGCCTATAGGTACTGAGAAATACTGGGGGTACAGGTAGGGTGCTCCGCTGTATGGTTGGGAATTGTATGGGGGGGGTCTTTCTTAAGATGGCCAGCTATACTGAGCCCAAGAATGGGGGTCCCATTGCTGCATTGCTTGGATCAAGGTACAGTATTTCATATAATGTTGAAACCCAGTTGGTAAGCTGAAACGAGGTTCCATCTACCATCTACCATCTCATTGCTGTACTGGATTGCCGGGATTTTGATCAATAAGTAATTTGTGAAATGTATTCTTTCTGTTAAGGAATAGGGCTCATGAATACATACATGAGTTGGAGTGATGCTTTAACTGCTCTAAAAATCTCATATCAAGGCTTGTAATGCAAGGCTTAAAAAGAAAAGCAGAACTCTTAAAAAATAGGCTTTGCTGGCTTTTGCAGAACAGCTCACAGGAAGTTACTTGTGGTTAAGACATATTCCGGAATATTGTACAGACACAGCGTGGGCTATTGTTATTTCCAATTATGTCAATTCCTTATTTAAAGGTTAATATAATATCCAGTGATGTAAGTAACTGAGTTAAAATAAACTGAGTTACGTAACGCAGTTACTTTAGAGGGTAACGAGTATCTAACTGATTACTTTTCCCCTCATGGTAACTCAGTTCCCATTACTTTGGCTTAGTTACTCCAATTACATCCACCGCCACTAGATGGCAGTAGTGTAATTCCGGTGTCCTGCCGAAAAAGTTCCCCCGCTGGATAAGGACCCCCTGTACTGCGCAGGCGCAGGGCTTGCGCAGTACGAAGGACTACGGAGCTTACGAAAATTGCCGAACCTAAACAGCTCTGAGTGAACTCTACACCGCGCAGGCGCAGTTAACATGTAATTGTACGAGGCGATGCCGCACGCTCCCGATGCTCGTGCTACTCTGCAAGGGGCGTCTATCGTGTGACTAAGGGGCGGGTCTAGTATTACTGTAACCAAGGGGCGCATTTATTATTATTGTTATATATCGAGCTCTGCCCATTAATTTAACATTCGCCCTCTTCTGTAGCCATCCGCCCCTTACACGATATAATAATAATAGACCCGCCCCTTACACGATATAATAATAATAGACCCGCCCCTTACACGATATAATAATAATAGACCCGCCCCTTACACGATATAATAATAATAGACCCGCCCCTTACACGATATAATAATAATAGACCCGCCCCTTACACGATATAATAATAATAGACCCGCCCCTTACACGATATAATAATAATAATAGACCCACCCCTTGCTTACACGCTATAACAGATCTGCCCCTTGGTTAGAGTAATAATAGAGCAGCCCCTTGGTTACACGATATATAACAATAATAATAAATGCGCCCCTTGGTTACAGTAATACTAGACCCGCCCCCTTAGTTACACGTATAGAATATTTAAAAAAAAAGTCAGTTACTTTGCTGAGTAACTAATTACTTTTCCAATGTAGTAACTGAGTTACTAACGCAATTACTTTTTGGGAGAAGTAATTTGTAACTTAACTAATTACTTTTTTAAAGTAAGATGACCAACACTGATAATATCTTTTAATATATATATATATTTATAGTTTATAAAAAACCCCAATGATTAATGTCTCATATTTCCAGACAGTCCGCCCAAATTATGCAAATATATGTGACATGACATGTACTGTATGCCTGTGTAAACCCTATATAACTGCTGAGATATTTTCAATACATCGTATTTCATGACCATCCATGTGCTTTATGGTGTCTGATTTACCCGATTAATCAAGGGAATCTCTTGGTGTCTGCTAAGGTCCAGCTCGAGCGAAGAGGAGCGCACTTGACCACTTGACCACTGACCTACAATTTCGACTCCAGCTTTGGGGGGGGGGGGGGGCATTGCCACCATTTGTGGATTATATTGTACTCCAGCTTTGGTGGGGAGCATTGTCACCATATGTTGTTTCATATTTAGAAACCAGCTTGATGGAGGCATTGCCACCAACTTTGTATCATATTTGGACTCCAGCTTTGATGGAGGGCATTGCCACCATAAGTGGATCGTATTTGGACTCCAGCTTTGGTGGAGGGCTTTGCCACCATTTGTTGTACGTATTTGGACTCCAGTTTTTATGGAGGGCATCGCCACCATCTGTGGATCATATTTGTACTCCAGCTTTGGTGTAGGGCTTTGCCACCATTTGTTGTTTGTATTTGGTCTTCAGCTTTGGTGGAGGGCATTGCCACCATATATGGATTGAATTTGGACTCCAGCTTTGGTGGAGGGCATTGCCACCATATGTGGATCGTATTTGGACTCCAGCTTTTGTGGAGGGCAATGCCACCATATGTGGATCGTATTTGGACTCCAGCTTTGTTGGAGGGCTTTGCCACCATTTGTTGCTCGTATGTGGACTCCAGCTTTGGTGGAGGGCTTTGCCACCATTTGTTGCTCGTATGTGGACTCCAACTTTGGTGGAGGGCTTTGCCACCATTTGTTGCTCGTATGTGGACTCCAACTTTGGTGGAGGGCTTTGCCACCATTTGTTGTTCATATTTGGACTCCAGCTTTGGTGGAGGGCATTGCCACCATAAGTGGATCGTATTTGGACTCCAGCTTTGGTGGACAGCTTTGCCACCATCTGTTGTTTTTATTTAGACTCCAGCTTTTGTGGAGGGCATTGCTACCATATGTGGATCGTATTTGGACTCCAGCTTTGGTGGAGGGCTTTGCCACCATTTGTTGTTCGTATCTGGACTCCAGCTTTTGTGGAGGGCTTTGCCACCATAAGTGGATCGTATTTGGACTCCAGCTTTGGTGGGGGGCATTGCCACCATATGTGGATCGTATTTGGACTCCAGCTTTGGTGGGGGGCATTGCCACCATAAGTGGATCGTATTTGGACTTCAGCTTTGGTGGAGGGCATTGCCACCATATGTGAATCGGATTTGGACTCCAGCTTTGGTGGAGGGCATTGCCACCATATGTGGATCGTATTTGGACTCCAGCTTTGGTGGAGGGCATTGCCACCATATGTGGATCGTATTTGGACTCCAGCTTTGGTGGAGGGCATTGCCACCATAAGTGGATCGTATTTGGACTCCAGCTTTGGTGGAGGGCATTGCCACCATATGTGGATCGTATTTGGACTCCAGCTTTGGTGGGGGGCAATACAAGCCCCCCATATGTAGAGTCTATATTTTTTAATCAGGCAGACCTGACCAGCAGACTTGCCCTGAGATAAAAAGAGCAGCAAGACACAACTCTTCCACACGTAGCACAACAATAAGTAACCGAGTATTTCTCGGTTAGACCAAAACGTCATCCCGCACTGTAATCAGCAGTAGTGGCCCCGGACATCAATCACTTGATGGCGGTAATAAATAGTGAGATGTAGAACACACTCAAAGATTGCACAGCAGTGGGAAAGAAACAATAATTACATAACTTAGCAGCCATCCTCGCCGTTATTACATGCAGCCACTATCTCACCCATGAGGGGGATTTTGATAAATTGCCCATTTTCAGATTCAGACACCCACAGACATGTGACAGCTTCTGATATTCGCTAATGTACAGCACAGGGGATGCATCTGCCAGCGTCAGGCAAACAAACCTACATGAAATAGAGATGGAGAGAGATGGTTTACAAGTCTGTTCAGCCAGTCTTGTGATCCAGGATAAGTCCCAAGGGATAGAGGACCTCACTTTTCTCAGTTGAGGTGGGTAGCCTGGTCACCGACCGGCAAGGAATGTGAGAGTGGGCCTTCAGCTGTTCATGTCCAAGGAATGGTAACACACGTGGTTATGGCATGCTTCGAATGGTTAACAAATATATGACCTGCGAGCTGCCTGTCCAATTCCACTGAAAAGTGATTCCCCACAAGTGTGGTGGTGGTCGTGGTGGTCGTGGTGGTCGTGGTGGGAGGGGGGGAGAGAGAGCAAACATGGCTACACATGTCAATGACCCCTAAAGGAGAAACAACACACCGAGGAAGTCATCGCTCCTCATCATCTTCTCTTCCTGTCTGCACGTTCAAGCTGTAGACCGGCCATTCTCAACCACGGTTCCGTGGAACCCTAGGGTTCCTCCAAAGTTTTCTAGGGGTTCCTAGAGCTTTGGCTGATTGGCCTCCTATCTTAAGGTGTCTGCATAGCTCTGGGGTCAATGCCACTTGGTAGAACCAGTTGCATGAAGCCAACAATCTTTTAAGCCATCTGTAGGGATTACATTTTGACCAGGGGCGGACTGACAACTCATGGGGCCCCCGGGCAACAGGAGATTATGGGGCCCCCGGGCAATAGGAGATTATGGGGCCCCCGGGCAATAGGAGAAGATTATGGGGGCCCCCGGGCAACAGGAGATTATGGGGCCCCCAGGCAATAGGAGAAGATTATGGGGGCCCCCGGGCAATAGGAGATTATGGGGCCCCCGGGCAATAGGAGAAGATTATGGGGGCCCCCGGGCAACAGGAGATTATGGGGCCCCCGGGCAATAGGAGATTATGTGGCCCCCGGGCAATAGGAGATTATGGGGCCCCCAGGCAACAGGAGATTATGGGGCCCCCGGGCAATAGGAGATTATGTGGCCCCCCGGGCAATAGGAGAAGATTATGGGGGCCCCCGGTCAATAGGAGATTATGGGGCCCCCAGGCAATAGGAGATTATGGGGCCCCCAGGCAATAGGAGATTATGGGGCCCCCAGGCAATAGGAGATTATGGGGGGGCCCCCCGGGCAATAGGAGATTATGGGGCCCACGGGCAATAGGAGAAGATTATGGGGGCCCCCGGGCAACAGGAGATTATGGGGCCCCCGGGCAATAGGAGAAGATTATGGGGCCCCCGGGCAATAGGAGAAGATTATGGGGGCCCCCGGGCAACAGGAGATTATGGGGCCCCCGGGCAATAGGAGATTATGTGGCCCCCCGGGCAATAGGAGAAGATTATGGGGGCCCCCCGGCAATAGGAGATTATGGGGCCCCCAGGCAATAGGAGATTATGGGGCCCCAGGCAATAGACAATAGATTATGGGGCCACACAGTATACACACACACACATACAGCATACACACACAGACACACAATATACACACACAGAATACACATACACACACTGAAAAGGTACTGGAGAGGCGGGGCAGCTATAATCTTGGGATTTTTAAAAAAACACAGATTTTTACATACTGTCCCTGGTTTTATTGAGGCTGGCAACCCTGAAGGGGCCCCTTAGTGGCATGGGACATTCGGGGCAGTGCCCGAGTGCCCGAATGGTCAGTCCACCTCTGATTTTGACCACCACTGTAAAGGCTGCCTCATTCCACATGACCACTAATGTAAGGGCCATTTTTTTTTCACTGACCCCCAATGGTTTCAGTAAGGGTTCCTCTAGACTAGAAAATTATTTCAAGGGTTCCTCTGGGGTAAAAAGGTTGAGAAACACTGATGCACACTGACAGCACTGTGGGAAGCAACAGAGCCCTGATTGGCCGAGTGCTTCCCCACCCTTTCCTCGTCTGACTGCTGCTGCACAGGGGATTACAGGAGGCCTTTCATCAACTGAGATTTGGGTGCTTGTACCATCACCATTTCTTTCTTTTTTTTTTTTTTTTTTAATGAACGCACAAATGCCAAATTCTACTCAACTGGGAACAACTGCTTCAGTGACAGCCATCTGGGAATGATACTACCAGTGGACAGCAAATAAATAAATAAAATGCACAAATAACACAATGAAAAAAATAAAAGAAATTAATTCATAAAATAAAAGAAATAAGAATAAATAAATACATCAATTAAGAAATACGTTAATAAATAAATGCATTAAATGCACACATAAATTATCACCTAAATTAAATAAATAAATAAATACTTAAATAACTAAACTAAAATGAATAAACAACTCAATGAAAAATGAAAAGAAATGAATGAATAAAATAAAAATAAATACATGAATTAATAAATGAATTCATATATATTTTATATGAATAAAATGCATAAATAACTCAATGAAAAAATAAAGAAATGAATAAATAAAATAAAATAAATAAGAACAAATAAATACATCAATTAAGAAATACATTATTAGATAAATCTAAAAAAGGATATCGGGGAACTGGAGAAAGTGCAGAGAAGGGCAACCAAACTGATAAGAGGCATGGAGGAGCTCAGCTATGAGGAAAGATTAGAGGAACTGAATTTATTCACCCTTGAGAAGAGGAGATTAAGGGGGGGGGGGGGGATATGATCTCCATGTACAAATATATAAGGGGTCCATATAGTGAACTTGGTGTTGAGTAGACATGTGCACAACAAAAAAATTCGTTTATTTTCGTTTCGTTTTTTTCGTTTCCGAAAAAAAATCGTTTTTTTTTCGTTTCGTTTTTTTCATTTCCGTTGATTCGTAACGATTCGTACATTCGTAAGTCGTCGTGTTCGTATTCGTAACGATTCGTCCATTCGTAAGAGTTATTTTTTCGTTGATTCGTTTTTTCGTTAGTTTAATTTTCGGACGCATTCGTATTTATTCGTACATTCGTAACATTCGTAGATTCGTAATCGGAGCATAATTCATAATTTTATGTAATGTGTATGCTATTATTACATTTTAATAATTTACGAATCGAAAAAAAAAGTTACGAATCGAAAAAAAAAAAGTTTCGAATCGAAAAAAAGTTACGAATGTACAAATTTTTTTGTTCAATAGAGATACGGAAATTGCAAATCGAAAAAAAAAAAAAAATTTACGAATCGCAAAAAAAAAAAAGTTACGAATCGAAAAAAAAAAAGTTACGAATCGAAAAAAAAAAAGTTACGAATAGAAAAAAAAGTTACGAATGTACGAATTTTTTTGTTCAATAGAGATACGGAAATTAAAAAAAAAAAAAAAAATAAAAAAAGTTACGAATAGAAAAAAAAGTTACGAATGTACAAATTTTTTTGTTCAATAGAGATACGGAAATTACAAAATCGAAAAAAAAAAAAAAAAAAAAGTTACGAATCGAAAAAAAAAAAGTTACGAATCGAAAAAAAAAAAAAAGTTACGAATCGAAAAAAAAAAAGTTACGAATAGAAAAAAAAGTTACGAATGTACGAATTTTTTTGTTCAATATAGATACGGAAATTACAAAATCTAAAAAAAAAAAAAAAAAAAAAGTTACGAATGGAAAAAAAAGTTACGAATGTACGATTTTTTTTGTTCAATCCATTCGAAGCACGTTTAGCAGCGCCATTGTAAGGGACACGGAAAATTACCAATTCAACAAAAAAAAAAAGTTACGAATGTACGAATTTTTTCGTTCGTTTTAGTTTTTCGGATTTTCTTCATTAGTACATTCGTTGTTTCTAATTATTTTTTTTCGGATTTTCGTTTTTTTTCGGATTCGTTCGATTCGAATGATTCGTTAATCTGATTCGTACGATTCGAACGATTCGTTCATTCGAACGAAAACGAACGAACGAAATTAACGAAAAAAAACGAAAAACGAAAAAAAAAAAAACGAATTGCACATGTCTAGTGTTGAGTTATTCACTTTACGGCCAACACAGAGGACAAGGGGGCGCTCCTTACGTCTAGAGGAAAAGAGATTTCATCTCCAAATACGGAAGAGCTGTGAAAATGTGGAATAGACTCCCTGCAGAGGTGGTTCTGGCCAGATCAGTAGATTGCTTTTCCCCTGCTTTAGCAAATTGGAGAATGGCTCTGCTGGTTTTTTTTTGCCTTCCTCTGGATCAACTGTGGGTATAGAATGGGGTATATGGGATTGTATGATATTATTAGTTTTTTTTTATTTTATTTTTTTTTATTTGTGGTTGAACTGGATGGACTTGTGTCTTTTTTCAACCTAACTAACTATGTAACTATATAAATGAATTAAATACAGAAATAAATGAATACCTAAATTAAATAAGTAAATAAAAAATAAATAAATACATAAATAACTAAAACTAATGAATAAAGAACGCAATAAAAAATCAAGAAGTGAATGAATAAATATAAAAATATATTAACCGCTTCAGCACCGGGCCATTTTACACCCTTCCTTACCAGAGCACTTTTTGCGATTCGGCACTGCGCCGCTTTAACTAACAATTGCGCGGTCGTGCACCCAAACAAAATTGACGTCCTTTTTTTCCCACAAATAGAGCTTTCTTTTGGTGGTATTTGATCGCCCTGCGGTTTTTATTTTTTGCGCTATAACAAAAGAAGAGCGACAATTTTGAAAAAAAAAACACAATAATTTTTTACTTTTTGCTATAATAAATATCCCATTTTTTTAAAAAAAAAAAAACAATTTTTTTACTCAGTTTAGGCCGATACGTATTCTTCTACATATATTTGGTAAAAAAAATCGCAAATGGCGTATATTGATCGGTTTGCGCAAAAGTTATAGCGTCTACAAAATAGGGGATAGATTTATTGCATTTTTTTTTTTTACTAGTAATGGCGGCGACCTGCGATATTTTTTATCGTGACTGCGACATTGCGGCGGACACTTCGGACACTTTTGACACATTTTTGGAACCATTCACACATTTACACAGCGATCGTTGCTATAAAATTGCAGTGATTACTGTGTAAATGTGACTGGCAGGGAAGGGGTTAACACTAGGGGGCGCTGCGGGGGTTAATGTGTTCCCTATAGGAGTGATTCTAACTGTGGGGGGAGGGGACTCACAAGGGGAGGAGACCGATCAGTGTTCCTCCGTACTGGGATCACATGATCGGTCTCCTCTCCGCTGACAGGACCGTGGAGCTGTGTGTTTACACCCCATCATTACACACACAGCTCCACGGTCCCGCACGGTCCCGTTGTTTTTAACGGGCAATCGCGGGTGCCCGGCGGACATCGCGGCCGCCAGGCACTCGCACCGGCTCCTGAGCAACGCCGCGCGCGCCCCCCAGGCGGCAAGGGAATGAGAGGACGTCATATGACGCCCACCCAGGATGGGAGATCCACCTTGTGGGCGTCATATGTACATGGGCGGGTAGGGAAGGGGTAAAATAATTAATATATAAATTAATTAAATACATGAATAAATGAATGGATGAATGAATAAGGCTGGGTTGACACATGCTGTGGCCGCGGCTCACAGCAAGGGGGTCCGGTGCATCCCTGTTCACCGATTCAGGTGCGTATCAGGTGCGCACTTTTTTGCCTGAATTCGCACCTGAATCAGAACCAAAGATGCACACAGGACCCTTTCCAAATGCGGACTGCGCCCGCACCCGGAGCTGTGTGAACCCGCTTCCATTGAGAAACGGGCATACTTTCCTGTCATTGCGAATTGGATGCAGCGAAACCCACATCCAATTTGCATATATGTCAACCCAGCCTTAATGAATACATAAATGAAATAAGTAAATAAATAAAGACACAAATGAATTAAATAAAGAAATAAATTAATCAAATAAACAAAATAAATACATAAATAAATAAATAAATTTCCCTCTATCTGAAAAAAAAAAATGTAAAAAAAGTTTTGGCTTTCGATATACTTTAAGCTCCACCTCTCGTGTCAATTTATGCCCGTACTATTAAGCCCCACCCCCTTTGAGAGACCGCGCTGCCGCGATTTAAAGGGAGGTTGCATTATCCGGAGTCACTACCGAGGCTGCCTGACAGTTGGATCGGACAGGTTGCGTCTGATCTCCGTATGCGGAGAAATCTAAAAGCCTTCAGTCATCCCAACCTTCTGTCGTTGCGAGACAAGATTTAACACAACATGTTAAACACCGCCTATGGGAAAATGTACATGTTTGTGTTCAGAGAAAGGCAATGACTGTATCTGCAGATTAGCACTTACACCGCATGGAGCCTTTCATTGCAGAAAATTATTTCCCCAACCGGCTACGTGAAACCTTTCTTATGTTCTGCACACCTGCCACCAGTGTGACGGATTTGCATTCCTCCGGCCCTGCCTCATTGTCTGATTAAGTGTTATATTAATAGCGTGGCTAATTTTCCCCACGCTGATACTGTACTGCTACACCCAAATAGGAAACAGTCTGGAGAAAAAAAAAAACTAGGTGATAATTACCAGGTTATGTATTCTTTTATAATCCTGCACCAAATACGTTGTTGGGGATGAAGACATCGATCCTTGAATGGCCATAGTTGGCCTTGGTCTAGGGTGTCTGGTCGGCCAGGGATGGTCCATTGCCACCCATATCTTGAGTCAGGGGGCACATCCCCCTATATATTGAACAGTGCCAGTCGCCTCTGTTCCTGCTGGGACAATCTGGCCAGATTCTCCATGGTGCCACCCCTGCACGGGTTTATGGAATAGTGCGTGGTCCCACTCTGGGACCGCGCACCTGGAACCCAACTGCTAGCAGAATAAGAAGAGAGTGTGCCTTGCCCTTCCAGTTGGCTGCCCAAGGTGTACTGACTCCTTCCCAGTCACAACCTTCAGTGTTCCTTGTCTGGCCACAGCATCCAATCTTGTTACAATGATACAATATAGCAAGTCAATGTAGAAGGACTTGGGGGGGGGGGGGGGGGGGTATATATTTGGCCTGGGGGGGGGGGCAGAAGAATAACTCTAACCATGAATATAAATATACACATGACCTACACAAGGCCATCCAGTTGGCCACCCAAATTGTACTGACTCCTAGGGGACAAATTGCTCCTTCCCAGTCACAACCTTCAGTGTTCCTTGATGGGCCACAGCATCCAATCTTGTTACAATGATACAACATAGCAAGTCAATGTAGAAGGACTTGAGGGGGGTATATATTTGGCCTGGGGGGGGGGGGGGGGTAGAAGAATAACTCTAACCATGAATATAACTATACACATGACCTACACAAGGCCATCCAGTTGGCCACCCAAAGTGTACTGACTTCTAGCAGACGAATTGCCTTCTTCAGGGTCCCAAACTTAAATTTTCCTTGAGTGGCTTCAGCATCCAATTTTGGTAGAGTAATACAACATAGCAAGTCAATGGGGAAGTATTGGGGGTGGTGAGGTAGGTGGCCTGGGCGGGGGCAGAAGAATAACTCTAACCATGAATATAAATATACACATGACCTACACAAGGCCATCCAGTTGGCCACCCAAGGTGTACTGACTTCTAGCAGACGAATTGCCTTCTTCAGGGTCCCAAAACTTAAATTTTCCTTGAGTGACTACAGCATCCAATTTTGGTAGAGTAATACAACATAGCAAGTCAATGGGGAAGTATTGGGGGTGGTGAGGTAGGTGGCCTGGGCGGGGGCAGAAGAATAACTCTAACCATGAATATAAATATACACATGACCTACACAAGGCCATCCAGTTGGCCACCCAAGGTGTAATGACTTCTAGCAGACGAAGTGCCTTCTTCAGGGTCCCAAACTTAAATTTTCCTTGAGTGGCTACAGCATCCAATTTTGGTAAAGTAATACAACATAGCAAGTCAATGGGGAAGTATTGGGGGTGGTGGGGTGGGTAGATAGTTGGCCTGGGGGGGAGGGGGGCAGGAAGAATAATTCTAACAATTAAAATTGAATATATACATGACTTACTCAAGGCCATCCACTTGGCCACCCAAGGTGTACCGACTCGTAGCACACAAATTGCCCCTTTCAGGGTCACAGACTTTGATGTTCCTTAAGTGGCTACAGCAACACATTTGTTGGAATGATACAAGTCAATGGGGAAGGACTGGGGGAGAGGGGGTAGATAGTTGTGGGGGCAGGAAGAATCGATCTAATCATTAATATGAATACACATGACTTGCTCAAGGCTATCCAGTTGGCCACCCAAGGTTTACTGACTCCTTCAGCATCCCGGTGTTCCTTGAATGGCTACGGCAACTAGTTTTTTTTGTTTTGAATTATACGACATAGCAAGTCAATGGGGGAAGGACTGATGGGTGAGCAGGTAGATAGTTGACCTAGGGGGCAGAAAAATAATTCTAACCATGAATATGAATATATACATGACTTACTCAAAGCTATCCAGTTGCCCCCCTTGAGAACCTCTATGAGGGAACAGAACTAAGGCAATGCCTTCAGAGTTGGTTGGACTGAGATCCTGTGCTAGGTACACACAAATAATGATGATGCCTTTTTACAAAGACCTAAGTGGTATAAGGTAGACCAAGTACCGAGACAGGTCCATCCAACGCCCAGGGCCAGGATTTGGAACTACGTCCTTCCCCCCACTACTAATGCATGTTAAAGAATGGGTTTAACGCTCTACATTCAATCTCTGCCCCCTTGCTCTTTCTTGCCCATGGCAGCTTCCCCTTCTGGCCACCCCTTGTCCCGCCCTGGGTTGTCCATATAGTACCCTAACAATGGTCCAAAAGAAGTAGAAAGTAAGAGGAAAACAAGCCATGGGGCTTCAAGTGATATATGGTGCCCCCTTCATTAGTGCTGAATCTATTGCTTTGGGTGGAAGGGTAGACTTAAAGAAGACAATAGTCAATGCCTACATGTGATGCCGAGTCTCGATGAATAAACCAAAATCCAATGTATGAAAGGGGCGGGACTGGCACAGTCCAGCTCTACAGCATGGGTTTTAAAACTATGGCCCTCCAATTGTTCAGGAACTACAACTCCCATCGTTCCTAGTCATGTCTGTGAATGTCAGAGTTTTTCAATGCCTCGTAGTTTGGAGAACCCTGCTGTAGAGGAAAGAGCTAGATTATGCTGGAAGTCCTCCACCATCATCTGGAAGTCTAAAGAGGCCCATGCAAAGGTCAAAGGTAGGTTCCTCATAAAACACGGAACACAATAAGAATTTTCCTACATCCATTAGATACCTTCTCATGTATCAGTTGTCTGCAATGATGAACCAACCCACACTGCGGTCACATCTGGAAGGTCTGTATATTCTGCCATATTCTATCTGCCTCTGTCAGACCTCTATCAGACCTCTATCAGACCTCTATCAGGCCTCTATCAGACCTCTATCAGACCACTATCATCCCTTGTACAGTTTAGCAGGTCACACCAGCCACCAAAATGTTCAGCTACTAAATCTGACCACGTATTCAGCATTAATGGCCAAACCTGTTAAAATTACATTTGTGCGACAGATGGGTTGAGCAGTCACATAAGCCTGTGTGTAATTATTATAGGAATCCTGAAGCTGTGGGAGGACCGTGGCTAGTGACCAATCAATGTGGACTGGTGCCCGTCCCAGGCCTACTCAGCTGGCAGGCTCGTGAATCTCAGGCAGGAGCAAATTCTTTAAAATTTCAGTTATCCCTTTCCCATTATATGGTAGAGGCGAATAACCAGATCCAATTCACCCAGATCACAACACATTTATGATAATATACTTCTAAGAGACAGACACACAAAAAAACTGATCTCAAATAGCATTTAAAGTGTGCTGAAGGCATGCTAAAGTGGCCCCTCAACCAATGGAGCCCCTCAACCAACAGCTGAAGGAATCAGGACCACAATATTCAAAATGGCAATTTCAAAAGCTCTCCCCCGTACTCGTGAGCCTGGAGATTGAATTGGCCAGCAATGCTGGTTAGATTGTCAGCTTCTCGGGCTAAGGGTAGATCTTAAAGGATGGGTAAACTTGGAGAGACCTCTTTTTTTGACATTTTGGGGCATTCGTTTAGGTCACTTGGGCATACATGTTTGTACCTATAGAAGGGGGCATACCACTCAAATCTCCAAAAAAGGAAAGTTGGACACCTTTTAGCTCCTGAATTATCTGGAAATAGACACGCCCCCAGCCACACACCAATCAGAAGCAACTTCTAGCAAGCAAGAACCTGAAGCAATGCAAGCATTCCACAACTCTAGCTCTTACGAATACCTACAACGGTATGGTTGGGAGTTTAGTCGGACACCTTTGGTGCTGACTCATCTTTGGAGGAGAAACCTTCACCCAGGATTTTCTAACCTGTCCAGTTGCCCTTTACAATGAAGATTAGTCAACCAGAGATGATTTTTTGGCAAATTGGCACCAACAGACATTGGGGCTGTCACCCATTCTGGCCAGATCAGTCAACGGTCATCTCTAACCAATGGACAGGTTTAATGCTGACTTATCTTAAGTGGAGAAACCATCACTTTTCAAACCAGTTCAGTGGACCTTTACTATGAAGATTGTTCAACCAGAGATTCATTTTTGGCACCAACAGTAATTGGGGCGGTAGCCAATCAGTTAATCGTCATCTCTAACCAATGAAAAGCTTTGGTGCTGACTTATGTTTGGTGGAGAAACCATCACTCAGGCTTTTTTAACCTGTCTAGTTGACCTTACTATGAAGATTGGTCAACCAGAGATGTATTTTTGGCACCAACAGACATCGGCACATCACCCAGTCTGGCCAGATCACTCAACTGTCATCTCTAGTCAATGGACGGCTTTGGGACGGACTTATCTTTGGGGATAAACCATCACTAAGGCTTTTCTAACCCGTCTAGTTGACCTTACTATGAAGATTGGTCAACCAGAGATGTATTTTTGGCACCAACAGACATCGGCAAACCACCCAGTCTGGCCAGATCACTCAACCGTCATCTCTAGTCAATGGATGGCATTGGCACGGACTTATCTTTGGGGAAAAACCATCACTCAGGCTTTTTTAACCTGTCTAGTTGACCTTACTATGAAGATTGGTCAACCAGAGATGTATTTTTGGCACCAACAGACATCGGCAAACCACCCAGTCTGGCCAGATCACTCAACCGTCATCTCTAGTCAATGGACGGCTTTGGCACGGACTTATCTTTGGAGAAAAACCATCACTCAGGCTTTTCTAACCTGTCCAGTGAACCTTTATTATTAGGATTGGTCAGCCAGGGATGAATTTTTTCATCGGGGATGTCACCCAGTCGAGATCGGTCAACATTCATCTCTAACCAACGGACATCTTTGGTGCTGTCTTATCTTTTGGGGAGAAACTGTCCCTCGGGATTTTCTAACTTGTCCAGTTGACCTTTGTTATTAGGATTGGTCAACCAGAGATTCAATTTTGGCACCCACATACAGCAGGGCTGTCACCCAATCCGGCCAATCAGCTAACGGTCATTACTAACCAATGGGCAGCTTTGGTGCTGACTTTGGTGGGGAAATCTTCACCCAGGCTTTTCTAACCTGTCCAGTTCAGTTGACCTTTACTATTATGATTGGTCCACCAGCGATTCATTTTTTTCACCCACGGACACCGGGGATGTAGCAAATCAGTGAACAGGCATCTCTAACCAGTGGGAAGCTTTGGTGCTGACTCATCTTTGGTGGATAAACCATCACTCACAGGCTTTTCTAACCTTTCCAGTTGAACTTTACAATTAAGATTGGTCACTGGGATCAATTTTTGGCACCCACATACATTAAGGCTGTCACCCAATCCAGTCAGATCAATCAACAGTCACCTCTAACCCGTGGACAGCTTTAGATGGAGTTAAAAGACACCAGAAAACCACCAGAGTATACTTTAGTAATCTCAATTTTTTTTTCCCTCCGGTGACTTGGGAAACCTTTTTCTTGTTATTTCAAGTGGAAAATTCAGCGAGCCTCACACCAGATCCCAGGGGAGACAACTAGAGTGAATGGCACGGCTCTCTCGCTCTCTCTCTCTCTCTCTAGTTCTTTCTTACTCTGACCTCTCCAATATTGACATCTTCTCAAGCACGGGTAAGGGGAGCTTGTTCCAGCATTTACAGCCACATAATGAGGGGAGCGGATCCGGAGGCAGCACAGGGGGGGCATTTGTTATGCAGAACAGTACGGATGCCCATGACATAACCTCATTGGTAACTCACAAAGAGACGAAATAAAAAGAAAACAACAAGAACCAACAAAGAGACATTGGGGAAGTCAGCAGAGCTGCCCCTCATTTAATAAGCCAGTGGTCTCCAAACTGTGGCCCTGGGGGGGGGGGGGCGGATGTGGCCCTTTGCTTGCCTTTATCTGGCCCTTGGGGCACTAATTTCACCAACTGGATCCAATGATGGAGTACCATACTCCCTACTGACACCATCGATGGGGCACTATTCTTCTCTTTGATATTTCTCTCGTTAAAGCCAATGATGTGTCGGGGGGCCTTTTCTAATCCCACTGGCCACAGTCTGCCCCCCTAAAGCCTAAAGGACAGTCAACTGTCCCTATCAATAATAGGGCACTATTCCTCTCATTAAAGCCAATGATGTGTCGGGGGGCCTTTTCTACTCCCTTTTCTACTCCCAGTGGCCACAGTCTGCCCCCCGCCCTAAAGCCTGAAGGACAGTAAACTGCCCCTATCAATAATGGGGCACTATTCCTCTCATTAAAGCCAATGATGTGCCGGAGCCTTTTCTACTCCCACTGGCTACAGTCTGCCCCCCCCCCCCTAAAGCCTGAAGGACAGTAAACTGTCCCTATCAATAATGGGGCACTATTCCTCTCATTAAAGCCAATGATGTGTCGGGGGGCCTTTTCTACCCCCAGTGGACACAGTCTGCCCCCCCCCTAAAGCCTGAAGGACAGTAAACTGTTTGTATCAATAATGGGGCACTATTCCTCTCATTAAAGCCAATGATGTGTCTGGGGACTTTTCTACTCCCAGTGGCCACAGTCTGCCCCCCTAAAGCCTGAAGGACAGTCAACTGCCCCTATCAATAATGGGGCACTATTCCTCTCATTAAAGCCAATGATGTGTCGGGGGCCTTTTCTACTCCCAGTGGCCACAGTCTGCCCCCCCCCTCCTAAAGCCTGAAGGACAGTAAACTGTCCCTATCAATAATGGGGCACTATTCCTCTCATTAAAGCCAATGATGTGTCTGGGGACTTTTCTACTCCCAGTGGCCACAGTCTGCCCCCCTAAAGCCTGAAGGACAGTGAACTGGCCCTATCAATAATGGGGCATTATTCCTCTCATTAAAGCCAAAGGTGTGCCAGGGCATTTTCTACTATGACTGGCTACAGCCTCCCCCCCCCCCCCCCCTAAAGCCTGAAGGACAGTAAATTGGCCCTATCAACAATGGGGCACTATTCCTCTCATTAGGGCCAATGGTGTGCCAGGGCATTTTCTACTCCCAGTGGCCACAGCTTGCCCCCCCCCCCCCCCCCCCCCACTAAAGCCTGAAGGACAGTAAACTGGCCCTTTTCTTAGAAAGTTTGGAGACCCCTGGACTAAGCTCTGGAGCAAATGCACTTGCAAAGTCCGCAGTCTATTTGCCTTCAGTAAATTAAACCTGTCTAACCGAAGAAAAGTTTCATGCAGTTGGCACTCACCCTGAAACTCCCCAGCGATGTTATCTCGGGCGCTGCTCATGCAGTTCTCCAGGTAAATCCCATCTTTGTAGCAGTCGTCCTTCTTGGTATAGCTTGTCACCTCGTTCGGTTGAGACTGAACCTCCCCGTCGTGGCAGGAGCAAGGTGTCTGCATGATGCCACAAGGGTGAAAGCTGCTGCTGCTGCTCAGGCAGGTGTCAAGCCACTTACAGAGGATCTGGCAAGCCGCTTTCCTGGGGTTGCGGTTGCCCAAAACCAGGTATTCCAGGGAGAAGTCGGTCTCCTGAGGCTTGTTGGTCTTCCATTGCAGCTGGGTGTCCTCCTTTCTGGGCAAGGTCTGCTTCATTTGGAGGAACTGCTTGTTGGACTGTAGAAAAGCGTATTGGACGGTGCTGTCGCAGAGTTTCAAGACATCGTCGAAACTCTCCATCCCCAGGTACGTCCGCGTGGACTCCAGGAAAGAGTCAAACTGAGAGGTCCTGATCTGCTGGTGGTCGCATATACCTGCCGGCTTGGAGACTTTTACGTACAGCGTGTACCTCCTGGGGTCCGGGTTCTGGATAATCCAAGCGCACAGCGAAGAGTTCAAGGGGAAAAGAGACAAGGAGGAGAAATAGCCGTAAAATTCCCCCTGCACTTGCGTGGTGCAGGAATTGTGTCCGAAGTCCAGGCTGGCCGCCGTCCAGGCGAAAAAAAGTGGCAACGTGAAAAGCAAGTGGTGGGAAGATTCAGCGCTCCTCATCCTAGGTCTCTGGTCCTTTGGAATTCAAAGTAATTGTCAAGCAGGGGCCAGATCTTGGACATAACAGGTAGAGCAGGAGGAAAAAAAAGGCAGTTTATGAGGCTTGGAGGAAAAATGAGTCCAGTCTTGGTCTGCTTGTCTCAGGCGCCCTCGTGTGGCCGCGCGCTCCAATCTGGAAAGGGAAAGAAAAAGAGAAAACGGATTAACTCTTGCGTTACGACGGAAATTCAACATCTTCGCAATCGCTTAAGAGAGCAGCTTTCACATCATCAAGGACATTTTATTATTTCAATTACATCATCATACGGAGAACATTTTTTTTTTTTTATCACTGCGGTTGAGTTACAATGACACCCTACATGGCAATCGGCGACGAAGGCTTATCTCTGAGTTGGGCACGTTTTGCACCTTTGCGAAAGAATGCCAGTCTTGCCATTTAACGCCTGCAAAAAAAACAAAAAAAAAAAACAACCAAGAGCTGAGATAACTTAACTGCCTCGGCGCTGCGGCGACAAGCAAAGCCTCCCTCCGTAGCAACGCGACTACAACTAACGACACCTCTACGGGAAGGAAGGTCTCCGCCAAGGAACGGCATCGCCGTCTCTGCCTCTTCCAACACCGCTGGAAGCTAAAAAGGCTATTGTATCTCCAGAGCCCGCCAGCCAATTGTCCGAAATCCAAGGAGACCGAGGAAGAAATGCGGCTCAACGACTCCGTGTCTCAAGTGTTAAAGCAAGCGTTCAGCTTTCAAAAGGAAATTGATTTTCTTAGCCAGAGACGAGGGAAGAAAAAAAAAGACATTTCTCTTTGGGAACCCAGCGACCGCCTTTTCTACGGAAACCTTCCCGACCAGCCAGTCCTCCTCGCTGCCGATTCAGGGCGGCCCGAATCTCTCACCACCAGTTTTACCGAACGTTACCGGTGTGTGAAAAGGGCAACGTCTCCAGATGGTTCATAGAGATTAAAAAAAAAGTGAAGATTTGAGTTATTTGTGGTGCGTCGGTGTTCCTCGGACGCAGGTTGGCTTTTCACGACGGGGCGCCGAGGCTGGCATGCTGCAAACTCAACTGCTTCTGTCACCAGAGACAGAGGAACCTGCTTGTTGCATGAAGATCTCTGCGAGATCCGCAAACCCCCTCTGTCTACAAATTGTATCATTTAGAAAGATACAAACAGCCTGATTAGAAGCATAGAAAGGGATCAGCATGAAAGCCGATCAGATCACCACGTGTGACAGAAAAAAGATGCCCCAGAAATACTCCATTTCCCCAAAATGTAGCAAAATATATCGAAAATACTACTCCGTTACCCCAAAATGTAGCAAAATATATCGAAAATACTACTCCGTTACCCAAAATGTATCCAGATATACTCCATTATCCCAAAATGTATCAAAAATACTCCAAGACTAATCCATCACCCGAAAATGTAGCAAAATGTATCGAAAAATACCACTCTGTTACCCAAAATATATCCAGAAATACTCCATTAACCAAAAATGTAGCTAAATGTAGCAAAAAATACTACTCCATTACCCCAAAATGTATCCAGATATACTCCATTATCCCAAAATGTATCAAAAATACTCCAAGACTAATCCATCACCCGGAAATGTAGCAAAATGTATCGAAAAATACTACTCTGTTACCCAAAATATATCCAGAAATACTCCATTACCCCAAAATGTATCAAAAATACTCCAAGACTAATCCATCACCCGAAGATGTAACAAAATGTATCGAAAAATACTACTCTGTTACCCAAAATATATCCTGAAATCCTCCATTACCCGAAAATGTATCCAGATAAACTCCATTACCCCAAAATGTATCAAAAATACTCCAGGACTACTCCATTACCCAAAAATGAAGCAAAATGTATCGAAAAATACTACTCCTTTACCTAAAATGTATCCGGAAATACTCCATTACCTCAAAATGAAGCAAAATGTATCGAAAAATACTACTCCTTTACCTAAAATGTATCCGGAAATACTCCATTACCTCAAAATGAAGCAAAATGTATCGAAAAATACTACTCCTTTACCTAAAATGTATCCGGAAATACTCCATTACCCCAAAATGTATCAAAAATACTCCAGGACTACTCCATTACCCCAAAATGTAGCTAAACGTAGCGAAAAATACTACTCCGTTACCCAAAATGTATCTAAAATACTCCAGGAGTACTCCATTACCTCAAAATGTAGCAAAATGTATAGAAAACGACTACTCCATTACCCAAAATGTATCCAGAATTACTCCATCACACCAAAACGTATCCAGGACTACTTCATTACCCCAAAATGAAGCAAAATGTATTGAAAAATACTACTCCTTTACCTAAAATGTATCCGGAAATACTCCATTACCTCAAAATGTATCAAAAATACTACAGGACTACTCAATTACCTCAAAATGTAGCAAAATGTATAGAAAAATACTACTCCATTACCCAAAATGTATCCAGATATACTCCATTACCCCAAAATGTATCAAAAATACTCCATTACCCAAAAATGAAGCAAAATGTATTGAAAAACACTACTCCTTTACCTCAAAATGTATCAAAAATACTCCAGGACTACTCAATTACCTCAAAATGTATAGAAAATTATTACACCATTACCCAAAATGAATCCAGAAATACTCCATCATACCAAAATGTATACAGGAATACTCCATTACGCCAAAATGTATCAAAAATACTTCAGGACTACTCCATTACCCCATAATGTAGCTAAATGTAGCGAAAAAATACTACTCCGTTACCCCAAATGTACCTAAAATACTCCAGGACTACTCAATTACCTCAAAATGTAGCAAAATGTATAGAAAAATACTACTCCATTACCCAAAATGTATCCAGAAATACTCCATTACCCAAAATGTATCCAGAAATACTCCAGGACTACTCCATTACCCCATAATGTAGCTAAATGTAGTGAAAAATACTACTCCGTCAACCAAAATGTATCTAAAATACTCCAGGAATACTCCATTACCTCAAAATGTAGCAAAATGTATAGAAAAATACTACTCCATTACCCAAAATGTAACCAGAAATACTCCATCACACCAAAATGGATCCAGAAATACTCTATTATCCCGAAATGTTTCAAAAATGTTCCAGGACTACTTCATTACCCCCAAAATGTAGCAACATGTATTGAAAAATACTACTCTGTTACCGAAAATGTATTTAGAAATACTCCATTACCCCAAAATGTATCTAAAATACCCCAGGAATACTCCATTGCTCCAAAATGTAGCAAAATATATCGAAAATACTACTCCGTATGTATCCAGATATACTCCATTACCCCGAAATGTATCAAAAATACTCCAGAACTACTCCATTACCCAAAAATACTACTCCGTTACCCAAAATGTATCCAGATATACTCCATTACCCCGAAATGTATCAAAAATACTCCAGAACTACTCCATTACCCAAAAATACTACTCCATTACCCAAAATGTATCCAGAAATACTCCATTACCCAAAATGTATCCAGAAATACTCCAGGACTACTCCATTACCCCATAATGTAGCTAAATGTAGTGAAAAATACTACTCTGTTAACCAAAATGTATCTAAAATACTCCATTACCTCAAAATGTAGCAAAATGTATAGAAAAATACTACACCATTACCCAAAATGTAACCAGAAATACTCCATCACACCAAAATGCATCCAGAAATACTCTATTATCCCAAAATGTTTAAAAAATATTCCAGGACTACTTCATTACCCCCAAAATGTAGCAACATGTATTGAAAAATACTCCAGAAATACGTCATTACCCAAAATTTAATTAAAAAAATGCTCCATGAATACTCCATTATCCTGAAATGTATACAAAATACTCCAGGAATACTCCATTACCCCACAATTGTATCAAAAAAATGTTCCAGGAACACTCAATTACCCAAAATGTATCCAGAAATACTCTATTATCCTAAAATGTATGAAAATAATCTCTAGAAATACTCCATAACCCAAAAAATGTATCTGATAATACTCCATCACCCAAATACCCCATGAATAATACGTTACCAAAAAATTATCAAAACATATTCCAGGAATACTCCATTACCCCAATATTTATGAAAAATACTCCAGGAATACCCTATTACCCAAAAATATATCCAGAAATACTCCATTACTTAAAATGTATTAAAAAACATACCATATATTACCGAAAAATGGATAAAAACACATCAGGAATACTCAATACCACAAAAAAATGTATCAACAAATACTCCATTACTTGAAAAAAATGATAAAAAAATACATGAGGAATATTCCACTTACACAAAATGTATAAAAACAATACTCCACAAATACTCCATTACCCTAAAATGTATCAAAAATACCCCAGAAATATTCAATTATCCCAACATGTATGAAAAATACTCCAGAAATACTACATTACCCAAAAATGCTACTCTGTTACCCAAAATGTATCCAGATATACTCCATTACCCCGAAATGTATCAAAAATACTCCAGAACTACTCCATTACCCAAAAATACTACTCCATTACCCAAAAATACTACTCCATTACCCAAAAATACTACTCCATTACCCAAAATGTATCCAGAAATACTCCATTACCCACTTACATATACACATATACTTAAAATGTATTAAAAAACATACCATATATTACACATCAGAAATACTCAATACGCAATACCACAAAAAAATGTATCAAAAAATACTCCATTACTTGGAAAAAATGATGAAAAGATACATGAGGAATATTCCACTTACACAAAATGTATAAAAACAATACTCCACAAATACTCCATTACCCTAAAATGTATCAAAAATACCCCAGAAATATTCAATTATCCCAAAATGTATGAAAAAAAAACCAGGAATACTCCATTACCCCAAAATGTATCCAGAAATACTCCATTACCCCAAAATGTATAAAAAATAACCCAGAAAAACTCCATCCCTCAAAATGTATCTAATAATACCAGAGAAATACTATATTACCCCCCAAAAAATGTAACATACTCCATTATCTCAATACTCCAGGAATACCACATTACCCAAAGATGTATCAAAAAACATTACCAATAAATGTATACAAAATACTCCAGAAGAACTCCGTTACCCAAAAATGTACCTAAAAGTACCTCAAAATATTGTATTAAAAAAATACCCACTGCTTGTGGGCTGAGGGCTCTTAAGAGGAGAACTGAGACAGGGTTCTGTGTTGTGTTCAGGAAGCCGTGTACCGCCCCCTGCTGGCCCCTCCCACCAGCCATGATCTGCCTGCATTGCATAGAGAAGCACAGAGACCCAGTGATGATGTCACTGGGAAGGCAGAATAGCAGCTTCAGATTGAGAACTGAACCTGTAAATGTTGAATTCCTGAACAGACAGAAAGGACTTATTTGTAAAGCAGTGAATCGGACATTCACCAACGCTAGAAAATGCTGTTCTGGTAATTATATTTATTATTTTTCCCCTTAGTAACTATTAATAGCCGTGTATTTCCCTCTAACAGTCAGATTGTGGATTCTTTCCAGTTTGTTTTTAGATCATTTACTGTAAGGGAGGTAAAGGATTCTTTACTGTAAAGGTAGTTAGTCTATAGATCATTTAATTTAAAAGCATTCAGGCTGTGGATTCTCTACTGTAAAGGTACTATGTTTGTAGATATTTTACTGTAAGGATGGCCAGAGTGTGGATTCTTTACTGCACAGCTCGTAAGTCTGAAAATTCTTTACTGTAAGGGTAGACAGACTGTGGATTCTCTATTGAAAAGGTAGTCAATTTACAATCGCTTTACTATACAGTCTACCAAAGTGTGGATTCTTTACAGTAAAGCTGCTTAGTCTGAAAATCATTCACAGTAAGGGTAGAGAGACTGAGGATTCTCCACTGTAAAGGTAGTGAGACTGCAGATACTTTACTATCAACGTTTGCATTCTTACTGTAAAGCTATTATGTCCTAAATTCATTTATTTTAAGAGTAGATAGACTGGATTCTTTATTGTAAAAGCATACTAGAGATCCTTCACTGTACAGGCAGCTCAGGATTCTTTGCTGTATTATTAGTCAGAATCTGGATAAGTTAGTGTAAAGATAATCACAATGTAGATTCTTTCCTGTAAAGGTAGTATGAATATAGAATAAAGGCTCTTTACTATGTAAGTGAAGTCAGACAGTGGATTTGTAATGTCAGTCTGTAGATTCTTTACTGTAAAGGCAGTCAGGCTGTATATTCTTTCCTGTAAGGGTATTCAGAATATAGACTATACAATATTTATTATACGGTAACTTTGTAGAAGGAGGAGGAGTCATTTCCTCAGTCTCCCCTCCCCCAGTGATCAGACTGTACATTGTAACTTTGCAGAAGGGGGAGGGGTCATTTCCTCAGTCTCCCCTCCCCCAGTGATCAGACTGTGCATTGTAACTTTGCGGAAGGGGGAGGAGTCATTTCCTCGGTCTCCCCTCCCCCAGTGATCAGACTGTACATTGTAACTTTGCAGAAGGAAGAGGAGTCATTTCCTCAGTCTCCCCTCCCCCAGTGATCAGACTGTACATTGTAACTTTGCAGAAGGGGGAGGAGTCATTTCTTCAGTCTCCCCTCCCCCAGTGATCAGACTGTACATTGTAACTTTGCAGAAGGGGGAGGGGTCATTTCCTCAGTCTCCCCTCCCCCAGTGATCAGACTGTACATTGTAACTTTGCAGAAGGGGGAGGGGTCATTTCCTCAGTCTCCCCTCCCCCAGTGATCAGACTGTACATTGTAACTTTGTAGCAAGTCACAAGGGGAGAGGCTGCAGCAGGGGCTGATGTGTGTCAGACATTTGTGAACACCTCCAGGTTTCAGGATTTACATGATTGTGCCATCTCTCAGTACAGAACAGAAGTTGGCTCTGGCTGATGCCTGATCAGAGATGGTGCCGTCATTCTGGAGAGATAAGGGCATTTTCAAGGGGGATGACAATGGTAATGAATGCCTGGAAATATATGAAAGGACTAATCTGATGTTCACTTCAATAATAATAAAGGAGCGGCCTTCTTGGCGGTGGGTTATTTTGGTGGCGCGGTATTGGCTGGCATTGGCGCTCTATCGGTGACTTTGTTGGACGTGTTTTGGACGGAGACGATTCCTGGCAGCGTTGGGTTGGGCGCTGGAAAGGGAACAGATGGGTGAAGGTGATGCCAGCTCCGGGGACATTATATCCAATTAAATCCGACGCACAATCTGATATTTGTAAGGTGAGCAGTTCACGGCGTAGCGAGCGGCTTGTCAGGAGCGCTCACATCACGGCACGCCGCAGACCTCCGCCGCCGCCGCCGGTGAAGACAATTTGTCCCAAATAAAGATGAAGGCAAACAAAGCGGCGCGGCTGTCAGAGAGACACTTCCCCGGAACAATGATAATCAGCGGCGTTTGGTGCGTTCAGTGCAGCGTTTAGTGCGTTTAGTGCTTCGGTTAGTGCGCTTAGTGCGGCGTTTAGTACGTTTAGTGCGGCGGTTAGTGCGGCGGTAAGTGCGTTTAGTGCAGGGGTTAGTGGGTTTAGTGCAGGGGTTAGTGTGTTTAGTGCGGCGGTAAGTGCGTTTAGTGCTGCGATTAGTGCGTTTAGTGCTGCGGTTAGTACGCTTAGTGCGGCGGTTAGTGCGGCGGTAAGTGCGTTTAGTGCTGCAGTTAGTGGGTTTAGTGCAGGGGTTAGTGCGTTTAGTGCGGCGGTAAGTGCGTTTAGTGCTGCGGTTAGTGCGGCAGTAAGTGCGTTTAGTGCTGCGGTTAGTGGGTTTAGTGCAGGGGTTAGTGCGTTTAGTGCGGCGGTAAGTGCGTTTAGTGCTGCGGTTAGTGCGGCAGTAAGTGCGTTTAGTGCTGCGGTTAGTGCGGCAGTAAGTGCGTTTAGTGCTGCGGTTAGTGCGTTTAGTGCGGCGGTAAGTGCGTTTAGTGCTGCGGTGAGTGCGTTTAGTGCGGCGGTTAGTGCGTTTAGTGCTGCGGTTAGTGCGTTTAGTGCTGCGGTTAGTGCGTTTAGTGCATTTAGTGCGGTGGTTAGTGCATTTAGTGCTGCGGTTAGTGCGTTAAGTGCTGCAGTTAGTGGGTTTAGTGCAGGGGTTAGTGCGGCAGTAAGTGCGTTTAGTGCTGCGGTTAGTGCATTTAGTGCGGTGGTAAGTGCGTTTAGTGCTGCGGTGAGTGCGTTTAGTGCGGCGGTTAGTGCGTTTAGTGCTGCGGTTAGTGCGGCAGTAAGTGCGTTTAGTGCTGCGGTTAGTGCATTTAGTGCGGTGGTAAGTGCGTTTAGTGCTGCGGTGAGTGCGTTTAGTGCGGCGGTTAGTGCGTTTAGTGCTGCGGTTAGTGTGGCAGTAAGTGCGTTTAGTGCTGCGGTTAGTGCGGCAGTAAGTACGTTTAGTGCTGCGGTTAGTGTGTTTAGTGCGGCGGTAAGTGCGTTTAGTGCTGCGGTGAGTGCGTTTAGTGCGGCGGTTAGTGCATTTAGTGCGGTGGTTAGTGCCTTTAGTGCTGCGGTTAGTGCGGCGGTTAGTCCAGCGGTAAGTGCGTTTAGTGCTGCGGTTAGTGCGTTTAGTGCTGCGGTTAGTGCTGCGGTCAGTGCGGCGGTAAGTGCATTTAGTGCTGCGGTTAGTGCGTTTAGTGCGTTTAGTGCGGTGGTTAGGGCGTTTAGTGCTGCGTTTAGTGCGGTGGTTAGTGCGGTTAGTGCGGAGGTTAGTGCGTTTAGTGCGCCGTTTGGTGTGCCGTGCGGCCCGCAGTCCATCAAACTCTTGTAATAAGTATTAACCCTGCGATGGGTGGAGGACGCCGACCGTGTCACCGCGCCCAAACGCCACAATTCAATGACGGAAATCTCATATAAAAGAAGTATATATATATATATATATATAATATATATATATATATATATATATATAGATATGTTTTTTAGTGGGAGATGAGATTTAGGGGCTCATTCACACAAAAACTGTCCACCTGAACCAATCAGTGACAGGCTGTAGACTGGGCGGGATCACTGGGGTCACATGACAGCAATGACAATACAGGGACAAGAAAAAGTCAGTGAACCCCATTTGGAATGGGCGGCTTTTCTGCAGCGATTGGTCATAAAATGTGATCCCCGGTCTAAGTTACACCAATAGAGAGACACCCCGCGTGCTTCCCTCCATAACATCGACCAATCCAATCGCTCATCTCTTTATTATACACACCCATTAAAGCCCTGTGCTGGAGGAAAATGTAAGTGAACCCATGTTATATGTGTCATGCCTTGGAGGGGGGTTTCATGCCTAGTGGGGGTGTGTCATACAATGCAGGGGTGTATCATGCCATGTAATGCAAAGTTATGTTATGCCATGAAGAGGTGTGTCATGCCCTGTAGGGGTGTGTTATGTAATGCAGGGGTGCATCATGCCAAATAGGGGTTTGCCATGCCATGTAGGGGTGTGTCATGTAATACAGGGTGTGTCATGCCTAGTAGGGGTGTGCCATGTAATGCAGGGCTGTGGCATGCCAAGAAGGGGTATGTCCTGCCATGTAGGGGTGTGCCATGCCATGTAGGGATGCATCATGTTATGCAGGGATGTGACATGTAATGCAGGGGTGTGTCATGCCATGCAGGGGTGTGTCATGTAATGCAGGGGTGTTCCATTTGTTGTTGGGGTGTTCCATGCCATATAGAGGGTGTGCCATGTGGTTTGGGGGTGTGTCATGCCATGTAAGGGGTTTGCCATGTAATGCAGGGGTGTGTCAGTCATGTAATTCGGTGGTGTGTCATGCCTATTAGGGGTGTGTCATGCCTAGTAGGGGTGTGTCATGTAATGCAGGGCTGTGGCATGCCAAGAAGGGGTGTGTCATGCCATGTAGGGATGTGACATTTGTTGTAGGGTTGTGTCATGCCATGTAGGGGTGTGTCTTGCCATGTAGGGGTGTGTCTTGCCATGTAGGGGTGTGTCTTGCCATGTAGGGGTGTGTCATGTGATGTAGGGGTGTGTCATGCCATGTAGGGGTGTGTCATGTGATGTAGGGGTGCGTCAAGCCATGTAGGGGTGTGTCATGCCATGTAGGGGTGTGTCATGTGATGTAGGGGTGTGTCAAGCCATGTAGGGATGCGTCTTGCCATGTAGGGGTGTGTCATGTGATGTAGGGGTGTGTCAAGCCATGTAGGGGTGTCCCATACCATGTAGGGGTGTGTCATGCCATGTAGGGGTGTGTCATGCCATGTAGGGGTGTGTCATGCCATGTAGGGGTGTGTCATGCCATGTAGGGGTGTGTCTTACCATGTAGGGGTGTGTCATGCCATGTAGGGGGGTGTCATGTAGGGGTGTGTCATGCCATGTAGGGGTGTGTCATGCATGTAGGGGTGTGTCAAGCGATCTCTTATTTCCCGAGCAGTACACGGCGGGAAGAATATGCGTTTTCCTCGGTGACAGACATCGTGATTGATGTTCGATCGGCATTAAGAAAGAATTGTTGTAGAATGAAGTCCGGGGAGGAAATCTCCGATATTTGGGGCTCTGGGCGGGGAATGTCAGAAAAAAAAATATTTAAGAGTGTTTGATTTATTACCAGCATGCATTGCTGCGGGCACTCCCAACTTCTACATCTACAATCATTAAATTCAACTCCACAATCGTGAAATGGGATTAGAGAAGACGCCAGAGAGATCAGAAGAAGATAGAACCCGATACTACAGATGATGGAGAGTCAAAGAGGACCTGTCCACGGGGATTTTCCATGCCCAGTAATGTGTCAGTGTAACCCATTCAGGTATTTATTGCCTCTCACAGAGATCACACCACTGACAACACCTTCATCTGCTTTTCTATCCAGAAGGGCGGCACCATCTCCAGGCTCATCATCTACATCCTGAACTGAGATGCCGGCTCAGAGATGATGCAATCAGAATTAAGTCCATGTTCACAAATGTCTGACACAAATCAGCCCCCTGCTGCCCCCTCTCATCTTGTGACTTGCTACCCGCTGTGCCCATTATGAAGGGTTACCCCCATTCCTGTGCTGAGTTCCCGGGTCTGTACACCCGCTGTGCCCATTATGAAAGGTTCCCACCATCCCTGTGCTGAGTTCCCGGGTCTGTACACCCGCTGTGCCCATTATGAGGGGTTCTCACCATCCCTGTGCTGAGTTCCCGGGTCTGTACACCCGCTGTGCCCATTATGAGGGGTTCTCACCATCCCTGTGCTGAGTTCCCGGGTCTGTACACCCGCTGTGCCCATTATGAGGGGTTCTCACCATCCCTGTGCTGAGTTCCCGGGTCTGTACACCCGCTGTGCCCATTATGAGGGGTTCTCACCATCCCTGTGCTGAGTTCCTGGGTCTGTACACCCGCTGTGCCCATTATGAGTGGCTCCCACCATCCCTGTGCTGAGTTCCCGGGTCTGTACACCCGCTGTGCCCATTATGAGGGGTTCTCACCATCCCTGTGCTGAGTTCCTGGGTCTGTACACCCGCTGTGCCCATTATGAGTGGCTCCCACCATCCCTGTGCTGAGTTCCCGGGTCTGTACACCCGCTGTGCCCATTATGAGGGGTTCCCACCATCCCTGTGCTGAGTTCCCGGGTCTATACACCCGCTGTGCCCATTATGAGGGGTTCCCACCATCCCTGTGCTGAGTTCCCGGGTCTGTACACCCGCTGTGCCCATTATAAGGGGTCCCCACCATCCCTGTGCTGAGTTCCCGGGTCTGTACAACTTCTGTGCCTATTATGAGGGGTTCCCACCATCCCTGTGCTGAGTAGCATAACTTTTACAGAATATTATGTGCGGCTCTTTGGGGGTGTTAGGTCCCCCCTCCAATATCTGAGAGTTGACCACTACTGATGTAGATGATTGCTATGAAATCATAGTGATATTTATTGCAGGTGGATAAAGAGAAGTCTCTCTGTCTGTGCCGCTCTCCATACGGTGAAACTCTAATCGCTGTGACTTGGGTGGTACAGTGCGGGGGAGGAGGGGGAGGAGGGGGGGTTGTTATCAGACATTCCAGGGACGTGTCTCCTCTAATTAGTTATTGTTGTGCGATTATGCATTTCACAATAACATGACTTCTCCCTCCCCTCCCCCACCCTCTGCGGAGAGAAGAGGCCTCATTCATTCTCAAGGTGTTAATGAGCGGCTTTGTCTCCATGGAAGACGAAGAGGAAATGATTGTCAGAATGATGTCCTAATTCTGTAATTACAGAGACACTGTCCCTCCCATATATAACTCCGCCCCTCCCATATATTACACTGCCCCTCCCATATATTACTCCGCCCCTCCCATATATTACACCGCCCCTCCCATATATTACTCCGCCCCTCCCATATATTACACCGCCCCTCCCATATATTACTCCGCCCCTCCCATATATTACACCGCCCCTCCCATATATTACTCCGCCCCTCCCATATATTACACGGCCCCTCCCATATATTACACTGCCCCTCCCATATATTACATCGCCCCTCCCATATATTACTCCGCCCCTCCCATATATTTCACTGCCCCTACAGTATATTACACTGCCCCTACAATATATTACACCGCCCCTCCCATATATTACTCCGCCCCTCCCATATATTACACCGCCCCCCCATATATTACACCGCCCCTCCCATATATTACATCGCCCCTCCCATATATAGCACCGCCACTCCCGTATATTACACCGCCCCCTCCCATATATTACACCGCCACTCCCATATATTACACCGCCCCCTCCCATATATAACACCGCCACTCCCATATATTACACCGCCCCCTCCCATATATTACACCGCCACTCCCATATATTACACCACCTCTACCATATATTACACCGCCACTCCCATATATTACACCACCTCTACCATATATTACACCGCCCCCTCCCATATATTACACCGCCACTCCCATATATTACACCGCCCCCTCCCATATATTACACCGCCACTCCCATATATTACACCACCTCTACCATATATTACACCGCCACTCCCATATATTACATCGCCCCTCCCATATATTACATCGCCCCTCACATATATTACATGCAGTCCGTGTCAGAGTGTTCGGTGATATCAAATTACTAAACAATATTTATTTTATTATTTTCAAATAAAAAATTCTAAACAATCTGCGCAGCCGTGTGTCCGGCGTCTCTGTGTGTATATTAGACACGTACGGAATGAAAACATTTGTTTCATTTCGTTAATTCATTCATTTCGTTTAGTTACATTTGTTTTCATAATAAATGTAATTTATTTGTTATAAAATTCTATTCAAATTTTCCACCTTCGACTTAATTCAATTTGATCAAATTCGGGAACATTCGAATCAGGCATTCGAATTGAAATTTTTTGTCTATTATGCAGCTGCCCAATTTTTATCTAAATCTAAGATCTGCAATATGTTTACCTTTCATATTAATTTCCAAATTCAATTCGAATTAGAATGTAATTATATCGGACAAATTTTGTTTTATTATTTCAGAGGATTCATTTTTCGTTTTTAAATTCGATTCAAATTTTTCCAAATTCAACCAAAATGAATGAAAGTTGACCAAAAGCTGAAAAATGTAAATCGGCATTTAAATAAAAAAAAAAATTTTCCATTCGAATACGGCTGCCAAATTTTTAATATCTAAGAATTGCAAGATGTTGACATTTAATTTCCAAATTCAAATTTAATTTTATATCAAATTCGGATTAACGTTATTTCGGACCAATTTAGTTTTCCGAATTCGACTGAACTGAATTAAATCCGACTGAATTCGGAAAAATTTGAATCGGCAAATGAATTTGATTTTTTTTTTTTTCGATTCAAATGCGGCTGCCGAATTTTTCACATGTAAGAATTGCAATAGGTTTACATTTCATATTCATTTCCAAATTCAAATTGAATTTTATATAACATTCGGATGTCTTTTTTTTGACGAATTTGTTTCATTATTTCGGGGGATTCACTTCTCATTTTCAAATTAGATTAGAATTATCCAAATTTGACCAAACTGAATTTTTCGATTCAAATGCGGCTGACACATTTTTCACATGTAAGAATTGCAATATGTTTACATTTCACATTTGTTTCCGAGTTTGAATAAAATTTGAATCTCATTATTTCAGACAAATTTTGTTTCCGTTATTTCAGAAAAAATCATTTTTCATTTTCAAATCCGATTCGAATTTTCAGAATTCAGCCAAACTGAATTCAATTCGACCGAAAATAGAAAAATTCTAATCGGCATTCAAATTCGATTATTTTTTTCGATTTGAATACGGCGGCCAAATTTTTAATACCTAAGAATTGCAATATGTTGACATTTCACATTAGTTTCCAAATTCAAATTTAATTTTATATAAAATTCGGATGTCGTTATTTTTGACGAATTAGTTTCATTATTATTCGAGGGATTCACTTCTCATTTTCAAATTCGATTTGAATTTTCCAAATTTGACCAAACTGAATTCAATTCGAATTTTTTTTTCCGATTAAAATGCGGCTGACACATTTTCCACATGTAAGAATTGCAATATGTTTACATTTCACATTCGTTTCCGAGTTCGAATAAAATTTGAATCTCATTATTTCAGACACATTTTGTTTCCGTTATTTCAGAGAAATCGTTTTTCATTTTCAAATCCGATTAGAATTTTCCGAATTCGGACAAACTAAATTCAATTCGACCGAAAATGTAAAAATTCAAATCGGCATTCAAATTCGATTTTTTTTTTTCGATTCGAATACGGCTGACGAATTTTTAATATCTAAGAATTGCGAGATGTTGACATTTCACATTCGTTTCCAAATTCAAATTACATTTTATATCAAATTCGGATTGTTGTTATTTCAGGCAAATTTTGTTTTGTTTTTTTGGAGGATTCGATTTTAAAATTTGACTAGAATTTTCCGAATTCGACTGAACTGAATTAAATTTGACCGAATTCGGAAAAATTTGAATCGGCAAATGAATTTGAAATTATTTTTTTCCTATTCAAATGCGGCTACCGAATTTTTCACATGTAAGAATTGCAATATGTTTACATTTCATATTCGTTTCCAAATTCAAATTGAATTTTATATAAAATTCGGATGTCGTTATTTTTGACAAATTTGTTTCATTATTTTGGGGAATTCCCTTCTCATTTTCAAATTCGATTTGAATTTTCCAAATTTGACCAAACTGAATTCAATTGGAATTTTTTTTTTCGATTCAAATGCGGCTGACTCATTTTCCACATGTAAGAATTGCAATATGTTTACATTTCAAATTAGTTTCCGAGTTCGAATAAAATTTGAATCTCATTATTTCAGACACATTTTGTTTCCGTTATTTCAGAGAAATCGTTTTTCATTTTCAAATCCGATTAGAATTTTCCGAATTCGGACAAACTAAATTCAATTCGACCCAAAATGTAAAAATTCAAATCGGCATTCAAATTCAATTTTTTTTTTTCGATTCGAATACGGCTGCCAAATTTTTAATATCTAAGAATTGCGAGATGTTGACATTTCACATTCGTTTCCAAATTCAAATAAAATTTTATATCAAATTCGGATTGTTGTTATTTCAGGCAAATTTTGTTTTGTTTTTTTGGAGGATTCGATTTTCAAATTTGATTAGAATTTTCCGAATTCGACTGAACTGAATAAAATTTGACCGAATTCGGAAAAATTTGAATCGGCAAATGAATTTGAAATAATTTTTTTCCGATTCAAATGCGGCTGCTGAATTTTTCACATGTAAGAATTGCAATATGTTTACATTACATATTCGTTTCCAAATTCAAATTGAATTTTATATAAAATTCGGATGTCGTTATTTTTGACAAATTTGTTTCATTATTTTGGGGGATTCACTTATCATTTTCAAATTCGATTTGAATTTTCCAAATTGGACCAAACTGAATTCAATTGGGATTTTTTTTTTCGATTCAAATGCGGCTGACACATGTAAGAATTGCAATTTGTTTACATTTCACATTCGTTTCCGAGTTCGAATAAATTTGAATCTCATTATTTCAGACAAATTTTGTTTCCGTTATTTCAGAGAAATCGTTTTTCATTTTCAAATCCGATTCGAATTTTCTGAATTCGGACAAACTAAATTCAATTCGACCGAAAATGTTGACATTTCACATTCGTTTCCAAATTCAAATTAAATTTTATATCAAATTTGGATTGTCGTTATTTCAGGCGAATTTTGTTTTGTTTTTTGGAGGATTCGATTTTAAAATATGATTAGAATTTTCCGAATGCGACTGAACTGAATTAAATTCGACCGAATTCGGAAAAATTTGAATCGGCAAATGAATTTGAATTAATTTTTTTCCGATTCAAATGCGGCTGCCTAATTTTTCACATGTAAGAATTGCAATATGTTTACATTTCATATTCGTTTCCAAATTCAAATTGAATTTTATATAAAATTCGGATGTCGTTATTTTTGACAAATTCGTTTCATTATTTTGGGGGATTCACTTCTCATTTTCAAATTCGATTTGAATTTTCCAAATTTGACCAAACTGAATTCAATTCAAATTTTTTTTCGATTCAAATGCGGCTGACACATTTTTCACATGTAAGAATTGCAATATGTTTACATTTCACATTCGTTTCCGAGTTGAATCTCATTATTTCAGACACATTTTGTTTCCGTTATCTCAGAGAAATCGTTTTTCATTTTCAAATCCGTTTAGATTTTTCGGAATTCGGCCAAACTGAATTCAATTCGACCGAAAATAGAAAAATTCTAATCAGCATTCAAATTCGATTATTTTTTTGATTCGAATGCGGCTGCCGAATTTTTAATATCTAAGAATTGCGAGATGTTGACATTTCACATTCGTTTACAAATTCAAATGAAATTTTATATCAAATTCGGATTGTTGTTATTTCAGGCGAATTTCGTTTTGTCTTTTGGAGGATTCGCTTTTCAAATTTGATTCGAATTTTCCGAATTCGACCGAACTGAATTAAATCCGACCGAATTCGGAAAAATTTGAATCGCCAAATGAATTTGAATTTTTTTTTTTTCGATTCGAATGCGGCTGCCGAATTTTTCACATGTAAGAATTGCGATATGTTTACATTTCATAGTCATTTCCAAATTTGAATCAAATTTGAATTTCCTTATTAGCAGAGAGCAGGCTGCGGCGGGCAGCGACTCCTGTGTCTTCTCCTTCTCGCTTCCCCTGTGCGTCTCCTCCCCTCCTCCTAGGTATCCAATAGGATCGCCTGTCCTTTCAGCCAATTGGGTGACGGGTATCAAACCCGCTTCCCGATTGGCCGGGAGGAGGATCAGTGTTGCACCAGTGAATATTTATCTGCTGTTGTAACACCTGGGTGGGCTCCTGACGCAATGATCTGCACCCCGAGCCCACCCTATTTTTAAGCCTATTAGAGTCTCTTCAAAAAGCCTCCCCCGCCACTGTAATTCATGCCCCTGGTGTTCTGAAAGGGGCCGGACGTATTAATAGGGGGTAGCAGCCGTGGATCATAGACCGCTAATTAGGATGAGGTGGCCGTGGATAGAGGGGGGGTGGCGCCTGGGTGCCCCTAATGAACGGGCCGCTACTGGGGGGGCTCTTCATAATTTCTTGCACTGGGGGGCCCTGAAGGTTCTAGCTGTGCCTCTGACCACTAGTAGGTATAGCAGTGGTGAGGCTCTAGAGCAGGGCTGGAACTTGCTGAGCACCTCCAGCCTTCCACACATTCCTATTCGTCATTGAGGCAGCCGATCGTGGTGATGGGCCAATGGGCAGGTATGTGGGTGGGGGATGGGTAAGCTCTGACACTACCAGGAAGTGTTGGAGCTCAGCCTGGGCTTCAGGGTGGTGCAGGGGGTCTGAAGGCTCCTGTAGGTATCTACAAGGACTTCTAGATGCCTCCTAAAAGCTACTTTGTTCATTTCTTGTTATAGTGATAAAGTCGCCTCCGTGAAATTTACAACACAAGTAAAAAACTTCCATCGATCCGAATGGGAAAAAACGAGACGAGGAAAGGAACAAGTCCGATCGTCTATATTATTTAATAAGCTTAATTGACTTGCTGAACAATCGGCCTCTTCATCGATCCTTTGTTTCCTCTCGAATGATTCGACCTTGTTAATATTGAACATTGAAAACTTACGAGGGGAAAGGAACGGAGAATCCATAGAAACGGGGAACAAGGCCGCAACGCGTAATTTCATTACGGGACGCACACGGAGTGTAAAACTCTCACTTACTCTATTTCATGGATCGAAGTATCTGTTACATAAGATAAGAGCTACGGGGGGGGGGGGGGTGGACAATCGATCAGTGGAAGCCATACAAGGAGAATAAACACAGAATATCCCCCCCCCCCACAGGAGGAACGACACAGTCAGAGGATACAATGAGAAATAATATACACTGAATAGGAAATATGGAGAACTTCTATAGAAAAGAGAATTTCCTGAAAAAAAGGATTCTGTGATAACGGCTGCAGCGGCGAGAACTCACTACAGGGTATTGTTGAGGCTTTTTCCAGGAAGGATCATTTGGGGGTGTGTGATGGAAGGGGGGATTGGGGGGTGGTCCTCGGGGGTGGGGATTTGTGTTAACAGAGTAGATTGGGGGGGGGGGGGGGGGGGATTATGCTTGGAGGTGGAATTTGGAGGGAAATGATTTGTGCTATGAGGGGAAATGGGGAGGGGATTTGTGCTATGAGGGGAAATTGGGGGGGGGGGGGCGTATTTGTGCTATGAGGGGTGATGGGGGGGACTATTTATGCTGGGAGGTGGAACTTGAAGGGAGAAGATTTGTGCTAGGATGGGCATTTTTTGGGGGAGGGAGGATTTGTGCCAAGAGGGGGATTTCAGGGGGAGAGGATCTGTGCTGGGAGCGCCGATTGAGGGAGGAAGGTTTTGTACTAGGAGGGGGAATTTAGAGGAGGAAGATTTGTGGTATGAGGGGAAATCGGGGGAGTGGATTTGTGCTAAGAGGTGAATATGTGGATTTGGGGGGGAATTGTGCTGGGAGTGAGAGGGGATTTGGGAGAGACATGATTTGTGCTACGACAGGTAATTGGAAGGGGGGATTTGTGCTGAAAGGGGGATCTCAGGGGGAGAGGATCTGTGCTGGGAGGGCAGATTGAGGGAGGAAGGTTTTGTGCTAGAAGGGGAATTTTAAGGGAGACGATTTGTGGTATGAGGGGAAATGGGGGGAGTGGATTTGTGCTAAGAGGTGAATATGTGGATTTGGGGGGGGGGAGGATTTGTGCTGGGAGGGAGAGGGGAGAGGGAAGAGACATGATTTGTGCTAGGACAGGAAATGGGAAGGGGTTTGGATTTGTGCTGAGAGGGGGATTTTGGGGGGGGGATATGTGCTGGGAGGGCAGATTGGGGGGGCAAAGATTTGTGCTGGGAGGTGGAATTTGGAGGGAGACGATTTGTGCTATGAGGGGAAATGGGGGGTGGATATGTGCTATTAGGGGAAATCGGGGGGGGTGGATTTGTGCTGGGAGGGGAAATGGGGGGTTGTGCTGGGGGCATTTGTGATAAGAGGGGTGATTGGGGAGGGGGACTATTTATTCTGGGAGGTGGAACTTGAAGGGAAAAGATTTGTGCTAGGAGGGGCATTTTTTGGGGGAGGGGGAATTTTTGCCAAGAGGGGGATTTTAGGGGGAGAGGATCTGTGCTGGGAGGGCAAATCGAGGGAGGAAAGTTTTGTACTAGGAGGGGGGAATTTGGAAGGAGACGATTTGTGCTATGGGGGGAAATCGGGGGTGGATTTTTGCTAAGAGGGGGGATTTGGAGGAGACAGGATTGGAGGGGAATTTGGGGAGGATGATTTGTGCTAGAAGGGATATTTTTTGGGGGGAGGGAGGATTTGTGCTAGGAGGGGGATTTGAGGGGGACACATCATGGCGGGGGTGCAGTTTCACCCTGGGTGCTCGATGCCCTTGTCCTGGCACTGGGAGAATCTACCAGTGGGGGAAGCGTGAATTCAAAAACTGAAGACAGAATCCCAACTGAGAATGAACATTTTTTACAGACAGAAGAGGATAAAACGGGGACATCAATTAGAGCGAAAAAAGACAAAAGGCAACAATTACAAATCGGTGAAAAGCGCAGCTGAAGCCATTTATCAAAATGTCTCAAACAAAATCTTTATCTCCTCTCGGCCACTAATCAAACTTAAACTTCCATCCCCCCCAGCTGTCATTTTCCCCGCACAGGTTTGGAATCTAATTGGCTCTTGCAGGGACGGGCGCAGACGGTGTGTTATTCCAGACTATTTTGATAAATGGCGCCTATTGAGTCGGCGGCATTCGGGGAAACCAATTGAAAATTTGCCCCCAAAAATAGAAGCGCGGTCGTGACGTGAGCGCCGTCCAATGGCCGACCCGGGCCGGTGAACTCGAACTGAAAGTTATTTTCGGTTACAAAAATTGTAAAACAAAAATAAAGTTTCAAGGTGATAAATTTAGGTGGTAAAAAAAAAAAGGCAAAAATACATCCCGAAGATTTTAGGCAAATTTTTGCCCGCCTTGACGGATCGCCCGTCACGACAGAAGTGCATTAATATAACAAAAAAATAAAAGAGTTCGCAATTCAGACAAGAGCAAAAAAAAAGAAAAAATCCCAAATTCCGCCGCCGTGATTTAAAGTGTTCTACCTAAAAGGCTTTTCTAATCATTCATCCTTTCATAGGTGCCGATCGGCGCGCCATTTGTATCGAAACAAGACAGTAAGCGATAAAAACCAAAGCGGCGCGTCAGACAGACTGATAGACGGAGCGCATCACTAATAAGTTCTATGCAAATCAGCCTTCCCGATGTGTGCGAGGGAAAACGGGCGCAGATAGGAGCGCATTGTACCAACATATGGCCTTACATAATATACGTTCGCTGTGCCGGTGACTGGTACATCTTCCGACAAATGGAAAGGATTAGATAAGAATGTCTCGCGGCAGTACGAAAATATTCTTTGATTCTCCCTGATTAAAGGCGCAAATTACCCGACATGTTTGCTTCCCTTCCTTTGTTTCCTTCAGGGAAATATCTGGACAAGATTTTTATTTTTATTTTTTTTATTATTTAACATTTTATATCTTCTTGGTTAGGAGAGGCCTATTTACCACAGAGGAACTCCTACACTAGTTTTGAGGTCTTTAGGAACCCTTGATAAAAACTAGACATGTGCAATTCGTTTCGTTTTTTTTTTTTCGTTTTTTTTCGTTATTTACGTTCGTTCGTTTTCGTACGAATGAACGAATCGTTCGAATCGTACGAATCCGATTTACGAATCATTCGAATCGAACGAATCCGAAAAACAACGAAAATCCGAAAAAAAAAACAAATTAGAAACAACGAATGTACTAATGAAGAGAATCCGAAAAACGAAAACGAACGAAAAAATTCGTACATTCGTAACTTTATTTTTTTGTTGAATTGGTAATTTTCCGTGTCTCTTACAATGGCGCTGCTAAACGTGCTTCGAATGGATTGAACAAAAAAAATCGTATATTCGTAACTTTTTTTTTCGATTCGTAACTTTTTTTTCCGATTCGTAACTTTTTTTTTTTTTTTTTTTCGATTCGTAATTTTCCGTGTCTCTATTGAACAAAAAAATTTGTACATTTGTAACTTTTTTTTCGATTCGTAACTTTTTTTTTTTTCGATTCGTAACTTTTTTTTTTGTTGAATTGGTAATTTTCCGTGTCTTTTACAATGGTGCTGCTTAACGTGCTTCGAATGGATTGAACAAAAAAAATTGTACATTTGTAACTTTTTTTTCGATTCGTAACTTTTTCTTTTTCAATTCGTAACTTTTTTTTTTTCGATTCGTAAATGATTCAAATGTAATAATAGCATACACATTACATAAAATTATGAATTATGCTCCGATTACGAATCTACGAATGTTACGAATGTACGAATGCGTCCGAAAATTAAACGAAAAAAGGAATCAACGAAAAAATAACTCTTACGAATGTACGAATCGTTACGAATACGAACACCGACAACTTACGAATGTACGAATCGTTACAAATCCGAACAATGACAACTTACGAATGTACGAATCGTTACAAATCAACGGAAACTAAAAAAACGAAACGAAAATAAACAATTTTTTTTGTTGTGCACATGTCTAATAAAAACTATTTATGGCCATCTAATGGTAAAACTGTCCCTTACATTGGTGGTCTACAGGAAGACTACAACCCTTACAGTGCCACCACTGGTCAGGATGCCACTCTACACTCTACAAGAGATCAATGGTGTCAAGTGGCATTGGCCCTGGAACTATGCAGGCACCATAAAAAGGGAGGTCAATCGGCCACAACCCAAGGAACCCCTGGTAACCTCCAATCCAGAGGAACCCCAGTCTTCCACCCTGGTTTAGAATGGCTAGATCCCTGCCATTTGGCAGTTAGACCACATTTATGGAGGTGATGGTCTTCCTCTTGGCATGCTCAGTGTAGGTGACATTCTCCAAAACCTTGAGTGTTCCATGGGTCTCTTCATAGATGAGTCTGGAGATGCGCCTGACACCCGCCTCTGAGGGCCAAGCCTCACATAGTGGGTTTTGTGACGCCCTGGATGTTGCCCAAGACCACCTTCCTGTGGCCCTTAGTGGTACTTTTCCCCAGAGAGTTCAATGGCGTCATACAAAGTGGCATTGGCCCTGGAACTATGCAGGCACTCTTAAATGAGAGGTCAATCGGCCACAACCCAAGGAACCCCTGGTAACCTCCAGAGGAACCCTAGTCTTCCACAGAACCCTGGTTTAGAATGGCTGCCATAGAGAATGTGTCCCTGCCATTTGGCAGTAAGACCACATTTATGGAGGTGATGGTCTTCCTCTTGGCATGCTCAGTGTAGGTGACATTCTCCAAAACCTTGAGTGTTCCATGCGTCTCTTCATAGATGAGTCTGGAGATGCGCCTGACACCCGCCTCTGAGGGCCAAGTTTCAAATAGTGGATTTGGTGACGCCCTGGATGTTGCCCAAGAGCACCTTCCTGTGGCCGTTAGTGGTACTTTTCCCCAGAGAGATCAATGGTGTCATACAAAGTGGCATTGGCCCTGAAACTATGCAGGCACCATCCAATGGGAGGTCAATCATCTGCAACCCAAGGAACCTCTGGTAACCCTAGTTTAGAATGGCTGCCATAGAGAATGCGTCCCTGCCATTTGGCAGTTAGACCACTCTATGGAGGTGATGGTCTTCCTCTTGGTGTGCTCGCTGTAGGTGAGGACATCACAGATGACATTCTTCAGGAAATCCTTGAGTGTTCCATGGGTCTCTTCATAGATGAGTCTGGAGATGTGTTTGACACCTTCTCTGCAGCCATACGTCAGATGGTGGGTTTGGTGCTGTCCTGGATGTTGCTCTAGAGCACTTTCCTGTGACCCTTAGTGGCTCCTTTCCCCAGAGATCGATGTTGTCTCAGAGGATCCTAATGCCGCGTACACACGGTCGGAATTTCCGATGGAAACAGTCCGATGGGAGCTTTTCATCGGATTTGTACGCCCATCGGTCTTTTTCTGTCGGAATTTCCGACGGACTTTGGATTGAGAACCTGTTCTTAATTTTTCCGACGGAAAACCTTTCTATCGGATTTTCCGATCGCGTGTATGCAATTCCGACACGCAAAATTCCGACGCATGCTCGGAAGCAATTCGACGCATGCTCAGAAGCATTAAACTTCCCTTTTATAGTGCCGTTTTTTTAAGGCGTGGTGTTATTGACCGTCGGAATTTGGTGTGACCGTGTGTAGGCAAGACAGTTTGAGCGAAATTCCATCGGAATTCCGACGGGAAAACCATCAGAGCTTTTTCCGACGAGAATTCCGACCGCGTGTATGCGGCATTAGTCTTCCATGGAACCCTGGTTAAGAATGGCTGCCATAGAGAGTGCGTCCCTGCTGTTTGACAGTTACACCACATCTATGGAGGTGATGGTCTTCCTCTTGGTATGCTTGGTGTCGGTGATGACATCACAGATGGCATTATCCAGGAAAACTTTGAGCGTTCCAATGCTGTCTTAATAGATGAGTCTGGAGAAACGCTTGAGCCAAACATCAAAAGGTGGGGTTTGGATGTTGCCGTTTGAAATGACACCACATCTATGGAGGTGATGGTCTTCCTCTTGACATACTTGGATTAGGTGATGACATCACAGATCACATTCGCCAGGAAAATCTTGAGTGTTCCATGGCTCTCCTAATAGAGGATTCTGGAGAGGTGCTTGATACCCCCTCTGTGAGCCAGAGCGCCCTCCTGTAGCCTTTAATGCCCCCTTTGCCAAGATCTTCCATCCTTTACTGTGACCAGACATGACAATTCTTCTCTGCTGCAGGGACATATATCTTCTTGGTTATACAATTGAGAATTACACCAAAGACCTCCTTATTAGTGGACTGTTTGGTGGTTTGGTGGTCCGGGTTCCCCCATTTTTGTTGTAATCCCTGGGACCCCCATATGGGAGATCTTTTTAAATTGTGAAGCATGGTTGGCCTATGTACATAGTCTTGATTTCATATATACCTCTTTATGTATTACCTGATGAAGCAGATCAGAGAAATTGAGAGAGTTGCCCTCTACCCCAATGTTTCTCAACTCCAGTGCTCAATTACCCCCAACAGGTCATGCTTTCAGGATTTCCCTCAGATGAAACTGATGTGGTAATTACTAAGGCAGTGAAACTGATCAAATCACCTGTGCAAAATAATAGAAAGCCTGAAAGCATGACCTGTTGGGGGTACTTGAGGACTGGAGTTGAGAAACCTTGCTCGACCCAATGGAATGCCAGGATCCTCTGAGAGAGGAAACTGACCCCCGTCTGGCTGGATTTCCATCTTTTGTCTCTTCCCCCTTGGAACCTGTACCCTCCTCGACCAGGCAGGGCAGTTTAGGGACTCCTGAGCTAGGCCCCCGAAGCAGGACTCAGGTCTGCTCAGCACCAGCTCTTCTACACACACACACCCTCCTCAAGCCACAGCCTGGGGGGAAGAAGAGCTGGCCAGGCCACTCCCCAAATATTTATAGTCTCCCCCAGCATGCACCCCTGACCTGGTCCTCTTAGTGGTAGACAGAGGAAACAAACACTCCCTAGCACAAGATTGTCACCACCCTTATAACTATTGCCCTCGGTGACAGTGACACCCAGTGGTGGTAGTAGGGGACTGCAGCAATCCTAAACCTAGGAGAAACCAAGTGATAAAAACTGAAAATTTTCCTGCGCAAAATACTACCCAGGAGAGCAAAATGTACTAGACACCTCCGATGACAGGGTGGCTACACTTGTAAAGCATATAATCTAATAATGGGCAATGGCCACCTGAAAAGTCCCATTGCCCAGTACTAGTTTCTATGCTTCATATTTATTCAGGAACGTGGTGCTGGTAATCTACTATGGTCGGCCCATGTGTACTGATAACTTCAGTTTATGTAATTTCCTTGGGTTGGAGAGTAAATAACCCCCTGTACTAGTTTACTAATAAGTGGATAATTTTATCCAGGAGGACATAATGGCCCCTTTTACCCATCTGATAACAATTGGCTAATTTTACCTAGAAGGGTTACAGAACCCCTTTAACCAATCCACCAAGGATCGATTTTTGTTACCCTGACCATGTTGAAGTTTTGTGATAAATAAACAAAATGTATTACCAACCCCATTGCAGGCCAAACACTACCAGTGCCAGAGAACAAGGTCTTCTGGGACCCCTAGCCAAAGATGCCCCCACTGACCCCTTTCACACTCATATATGCAATGGTTGGGCGAAAGCCATCACACAGACTGAGGAATCCGTTGGCTACATTGGAAGAGCAGTTCTCCCAGTGTAATCTGCAGGACTGAGCTGTCATTTTTACAGCCTGGTCTTGCACAGTGCAGGACATGGGCAGGCAATGCTGAGACAGGAGGAGTCTCCACCCCAGCTCCGCCCCCTGAAGCACAGCACCTAAGGTGGGTGCCTCTCTTACCTCTGCTTTGGCTGGGCGCTGACCATTACTTATCCCACCTAGCACTGATGTCACCGGCTCCTGAGTAGATACACTCCCCCCCAGTTCTTCAGCTAATTTTCCTCCGACATACACCAATGAGCTCAGACAGTATCGTATTGCATGCACACGTTTTATTTTGTTCCTTTGGCTCTGAAATTTTCATGGCCCCTCTTCCGACAATTAACCACTCAATTCTCCAACACAACGCTGGAGTGATTAAATTCAACACAAAGGAGAATTAAATCCTCATAAAAACGGCCGGGATGCGTACGGCGCTCCGCACCGTCTTCTGTGTGATAGGATGAATATTCTAATTTCCTCGCAGAGAATTCTGTTGGGCTGTTCTGATCTCATTTTCCAGCTTTGTGAATTCGGCATCAATAAAAAAGGACCCAATAAATGTGGGAGAATCGTATTATTTACTCGGCTGAATCTGTTAGAGCGGTCTAAGTGTCTCCAGCATGATCCTGTATAGTGGAGGGAGGAAGGCGAGGAGATGACCGAGGAAGGGACTGGGGAGGAAGGCAAGGAGATGACCGAGGAAGGGACTGGGGAGGAAGGTGAGGAGATGACTGAAGAAGGGACTGGGGAGGAAGGCAAGGGATGGCCAAGGAAAGGACTGGGGAGGAAGAAGGGGAGATGACCAAGGAAAGGACTGGGGAGGAAGGCGAGGAGATGACCAAGGAAAGGACTGGGGAGGAAGGCGAGGAGATGACCAAGGAAGGGACTGGGGGGAAGGTGAGGAGGGGGAAGGTGAGGAGATGACTGAGGAAGGGACTAGGGAGGAAGGCGAGGAGATGACTGAGGAAGGGACTAGGGAGGAAGGCAAGGAGATGACTGAGGAAGGGACTGGGGAGGAAGGTGTGGAGATGACTGAGGAAGGGACTAGGGAGGAAGGTGAGGAGGTGACTGAGAAAGGGACCAAGGAGGAAGGTGAGGAGATGACCGAAGAGGGGACTGGGGAGGAAGGTAAGAAGATAGCCAAAAAAGAGACTGGGCAAGAAATCGAGGAGATGACTGAGGATGGGACCAGGGAGGAAGGCGAGGAGAAGAGCAAGGAAAGGACTGGGGAGGAAATCAAGGAGATGACTGAGGAAGGGACTGGGGAGGAAATCAAGAAGACAGAGGAAGAGACTGGGGAGGAAATCGAGGAGTAGACCGAGGAAGGGACTGGGGAGGAAATCGAGGAGAAGACCGAGGAAGGGACTGGGGAGGAAATCGAGGAGAAGACCGAGGAAGGGACTGGGGAGGAAATCGAGGAGAAGACCGAGGAAGGGACTGGGGAGGAAATCGAGGAGAAGACCGAGGAAGGGACTGGGGAGGAAATCAATGAGATGACTGAGGAAGGGACTGGGGAGGAAGGTGAGGAGATGACCTCAGAGGGGACTGGGGAGGAAGGCGAGGAGGTAGCCGAGTAAGGGACTTGGCAGGAAATCGAGGAGATGACTGAGGAAGGGACTGGGGAGGAAATCGAGGAGATGACTGAGGAAGGGACTGGGGAGGAAATCGAGGAGATGACTAAGGAAGGGACTGGGGAGGAAATCGAGGAGATGACTGAGGAAGGGACTGGGGAGGAAATCGAGAAGACAGAGGAAGGCACTGGGGAGGGAATCGAGGAGAAGAAGGGACTGGGGAGATAATTGATGAGATGACTGAGAAAGGGACTAGGGAGGAAGGAGAGGAGGTGACTGAGGAAGAGACCAGGGTGGAAGGTGACTGATGACTGATCCCTGGTCCATTCCTGAGGAAGGTGAAGAGATGACCGGAGAGGCGACTGGGAAGGATGGTGAGAAGGTAGCCGAGGAAGGGACTGGACAGGAAAGCAAGGAGTTGACTGAGGAAGGGACCGGGAGGAAGGCGAGGAGAAGAAAGAGGAACGGACTGGGGAGGAAATCAAGGAGATGACTGAGGAAGGGACTGTGGAGGAAATCGAGGAGATGACTGAGGAAAGGACTGGGGAGGAAATCGAGGAGCTGACTGAGGAAGGGACCAGAGAGGAAGGTGAGGAGAAGACAGAGGAAGGGACTGGGGAGGAAATCAAGGAGATGACTGAGGAAGGGACTGGGGAGGAAATCGAGGAGATGACTGAGGAAAGGACTGGGGAGGAAATCGAGGAGATGACTGAGGAAGGGACTGGGGAGGAAATCGAGGAGATGACTGAGGAAGGGACTGGGGGGGAAGGTGAGGAGATGACTGAGGAAGGGACTGGGGAGGAAATCGAGGAGATGACTGAGTAAGGGACTGGGGAGGAAGGTGAGGCGATGACTGAGGAAGGGACCAAGGAGGAAGGCGAGGAGAAGATCGAGGAAGGGACTGGGGAGGAAATCGAGGAGATGACTGAGGAAGGGACTGGGGAGAGGACAGCGAACCCAAAAATACAAGGCAGTGTGTTGTCCTTGCGGTGAGAAAAGCAGATAAAGGCATTGTCAGGGGGAGTCCTGTGATCTCTGTGGGAGGGGCCCACTGACATAATACTTAGGGGGTCTATTTATAAAACGTTTGCACAGCCGTTCGTCCAGTGAACAGTGTACATTCATTCTGTGCAAATTGGGATAAAAAATGAATGTTCTTTGGGATTTTCTCTCCTAACCATTTTTATCCATCCCCTCTTCGCATTCTCTAGAAATATTACATGACTGTATATCTCGTGTTATAGAGATGTACTGTATGTGTTTCCTATGCTCCTCAGCCCCATCTAGTGGCCATAGTGGTGTGTTTTACTGCTGCCCATAAGTAAATCACATTAGTTTAGAAGAGAAAATAGCCTAAAGGACGTTCATGTTTTTTCCCCGGTTTACATAGAAAGCTAATTTTCTGGGCGAATGGCTTTACACGTTTTTATGTACGGACATGAAACAATGTATCAGATGTGAGGAACGCTTTCATGAACCTGCTGATTTGCCGTGACGTAAGTAAAGTTCACTTTCACTTTAATATCTAATTACAATTAAAACTAAATCTGAAAACTGAAAGCTCCAGATTGTAAGGGCTCTCTTTACTGAGCCCCTTGGGGGGTGCGTTTACAGTCTTCCCGGTGACCTTGCGTCTTTAGTGGGTGGAGTTTCCCAGTCTTCACGCATGGCGCCCCTGGGACGTCCAATGAAAAGAATCGTTTTGTGGGTGTTTTCTTCTTTGCAGGAATGACATCCATGATTGCCCCCCCCCCCCACCGCGCGCTCTAAAGATTCACTTTTTCCACCACAGCTGTGATGAAATGTACTGCAAACTCCGCAACACCCATAAAATACCATAAAATACCGTCCTTCAGGATTATCTTTATTACCGATGCGCAACTTGGCAAGTGGCAGCTCTCTGCAAAGTCATCAGACTTATTTAGGGAAAAAAGAGAAACCGATTGCATCAAGTTTGGGATTCAAAAGAGAAAAGCATCGCAATCTTCTTAAAGGGGCAGTCCACCCGCAACTGAGGCTTTAGTTGGACGTGGAGCTTGGAGGGCGGAGTCAGCTCCTGGATTCTGATAGGTCTTGAATGCTCCATGGAGAGAGAGCTCTTGTCATGGTTATGCAATAGAGATTGTCTGTCAGCTTACCTGTCTCCATGTGTTCATCTCTAGAGACCAGCCGACCCTCACCTGACTGCTTATATAATCCCTCCTCTGGCATGGCTCCACCCCAACTCCTATCAGAGAACTCTATATGAACCTGTGCACTGCAGGTCGACCTTGCTGATCAACCTTTGTGTGTTTGGCTTCCTGTTTCCTGCTTGCCATGTGCTCTATGATTGTTTCTGTTACCGACCTTGGTGTGTTCTCAACTATTCTTGTCTGCTCGTGACCCTGACCTTTTGGCGTGTCCCCGACTATCCCCTTTTGCCTGTGACCCTGAACCTTTGGCGTGAACTCTGTTGTTCTTGTCTGCTTGTGGCTCCTGCCTTGGCTTATTCCCTTACTATCATTATCCTCCTGTTGCCTACTGTGGGCGTGACTGTGGGCGTGAGCTGGGGGACCCTGGGGGTCACGACCTGGAGCCAGTTGCAGCCCAGTCCATCCTCCCCACTAGAGGCTCTGGTGAACACCTGCTGGCTCTTAGACTCCGCGCCCTGGGGAATCTTACGCTCTAACCCCGATGGGATCCATCTTGGTGTGCCAGCGGCCCTGCCTTCCTTTACCACCCTGACTCCCATCTGCAGCAGTCAGCCGTAGGGTCCACTACCTTGTGAGCACTCCTGATCCCAACGGTGTGCATCTGTCACCTAGCCTCAAGGTGACCTGACAGCTCTGTTCCTGCATTACAGGGAGTTCTGGGTGTCCCCCGTCCACCCTTTGTGTGTCCCCAGCCCCTCCTTTTATGTCCTCTAAATAGAAGTGAATCGTTGTGAAATAGGAGGATATTTCATCAGATGATTTAGAGGGCAGAGGAGTCTTTCCACAAAGAGGACCTGTCACAATCCAATCCAAACAATGTCGTTCATGGGTGACGGGGAAAGCCCAGAACTTAAAGGCTTTCAGTAATGTTGACTGCTGAAGCCGAATCCAAGACGATGTGTTTAATATACAGGCATGTAGCTATCCACAAGCTTGGAGAACAACTTTGTACAGTACACGGTGTACATTCAAATATAATTGTTCTGATTGAGGCTGGGGGCCTATTATATTTATACTTTCTACAAGGGGGGGAGGGGGGGGGGGTACCTTGTGAGCCTCTTTGAAGTCCTAATCAATTTGTTGGTTATTTACATTGATAAACAGATGGTCATTTAGCACCTATACCATAGCTCCCAACTGTCCCTGATTTGGAGGGACTGTCCCTGATTTGGAGCAATGTCCCTCTGTCCCTCATTCCTCCTCATTTGTCCCTCATTTTAGTCTGATCTATATAGATGTATATAAAATGCACTTTTTATCTATCAAAGTATGTTTTCCAGCACTAAACCTTTCATCTGATTTCTAAATTGCTACATTTGTAAATTCCAAAAGCCAATATAAAGGAATAGTAGTGGTAAAAAAGAAGCACTTGTGGGTTTAACCAATCTTGTTTTTTTTTTGTATAATTCTCCTTTAACTGCTTCCCGACCGCCTCACGCAAATATACTGCGGCAGAATGGCACGGGCAGGCAAAATCACATACAGGTACGTGGCCCTTTAATTGCCTGGCCGTGGGTCGCACGCGGGAGGTCCGTGACCCCGGCCGCGGGACCAGCGGACCTGATCGCCGCTGGTATCCCGCGATCGGGTCACAGAGCTGAAGAACGGGGAGAGGTCTGTGTAAACAAACCTCTCCCTGTGCTTCCTAGTGAGACTGTCACTGATCGTCTGTTCCCTGTCATCGGGAAAGCCGATCAGTGATGTCAGACGTCAGCTCCGCCCCCTAATGTAAAAAAACACACGCACGTCACAGCCCATAACCCCTCCCCGCCCCCTAGTGGTTAACTCTTTCACTGCCACTGTCACAATGCATTTAAATAGCATTGATTGCTGTATAAATGACAATGGTCCCAAAATGTGTCAAAAATGTCCGATGTGTCCGCCATAATGTCGCAGTCACAATAAAAATCGCTGATCGCCGCCATTACTAGTAAAAAAAAAATTATTAATAAAAATGCTATAAAACTATTCCCTATTTTGCAAACGCTATAACTTTTGCGCAAACCAATCAATAATCGCTAATTGCGATTTTTTTTACCAAAAATATGTAGAAGAATACGTATCGGCCTAAACTGAGGAAAAAAATATGTTTTATTTATATATTTTTTGGGGATATTTATTATAGAAAAAAGCAAAAAATATTGCATTGTTATCAAAATTGTTGCTCTATTTTTGTTTATAGCGCAAAAAATAAAAACCGCAGGGGCGATCAAATACCACCAAAAGAAAGCTCTATTTGTGGGAAAAAAAGGACGCCAATTTTGTTTGGGAGCCACGTCGCACGACCCGCGCAATTGTCAGTTAAAGCGACGCAGTGCCGAATCGCAAAAAGGGGCCTGGTCCTTTGGCTGCCAATTGGTCCGCCGCGAGATCACCGTTATCGGCGGCGGGAGAGGTCGATAGTGGCGGAGGCGAACGGGTCCTTCCGTGTCCTGGGTATGGAGACGAGTGAGGGGATGATGGCCCCCCACCCGACTCCATACTATAGGAGGGCAGAAGCAACGTCAAAACTTCACTTCCGCCCATACATCTTAAAGGAACATTTTTCTATGAGATGTGAGGACTTTTTGACCCCCCAGATCTCATATTTAAGAGGACCTGTCATGCTTTTTTTCTATTACAAGGGATGTTTTTTAAAACAGTGAAAAAATAAATAAAATAAAGTAAAATAAATAAGAAAAAAAAATAAAAATTTTAAAGCCCCCCGTGCCGTCGAGATCGCGTGCAGAAGCGAACGGATATGTGAGTTGTGCCTGCATATGAAAACAGTGGTCAAACCACACTTGTGAGGTATCGCCGTGACCGGTAGAGCGAGAGCAATAATTCTAGCCTTTGACCTTCTCTGTAACCCAAAACATGCAACCTGTAGAATTTTTTAAACGTCGCCTATGGAGATTTTTGAGGGTAAAATTTTGACGCCATTCCACGAGTGGGGCGCAATTTTGAAGCGTGACATGTTGGGTATCAATCTACTCGGTGTAACATTATCTTTCACAATATAAAAAAAAAATGGACTAACTTCACTGTTGTCTTTTTTTTTATTTAAAAAATGATTTTTTTCCCCAAAAAAGTGCGCTTGTAAGACCGCTGCGCAAATACGGTGTGAGAAATATTGCAATGACCGTCATTTTATTCTCTAGGGTGTTAGAAAAAAAACAATATATAATGTTTGGGGGTTCTAAGTAATTTTCTAGAAAAAAAACCTGTTTTAAACATGTAAACGCCTAAAATCCAAAACGAGGCTGGTCCTTAAGTGGTTAATCAGAATACATGTTTTGATAATCATAACTAAATGTTTGATAAATAAATGGCGATTGAATTTACCCGATCAATGGCGATATTTGTTATAGCCAAAAGTACAAAATATTGTGTTTTTTTTCAAAACTGACGCTCTTTTTTTGTTTATAGCGCAAAAAATAAAAACCGCAGAGGTGATCAAATACCACCAAAAGAAAGCTCTATTTGTGGGAGAAAAAGGACGTTGATCTTGTTTGTCAGTTAAAGCGACGCAGTGCCGAATCGCAAAAAATGGCCTGGTCATTCAGCAGCCAAATCTTCCGGGGCTGAAGTGGTTAAGGGAAAAAGCACATGACACCCACACAAGGGTTCTGATATCCCAATCAGGGGTCCATACACCTGCCAATCATCGTACGTGATTTATGCCATAAAATGTCCAGGTGGATTATTATATATTGGAGAAACAACCCAAAAGGTCAAAGATCGTCTAGCCAGACATAAATACTCAATTAGAGATAAATGAATACAATTACCAATCGCCAGACATCTTATGGAGAAGGACACACAACCTCCCAGTTATAATATCTGGTGCTGGAAACAGGAGAGGGGGCGACGATCGGAATTCATTTTAAGAAAGTGTGAGGCTCATTGGATACATTTTCTTAATACTATTTGTATGATTTATAATTTGTGATTTCTTGATTTCTATAGTATTTTATTTTTTTAATTTTTAAATATATGGATTATGATGTCTTCATATATATATATTTTTTCTACAGAATAACAATATGATGGTTCCTGAGTGAATAATGAGAGGAGAGTCTACAGGGTTAACCATTTGTGTATCAGTGGTGTGAAATGATTAATGTATAAAGGAATATAATTGTACTAATGAGCGATAGATGTTAGATGTGTGTGTGTGTATATATATCTATATATATTTTTTTTATTATATATTAAACATATATATATATATATATATATAAATATATAAAAAAAAATAGAAAAATAAAAAAATATATGGTGGTGGGGGGGGGGGGGGGGGGGGGTCGTACATATGACCTGCCACAAAAATTATGAAAAAGTTGTTACTTGAAAATATTTTTATGAATTTTTAATTTAATTTCTTTTTGCATAAATTACTGTATTTACAATACAAATTTACAATTAATGTACTAATGAGCGATAGATGTTAGATGTGTGTGTGTGTGTATATATATCTATATATATATATATATTTTTTTTATTATATATTAAAAAAAAATATATATATAAATATATATAAAAAAACTAGAAAAATAAAAATATATATATATATATTTTTAAATATATATATATATATATATATATATATATATATATATATATATATTTATATATATATATAATATATTTAAAAAAAAAAATATATATATATATATATCTATATATATTTTTTTTTTTAAATATACATATATATATATATATATCTATATATATATTTTTTTTTTAAATATATATATATATATATATGGTGGGGGGGGGGTCGTACACATGACCTGCCAAAAATGATGAAAAAAGTTGTTACTTGAAAATATTTTTATGAATATTTTTTCTTTTTTCCTTTTTTTTTTTTGCATAAATTACTGCAACTGTTAAGAGTGACTCCCCATGGTCTAAAAAGTAAAGTGGTTCCCTGCTAGTGTTCCCAAAAGCCACAGAGTCTCACTCATCTTGCTGAATTATCTTTGCTAATTCCAGCAGAAGAAGTGAGACCCCCTTATACAAGCTGTAACAAATAAATGGAACTCAGATGCAGAGGTATTTTGTCCCATTAGTAAATCAGTATTTGAATAGACTATGTCTGTAACCAGGGAGGGGACAATGGGGGGGGGGGGGGCAGGAGGGGAGGCTGCCCCAGGCACTGTGGTATCATGTGAGGTGGGGGGGGCACCATGGGGGGGATTGAGGCGGAAGAGGATTTGTGTTGAGAGGAGGCATTTGTTGGGGCAGCAGGGGGTAGGAATGGTTCTAGGAGGGGACATTCAGGGGTGGGTGTGCTAGGAGTGGTGATTCAGGGGGGTTTGCATTGGGGGGGGGGGGTTGGGGGTAGAGGATTTATTCTAGGAGGGTCGATTTGGGGCATTTGTGCTAAAAGAGGTGATGTGGTAGAGGCAGAGTAGAAGACTTGAAGTAGGGGGCAGGGTATGTGTACTCAGAGGGGAATTTTCAGGGGTGGAGGATCTGTGCTAGGAAGGGTTTTTTTTGTGGGGGGGGGGGGGGCTTTGTGCTGAGAGGGGGGATTTCAGCAGGGGGGGTGGATTAGTACTGGGGGAGGGGTAATTTATTCTTAGGGGGTAATCAATCAGATTAGTTTGGCTGGGGAGGATTTTTGCTGACACATAACTCTCATCCATCTTTGGGGGGGGGGGGTGAAGGTTGGCATGTTTGTCCTGGGCTCTAGGTGACCTTTGTCCTGGCACTGTCTGTAATACAATTCTGCAATGTCAAAGCATGCTGGGAGTTGTAGTTGCGGAGCCGTGTACAGTCAGATCTTACATCTCGCTATTGATAACCGAAGTATATAAGGAGCCTCTCTGGACACTCAGCTGACCTCTGACCCCGCCAACAATTCCCTTGAAATCCTCAGTTTGCGCCTCATTTACGATCGGTGCCAAGAAGCCGAAATAAATGAGAAATAATTGTTCTGGAAGAAAAATCTCCAGCCACGTCCATTGCCGGTACAGAAAGCCTATTGGTGCTCTGCAAATTGCTATCTCAATGCTATAGCCATGGCAACAGTACAGCGCTGGAAGAAAAACCTTTTTATTCCTTTCAGTCTGGGCAAATTAAATGACATGAGAGAGGTGCCCATCCTAAAATCCCGGAGGGGGCAACAGGTCAGCCATCAGCGGCAAATCTGCCTCCATTGTCTCTGCACCGCGGCGCCCTCCGAACATCTCACACCGGAGAAACACAAAAACATATTTTCTTTCAGACTTTTTTTTTTTTTTTTCAAAATCTTCAGCCATCAATCAACCAAAAATATTTAAACTGCATCAACCAAGAAGTATAAAGATGTACAGGTGTGAAAGAAAGAGAGAATATTCTGATATTCTTCTTATTCTCCTCTCATATCTCTCTTATATTACACCTATATACCTTCTATATCCCTCTATATCCCTCCTATATACCTCCTATATCCATCTTAGACTCCTCCTATATCCATCTTATACTCCTCCTATATCCCTCCTATACTCCTCCTATATCCCTCCTATACTCCTCCTATATCCCTCCTATACTCCTCCTATACTCCTCCTATACTCCTCCTATATCCCTCCTATACTCCTCCTATACTCCTCCTATATCCCTCCAATATCCCTCCTATATACCTCCTATATACCTCCTATATCCATCTTATACTCCTCCTATATCCATCTTATACTCCTCCTATATCCCTCCTATACTCCTCCTATATCCATCTTATACTCCTCCTATATCCCTCCTATACTCCTCCTATATCCCTCCTATACTCCTCCTATATCCCTCCTATACTCCTCCTATATCCCTCCAATATCCCTCCTATATACCTCCTATATACCTCCTATATCCATCTTATATACCTCCTATATCCATCTTATACTCCTCCTATATCCATCTTATATCCCTCCTATACTCCTCCTATACTCCCTCCAATATCCCTCCTATACTCCTCCTATATCCCTCCAATATCCCTCCTATATACCTACTATATACCTCCTATATCCATCTTATATACCTCCTATATCCATCTTATACTCCTCCTATATCCATCTTATACTCCTCCTATATCCATCTTATATCCCTCCTATACTCCTCCTATACTCCTCCTATATCCCTCCTATATTCCTCCTATACACCTCCTATACACCTCCTATATCCCTCCAATATCCCTCCTATATACCTCTCATATCCCTCCTATACTCCTCCTATATCCATTTTATATCCCTCCTATACTCCTCCTATATTCCTCTTTTATTTCCTCCTATATGCCCCCTATATTCCCCCTATGCCCCTCCTTTATCCCTCCTATATACCTCCTATATTCATCTTATATTCCACCTATATCCCTCCTATGCTCCTCCTATATCCCTCTTATATCCCTCCTATACTCCTCCTATATCCCTCCTATATCCATCTTGTATCCCTCCTATATCCCTATTATATTCATATTAAATCCCTCCTATATCACTCCTATATTCATCTTATATCCCTCTTATGTTCCTCCTATATCCCTTCTATACTTCTATATTCCTCTTATATCCCTCCTATATTCCCCCCTATATGACTCCGATATTCCTCCTTCCCCCTATATTCCCCCCTACAACCCTTGTATATTCCTCCTATATTCCTCTTATTTTTTCCCTTTATATCCTTCCTATTTTCATCTTTTGTTCCTCTTATACTCATTTTATATCCCCCTGTATTCCTCTTATATTTCCCTATATTTGTCTTATATCCCTCCTATACTCCTCCTATTTCCCCCCTTTTTCCTCCTATATCCCCCCTATATTCTCATTATATCCATTTATATCCCTCCTATTTCCCCCCTATATGACACCTATATTCCTCCTCCCCCATATACCCCTCCTATATTCCTCTTATATCCATCCTATGTTCATCTTATATCCTTACTATATTCTATAGTATATAATATATTGATCCTATATTCCCTTATACTTTATCCCTCCTATATTCATCTTATATTCCTCTTATGTTCCTCCTATATCCCTTCTATACTTATCCTATTTTCCCCTATATCCCTCCTATATGACTGCTATATCCCCCCCCATATCCCCCCAACACCCCTCCTATATTCCCCCTATATCCCTCCTATATGACTGCTATATCCCCCCCCCATATCCCCCTACAGCCCTCCTATATTCCTCTTATATCCCTCTTTTTTCCCCTTTATATCCTTCCTATTTTCCTCTTTTGTTCCTCTTATATTCCTCCTATCCCATCCTATATTCCCTTTTATATCCCCCCTATATTCCCCTTATATTAATTTTATATCCCTCCTATATTCCTCCTATCCTCCCTATATTCCCCCTACACCCCTCCTATATTCCACTTACCGTATATTCCTCCTATATTCCTCTTATATTCCTCCTATATCCCTCCTATATTCCCCCCACACCCCTCCTATATTCCTCTTATATTCCTCCTATATTCCTTTTATATTCCTCCTATATTCCTTTTATATTCCTCCTATATTCCTCTTATATTTCCCTTATATTACTCTTATATTTCCCTTATATTAATTTTATATCCCTCCTATATTCCTCCTATCCTCCCTATATTCCCCCCACACCCCTCCTATATTCCTCTTACCATACATTACTTTTATATTCCTCCTATATTCCTCTTATATTTCCCTTATATCTTTCCTATTTTCCTCTTTTGTTCCTCTTATATTCATCTTATATTCCTCTATATTCCTCTTTTATCTCTCTTATATTTCATCTATATTCAATTTATTTTCCTCCTATACTCCTTTTTTTATCCCTCTTTTATCTCTATTATATTCCTCTTATATGCTCCTTAAATTGTTCCTATAATTCTCTTATATACCTCTTATATTTCCCTTATATCTTTCCTGTTTTCCTTTTATATTCCTCTTATATTGCTCATATTTCCCTCTTACAGTCCTCCTATATCTCTATTATTTTCCTCTTATTTGCTCCTATACTTCTCTTCTAATCCTCTTATATTGTTGATGTAAAGTGACTTATAACTGAATGTCACCTGTGGAGGAAACAATCAGATTTTATCTTTCTTTGGGGAATGTTAAAATGATTCTTGTAAAAAAAAAAAAAACCTTAAACCAAAACCTGTCACTGATTTAATTTTCAATCTTTTATGTATTTTTTTTTTCAATTTTCCACCATTTTTCTTTGCTCTGCACCTGACTGATCGTCTAATTTAATGATTCCACCAGCGCAGTAAATAAGAGAAATACCAGCAGGTACGGGAGTGTCTGCAGACCGCGGCCCTGTCAGTTTTACGGCTGCAGTTATGGCGCCGGAACCATAAAATACCCGGCGCCAATCCGGCCAATCCTGCTCTCTACGCCAAGGTTACCGATCCCCCCTTCCCGAGGAGCCCCACAAATCTTTTGTGGATTTCCACATTGGGTGCCGTGATAAACACGGACCCCAGTGCTCAGCGAATTAACCTTCACTCCCCATGAAGAAAACATGGAGAGGGATTCATTAAAGGCACGCCATAAAATTGTCAGTGTGAACACGCGACTTTTCATCTTGGGGCACGCCGAGGTCAACAAATATCACTCATACATCCTGACCTTGTGGGTTTACTGAGCCCACGTTGAATATGAAGCTATAAGAGGCCAGTGGGGACCACCGCATGATGGTACCTCACCAACACACCGATGAGTTTCTCCATAGGACTTTATTACATGGTCACCAAATAAAGAGTCACTTTATCAGAGAAGGGCGACCAAACTGATAAGAGGCATGGAGGAGCTCAGCTATGAGGGAAGATTAGAGGAACTGAATTTATTCACTCTTGATAAGAGGAGAATAAGGGGGGATATGATCAACATGTACAAATATATAAGGGGTCCATATAGTGAACTTGGTGTTTAGTTATTCACTTTACAGCCAACAAAGAGGACAAGGAGGACACTCTTTACATCTAGAGGAAAAGAGATTTCATCTCCAAATACGGAAAGGTTTCTTCACAGTAAAGCCCCATACACACGGTCGGACTTTTTCATGGATTCTGTCCGATCGGACAATGTTGTTGAAAAATCAGACCGTGTGTATGCACCATCGGACAGTGTACGTCGGATTGTCCGACGGACAAAGTCTTATCTCCTGCTGGAAAGATTTGCCGACAACACGGTCCGATCACACCAAATCCGATCGTGTGTACGGTTGTCCGACGGACAAAGTGCTACGCATGCTCAGATCACATTACAAGACCAAAGCTATTGGCTACTAGCCTCTACGTAGTCCCGTCGTAGGCAACAAACGTCACCACGTTCAGAATGATCGGATTTTCCGACAACTTTGTCCGACCGTGTGTATGCAACACCAACATCGGACAAAGTACGACGGACAGGATCCGACCGACCTGGTCCGCGGATTGTCCGACCATGTGTATGGGGCTTAAGAGCTGTGAAAATGTAGAATAGACTCCCTACAGAGGTGGTTCTGCTTAACTCAGTAGATTCCTTTAACCACTTTCAGACCGGTCCATTTTGCTGGTTTAAGACCAGACCACTTTTTGCGATTCGGCACTGCTTTAACTGACAATTGCGTGGTCGTGCGACGTGGCTCCCAAACAAATATTGATAATTTTTAAGACAACTGGCTTTTTTTTTATTTTTTATAGATTTCCGTTACATTTCTCAGTGTAGGGTGTTGTCCAATTTTGAGGGAGGGGCCCACTCTGTAGTAGAGGTTCAGACATCAAGCTCAACTGACGCTCACCGACTAACAGATAAAAGATCCGAGTCCAGTGCTTCACATCCACCTTTTCTTGAGGTTCAGCTTTGACACTCCATAAAGTTTTAGCCATAGAGGTGGTGTACAATAACTTGATATACAGATACGGTTGGTGTTGACATTAAGATTAAGAGTAGGAATTTCAGTACTTAAGGTGGAGTTCCACCCACTTTTACAACTCTTCAGCATTCGTCACCAAAGTGTGCACTGTAAACGAATTGGATATTTTTAAAAAAAATTTTCTCAGCACCTACTGTATATCTGCTGTATTAATTTTTCACTTCCTCCTCCCTGGCCGCGGCCCATCGCATCATGTCCTGTTTGCAATGCCTCCTGGGAAGGGGCGGCAACTTCCTCTGCCGTTGCTATGGAAACCTGACCTGAAACCTATTACACTGCTTGTGCTGCACTGAGCATGTGCGAGATCTGCAAGGATGAGATCCAGGAAGAAATACAGTCTGGCTTCAGATGCCCACACTTAAGATGGCCACGGCCTGCTGTAAGTTTATAAAATAACAAACTACTGCTATAAACTAACAAAACTGACCTTAGTTTACAGACTAACTTTACTAGAATACATTAGGCTTATGTATTATAGGGGTATTTTTATTTAAAAAGTATAATTTCGGCCGGAACACTGCTTTAAAGTATACTAACAAGTGTAGCCTTGGTCTCCTGTATGCTCCCAAAGGAGAGAGCATTGAAGAGAGGAAAAATAAAAAGGAAAATACTGTAATGCCGCGTACACATGACCGGACTTTCCGGCAGACTAGGTCCGACGGGATTAGTCCGTCGGACAATCCGATCATGTGTGGGCTAGTCCATTCGTTTTCGGGAAAAAAAGTCCGGCAGACCTAGAAATAGAACATGTTTCAAATCTATCCGACGGACTCAAGTCCGACGGACTTAAATCGGGAAAACCATTCATCTGTGTGAAGGTCCGACGGACCAAATACTACGCCAGGGCAGCTATTGGCTATTGAACTTCCTTGTTTAGTCACGTTTACGTCACCACTTCAAAACTAACGGACTTACGTGTGTGTGCAAGTCCGCTCGTTCGGAAAGTCCGTCGGACTTCTGAAAGTCAGTCGGGAAGATCGTCGGGACCTAGTCTGCCGGAAAGTCTGGACGTGTGTACGCTGCATAAGAGTGAGGGGGAGGGAGAAGGAAGGAAGGGAAGGAGAGAGGAGATAGAATGTTAGTGAGTTAATGCTGAATGTTATGAGGAGTAGTTACATAATAAGCCTGTCAGTAGACAAACCCAAGTGGCTCGGTTCGTTCCAGGCAATAGGTCGTCATAGGTGATACCTCATAAATTGGTCAAGGGCAAGGCAGGGCCCTACGGTCCAGTAGCCAGAATTGCCAGTGGCGATAGAATTTATCCAGCGTCAGCTGTGCCTTTGCAAAGACAAATTCCATTGTTAGATGGTCATTGAGGATATCAATGGTGTCTTGAAGAGTGGGTGGGCATATCTGTTTCCAGTGCTGGGCAATAGATAACCGGGCAGCAATAAGTATGTGTGTAATGATGGGGTGGAATTTGGAGGGCCATTCAGAGAGGCCTAGTCCGAAGAGAGACACCTGTGGGGATAATTCAATCTTAATGTTTGTAACATTGTGTATAAGTGTGGAGATGTCCGTCCAACAGAGGCTATGGGGTGGCTATTGAGGCTATAGCGCCGAACCTGGGACCCATAGCCCCGAGTCTCTCGGGCAGGGGTCGGCACCCGGCCCGTGGACATTATTACAGGGCTGGATGGGGGGCAGTGCAGTGGGGTGGGGTGCAGGGGACAGTGGACACTACAGTGGGGGGTGCACTGCTGGGCACAGGTGAGGCTGCATTCCTGGACACTGGTGAGGCTGCATAGATGGGCACAGCTGAGCCCTGCACTCTTTATGTAGCCAAATCCTGCGCCCTTGATGTAAGTGGGGGGCTCTCTGGGGACCCTGATGTAAGGGGGAATTCGCACTCAGATATGTAACGATAATAAAGTTAAGATGATCACATGCATGTCTTAAAAAAAAGTTATGTGACTTTCTCCTGCATGTAGCAAACACTGAAATATCAAGATTAGGTGGAGTCGCCCTTAATATTGCTTTTAGTGACTATACATTGAGCTGTGTACATAGTTGGTAAGGTTCTACATTTGTTCTGTGCAAACGGGGCAGAATCAAATGTTCTCAGGCTATATTCTCTGAAATGTAAAGATGTAAATGCACATTATGGCCACCAGATGGCATTGAGGAGCATACTCTTTTCCTATTATAGTAAGCACCACCTAGAGGCCCGAATGTGGTATTTTCAGCATTTTCCTGATTTTCCCTCAATTTTCTGATTTACAAGCCATTTTGATGGACATATAGCTATGCATTCTTTTTTTTTTTTTATAAATATACCACTTTGAGTCCAAAAGGCAATTTTCACATTTGACGGGAGGACTTTAATAAACTGTAGATTTATCCCAACTTGTCAATCTGACAATATGTAAAAAAAAAAAAAAAAAATCCACTTTGTTTCCTATCCGCTGCTACAAGCTTGCAAAAGGCGACTTCCTGCAAATTGAATTCTTTCTCAGTTATTAGAGAATATTAAGCCTGGAACACACTGCCCCGTCCTCCAGTGTGGATGGCCCTTATGAAATCAAATATTTGCATTGCAGCGGCTGAAATGGAGTGTTTATTTGTAAACTGACAGCGAAAGGTGTTGCCGGTGAAACGCGTCAGTTTATACCTAGAGGACGTGATTAATATTTCATCTCCAACTTTGTATCTTCATTATATCCTCCAAATATCGCTCTGCTCTTCATAGCGCCCCCCCCCCGGGGGGACATGAATCATGTGTGTGACTCCTGATAAACAGCTTGAAGATCCTTCGCTCCACCGTCCCTCTGTCACTAGAAAACCGCTTTGCATCAATTTGCTTCTCTGAACGTTGTGACAGGTGAATCATTCACATACGCTGACCTTTTCCACAGCGGAGAAACTCTCCCAGCAAATCCCGGGAACGGCACGCCGATAGAAAAAAAACACCATTATCATCTACAAGTGTCACCGCTAAAGAGGGACTCTGCTCTAAATCAGGGGGCCCCCAAACTGTTCAGCATGAGGGCCCCGTCCTGTGTTTTACAAATATTTGCATCCAGATAAAAACATTTATAAATTAATTATTAAAATGAAATTAATGAATAAACATGTTCCAAAAAATGACTTCACATATGACCCCCCCTCCCCCTTTACATCCAAACTCCTCGATTCTCATTAGAAGCCCCCCATCACACCAAAGTCCCCACTTCACCTTAGTATCTGATTTCACATCTGGGCCTCCCATTCAAATTAAGATCCCTCCTTTCACATCAGAAGCCCCCCATAACACCAGAAGTCCCCCCATTACATCAGAAGCCCCCTCCTTCACATCAGGAGCTCCCTCCTTCACATCAGTAGCCCTCCATTACAGCAGAAGTCTCCCCTTTTACATCAGAGCCCCCTTCACATCAGAAGCCCCCTATTACACCAGAGGTCCCCTCATTACATCAGAAGCCCCCCATTACACTAGAAGTCCCCCTTCACATTAGAGTTCCCCTTTATCATCAGCGCCTTCTTCACATCAGATCCCTCCCTTCACATCAGAAGCCCCCCATTACACCAGAAGTCTCCCTTTTCACATCAGAGCCCCCTTCACATCAGAAGCCCCCTATTACAGCAGAGGTCCCCCCTTTACATCAGAAGCCCCCGTTACACTAGAATTCCCCTTTCACTTTAGAGCCTCCTTCACATCAGATCCCTCCCTTTACATCAGAAGCCCCCTATTACATCAGAGGTCCCCCCTTTACTTCAAGAGCCCCCCATTACACTAGAAGTCCCCCTTCACATTAGAGTTCCCCTTTCTCATCAGCGCCTTCTTCACATCAGATCCCTCCCTTCACATCAGAAGCCCCCCATTACACCAGACATCTCCCCTTTCACATCAGAGCCCCCTTCACATCAGAACCCTCCCTTGGCATCAGAAGCCCCCTATTACATCAGAGGTCCCCTCATTACATCAGAAACCCACTATTACACTAGAAGACCCCCCTTCACATTAGAGTTCCCCTTTCACATCAGAGCCTCCTTCACATCAGATCCCTCTCTTCACATCAGAAGCCCCCCCCCCCCATTGCACCAGAAGTCACCCCCATTACATTAGAAGTTCCCTTCACATAAGAAGCCCCCCATTACATCAGAAGTCCCCCCTTCATATAAGAAGTCCCCCTATTACATCAGAAGTACCCCTTCACATCACATCCCTCCCTTCACATCAGAAGCCCCCCCCCCATTGCACCAGAAATCACCCCCATTACATTAGTAGTCCCCCTTCACATATGAAGTCCCCCTATTACATCAGAAGTCCCCCCGTTCACATCAGGGCCTCCTTCACATCACATCTCTCCCTTCACATCAGAAGCCCCCATTGCACCAGACGTCACCCCATTATATCAGAAGTTCCCCCCTTCACATAAGAAGTCCCTATATTACAACAGAAGCACCCCCCATTCACATTAGGGTGCCCCTTTCACATCAGAGCTTCCTTCACATCACATCCCTCCCTTCACATCAGAAGCCCCCTATTACACCAGAAGTCCCCCTATTACATCAAAAGTCACCTCACCCCTTCACATCAGAAGCCCCCCATAACACCAGAAGTCTGCCCTTCACATTAGAGCCCCCCTTTCACATCAGAGCCAATATGATGGAATTCTCAATTCCCCTAATAATTAGGGGATATTTTAGTTATAGCTGGAGCCGAGTGTTCTGTGCCAATCCATGTTGTTTTATATCAAAGCATAAACCAACAGAAGAAGAGCCAGACCAAGATCATAGAGGCCTCCAAATCATTTTAATGGTTCACAGTAAGCGATCCAACACGTTTCAAGGGCTGGGAAAAGCTTCCCCTTTATCTGGGCTTCAAGATCTAATGAGAATTCTCAAGAAGATCGAATAAGAAACTCAAGAAGAGACCCTGTCATGTTAATCTGTATAGGTAAGATTTCCACCGGTTGGACCTGCGATGTTGGCAATGGCAGCAGTGACCAGGAATCCACCACCGCCACTACTGGTATTCAACTTGTGGAAATTTTATCTGCCCTGGGCACAGCCACATGACCACCTAGTGAGAAATGCCTCCTATTTATCAGCTAGCCCTTCGATTATAGCTATTGCAAGGTTTAGGGCTGTTAGAATTTAATATTCATCAATTAGCAAAAGAATGAATGGATTTGATCTTACAGAATAATTTAGTTAAATGAATATATATATTATATCTCTTCTATGTATGGAAAAAAGTGAAATTATATATATATAGACTTTTATATTTGTGAAAATATACATTGTTATAAACTTCATTAGCAGTTCTATGAAGAGTCAACATGTGTTAGTAATTAAGAGTGAGCTGAGCTCTCACCTCCCCCCATCACAGATGAGAAGGAAGGTTTTACATTATTTAAGATGTAAAGTTTCAAAGTTTTAGTTAAGATCATAATTTCTTTATGTTACAATATTTCTTGATTAGGATATTAATAAGAACATTGTGTTTTAAATGAATAAACTATACCTACTGATATATGTAATATTTGATTTAGAAGTTAAAGGAAACTTATATTGTATATGTTTAAAACTTTACACATAGCCGTCTTTCCCATCCCCATGGAATGATTTGAATAGGGATGTTGTTGTATTTCAACTTCTGGCGTTAGACTGAAAGTTAGAAAACCATTTGCCACCAAGTCTGTGGAACTTTAAGACAAGCCAGCCTTTATAGGAGAAGGTGGGGCTGAATTTAGGAGTAATAAGCTAATAACAGAGAGTTTTGGAACACATTCACACCAGGAGGACAGCTACACACACGCATCTGATTCAATCTTCATCTTAAGAATATAATACATTATTAATGACATTCTATACTTTGATATTGCTCTTGTAATGGTTTGCTATTTTTATTATTAAATCCATTTTTGAGTTTTTACACAAGAACTGAACGGACTTTCTTGGAACTTTTCTCATCAATATGAATTATTAAATATCAGTATTACTACTGTAAAAACGAGAATCTTACAAGGGCCAAGGGTTAGGTGTTGAATTGAAGTTTAGGGTTAGTTGCTAAGGTGAAGGGTTAGTACAAGGGTTGGGGTTTGAATCTGGGGCTAAGTTTAGGAGTTAGCATTAGGGTCAGAGTCAGGACCTAAGTTTGGGGTTATAAAAAGTGTTAGGGTTAGTCATAGGGACTAAGGTTATAAGTGAGCATGAGGGTTAAGGCTAGCGCTAGTTAATGTTAGGGGTTAGCAGAAGAATAAGGGTTAAGCTGGTCATGCAGTAGGCAATTTACAGACACTTTTGATCAACTAGGAATCGAACATATGATTGAAACTGGTTGCCTAAATCCAAGCAATATATCAACCATGAGTTTGATTGTCAAGCTGAACTCGGTTGATCAAAGTGACAGCTTCAATACAGAATATTTAAAAATATATGGCCAGCTTTAGAACAAGGGGCTTAACTTAGTAGTAGTTTACGTGAGGGTTAGATTTAGGGATTAACATTGGGGTTAAGGGTTAGCTTTAAAGGCTAAGGCTAAGTGTAGAAGTGATGGGTAATGTTAGGAGAAATGGTTAGGTGTTATCCAAAGAAGTTAGAGTGACAGTTGAAATTAGGAGCTAAAGTTAGGAGTTGGTTTGAGGATTGAGGTTAGAGTTAGGAGCTAAGGCTTGAACCACTTCGATCAAAAGTGGTTGAAGCAGTTGGAAAGTTGCCACATGTACAGTATGGTCAGCTTTAAGTTAGGGGTTAAAATGAGGGTTAAATGTAGGCACTAACATTAGGGATTAGCAGAAGGGTTAGGGTTAGAAGCTATGGTAATGTAGGGACAGGTCACCCATCTGTCAGGGACAGTAAAAGCAGTAGGGAAGGGTTCCAGATGAGTGAGAAAAGCTTAGGGATCTGCCACTCTTCTGGTAAACCTTCCCACTTGGGCTTGGACTGGCCAGGCCAGGCCGCTTTCCTCCCCTCCAGACAGATGCTGTCAGCTCAGCTGAGACTTGCTCTGCTACATGCTGCTGTCATCCGTAAGTGTTCCTGGTTGGGCTTTCTTCCGCCGGGCTTGTTGTGAACTGTTTTGCATTGACTTCAATACTTGTTACATTATTTGCACCTGGACTGAGTGTGTGTTATCGCCACCACACAATCCTGCACCCACCCACGGGGTTAGGTTAGGTTATTGTCAGAGAACTAGGGTTGGAGGTTACGTTGAGGGTTTGGGTGCTAGAATTAGGTCTTATAAACGATGACTGGAGTCAGGGTATAAAGCTAAGAGTTATCCAAAGAGTTAAAGTAAGGAACTAAAATATGGATTATGGGTTGGAATGAGAATTAGAGCTAGGGGCTAAAGTTAAGTGTTAGTTTAAAGATTACGGTAAGAGTTAGGAGCTAAGGTCAGTTGTTGGTTAACTAGGGTTAGGGGATACACTGAGGGTTTGGGTGCTGGAATTAGGTCTTAGAAATGATGGCTGGAGTTAGGGAATAAAGTTAGGAGTTATGCAAATAGTTAGTAACTAGGATTAGGGGTTGGAATGGGAATTAGCGTTAGGGGCTAAGGTTCGGTATTTGTTGGAGAACTAAGGTTAGGGGTTACATTGAGGGTTTGGGTGCTAGAATTAGGTAGGGGAATAAAGTTAGGAGTTATCCAAAGAGTTAAAGTTAGGAATTAGGATTATGGGTTGGAATGAAAATTAGGGCTAGGGGCTAAGATTAGGAGTTAGTTTAAAAATTAGGGTAAGAGTTAGAAGCTAAGGTTAGGTGTTGGAGACCTAGGGTTAAGGGTTACATTAAGAGTTTGGGATTAGGTCTAAAGATGATGACTGGAGTTAGAGAACAAAAGTTAGGAGTTATTCAAAAAGATAAAGTTAGGAACGAAGATTAGGTGTTAGAATGAGAATTAGAGTTAGGGCTAAGGTCAGGCGTTAGTTTAAACAGAAGGGCAAAGTTAAGAGCTAAGGTTAGATGTTTGTTGGAGAGCTAGGGTTAGGGGATACATTGAGGGTTTTGGTGCTAGGATTAGGTCTTAAAAATTATGGCTAGAGTTAGGGAATAAAACTAGGAGTTATCCAAAGAGTTAGAAACTAGGATTATGAGTTGGAATGAGAATTAGAGATAGGAGCTAAGGTTAGGTGTTTGTTGGAGAACTAGGGTTAGGGATTATGATGAAGTTTTGGGTGCTAGGATTAGGTCTTGAAAACGATGGCTGGAGTTAGGGAGTAAGGTTAGGAGTTATCCAAAGAGTTAGTTGGGAACTAAAATTTGGGTTGGAATGAGAATTCGAGTTAGGCTCTAAGCTTATGACTTAGTTTAAAGATTAGGGTTAAAGTTAAGCACTAAGGTTAGATTTTGTTGGAGATAGGGTTAGGGGATACATTGAGGGTTTGGGTGCTAGGATTAGGTCTAAAAATGATGGCTGTAGTTATGGAATAAAGTTAGAAATTATCCAATGAGTTTAAGTTAGGAACCAAGATTAGGGGTTATAATGAGAATTAGAGTTAGGGGCTAAGGTTAGGAGTTAGTTTAAACAGTAGGGCAAAGTTAAGATAAGGTTAGATGTTTGTTGGAGAGCTAGGGTTAGGGGTTACATTAAGGATTTGGGTGCTAGTATTAGGTCTTAAAAATGATGTCTAGAATTAAGGAGTAAAGTTGGAGTTATCCAAAGAGTTAGAAACTAGGATTATGAGTTGGAATTAGAGCTAGAAGCTAAGGTTAGGTGTTTGTCGGAGAACTAGGGTTAGGGGGTTTTGATGAGGGTTTGGGTGCTAGGATTAGGTCTTAAAAACGATGGCTGGGGTTAGGGAATAAAGTTAGGAGTTATCCAAAGAGTTGAAGTTAGGAACTAAAATGTGGGTTGGAATGAGAATTTGAGTTAGGATCTAAGATTAAGACTTAGTTTAAAGATTAGGGTTAAAGTTAAGAGCTAGCATTAGATCTTTGTTGGAGAGGTAGGGTTAGGGGATACATTGAGGGTTTGGGTGCTAGGATTAGGCCTTAAAAACTATGTCTTCAGTTAGGGAATAAAGTTAGGAGTTATCCAAAGAGTTAACGTTAGGAACTAAGAATATTTTTTTTACAATGAGAGTCATCTAGGGGCTAAAGTTTTGAGTCGGTTTAAAGATTAGGGTTGGAGTTTGGAGCTGGGGGTTTGGTGTTTGTTGTTGAACTGGGGTTAGGGGTTACATTGAGCATTTGGGTGTTGGTATTAAGGGTTACAATTATAGAGTGTATAAAGACTAAGATTATGGCAAATCAGGGATCTCAAACTGGCGGCCCTCCAGCTGTTGCATAACTACAAGTCCCATGAGGCATTGCAAGGCTGACAGTTACAAGCATGACTCCCACAGGCAGAGGAATGATGGGACTTGTAGTTTCGCAACAGCTGGAGGATAACCAGTTTGAGACCCCTGGGGTAAGTGGTTAACTTTTGGGTTAGTGGTATGTTTTAGGTAAGGAGTTAGGTTTGGAGCCAAAAGTTATGACGGTCTTTTTCATGGAAATTTTTAAGCAATTTTTATCCAAGTGAAGCGAACATTGGATCACAAAAAATGACCCAACAGACCAACATGACCTCCATACGGAAAAGAATTTGAGCTAAAGGTCAGAATTTGTTACCCTACTTGAAAATTGTAGCTCATATACATTATAAGAGCTATCAGCATTATTTCTATCAACACATAAAAAACAAAAATAATTTTCACAGTTTATTAAAATGAAAACTGTAGATGCTGGGAGCCTTAATGCCAAAAGCTCCCACTCTAGAAACAAGAGCAGCTGTTTTTAGAAACTGACAAATAACGTCCCGGAGATGTATAACGGAGCGCTCTGTCCTCATTTGCTCTGCTGTTTTAATTCAATAAAAGCCCAATTAAAAAAAAAAAAAAAAATGATGAAGTATTTTTATCCACAGGGAAATTGTCCTTCACCGATACAAAATCTTTGCAATTTGACCTGCAAGTTTTTTTTTTCTTTCCTCCTGTGAGCACCAGCGTGCTAAACATCATCTGGTATGACCGACGTTGTGTTACTGGAGACGCAATCAATATCTCATATTAATTCAGGCACTCAAGAGGTTAAAAGTTAACAGTTAAGCTCTTAATTGATCAGCGCGTCTCTCCCGCAATCCATATTGTTCTCTCTCCTTTCTGTCCAGACGCCGGACCGGGGCTCTCGCTTGACATGCGGCCATCCATCAGGCCCCTGTCATACGGAATCAGGCTGCTGCTGTGAGAGCCTGTCCCCTGGATGGCGAAGCGGGAATTCAGCCCAGCGGTACAATCTCTGGCCATTTGGCAAAAGATGAGCACCGCCAACGCCGGACCGACCAACAAAAGCGCCATGTAAAAAGGCATTAATAAGCTGTCACCTCTTTAGATTAGCATGCGGACGTTTATTCTGCCAGGTGATTTGTGGCGGGTTGCGATGCCTTTTAGCGGCCCGTCCATAAATTCTGGGCTACTTAGCGCTACAAATGTGAACGCAACAACCTTAAACATCCTTCACGTTCTCCTTCGGTGTTGGACAACGTGGCGAGGGCGCTAATAGGTCTTTTTTTTTTTTTTTTAATGCGTTATATTGCAGAATAATAATAACCCGAAAGGACTACATGGGCTGTAAATAGGGAACACATTGTATCCTCAGTGTACAGGACTTGGCGCCGAATACAATCCAACAATTACAGATTTATGTAAAAACAAGTTATTCCTTCTTTATTATTTAATCGGGTAAAACATTGATAGAAACCTTAAATGGCTTAGGGGAAACAAAGACAACCCCCCCCCACCTTCCCTTGAGTTAAAGCACAGAAGTCTTGATTATATAATATGTTGATGCCTCTGACGCGTTTCAACTATCAGACTTCATCAGGGGTATAAAGGAAACCTAAAAACTCAAAGCGAGGCGTGAAGCTGCAAGCCAATACATACTTTAACCACTTGCCGACAGCCCACCGCAGATATACTGCAGCAGGTCGGCTCTATTGCGTAAAAAAATAAGAAAAACACAGAGGTGATCGAATACCACCAAAAAGAAAGCTCTATTTGTGGGAAAAAAAAAGGACATCAATTTTTTGCAGTGCCGTATTGCAAAAAAAAATGGCCTGGTCATGGGCCCATCCAGTGGCATGGTTGGTGGCAAGAATCCAATAAAAGGAAGGCATAGGGGAAGTTCTCTTTTAAGAGACCCTGCCACCTTGCCAATGCAGAGCATGGTGGATGGCGTCTTTGTAAAGGGCCCCTGACCCATGAATAATGACCTTGCTAGAGCTCCTTTGATGTTCCTGCCTTCGTTTGCAGCCAGGCAAGCATGTGACCATGCCGAGGCCCAGCAGCCAATCAATGTCACATGACTGAAAGTGTGATTCCACCACTCCCAGTAGCTCCCAGCTCAGTTGATTTTAATGCTAGTTGTGATGAAGGTGGGAGCTCTGACAATGTAAGTATAAGGGGATTCCCTACATTAGCAAAGTGACAGGGCCTCTTTAATGGTTTTTGAAGGTGCAATGGGCTGAGGAAATGTCTGCTGAGGAACATGGAAGCTCCAGGTTCCCAATGGGGGAATATCCAGGTGCCCAATGGGGCAATATCCAGGTGCCTAATGGGGGAATACCTGGGTGCCCAATGGGGAAGTATATGGGTGCCCAATGGGGAAGTATATGGGTGCCCAATGGGGGAATATCCAGGTGCCTAATGGGGGAAAATTTGGGTGTCCAATGGGGGAATATCCAGGTGCCCAATGGGGGAATATCTGGGTGCCCAATGGGGAAATATCTGGGTACCCAATGGGGAAATATCTGGGTACCCAATGGGGCAATATTCGGGTGCCCAATGAGAGAATATCTGGGTGCCCAATGGGGCAATATCCGGGTGTCTAATGGGACAATATCCAGGTGCCTAATGGGGGAATATCTGGTGCCTAATGGGACAATATCCAGGTGCCTAATGGGGGAATATCTGGTGCCTAATGGGGGAATATATGGGTGCCCAATGGTGGAATATTCAGGTGCCTAATGGGGGAATATCTGGGTGTCCGATGGGGGAATATTTGGGTGTCCAATGGGGGAATATGCAGGTGCCCAATGGGGGAATATCCAGGTGTCCAATGGGGAAATATCTGGGTGCCCAAGGGGGGAATATCTGGGTGCCCAATGGGGAAATATCTGGGTACCCAATGGGGCAATATTCGGGTGCCCGATAAGAGAATATCTTTGTGCCCAATGGGGGAATATCCAGGTGCCCAATGGAGGAATATTTGAGCACCCAATGGGGGAATATCTGGGTGCCCAATTGGGGAATATTTAGGTGTACAATGGGGGAATACCTGGGTGTACAATAGGGAAAGATCTAAGTGTTTGGGTGCCCAAAGGGGAATATCTAGATGCACAATGAGGGAATATACGGGTGTCCAATGAAGGAATATCCGGGTGTCCAATGGGGGAAGATCTGGGGGCCCAATGGGGGAATATACGAGTCTCTGTGGGCAGATTGAAGCAGAGATTTTGTCCACAAATTATACTAGAGTCAGTTGTTTAAAACAGAATAGTACAATTTTGGTAGCTGTTCCTCTAAGCATTAGGAAAACTATTACCTTGAGTGCATTTTCTTCCCTTGAAAATTCTATTTTTTTCTACGCCTTCAAGGGAAGCGACCAAAATGCAGATCCAAATAGGAAATGACCAATTATCTTCTGCTAACATCTGCTTTGGAATTCAATGATGTGAGTGAAAAGCCAGAGGCAATTAATGATCTAGTTCACTGGTCAATAGGGTGTGACAGTTACCAATTAGGGGCTGCGTGTGCAGCTCCAATCGGCAGTGAGCGACACAGGTCAGTCCACTGGGGATCCCACTCTCCTTCTGCCGCTCAATAAATAGTCCGCGGCAGAGAATCGAGGTGATAAATTTATGAAAGGAGAAAAAGATGGAAAATTGCAGTTCGATGTTCTCTGTGGCTCAATACTGAGATCGAGATGTTCTGTCCTTTACAGGATAGAATAATTCTGCAGAACAAACTGATCTTCTATGAATGGGGGGGCAACTAGCATTTATCTATCAATCTCCCTGTCTATCGGGATGCATGTGATTGGGTATACTTTGCAAAGTGAATTTTCACCACATTTACTAAGGTAAATGACAATTTCCTTGCAAAAGGAAACAGCCTATTTGCCTTTAGCAAATCAATATCTATCTATCTATCTATCTAGCGATCAATCAATGTATTATCTATTTATCTTTGTATGCAGTCAGAACACGGCGTCCACAATTTGCAGCCTTTTCTGTGTAAAAGGGGGAAATCAATCATTCATTGATTGCTGTTGTTCTCCCAGATTACAAGTATGAGCTGCATTAAGACACGGCGCTCTTCTCTCTCCTTTGTTAATTGCTGGTCGTTCAAGTGACACCTTTTGCACTTTTATTTTTTTATTTTATTGATTTGGAAACACACTTAGAATTTAAGAAGGTGAGGGTGATTGTAAAGGTTTATAATGTTGTCTTCCCACACAATGAAAAGATGGACATCTCCTTTATCTCCTATAGAGGGATGAAGCCAGGCGATCGCCCACCTTGGTGACCTGTACAGACGGACACAGCCAATAGTATTGTCTTTTCTATTAAAGATCGGATCAAATGCCTCTGACCCCATTACAGCTTTAATAACGCTACACTCCATGACAACCTACTGATGATTTAATTACTGATCCGACTGCCAGACAGATGTGTGTTTGGTGAGTAATCTATTATAGCTGATTGGATAGAAATCATTTAAAAGTTTCCTGATCTACCGCTGCAGAAACTTTTTCATTAATAAGCAAGATTTAGGAAAGAGGATGGGGCCAATTCAAGCGCAATAGTTATTATGAAGTCCTCCTTCCTTCTTTCTGTCATACATTCTTTCTTTTCCATCTTCCTTCCTCCTTCCCTCCCTTCTTACCTTCATCTCTCCCCCATCCTTCCTTTCTTCTTCCTCCCTTCCTTCACCTCCATCCTTTTTTTCTTCTTCCCTCTTTTCCTCCCTTCTCCCTTTCTTAATTCCTTCCTCTTCTCATTAAAAAAAAGTCATCCATTAGTTGGGTTAGAAGACATCATTCAAGCAATCTTTCTTCCTCTCTGCTTCCCCACCTTCCTTCCTTCCTTTCTTCTATCTCTCCCTGCCTTCTTTTCTCTCTCAGTTCCTTCCTCTTCTCATTAAAAAAATCCCCCTTTAGATGGGTTAGAAGCCATCATTCAAGCAATTTTCTTTTCTTCCTTCCCTCCTTTCTTTCCTTCCTTCCTTCCCTCCTTTCTTTCCTTCCTTTCTTCCCTCCTTCTTTCTTTCCTTTCTTCTTTACTTCCTTCTTATCTCCCTCCTTCCAACCCTTTCTTGCTTCCTATTTTAATTCCTTTCTCTTCTCATTAAACTAGCTCTCTTCGGATGATTTGCAAGCCATCATTTAGCAATCTTCCTTCCTTCCCTAATTTCTTCCCTTTCTCATTAAAGAAAAAACTCCCTTAAGATGGGTTAGAAGCTATCATTTATGCAATCTTCCTCCCTTCCTCTCATCTTACCTTACCCCTCCTTCCTTCTTCTTTCTTTCCCCATTCCCTCCACTCTTTTCTTTCTTTCTTCCTGAATTTTTTCCTCTTTTAATTAATATCCGCCCCCCTCAGGTGGGTTAAAAGCCATCATTCAAGCAATTGTCCTTCCTATTATCCCTCCTTTCTTTCTTCCCTCCCTCCCTCAATTCCTTCCTCTTCTCATTAAAAAGAATCTCCCCCTGGATGGGTTTAGAAGCCATTATTCAAGTATCCTTCCTTATCTCCTTCCCTTTCTTCCTTCTACATTTCCTTCTTCCCTCCTCCATTCCTTCCTTCCTTCACTTTTTCATTAATTCCCTTCAGATGTCTTAGAAGCCACCATTCAATCTTTCTTCCATCAGTTCTTCCTTGCTCCATTTTTACCTCCCCCACCCTTCTTTCCTATTTCTCTTCCTTCCTTCCTTCCTTTTGATCCTTCTCATCCTTCCTTCCTCACTGCCTACCTTTCTTCCTTCCTCTTTTCCTTCCTTCCTTCCATCCTTCCTTCCTTCCTGTCTTCCTTCCTTCCTTCCCCCTCCCTTCTCTTCCTCTCTCCCTCCCTTCCTCCCCTTTCTCCCTATCATCCTTCCTTTATCCCTGCTTACCTTCATTCCTTCCTTCCTCCATTTTTACCCCCCCCCTCATTCCTTCATCCCTCCTTCCCTCCTCGCTGCTTACCTTCCTTCCTTCCTTCCTTCTGTCCTTTCTTCTTCCATTTTTACCTTCCTCCCCATCCTCCCTTCCTTCCTTCCCCTCCCTTCTCTCCCTCTCATCCTTCCTTCATCACTGCTTACCTTTCTTCCTTACTTCCTCCATTTTTACCCCCCCCCCATCCTTCCTTCCTATCTACCTTCCTTCCTTCTCTTTTTCTAATCCTTCCTCCCTTTCTTCCTTCCTCTTGTTCTTCCTTCCTTCCGTCCTTCCGTCCTTCCTTCCTTCCTTCCTTCTTTCTCTTTCTCTAATCCGTCCTCCCTTTCTTCCTTCCTCTTTCTCTTCCTTCCTTCCTCTCTTCCTCCCTTCGTCCCTTCTCTCCCTCTCATCCTTCCTTCCTTTCTTCCTTTCATCCTTCCTTCATCACTGCTTACCTTTCTTCCTTCCTTCCTCCCTCCATTTTTACCCCCCATCCCCTTCCTCTCTCTCTTCCTTCCTTCTCGTCCTCTAATCCTTCCTTCCTTCCTCCCTTTCTTCCTTCCTTCCTCCTTCAATTCCTTCTCATTAATACCCGGCCCCCCCCCCCCCTCCCTTATGGTACGGATTGGAAGTCATGGTTTCTGTCTTTCATTATTCTCCGTCCCCGAAGCCCGAAGCGTGAAGGGAGCTGAACTGCGGCGATCTTACCAGTCAGTGGCTCAAGATTCCCGGAGCTTAAACGGCGAAAGGCAAATCCTGAAAGAAATCATTACATATGGCTCAGCGGGCTTAACCTCAGAGACAGCTGGATGACTTAGTAGATTTACGACAAGTTGGCGGTTAAACTGGCCTTTCGGGCGCGGTGACGGCTGCAGTGGTTGAGGAAAATCTATGCTAAATCGGTTTGGGCCTCGTCGTGCGCGGGGACAGGAAGAGACGATCTATCAGGCGAGCGATGATAAGAGGAGAATTAATGGCTCTGGACCTTCGCCGGTCCCCGTGTGATCGTTTCCCATCTCTTAGGAAAACGTGATAGATTCTGTCTGTCCGGCGCAGGCGAGGGACGAATTATCGCTGCCCTATTTTTAAGATGAGCCAATCATTTGTCAGCAGAAGAAAAAAAGAAGAAGAAGGCCATTGCTGGGTTTATTGTCTTTACCGACACACGTCCAGAAAAAGAGAATTCCAACCGGGCCGGGAAATAAATTCACCGAAGATGATACATTGAAACGTAGTGGAAAGTTTACTGACAACAACGTAACGATCCCGAATGTTTACCCCGAACATTCGCCACAATCTGTAATGGAAAGTATACTGGCAACAACGTAACGATCCCGAATGTTTACCCTGAACATTCGCCACAATCCGCTACAAAGGGGACTTCCGGAATCTGATATTTCCAGGAAGATCCAACAGTGAGCCTACGAAAGAATGCCAGCTTAAAGGAGAACTCCGATCTTTTATTACAGCGATGTTTAGGGTCTAACATGAAGCCCAGTCATAAGCAACATCCCCAAAAAAGACCCCCCCTCCCCCACACACCTTATATAAATCGCGGGGCGCCTCTTGCTGTAGCTTATTTTGTTATATCAGCCTGATTGTGCCGGACTCCGCCCACACAGCTGTGTCATTCCTTTTATTGGGATCACTAAATGGAAATACTACAAGTCCCATATGGCACTATGGCAGAGGAACGGTGCAGAGCCACGTCAGGGGATCCCTCCTCCCCCACCCCAATCTTGTCCGGCCAATGAGATCAATATTGCTGCATTTACTATGGAAATTGTAAGTCATCAATGAGAGAAATAGAAATGTTTTCTTTTTTTAGCTTGATATACTGATTAGTAAGGTGCATACAAAGTAACAATGTTTATAAACATTGATCAGACGGGATATAGAGAGATGCAAAGTAACAATGTTTATAAACATTGATCAGACGGGAGATAGAGAGATACAAAGTAACATTTGTTTATAAACATTGATCAGACGGAAGATAGAGAGATACAAAGTAACATTGTTTATAAACATTGATCAGATGGGAGATAGAGATACAAAGTACCATTGTTTATAAACATTGATCAGACGGGAGAGACAGAGATACAAAGTAACATTGTTTATATGTTTGATTTACAGTTAACAATATCACCGATGAAAGTAGAAAAAAAATTATGTATTTTTTACTTTGTTTCTTTTTGTTAATAAATTGCATAAAAATTCAATAATTTTTGCAACACAATATCACCAACAGTGAGCAATTATACTACTTTGTTACCTTCAGTCCTGACAAAGTCATCACTGAATTCTTATAGTAGAGATGCAGAGCTGTCGGTGGTGTATAGGTGGTGGTGTATAGGTGGGGTGTATAGGTGGTGGTGTATAGGTGGTGGTGTATAGGTGGTCTATAGGTGGTGGTCTATAGGTGGTGGTGTATAGGTGGTGGTCTATAGGTGGTGATCTATATGTGGTGGTCTATAGGTGGTGGTCTATAGGTGGTGGTGTATAGGTGGTGGTCTATAGGTGGTGGTGTATAGGTGGTCTATAGGTGGTGGTGTGTAGGTGGTGATCTATAGGCGGTGGTCTATGGGTGGTGGTCTATAGGTGGTGATCTATATGTGGTGGTCTATAGGTGGTGGTGTATAGGTGGTGGTGTATAGGTGGTGGTGTATAGGTGGTGGTCTATAGGTAGTGCACAGGGGTGAACTGGTTAAATCCCCCCTCCCCCCCGCCCCGGGTAAGCCGCGTGCCCCGAGTCTTCAGAATGGGATGTACTTTTATTGATCTGCACTGTTCTTTATCATGTTTTCCAGAGTCACAATCCAATAAATGCAGTCAATGCCGTATATTGAACGCTTATTAAGTTGGAACCACACAGGAAAGTTTTGCATAAAACTCCACAACTAGGCCAAGTGTGAGCCGGCAACTTTATTAAAGGGGAAACGTCACGTATTTCCTGTCTATATTATTGTTCTATTTACTTGAAAATACATATTTCATTTTCATCATTTTCTTTTCTCTTCATAGAATATAATTCCATCATATGTTGTGATTGATGTAAGGAAAAGCCTCCAATACGATCTTCTCTTGGACTTCCTGCCCTTCCACCCCAGTGCTCTGTGCTGGTATAGATGATTGGCCTCCAAACTGTGGCCCGGGGGCCAGATATGTCCCTTTGCCTGTTCTTACCTGGCCCTTGGGCACCATTTCATCCACTGAAACCAGCGATGGAACATAACTCCTCCCCCACTGACCCCAATGATAGGGCACAATTCCTCCCAATAACACCAACAATTGGGCCCAATGACCCCAATGATAGGGCACAATTCCTTCCCAATGACACCAATGATAGCGCACAATTCCTCCCAATGATACCAACAATTGGGCTTAAGGACACCAATGATAGGGCACAATTCCTCCCAATGACACCAACAATTGGGCCCAATGACACCAATGATAGGGCACAGTTCCTCCCAATGACACCAACAATTGGGCTCAAATGACACTAACGATAGGGCACAATTCCTCCCAATGACACCAACAATTAGGCCCAATGACACCTATGATAGGGCGCAATTCCTCCCAATGACACCAACAATTGGGCTCAAGGACACCAATGATGGGGCACAATTTCTCCCAATAACACCAACAATTGGGCCCAAGGATACCAATGATAGGGCGCAATTCCTCCCAATGACACCAACAATTGGGCCCAATGACACTAATGATAGGGGGCACAGTAAATAGTGTAGCAACTGTGTTTTCTCTGCTTCAGTTTATAAATGAACGGGAACCTCTGTCTCCTCTTCATTCATCTTCAGTGCAGCTGAGGCTACAGAGAAAGGAATTGAAGAATCCTCAGTTAATTTATCTGCTGCAAAGGTGAGATGTCAGGGGTCTGTTTAGACATCCAACCACCCCCCTCCCCAACAGCATTGTTAAAAAAAAAAATTGCAAAAAATAATACATTCTTTTTTTTGAAATTCAAAGAATTTTTAAATTTGGTAAAAAAAATTCAAATAATAATAGGGAAAAAAATAATAAAGAGAATGTGTAGAGAGCGGAGGAGGGATTTGGGTCCAGGAAGAGATATAACTAGTTAGTGGTCCCGATAATGGGCGGCGGTGGAGCCGAGCCGCGGGAAGGTCACCCGCTGGAAAATATCGGTAACACTAAACAGCCAAGACTATTTGAGGAAAGCTGCGGGAGATTTGCCGACTAAATGCTGCAACCGGCCAAACAGAAGCAATTTCCAATCATGTGTGTATTGTTTGCTCCTCCCTGGGCCCCGTCCAGCCGGCAATCAGCGGGATTCCACATGTGGAGCGAGATAGGATGACAGCGGGAGGACGCACCAATTCCTTCGCTTACTTGGTCAGCGAGTACCAATGAGATGGGATCAGAGGGCGGTGAGATTTTGGACTTCCCAGAGAAAACAATTCTCCTCTCAGTTCATATCTGGTTGGAAGGGAAGCAGCGCGGGGGTGATAAATAATGTGTTCTGCCCTGAACTGAGATGCTGGGTGAGACTTGCAGCACCACTTTCTAATCCGGCCTTTTTCTGGCACTTTTATTTACAAGTAAAAATCTGTATTTTTTGCTAGAAAATTACTTAGAACCCCCTAACATTTTATATATATATATATATATATATTTTTTTTTTTTTTATCAGAGACCCTAGAGAATAAAACGGTAGTCGTTGCAATTTTTTATGTGACACGGTATTTGCGCAGCGGTTTTTCAAAAGCAATTTTTTCCCCTCCCTCTGCCCTCCCCTCCATTCCCATCCCCTCCCCTCCACTCCCCTCCGCTTCCCTGCCCTCCCCTCCCCTCCGCTTTCCTCCCCACCCCTCCCCTCTACTCCCCTCCGCTCCCCACCCCTCCCCCTCCCCTGCCCTCCCCTTCCCTCTGCTCCCCTCCCCTTCCCTCTGCTCTACTCCCCTCCGCTCCCCACCCCTCCCCTCCCCTGCCCTCCCCTTCCCTCTGCTCCCCTCCCCTTCCCTCTGCTCTACTCCCCTCCGCTCCCCACCCCTCCCCTCCGCTTCCCTCCCCACCCCTCCCCTCTACTCCCCTCCGCTCCCCACCCCTCCCCTCCCCTGCCCTCCCCTTCCCTCTGCTCCCCTCCCCTTCCCTCTGCTCTACTCCCCTCCGCTCCCCACCCCTCCCCTCCGCTTCCCTGCCCTCCCCTTCCCTCTGCTCCCCATCCCTCTGCTCCCCTCCCCTCCCCTCTGCTCTACTCCCCTTCCTTCTGCTCTACTCCCCTCCGCTCGCCACCCCTCCCCTCTGCTCCCCTCCCCTCCCCCCTGCTCTACTCCCCTCCGCTCCCCACCCCTCTCCTCCGCTTCCCTGCCCTCCCCTTCCCTCTGCTCCCCTCCCCATCCCTCTGCTCCCCTCCCCTCTGCTCTACTCCCCTTCCTTCTGCTCTACTCCCCTCCGCTCGCCACCCCCCCCCCCCTCTGCTCCCCTCCCCTCCCCTCCCCTCTGCTCTACTCCCCTCCGCTCCCCACCCCTCTCCTCCGCTTCCCTGCCCTCCCCTTCCCTCTGCTCCCCTCCCCTTCCCTCTGCTCTACTCCCCTCCGCTCGCCACCCCTCCCCTCCGCTTCCCTCCCCTCCACTCCCCTCCCCTTCCCTCTGCTCTACTCCCCTTCGCTCCCCACCCCTCCCCTCCGCTCCCCACCCCTCCCCTCCGCTTCCCTGCCCTCCCCTTCCCTCTGCTCTACTCCCCTCCGCTCCCCACCCCTCCCCTCCGCTTCCCTGCCCTCCCCTTCCCTCTGCTCCCCTCCCCTTCCCTCTGCTCTACTCCCCTCTGCTCCCCACCCCTCCGCTTCCCTGCCCTCCCCTTCCCTCTGCTCCCCTCTGCTCCTCTCCCCTCTGATTCCCTCCCCTCTGCTCCCCTCAGCTCCCCTCCCATCTGCTTCCCTCGCCACCCCTCTGCTTCCATCTGCACCCCTCCCCTCTGCTTCCCTCTGCTTCCCTCCCCTCCCCTCAGCTCCCCTCCACTCCCCTCCGCTCCCCTCTGTTTCCCTCCCCTCCTCTTCCCTCTGCTCCCCTCCCCTCTGCTCCCCTCTGCTCCCATCCCCTCTGCTTTCCTCCTCACCCCTCTGTTTCCCTCCACTCCCCTCCGCTTCCCTTCCCTTCTCTCTGCTCCCCTCCCCTCTGCTCCTCTCCCCTCTGCTTCTCTCCGCTTCCCTCCCCTCCACTCACCTCCACTCCCCTCCGCTCCCCTCCTCTTCCCTCCTCTTCCCTCCCATCCCCTTCCCTCCTCTTGCCTCCTCTCCCCTCCGCTCCACTCAGCTCCCCTCTGCTTCCCTCCCCTCCGCTCCCCTCCTCTTCCCTCCCCTTTCATCCCCTTTCCTCCTCTTCCCTCCCCTCCCCTCAGCTCCCCTCTGCTCCCCTCCCCTCCACTCCCCTTTCCTCCCCTTCCCTCCCCTTCCCTCTGCTCCCCTCCCCTCTGCTTCCCTCCCCTCCAGCAGTCGGAGGCTCTGAGGACACTATCTGGGAATGGGGAGGAAGGAGAATCACAAGCGCTTTACTAGTACATTGAGGTTTGGCGCAGAAAAGGACAACATTTTAGCGGCGGCCATTATAACTGCTGGAAAAGACTTTTACTTTAATATTGTCTTTGGACATCCTCTTTCATCAAAGAGATAAAAGTAATATACTTTTTCCGCAGTTTCTCCGGCCCCAACAAACTGCAATCTCCTCCGAATCTAGCCAAGTACGCCGTGATATTTCAAGGCCTCAATTACCGCTAACATTTAGATGACTGAGGAGCTCACAAGGCGGCTCCCGGGCTCAAGGCTGAAGAGGATAAAAAAAAGAGAGAGGCGCGTTAACGACGGGAGGGACAAGCACTTCATTTGCAGGATGAATTAGTTATCCTTCGGGGACAAAGATCAGCCGCCGACCTTTAAACATCAGACGTTCCTCAGCACTTCTTGAATCAACCCCTCGTTCCCCGCAGACAGAGGACGGGAGACGGAGCGCCAAAGGAAGGGCGGAAAGACCGCCGTTTGATCCTGAAGCTTCCAGCGAGTTACATAGGAGATATGGGAGAGTCAGAGGTAGGCGAGAACCCAACCCGTGCCACAAGTCATCAACGGATATATAATGAAGTTATCTTTTCTTCAAGGCCCAATTACAATTCTCCTTGCCGTTGGCGTCACGGCGTGTATTAATGTGCAATATGTCATGCGCTAAAGAAGACCATTCGTTATGAATAGGACGCCAACGCAACCCAATCGCCTGAAAATCATTCTTCTCACTGATCACCAATGTAAGGAACATTCTTCACACTGATCACCAATGTAAGGAACATTCTTCTCACTGATCACCAATGTAAGGGAACATTCTTCTCACTGATCACCAATGTAAGGAACATTCTTCCCACTGATCACCAATGTAAGGAACATTCTTCTCACTGATCACCAATGTAAGGAACATTCTTCTCACTGATCACCAATGTAAGGAACATTCTTCTCACTGATCACCAATGTAAGGAACATTCTTCTCACTGATCACCAATGTAAGGGACATTCTTCCCACTGATCACCAATGTAAGGAACATTCTTCCCACTGATCACCAATGTAAGGAACATTCTTCTCACTGATCACCAATGTAAGGGACATTCTTCTCACTGATCACCAATGTAAGAAACATTCTTATCACTGATCACCAATGTAAGGAACATTCTTCCCACTGATCACCAATGTAAGGAGCATTCTTCTCACTGATCACCAATGTAAGGAACATTCTTCCCACTGATCACCAATGTAAGGAACATTCTTCCCACTGATCACCAATGTAAGGAGCATTCTTCTCACTGATCACCAATGTAAGGAACATTCTTCTCACTGATCACCAATGTAAGGAACATTCTTCCCACTGATCACCAATGTAAGGAACATTCTTCCCACTGATCACCAATGTAAGGAACATTCTTCCCACTGATCACCAATGTAAGGAACATTCTTCCCACTGATCACCAATGTAAGGAACATTCTTCCCACTGATCACCAATGTAAGGAACATTCTTCTCACTGATCACCAATGTAAGGAACATTCTTCTCACTGATCACCAATGTAAGGAACATTCTTCCCACTGATCACCAATGTAAGGAACATTCTTCCCACTGATCACCAATGTAAGGAGCATTCTTCTCACTGACCACCAATGTAAGGAACATTCTTCCCACTGATCACCAATGTAAGGAACATTCTTCCCACTGATCACCAATGTAAGGAACATTCTTCCCACTGATCACCAATGTAAGGAACATTCTTCTCACTGATCACCAATGTAAGGAACATTCTTCTCACTGATCACCAAATGTAAGGAACATTCTTCCAACTGATCACCAATGTAAGGAACATTCTTCCCACTGACCACCAATGTAAGGAACATTCTTCTCACTGATCACCAACGTAAGGGACATTCTTCTCACTGATCACCAATGTAAGGAACATTCTTCTCACTGATCACCAATGTAAGGAACATTCTTCTCACTGATCACCAATGTAAGGAACATTCTTCTCACTGATCACCAATGTAAGGAACATTCTTCCCACTGATCACCAATGTAAGGAACATTCTTCCCACTGATCACCAATGTAAGGAGCATTCTTCTCACTGACCACCAATGTAAGGAACATTCTTCCCACTGATCACCAATGTAAGGAACATTCTTCCCACTGATCACCAATGTAAGGAACATTCTTCCCACTGATCACCAATGTAAGGAACATTCTTCTCACTGATCACCAATGTAAGGAACATTCTTCTCACTGATCACCAATGTAAGGAACATTCTTCTCACTGATCACCAATGTAAGGAACATTCTTCTCACTGATATATATCTCTATCTCTATCTCTCTCTATATATATATATATATCTATATATCAATACATATATATATATATATATATATCAATATATCAATATATCAATATATATCTATATATATATATATATATATATATATATATATATATATATATATATATATATAGATGTATATATACACACAGTATATAAAACCACTACACATTCATCAGTGAGAGGAGCTGAGCTATTTCTTTCCCTGAGTTGAACTCCTCCACCCCAGAATTTATGCTTCTGGTCTATAATGATTTTCACGCCGTTGGCGGTCGGGTTACATAACATTCAGGGTCATCCACACTCTTCCGTCTTGCCGTACAATGGCCGCAGTTCATTATCGGTGGTAAACAAACAGTCGTTGCCTCATTTTCTTTTCCCACAAGCTCCATTTTCCCCCGAAAGCTCGCTGCAGGCCGGCGGTAAGCGCGGCATTCCAAGGCTCTGGTTTTTCCCATCAGGCTGTAGAATGGAGCCTTTCCCGCCTACAGGCCTCAGACAATCGCCGCACTCTCTTAGGTGTTTTTTTTTTTTTCTTTTTTTTTCTAAATTGTTTGTTCCATTTAAATCGATATTAGCAATCCCGGCCTCCATCAACGCCTTTGTAAGTACACAATGCCTTCTTCTATTTGGAGACAGACATTAATTCTGCATCTCGTTCTTGTTCTTCCATTCTCCAGAAGAGTCGTTCTCTTGTCCCTTTCTATTGTTGGTGAGCTCCCAGTGTCCCTTTTGATAAACATTACTTTTTTTTTTTTTCTTTTTTTGTCGGGGGCTGGGGCTGGGTTTGGGGACGGCACTCTGCGCCTTGGCGAGACCCGACGGTCGGCGGAAGGATAAAAAAAAAAAAAAAAAAAACACGAGTCAATTCTCTGTTAGGCTTTGCAGCCTCTGAAAGGATGACTTCTTAATTATCTACATTATCTGTTTGACAAATCATCCCCGACAAGCTTTCAAAAAGCTTTGGAAAAGTAGCGTGTTCTTCCCTCCCGATGGGAGTCTGAGTACATCAGGAGGATCCCACACAAAAGGATTTCTGTCAGCTTGCTTCTTTAAACACCGCCAGCGTTAAATGCAAAAGAGGTTACATTTTTCTTTCTTTTTTTATTTCCCAACGTGACTTTCGTGTGATCTTCTATTATCTTGTACAGGAAAAAAAAAAAACATGGGTGCACGCTGTGAAAAAGTTTAGGCCGCATTAATTGGAAGCTGATATACAAATGCAAAAGCTGGATCTTGGGGGTTCCCGTCAGCAGGTTGGGTTTTAAGAAGGATATTGTCCCCCAGTTGACGGGTCAAGGGGTAGGCTGGAGAGGCCACTTTGATGTTTAATTCGTAGACAGATAAGTGGTTTGAGAAGGAGATTGTGTCCTCCCCCCCGGTTTATGGGTTTTAGGGGTAGACAGAAAAGGCCACGTTTGATGCTTCATTTATAGGCAGTTTAGTAGTTTGAGAAGGAGGTTGTCCACCAGTTGATGGGATGAAGGTAGGCAGAAGAGGCCACCACTGATGCTTCATTTATTGGCAGATCAGTGGTTTGAGAAGGAGATTGTCCCCCAGTTGATGGGTAGGCAGAAGAGGTCACCATTGATGCTTAATTTATAGACACATCAGTGGTTTGAGAAAGAGGTTGTCCCCCGGTTGATGGGTCAAGGTGTAGGCAGAACAGGCCACCTTTGATGCTTCATTTACAGTATAGAAAGATCAGTGGTTTGAGAAGGAGGCTGTCTCCCGATTGATGGGTTAAGAGTTAGGCAGAATAGGCGGTTTAGTAGTTTGAGAAGGAGGTTGTCCATCAGTTGATGGGATGAAGGTAGGCAGAAGAGGCCACCACTGATGCTTCATTTATAGACAGATCAGTGGTTTGAGAAAGAGGTTGTCCCTCGGTTGATGGGTTGAGATGTAGGAAAAAGAGGCCACCATTAATGCTTCAATTAGAGACAGATCAGTGTTTTGGGAAGGAGGTTGTCCCCGGGTTGAGAGGTAGGCAAAATAGGTCACCATTGATGCTTCATTTATAGACAGATCAGTGTTTTGGGAAAGAGGGTTGTCTCCCGGTTGCTGGGTCAAGGGGTAAGCAGAAGAGGCCACCTTTGATGCTTCATTTATAGACAGATCAGTGGTTTGAGAAGGAGGTTTTCCCCCGGTTGCTGGGTCAAGGGGTAGGCAGAAGAGGCCACCTTTGATGCTTCATTTACAGTATAGAAAGATCAGTGGTTTGAAAAGGAGGCTGTCTCCCGATTGATGGGTTGAGAGGTAGGCAGAAGAGGCAACCTTTGATGCTTCATTAATAGACAGATCAGTGGTTTGAGAAGGAGGTTGCCCCTCAGTTGATGGGTTGAAGAGTAAGCAGAAGAGGCCACCTTTTATACTAGTTTTATGGACAGATCAGTGGTTTGAGAAGGAGGTTGCCCCCCAGTTGATGGGTTGAGGGGTAGACAGCAGAGGCCACCTTTTGATGCTTCATTTATAGACAGATCTCCAGTTTATAAGTCCATTAACCCTTTAGTCACTTATCTTTGGCATCCCTTGTAAAATGATAAATAACAGAGTTGTTAGCATCTTAGCGCACAGCACATGAGGCCACCTTTAATGCCTCATTTATAGGCCGATGAGGGATTTGAGAAGGAGGTTGTTCCCCAATTGATGAGTAGGCAGAAGAGGCCTCTATTGAGGCATCATTTATAGATAGATCAGTGTTTTGGGAAGGAGGTTGTCCTCTCATTGATAGATAGGCAGAAGAGGCCACCTTAGATACTTAATTTATAGACAGATCAGTGTTTTGGAAATAAGGGTGTCCCTCAGTTGATGGGTTGAGTGGCAGGCAGAAGAGGCCACCTTAGATACTTCATTAATAGACAGATCAGTATTTTGGGATGGAGGTTGTCCCTCAGTTGATGGGTTGAGGAGCAGGCAGAAGAGGCCACCTTAGAAACTTCATTTATAGACAGATCAGTGTTTTGGAAATGAGGGTGTCCCTCAGTTGATGGGTTGAAGGGCAGAGAGAAGAGGCCACCTTAGATACTTCATTTATAGACAGATCAGTGTTTTGAGAAGAAGGCTGTCCCCCAGTTGATAGGTTGAGGGGTAGGCAGAAGAGGCCACCTTTGATGCTTCATTTATAGACAGATATCCAGTTGATAAGTCCATTAACCCTTAGTGACCGGTCTTCGCATTATGCACATTTAAAGACAATTATTTCTTCTTTCTTGCCTTGACTTTTCTCTGGCACGCCTAGTAAAATGATTTGACATTTACGAGAGCCTCATTCAGTTAGCCATCCTAAAGCACACACAGGTGCCTTGGAATGCATGTAAAAAAAAAAATTGCAAAAGAACAAATGCACCAAATGTGTCCAAATGTGTGCTTAAAAATGCATGAAAGGATGAAAATGTGTGAATGAGCCCCATTGTTATCCTTTGACAAAGAGCAATGCATAGTTGAAGCACTGCCAATGGTGATTTTAGCCTTTTACCATCCAACGATCAGGTAACTTCATAACTATGATGGACGTACGTGTCCGGTGAAGAAATAATTGGTCATTTCAAGAAACATAGATAGAGAAATTAAGTTTTTTCTTCATGGAAAATGTAGGTGTAGGTGAAATAATAGAAAGCAAGAAAAAAAATTCGACACACACTTTACCACTTGGCCACTTTACTACTTTTTATATATGCGCTCCTTCATGTTTGCTTAAAGTGGAAGTAAACCCTCCTATCGTTTTCAGCTAAGGAAGCTGCCATCTTGGCCTCTGTTCAATCTTTAACTGCCATGATGCTGCACATGTGATCAGTTATGACACCAGCCATTGGATGGTTTGACAGTTTGGTTGAAAGCATAGTCAATGTGACAGGTAGCATTTCCGGCATGCCATTTTTTTTTAACTATTTAAATCAAAGGGTTTACTTCCGCTTTAAAAAAAAAAAAAAAATATGATCGTTTTCGATCTGAGCTGAACTTCAAAAAAGCTGAAGAACTCCTTGAACACGGAACGCTCCTCGACAAGTCTGCTCCTCCGGAGTCCCCCGGGTTGTCTCAGAAGAGTGGAAACGGTTATTTTGTCCTCTCGCTCCAATACTTGGGAATCAGTGTGAACAATATCCCGGCAAGCCGGGGGGGGGGGGGGGTGAAGGATGGAACAGTGTTTTGGAAAGGAGGTTGTCCCCCGGTTTGTGGGTCAAGGAGTTGGCAGAAGAGGCCATCTTTGTTGCTTCGTTTATAGGCAGATGAGTGGTTTGAGAAGAAGGCTGTCCCCCAGTTGACAGGTTGAGGGTCCAGCAGAAGCGGCCACTTTAGATACTTCATTTATAGACAGATCAGTATTTTGGGAAGGAGGTTGTCCCTCAGTTGATGGGTTGAGGGTCAGGCAGAAGAGGCCACCTTAGATACTTCATTTATAGACAGATCAGTGTTTTGGGAAGGAGGTTGTCCCCTGGTTTGAGGGTCAAGGAGTTGGCAGAAGAGGCCATCTTTGTTGCTTCGTTTATAGGCAGATGAGTGATTTGAGAAGAAGGCTGTCCCCTAGTTGACGGGTTGAGGGTCCAGCAAAAGCGGCCACTTTAGATACTTCATTTATAGACAGATCAGTATTTTGGGAAGGAGGTTGTCCCTCAGTTGATGGGTTGAGGGTCAGGCAGAAGAGGCCACCTTAGATACTTGATTTAGAGACAGATCAGTGTTTTGGGAAGGAGGTTGTTCCCTCGGTTTGTGGGTCAAGGAGTTGGCAGAAGAGGCCATCTTTGGTGCTTCGTTTATAGGCAGATGAGTGGTTTGAGAAGAAGGCTGTCCCCCGGATGATGGGCTGAGGGGTAGGCAGAAGAGGCCACCTTAGATACTTCATTTATAGACAGAGCAGTATTTTGGGAAGGAGGCTGTCCCTCAGTTGATGGGTTGAGGGTCAGGCAGAAGAGGCCACCTTAGATACTTGATTTATAGACAGATCAGTGCTTTGGGAAGGAGGTTGTCCCCTGGTTTGTGGGTCAAGGAGTTGGCAGAAGAGGCCATCTTTATAGCTTCGTTTATAGGCAGATGAGTGGTTTCAGAAGAAGGCTGTCCCCCAGTTGACGGGTTGAGGAGTAGGCAGAAGAGGCCACCTCAGATACTTCATTTATAGACAGATCAGTATTTTGGGAAGGAGGTTGTCCCTCAGTTGATGGGTTGCGGGTCAGGCAGAAGAGGCCACCTTAGATACTTGATTTAGAGACAGATCAGTGTACTGGGAAGGAGGTTGTCCCCTGGTTTGTGGGTCAAGGAGTTGGCAGAAGAGGCCATCTTTGGTGCTTGGTTCATAGGCAGATGAGTGGTTTCAGAAGAAGGCTGTCCCCCAGTTGACGGGTTGAGGAGTAGGAGGAAGAGGCCACCTTAGATACTTGATTTATAGACAGATCAGTGTTTTGGAAAGGAGGTTGTCCCCCCGTTTGTGGGTCAAGGAGGTGGCAGAAGAGGCCTTCTTTGATGCTTTGTTTATAGGCAGATGAGTGATTTGAGAAGGAGGTTGTCCCTCAGTTGATGGGTTGAGGGGTAGGCAGAAGAGGCCACCTTTGATGCTTCATTTATAGACAGATATCCAGTCCATAAGTCCATTAACCCCTTAGTGACCGGTCTTCACATTATGTGCATTAAAGCCAGTTGTTTTTGTGAATGAGCCCCATTGTTATCCTTTGACAAAGAGCAATGCATAGTTGAAGCGCTGCCAATGGGGATTTTAGCATTTACCATCCAACGATCAGGCAACTTCATAACTATGATGGGCCTACGTGTCCGGTGAAGAAATAATTGGTCATTTCAAGAAACATAGATAGAGAAATGAAGCTTTTTCTTCCTGTGAAATGTAGGTGTAGGTGAATTAATAGAGAGCAAGAAAAAAATTTGACACACACTTTACCACTTGGCCACCTTACTACTTTTTATACATGCGCTCCTTCATGTTTGCTTTAAAAAAAAAAAAAAATGATCGTTTTTCGATCTGAGCTGAACTTCAAAAAAGCGGAAGAACTCATTGAACACGGAACAGTTCCTCGACAAGTCTGCTCCTCCGGAGTCCCCCGGGTTGTCTCAGAAGAGTGGAAACGGTTATTTTGCTCTTCTCGCTCCAATACTTGGGAATCGGTGTGAACAATATCCCGGCAAGCCGGGCGGGGGTGAAGGATGGAACAGGTGACGGAAAGGGCCCACCAGTGAATTCATTGACTCACCGCCCTCCGGGGCCTTGCAATCTCATTCCAGCGGCTGAAGCCATGCGCGGCGGGAACACGGGAACAAATGATGATTACACCTAGATATACCGAGACGTTTTCTATAATGGGATGTAGCCCCAGGTGATGGGAAGAAGTCAGTGTCCCACATAATACAAGATTTTTCTGCCATTCCTCCTCCGACAGAAGGACCCGGGCTGGTATATTTACTGCATTTTATAAGATGGATATTTAGCAAGTAGTGAAACACCCCCGGGGGGGAGGGGAAGGAACTGAGATGACAGGGACAATGGGCTCTTTATAAAAAATTCCAGCAAATTCTCCAACCGAGGAAGCGGCTATGTTAAACGTGTTAGCCTAGCAGCTTGACATTAGACAATTTCAAGGTTCCACAGATCGTTAATGGGACTTTTCAGGTACCAGACATAAAAGTAAGTATAAAAAAAAATGTTTTAATTGATATGAAACCTTAAAATTTCATAAAAACATGTGAAAAGAATGAATTGTTGGTTAACCCTCACAAAAACTCAATTTAAATAGGCTGACTTTGTATTATTGGCTGTGGCGGCTGGTGCTCAAAATTTTTGGCGCAAACAAACAGCCTCACTGTGCCATCAAACGCTGCCACTGTGCCCATCAAGGGCTGCCACTGTGCCCATCAAACGCTGCCACTGTGCCCCAAGTGCTGCCACTGTGCCCCAAGTGCTGCCACTGTGCCCATCAAACGCTGCCACTGTGCACCAAGTGCTGCCACTGTGCCCCAAGTGCTGCCACTGTGCCCCAAGTTCTGCCACTGTGCCCCAATGCTGCCACTGTGCCCCAAGTTCTGCCACTGTTCCCCAAGTGCTGCCACTGTTCCCCAAGTGCTGCCAATGTGCCCCAAGTTCTGCCACTGTGCCCCAAGTGCTGCCACTGTGCCCCAAGTGCTACCACTGTGCCCCAAGTTCTGCCACTGTGCCCAAGTGCTGCCATTGTGCCCCTCAAGTGCTGCCACTGTGCCCCTCAAGTGTTGCCCCCTTCAGCCAATCAGGTGACAGGTAACAGACCCGGCAACCTGATTGGCTGAGAGGCGGGTCTGTGTTAGGCAAGCAATGTATTCGCTTCTCTAACACAATACTGTGTAATCAGCGAACACACAGCAGTGCGCCCGCTGTTTACACTTATGGAAGCCTATTAGAGCACACCGCTCTAATCAGGTCCCCTATTAGAGCTTACAGCTCTAATAGGGCGCTTCCAGAAACACCCCCCCCCGCTGTAATTCAGATGCCCGGCGCCCGACAAGGGGCCGGACACCTGAATAGGGGCGGCAGCGGTGACAATAGATAGATTCATGCAATGCATGAATCTATCTATTGTGATAGAGCGGTGCAGGAGAGGGGGGGCGGCGCTCCTGCGCCCTCTATGCACGCACCACCACTGGTTATTGGGCTCTATAGTGATAGGTCAGGCCTAGAAATCATATTAGGAATTCCTAATGCCTTTGCTCGAGGTGTTGGGTCCACCATGGATTCAATGTTACCATCTGCCACCTGCCACCAAGAGCAGGACAACCCAACAATGGGGGGCCAGGGGCTCATGCTTCTCCTCAACCACTTCTTCCACACCCACCAATCCATCCCTTCCGACTGTCTTCTTTCCCTTTCACTCACTTCTTTTGCACCCCCCCTCCCCCCTTTTTTTTTATCTCCTACCTTATATCTGCACATCCAGAATATAGTCCCCTCACATACTCACCAGCCACTTTATTAGGCACACCTGTTCACTTGCTGGCATGTAATGACGCAACACGTTGGGTGGAGCTGGGTGACGTCAGAGCAGGAACCAGAAGTTCGGCGCCCGAACGCAGCTGATGAATATTGTGTCGATGCTGACTGATGCTTTGTTAAAGTGCCTGAAAACTTTTCTATATACAGTATCTCACAAAAGTGAGTACACCCCTCAGCGACATTTGTGTAAATCTTTTCTTCTATCTTTTCATGTGACAACACTGAAGAAATGACACTTGTCTACAATGTAAAGTAGTGAGTGTACAGCTTGTATAACAGTGTAAATTTGGTGTCCCCCTCAAAATAACTCAACACACAGCCATTAATGTCTAAACCACTGGCAATAAAAGTCAGTACACCTCTAAAGCCCCATACACACGGTCGGAAAATCCGACCACCAAATCCATCGATTTGGTCCGACGGATTTAGTCCGACACTGGTGTTGCATACACATGGTCGGACAATGTTGTCGGAAAATCCGATCATTCTGAACGTGGTGACGTTTGTTGCGTACGACGGGACTACGTAGAGGCTAGTAGCCAATAGCTTTGGTCTTGTAATGTGATCTGAGCATGTGTGGCACTTTGTCCGTCGGAATTCGCTACACACGATCGGAATTGGTGTGATCGGACTTTGTTGTCGGAAAATCTTTAGAGCAGGAGATACAACTTTGTCCGTCGGACAATCCGATGGAAAATGTCCGATGGTGCCTACACATGGTCGGAATTTCCGACAACATTGTCCGATAAGACAGAATCCATCGGAAAATCCGACCGTGTGTATGGGGCTTAAGTGAAAATGTCCAAATTGGGCCCAAAACTGTCAATAATTTGTGTGGCCACAAACAATAATTTTGTGAGCTTAATGAAACGGAGGGATCATTTACAGGAACGTACCTAAACCTATAGCTCTGCTCCAGACGTGGACAGTCACGGACGACCCAGGTGCTGGCTACTACAGCCCATCTCCACTCTCAATCACTAAATATAAGCCACACTCCAAAACTTAGATCTTCTTTCTATTTATTTGGTCTAAAGATGAAAACTGCATACATTAATGTCTCCATCCGAAACCACCCTCCTTGACGCGTTTCACCACTACTGGCTTGCTCATAAGGACCCGGTGGAAGTTATAAAAAGAAGAGGTTGTTTAATTGCTACATTATGACTTTATATTTTTTTTTAGTTTTGAGCATATCTTAGCTGTAAGTTGCATCCAGCCTCTTCAAGGGGAGTATACATGGTGGTGGACATCAAATTCTGGGGACTGAAGCTGATTTTCGGACTCTAATCCTTCCTTGTTTTAAAAGGTTGAAGGAATGGAAAGCTTAATGATGATAAAGCCAATTCCTTCCCTCTTCCCCTCCCCTTCCCCCACACCCAAACCTACCCCCCCCCCCCCCCACCCTTTGTTCTTCCTCCTTTCCCTCTTCTTCAACTAAACCTGGGATCAGAAGGTCCAAAGGTGCCGAAATCTTCGTACCTCAACTACTGAGCTTCAGGATGCATCTAAACTACCACAAGATTCTGCATTTTACTTGTATTATCTTCTTTACTGACTCATGTTTTTGAGATTTCTTGCAAACGTTTTTTGTAGCTAAACAAATACCGTATATACTCGTGTATAAGCCGAGTTTTTCAGCACATTTTATTGTGCTGAAAGTGCCCCCCTCGGCTTAGGCCTCATGCACACGAGACGCAGTTAAACGCGCGTTCAGAGGCAGTTGGACACTTTTTTCAACTGCCCCCTGAACGCATGCAATGTTATCTTATGTGTCCATGCACACAGTCTAGTTTTTTCCCGTTTTTATGCAGTTGCGTTTAATCTCGTTTTTCCAGAAGCAAAAAAAATGCGTTCAGACACTTTGCTTTTCCACGTTTCAGACGCAAAACGCAGCTAAACGCGGCTAAACGCGGCTAAACGCAGGCACCTGCGTTTAGCCGCGTTTGCGTTTATAATCCTTTTTAAAGGAACCCAATTTTTTTTGACCAGAAAACTCAGAAATATGATGGTAAACCATAAAAAAATACTAGAAAAAATTGTTTAAAATGTCGTAATTAGTTTAGATAGTTCATAGAGCGTATATACTCACTGATGCACACATGTTTGTGAAATATCCAACGGACATTCGCTGTGCCATCAACGGATGGGTCCAATATCGCCAAGCTCTGATTCTGGACCTCTCATGCAAATTTGCGACGACATTGCTGCTTCATCAAGAGCGACATCAGGAGCATTTCCTGACATATATTCAATATGGGATCCATTTCCAAAAGAAAACACAGAAAGAGAGGCAAATGCAAGTGTACAACGGCTCTCTCTAGTTAATAATAAATGCTTTCTGAGCTTGGGGAGGGTCTATATTATGTTATCTTTACAAATGCTTATAGACGCAAACGCGGCTAAACGCGTCTAAACGCGACATGAAAACACAGCAAAACGCGCGTTTTTAAACGCAGGTTTCTGCTTTTTAAAACATGCGTTCAGCAGAGTTTGCATCTGCGTCTCGTGTGCATGGGGGCCTTATACTCGAGTCAAGCACTTTTCTGCAGCAGAAAATTAAATTTTCCGACCCGAATTTGGGGCCCCGTATCTTTGGGGCCTCTTAGTGCTAGTAACCCCAAAATTGGTGTGCAACACCAGTGGAACCAACACTACAACTAGCACTAAGTGGCCCCCGAGATACGGGGCCCCAAATTGGTTCAGAAAATGTCATTCTCTGCTGCAGAAAAGTGCTTGACATTTTTTCGAACCGACTTTGGGGCCCTCGTATCTCGGGGCCACTTGGTAATAGGAATCCCATCTTTGGATATGTTGTAGTGCTAGTTCGACTAAGTTTGCATTGCATACCGAATTTAGGGTTCCTAGCTCCAAGTGGCCCCAAAATACGGGGCCCCAAAGTCGGTCAACTGTGTCCACCTGCAGCAATATTATTTCAGGACCCTTTGGGTCCAGAGACCCCAAATTCTGGCTGCCGATAGGGAGCCTATAGAAACCCTTAACCACTTCCGCCCCGAACCAATTGGCAGCCAAAGGACCAGGCCCCTTTTTGCGATTCGGCACTGCGTTGCTTTAACTGACAATTGCGCGGTCGTGCGACGTGGCTCCAAAACAAAATTGGCGTCCTTTTTTTCCACAAATAGAGCTTTCTTTTGGTGGTATTTGATCGCCCCTGCGGTTTTTATTTTTTGCGCTATAAACAAAAATAGAGCGACAATTTTGAAAAAAATGCAACATTTTTTGCTTTTTGCTATAATAAATATCCCAAAAAATATATAAAAAAAACATTTTTTTTTCCTCAGTTTAGGCCGATACGTATTCTTCTACATATTTTTGGTAAAAAAAAATCGCAATTACCGATTATTGATTGGTTTGCCCAAAAGTTATAGCGTTTACAAAATAGGGGATAGTTTTATAGCATTTTTATTAATATTTTTTTTTTTTTTACTAGTAATGGCGACGATCAGCGATTTTTATTGTGACTGCGACATTGTGGCGGAGACATCGGACATTTTTGACACATTTTTGGGACCATTGTCATTTATACAGCAATCAATGCTATTTAAATGCATTGATTCCTGTATAAATGACAGTTGTAGTAAAAGAGTTAACCACTAGGGGGAGGGGAGGGGTTATGGGCTGTGACGTGTGTGTGTTTTTTTTTTACATTAGGGGGCGGGGCTGACGTCTGACGTCACTGATCGGCTTTCCCGATGACCGGGAACAGCCATCAATGACAGGCAGAGTAGGAAGCGCGGGGAGAGGTTTGTTTACACAGACCTCTCCCCGTTCTTCAGCTCCGTGACCCGATCGCGGGACACCAGCGGCGATCGGTGGCGGCGCGCGCGCGCGACCCACGGGCAGGCAATTTAAAGGGGACGTACAGGTACGTGGTTTTGCCTGCCCGTGCCATTCTGTAGACGTATATCTATATGAGGTGGTCGGGAAGTGGTTAACTACCAAGTTTGAAGTTTGGGGGGACCTATGGCTGCAAATGGGCACAGTGAGGAATGCAAATGGGCACAGTGGGGCTGCAAATGGGCATTGTTGACCCTCTTTTCCACTTACAGTAGCTGCGCATTTCTCACCCTAGGCTTATACTCGAGTCAATACGTTTTCCCATTTTTTTGTGGTAAAATTAGGTGCATCGGCTTATATTCGGGTCGGCCTATACTCGGATATATACGGTACTTGAAATCTCCTCCTAAAACCTAATAAAAATGATTGCAATTAAAAGTATTCATTGCGCTGCCTTTATTAATCACACAAAATATTCATATTCACCCTATTAATTTTTTGCTTACTCGTGTATTGATAGAAGATTTTGTTTACCACATATACCATCGCAGAATGATCAAAAATCAATTTCCATTAATAAAATGCTGATCCTTGCAGTGGTGTGACGATGTCTCTTAATGCATTTCCCAGATTCAAAAAAAAATCTGCTTCGTCAGGAGATATAGGAGGTATAAATAGCTCAACAACATATATAAAAGACCACACATCCAACGGATTGAGAGGACCTTCCACAGGGAGTCACAGGTCACCAGACTTGAAGACTAAAAAAAAAACACCATACGTTTCAGTAGAACCACCAATGTTGGGCATCAGGCGGATATAATGGCCCGGATAACATAGGGATGCACTCAAGAAGGAGGACGTTTTGTCCAGAGATGTTCGAGAGATCCCCATAAAATAAAGACACAAGTTTAACCCACTGCAGCTTGATTTTAATGTAACAGGGATGCTAATAAAATAGACTTGCCATCCTATTGGGTAAGTGCTTGCGGGCGTAGAGAGGGATGGTCTATAGAGTAGTGGACCTCCAGGGATCATGGCTTGTTGAGGTGGTTTATAGATTAGTGGACCTCCAGGGATCATGGCTTGTTGAGGTGGTGTATAGATTAGTGGAGCTCAGTGGATCATGGCTTGTTGAGGTGGTGTATAGATTAGTGGAGCTCAGTGGATCAGTGCTTGTTGGCGGTGGTTTATAGATTAGTGGAGCTCCATGGATCATGGCTTGTTGAGGTGGTTTATATATTAGTGGAGCTCCATGGATCATGGCTTGTTGAGGTGGTTTATAGATTAGTGGAGCTCCATGGATCATGGCTTGTTGGGGTGGTTTATAGATTAGTGGAGCTCCAGGGATCATGGCTTGTTGGGGTGGCCTATAGATTAGTGGAGCTCCAGGGATCAGTGCTTGTTGAGGTGGTTTATATATTAGTGGAGCTCCAGGGATCAGTGCTTGTTGAGGTGGTTTATATATTAGTGGAGCTCCATGGATCGTTGCTTGTTGGCGGTGGTTTATAGATTAGTGGAGCTCAATGGATCGTGGCTTGTTTGGGTGGTCTTTAGATTAGTGGAGTTCTATGGATCAGTGCTTGTTGGAGGTGGTCTAAAGATTAGTGGAGCTCCATGGATCAGTGCTTGTTGGAGGTGGTCTATAGATTAGTGGAGCTCCCTTGTTGGTGGTCTATAGTTTAGTGGTGGTCTAGATTAGTGGAGCTCTATGGATCGGTGGATCTTGGTTTGTTGGGGGCAGTCTATATATAAGTGGAGCTCCATGGATCATGGCTTATTTGGGGTGGCCTATAGATTAGTGGAAATCCATGGATCATGGCTTGTTGGAGGTGGTCTATAGATTAGTGGAGCTCAATGGATCTTGGCTTGTTGGGGGCAATCTATAGATTAGTGGAGCTCCAAGGATCATGGTTTGTGGGGAGTGGTCTATAGATTAGTGACGCTTAATGGATCTTGGTTTGTTGGGGGCAGTCTATATATAAGTGGAGCTCCATGGATTATGGCTCGTTGGGAGTGGCCTAAAGATTAGTGGACCTCCATGGATCATGGCTCGTTGGGGGTGGTCTATAGATTAGTGGACCTCCATGTATCATGGCTCGTTGGGGGTGGTCTATAGATTAGTGGAGCTCCATGGATCAGTGCTTGTTGGGGGTGGTCTATAGATAAGTGGAGCTCCATGGATCATGGCTCGTTGGGGGTGGTCTATAGATTAGTGGAGCTCCATGGATCAGTGCTTGTTGGGGGTGGTCTATAGATAAGTGGAGCTCCATGGATCATGGCTCGTTGGGGGTGGTCTATAGATTAGTGGAGCTCCATGGATCAGTGCTTGTTGGGGGTGGTCTATAGATAAGTGGAGCTCCGTGGATCATGGCTCGTTGGGGGTGGCCTAAAGATTAGTGGAGCTCCATGGATCGTGGTTTGTTGGGGGTGGTCTATAGATAAGTGGAGCTCCATGGATCATGGCTCATTGGGGGTGGCCTAAAGATTTGTGGAGCTGCATGGATCATGGCTTGTTGAGTAGATGGAACTAATGAGACTTAAAGCAAATCTTCAGCTTTACGACCATCCCGTTCATCCTCATCTTTTTTTTGGGGGCTTTTTTCTTTTTTACTGACGAACAGTGATTTTGAATTGGGGACCACGTTGCAACTGTGAATCAAGTGTTTTTGCTCACGGTTGCAGCAGGGTCCCATTCACCTACACGGAAAAGTTGGACGGGTGGTGCCTCCTCAGCACGTCACGTTAGTCACGAGTGTCCGCTTGATGGTGGGAGAGGCGGTGAAACGTGGATCAACCATCAGTTTTGCCATCCACCTGGCTGCCCACGAGAAAGGAGCACCAGCGTTGTTCTGTCACGGCAGTACCCATTTCTGGAGATGATCTGTATCAAACGGTCCCCTCCCTATGCCCACTCACAGGTGACGGAATGGTGAAATCGTGAAATCGGTCAGTTGCGGTTGTATACGTAGGTCCTACAGAAACGCTCACACAATAGACTACACTGAACTGTAGCCAATCAAAGTCTTCAACCCAAAGTCACGCCGATTCCTGCGGCTGCTCGGAATATTCTCCGGTGAAGGCCACGCCACTTATTTTTTAAATTGATAACTTTTCTCTTCCTTTTCAGGGAAAATACGGCTTCTGGCAATCTTTCCCGTTTATCGGAGCGCTCCAGGCAATTTCTCTGCCTATTTTTACCGCAGCTTCAACTGAGAAGGAAATTTCTTCGAAAACCTGATATATATGAAAAAAGAGGGGGAGGGGTATTGGCGGTATGCAGGTGTAACAGAGAGGCGCGCGGCGTCCATCATATCCACCATAAAATCACTACAAACCGCAGCATGCACCTTGTTTAACCGCTTACTGTCCGGGGTCATTAAAAAAAAAAATTCACACACATGTTAAGATCTGCATTTTTGACTAGAAGATTATCTAGAACCCTCGAACATTATATACACTATGTCGCCCCCTGGTGTTTAGTAGGGATGAGCTTCGAGTTCGAGCCAAACTCATGTTCGACTCGAACATTGCCTGTTCGCCTGTTCAGCGAACAGCGAACAATTTGGGGTGTTCGCGGCAAATTCGAAAAGCCGCCAGCACCCTGTAAAAGTCTATGGGAGAAATCTCAAGTGCTAATTTTAAAAGCCTATATGCACTGTCCCTGCACAAAGTGTCATTTTTGCAGGAAAAAAAGCTATTTAAAATCACTCGCGGCTAATGAATTGCCGGCTCCCGTAACACAGAGAACAGTCATTCATTGAAAGTCATTGATAAAAAAAAAAGTCATTGATAAAAAAAAGCGTGGGGTTTCCCCCAAATTCAATTACCAGGCCCTTCAGATCTGCTATGGATATTAAGGGAACCTCGCTTCAAATTTAAAAAAAATGACGTAGGGGTCCACCTAAATATCCATACCAGACCCTTCAGGTCTGAGATGAATTTTAAGGGGAACCCCGGCCCAAAAAAAAAAAAAAAAAATGGCGTGGGGTCCCCCTCAAAATCCATACCAGACCCTTATCCGAGCACGCAACTTGGCAGGCCGCAGGAAAAGAGGGGGGGACGAGAGCGGCCCCCTTCCCTCCTGAACCGTACCAGGCCACATGCCCTCAACATTGGGAGGGTACTTTGGGGGTCCGTTACCCCCCAAAGCACCTTGTCCCCATGTTGATGAGGACAAGGGCCTCATCCCCACAACCCTGGCCATTGGTTGTGGGGGTCTGCGGGCGGGGGGCTTATTGGAATCTGGAAGCCCCCTTTAACAAGGGGACCACCAGATCCCGGCCCTCCCCTGTGTGAAATGGTAAGGGGGCCCTATAATTTCCCTAAAAAAGTGACAAAAATGGTAAAAATGACAGGAGACGGTCTTTGACAATTCCTTTATTAAAATCTTCTTTCATCTTCTTTCTTCTGGTCTTCCTTCTTCCTTTCTTCATCCTTCGGTTTCTTCATCTTCTTCTTCCATTTTCTTCTTCCATCTTCTTCTTCCATTTTCTTCTTCCTCCGATCCGCTTCTTCTTGCTCTGGTCTTCTCGTCCGGCATCTTCTTCCACGGCGTCGGCGTCTCTTCTTGGGCCGCTCCGCGCAATGGGAGGCTCCCGCTGTGTGAGGCTTTGCTGCGTCTGACAGCTATTTTATAAACGGAGGGCGGGGCCACCTGGTGACCCCGCCCCCCTCTGACGCACGGGGGACGTCATGGGGACTTCCCTATGGCTTTCCCCACGACGTCAGAGGGGGGGCGGGGGCCGGCAATTCATTAAAGCCACGAGTGCTTTTAAATAGCTTTTTTACCTGCAAAAATGACACTTTGTGCAGGGACAGTTCTAAGCACGGGAAACGTGCGCCCCTTCACAGGCATACTATAGACACCCCCCAGGTACGAAATTTAAAGGAATATTACACTTTTATTGTTTCACTTTAAGCATTATTAAAATCACTGCTCCTGAAAAAACGTCCATTTTTAAAAAAAAAATTTGCATTGATACATGTCCCCTGGGGCAGGACCCGGGTCCCCAAACACTTTTTATGACAATAACTTGCATATTAGCCTTTAAAATTAGCACTTTCGATTTTGAACGTTTGCGTCCCATAGACTTTAATAGGGTTCTAATGTTGGCACGAGCTTTACGTCTGTTCTCAGGTTCTGGTGCGAACCGGACATGGGGGGGTGTTCGGCTCATCCCTGGTGTTTAGACAAGGTGGCTCCTAAATTTACCTGCCAGGTGTAGCTGCCTTGGCCCATTGTTAGGAATCAATTGATTTCACCCTAAAACACACGGTCATTCCGACAGCAAAATCCATGGAATTTTTTGCTATGGATGTTGGCTTACACTTGTCTTGCATACACACGGTCGCACAAAGTTGTCGGAAATTCTGATCGCAAAGAACGCGCTGACGTACAACAACACTACGTACGACGGGACTATAAAGAGGAAGTTCAATAGCCAGTAGCCAATAGCTTCCGTCCTGTAATTTATTCTGAGCATGAGCGCCACTTTGTGCGTCGGAAATTGTCTACACGCGATCGGAATTGACGCGATCGGATTTTGTCGTCGGAAATTTTTTAGATCCAGATCTCAAACTTTGTGTATCGGAAAAAATTTCGATGGGAAAAGTCAGATGGAGCCTACTACACGGTCGGAAATTTCCGACAACACGAAGAACAGAAGAACGGAGCAGCGGAAAATCACAGGACTCGGGGGCTTTGAAGAGAGATAAGAAAACACTACAGCTCAAATTTCATGAATCGGGTTTACATCCACTTCATGTGCGTGTAAAGGCAGGCGTCCCAATACTTTTGGTAATATAGTGTGTATACCACATGGCAATGTGCAATAAGGGGGCGGGTCCACCTGCCCTCCACACCACCATAACCACGGCAGCACCCTCCCACGCTGTGCCCACAATGTGATGGGCGCAGTGCCAGGGATGCCACACAACACTGAAAACCTGAGGCATGTTGAACTAACACCACACGGCAATGTCCACCTGCCCCACCCCCACCTGCCTAGCGATGCCAGTACTCTCCCACGCCGTGCCCACAATGGGATGGGGCGCAGCGCCAGGGACGCCACACAGCACCGAAAACACGAGCCGCGCTGAACTGCCACCACATGGCAATGTGCAATGAGCACATGTGCACCCACTTCCCGCCTCCCCTCACCGGCCATGGGAAGCTGGCAGACAAACCAAAACCTCCACGCTGCAGCGTGTAGGAGAGCGGGGGCGCAGCACCAGGGAACAAAAAACTGTATTTTAAAAATCTGAATCTCAAGAAAGTGCCTGAGTAATTGGAATTTCCCCCCCATCCTGGTGCCCTAAGGCAGCTGCCTACGCAGCCTTATGCTGGGGCCGGCCTTGACACAACATATCAGGGCGTCCAATAAAAATTAGTTTGAGACACGGCAGATTATTTATTTGCTGGACATGTATGCCCAGTCTGCCCCATGTCCGCTAATAAATCAGTCAACACTGCGGCGTGCCCCTGGGCGGGGATTAGCGGTCTGCTCCAATCCCTTCACTCTGCGGGACGCACCGTGTTTTGCCGGGTAGCTCTGCACGCGCTCCCTTGTATCCTCTATAAAATCGGTGCAATCTGCGGCATGCATCTTATTTAATTGCTGTGCAGTTACGCGCTATTTTCAGTCGACCTCACGTCCGCGATCGCAGCGCGGCCCGCCGGATCAGAAATGGCGGCGTAGCCCCCCCCCCCCCCCCGGCTCTCCTCTCATCTGCTCAGAGTCCTGCCAGGAGATGGGACGCCTTCCTCTGCCATTGACTATAATTAAACCCTAATTGCAAAGTTAATTGTTTAAGAGGAAAAAAAAAACAAACAGCTGCGGCGGGAAAGGTGGCGCTCAGATACGGCGCGCGGCATAAAAATAAAACGAGAGGAACAATGCGAGTTACAAGGAACTCTGCCAGGTGCTTCCAGGACCCGAGAGATCTTTAACCCCCAATTATTGTCCATGGAAATCCCCCCAATCAGATTCTCTCACTTGTTACCGTTGGGGCTGGTAAAGCTGAAGTTTAATTGGCCTTCCCCTGTTCCCCCCCTCCCCCCACCTCATCGCTATTTACATAAAACCTTTCTGTTTTTATTCCATACTTAATTTTTTCCCCCAATGTTGTCACCACTGGGTCTCTGTGCTTCTCTATGCAATGTAGGAAGATCGTGGCTGGTGGGAGGGGCCAGCCTGAAAACATCCCAGCCCCCGGCCTCAGTACTCCTCTCCTCAAGAGCCCTCAGTCCTGATGTAAGCCGTGGGAGGAGTTATGTAAATATCAAAATGCCTTGACGGGTGTTGCCCCCCATTGAGGGGCAGTATCCTCCTCCTTTTATAATAATCCACCAAATAAAAGACAAATTCTGTGGGGTTTCCAAGGTACTAAATAGAAACTAAATAGAATATCAACTATTATGATTAACACCTTCCCATCCGGCCTATAACAGATTGGTGGGCTACTTGTCCTTCTGAGTGGACATCATATGACACGGCCAATGACTGATCACTGTACCGGCTCACTGCCAGTACCATCTGTGACCAATCACATGACAACTGTAACCAATGGATGGCTTCCTTTTGTGCCATCCATTGTATACAATTTTGTTGATAGCTGTAATTGGTCACAGTGATCACATGGTACAGTAAGGATCAATCACAGCTAATCACAACAAAAACAATACATTGTGTTTCTAGCTGTGATTGGTCACAGTGATCACATGGTACAGACTGGACCAATCACAGCTAATCACAACAAAACAACACATTGTGTTGGCAGCTGTGATTGGTCACAGTGATCCCATGGTACAGACCGGGCCAATCACAGCTAATCACAACAAAAACAACACATTGTGTTGCTAACTGTGATTTGTCACAGTGATCACATGGTACAGACTGGGCCAATCACAGCTAATCACAACAAAAACAACACATTGTGTTGCTAGCTGTCATTGGTCACAGTGATCACATGGTACAGACCAGGCCAATCACAACAAAAATAACACATTGTGTTTCTAACTGTGATTGGTCACAGTGATCACATGGTACAGTAAGGATCAATCACAGCTAATCACAACAAAAACAACACATTGTGTTGGCAGCTGTGATTGGTCACAGTGATCACATGGTACAGACCAGGCCAATCAAAACTTTTCACAACAAAAACAACACATTGTGTTGCTAGCTGTCATTGGTCACAGTGATCACATGGTACAGACCGTGCCAATCACAACAAAAACAACACCTTGTGTTGCTAACTCTCATTGGTCACAGTGATCACATGGTACAGACCAGGCCAATCAAAAACAACACATCGTGTTGCTAGCTGGCATTGGTCACAGTGATCACATGGTACAGACCAGGCCAATCACAACAAAAATAACACATTGTGTTACTAACTGTGATTGGTCACAGTGAGGCCATGGTACAGACAGGGCCAATCACAGCTAATCACAACAAAAACAACACATTGTGTTGCTAGCTGTGATTGGTCACAGTGATCACATGGTACAGACCGGGCCAATCACAGCTAATCACACAGAGGGGAAAAAATACATTATTCTCTATGGAGATGGTTCGCGCGAATAAGGCAGATTTGGGCGGGCCTAATCACGCGGTAAAAACGCTGCGAATCGCTACGCTACGCTCGGGTGTGAATGCAGCCTAAGGATCAATCACAGCTAATCACAAGGGGTGTACTGACTTTTGTTGCCAGCGGTTTAGACAATTAATGGCTGTGTGTTGAGTTATTTTGAGGGGACGGCAAATTTACACTGTTATACAAGCTGTACACTCACTACTTTACATTGTAGACAAGTGTCATTTCTTCAGTGTTGTCACATGAATGTGACTGAGGGGTGTACTTACTTTTGTCAGATACGGTATATATATATATATAATGTTTGGGGGTTATAAGTAATTTTCTAGCAACAAAATACTGATTTAAACTTGTAAACAAAAAGTGCCAGAAAAACCCGGGATCAGCGAGTGGTTATAGCAAATAAAATAAGAATTGCGCAGCGTTCGATGTCCTTTAATCGGTCATCTGCCACTTACACCTCTAATGCGCCTTTCACTGGATTAAAACGTCTCTAATCCTTTGTATCTGCATCTCCCGGCGCCATCAATACTTCTCCCTGAGCCCTTAATTCCCTCTTTATAAATGGCGGGGATTTTTCTGCGCCGTTCCGTATATCGTATAAATTTTTTTTTTTTTTTGCGATACGCCTCACAGAAAACTGGATTTTTCTTAAGTCTGAAATAGCAGACTTAAGAAAAAAAAAAATAAAAAAAAATAAAATCCATATGAAGTAATAATTTATATAACACTTATGGGCTCATTACGCGGAGCGGGAAGTTTATCAGGAGCGATCGATGGCGCCGTGTCACATTCCGCTTCCAGGGCTCGCCGGGGACTTGGTAAAAGTCAGCTGAAAGAAGATATAGATAGGAGCGCAATTTGCCGAGAGCCGGCGGCTTAACGCCGACGCTGGCGGGACGAGGCCAACGCCGGGCTGCAATATTCACCGCCTTATTTTTTTTTTATCATGGCGAGGAGAGAAGAGGTCGATAAGATCAAGAGAAACTACGTTTGTTTATCAAAAAAAAATTACAAATATTTTTTTTTTATTATTATTTTATTTCAACTGAAATGTATCACTTTTATCATTTACGTTTTTTTTTTATTTATTTTTTATTTTTTTTATGTACTATTTACCATTTATAGTATCATTTACAGCTGAGAAAAAAGAAGATGTAAAGACATCGAACAGAACACGTTTTTTTGTTTAATAAATTAACCAATATGGAATATTCACCGCCTTATGGCCTTATTTTTTTTTTATCATGGCGAGGAGAGAAGAGGTCGATAAGATCAAGAGAACCTCCTTTTTTTTTTATCAAAAAAAAAATACAAATATTTTTTTTTTATTTTATTATTTTATTTCAACTGAAATGTATCACTTTTATCATTTACGTTTTTTTTAAATTTATTTTTTATTTTTTTTATGTACTATTTACCATTTATAGTATCATTTACAGCTGAGAAAAAAGAAGATGTAAAGACATCGAACAGAACACGTTTTTTTGTTTAATAAATTAACCAATATGGAATATTCACCGCCTTATGGCCTTATTTTTTTTATCATGGCGAGGAGAGAAGAGGTCGATAAGATCAAGAGAACCTCCTTTTTTTTTTTATCAAAAAAAAAATACAAATATTTTTTTTTTATTTTATTTTTTTATTTCAACTGAAATGTATCACTTTTATCATTTACAATGTTTTTTTTTTTTTTTATGTACTATTTACCATTTATAGTATCATTTACAGCTGAGTAAAGAAGATGTAAAGACATCGAACAGAACACGTTTTTTTGTTTAGAAAAAAAAAAAAAATTATCCTGCAGGCCAGCTAAAAAAAAAAAAAATAATAATTCTTACCCACTTCTGCTCTGTAGATAATTTTCTAGAACCAAATTGGAGGATTTTGCAGCAATGCAATAATTGTTTTTTATTTTTAATTTTTTTTAAGAAAGACAAGACTATGATTTTTTTTTATTTATGTATTTATTTTATTTTTTTACAAGATATGGTCTGTGCAATATTCCATCTTGAACCCATATCTTTTGTATCACTTTTTTATTCTTTACAATGTTTTTTTTTTATTTATTTTTTATGTACTATTTACCATTTATAGTATCATTTACAGCTGAGTAAAGAAGATGTAAAGACATCGAACAGAACATGTTTTTTTGTTTAATAAATTAACCAATCTGGGATATTCACCGCCTTATGGCCTTATTTTTTTTATCATGGCGAGGAGAGAAGAGGTCGATAAGATCAAGAGAATCTCCTTTTGTTTATCAAAAAAAAATTTTTTTACAAATAATTTTTTTTTTTTATTTCAACTGAAATGTATCACTTTTATCATTTACAATGTTTTTTTTTTTTTTTTTTTTTGTACTTTTTACCATTTATAGTATCATTTACAGCTGAGTAAAGAAGATGTAAAGACATCGAACAGAACACATTTTTTTTGTTTAGAAAAAAAAAAAAGAATTATCCTGCAGGCCAGCTTAAAAAAAAAAAAAAGAATTCTTACCCACTTCTGCTCTGTAGATAATTTTCTAGAACCAAATAGGAGGATTTTGCAGCATGCTATAATTTTTTTTTTTTTTTTTTTTTAAGAAAGACAAGACTATGATTTTTTTTTTTTTATTTATTTATTTATTTATTTTTAAAATATATGGTCTGTGCAATATTCCATCTTGAACCCATATCTTTTGTATCACTGTTTTATTCTTTACAATGTTTTTATTTTTTTTATTTTAAATTTTTTATGTACTATTTACCATTTATAGTATCATTTACAGCTGAGTAAAGAAGATGTAAAGACATCGAACAGAACATGTTTTTTTGTTTAATAAATTAACCAAATTGGAGGATTTGTCAGCAATGCAATAATTGTTTTTTTTTTTTTTTAAGAAAGACAAGACTATGATTTATTTTTTATTTTTATTTTTTTACAAAATATGGCCTGTGTAATATTTCATCTGAGATGAAAAAAAAACAAAAAACCATAGTCTTGTCTTTCTTAAAAAAAAAAACAATTATTGCATGCTGACAAATCCTCCAATTTGGCTAATTTATTACCATTACCCTTTAACCATTTTTTTTATGTTATTGATACTATTAACTACCATTTTTTTTGCATCATTTACAGTCAAGAAGATGTAAATATGTTGATAAGAAGAAGTCTTTTTGTTTAGCAAAAAATAATAATAATAATAATAATCCTGCAGACCAGCTAAAAAAAAAAAAAAAAAGGATCCTTACTTACTTCTGCTCTGTAGATAATTCCAAAACCAAATGGAAGGATTTGTCAGCTTGCTATAATCATTTTTTTTTTTTTTTATAGTATCATTTACAGCTGAGTAAAGTAGATGTAAAGACATCGATCAGAACAAGTTTTTTTGTTTAAAAAAAAATAATAAATAAATAATTATCCTGCAGGCCAGCTAAAAAAAAAAAAATAATAATAATAATTCTTACCCACTTCTGCTCTGTAGATAATTTTCTAAAACCAAATTTGAGGATTTTGCTGCATGCTATAATTGTTTTTTTTTTTTTTTTTTTTTTAAGAAAGACAAGACTATGATTTTTATTTATTTATTTAATTTTTTTTTTACAAGATATGGTCTGTGCAATATTCCATCTTGAACCCATATCTTTTGTATCACTTTTATCCTTTACAATGTTTTTTTTTATTTATTTTTTATGTACTATTTACCATTTATAGTATCATTTACAGCTGAGTAAAGAAGATGTAAAGACATCGATCAGAACACGTTTTTTGGTTTAATAAATTAACCAAATTGGAGGATTTGTCAGCAATGCAATAATTGTTTTTTTTTTAAGAAAGACAAGACTATGATTTATTTTTTATTTTTACAAAATATGGCCTGTGTAATATTTCATCTGAGATCTTTAACCCATTACCCTTTAACCATTTTTTTTTATGTTATTGATACTATTAACTACCATTTTTTTGCATCATTTACAGTTGAGTTAAGAAGATGTAAATATGTTGATAAGAACAAGTCTTTTTGTTTAGCAAAATAATAATAATAATAATAATAATAATAATAATCCTGCAGACCAGCTAAAAAAAAAAAAAAAATAGAATTCTTACCCACTTCATATATATATATATATATATATATATATATATATTTTTTTCTTTTTTTTTTTTAAACAAAATATGGTCTGTGCAATATGCCATCAGAGATATTTAACCCATTAGTATTCTATCACTTTTATTACTTTTTATTGTTTTTTTGAAATTTTTTATATGTTATTAGTTCATTGAATATTTTTTTATGTTATTGATACTATTTAACTATCATTTTTGGTATCATATATAGTTGAGTAAAGACGACGTAAAGATGTCGATAACAACAAGTCTTTTTGCTTAGCAATAAAAATAAAATATCCTGCAGGTCAGCTGAAAAAAATAAATAAAAAAGAATATCCTACCCGCTTCTGCTCTGTAGATAATTCCAGATTGTCAATATGAAATAATTTTTTTTTTTAGAAAAACAAAGACTATATATATATATATATTTTTTAGCAAAATATCGTCTGCACAATATTCCATCTGAAATTCTTGACCCATAACCTTTGTATCACTTTTTTTTATAATTTTCAATTTTATTTATTTATTTATTTTTTATGTTATAGATACCATTTTTGGTATCTGAGTAAATAAGATGTAAAGATGTCTTTTTTGTTTAGCAAAAAAAAAAAAAAAAAATCCTGCAGGCCATCTAAGAAAAATAATCGTCACCCGCTTCTGTTCTATAGATAACTCTACAACCAAATGGGAGGATTTGTCAGATCTAATTCACTTTTTTTTTTTTTTTTTAATCAATATGTGGATTGATGAGAGTGTAATACTCCCTCTGGGGTCGCTCTTTAACCCGTAAATATTGTAACCCTTTTATCATTATCATTTTTTTTTAATGTTCTCGATATTATTTGGCCATTTTTGGAAACCTGACAGTTCATTTTAATTTTTTTTGTATTTTATTATTATATTTCTGCTAAAATGATTATTATCATAAATTCATAGTATACTTAAAGCAGACCCCTCCCCCTCCCCCTCCCCCTCCCCCCCCCCCCCCCAGGACATTTCTCTCATACATCGAAAAATCAGCATCTTTTTTTTTTCTTTGCTTGAAAATTACTTAATATCTCAAAACACTTTATATATATATATTTTTTTTTTTTAAAGACCCCGGAGAATAAAACGGTGGGTGTTGCATTTTTTTTTGTAACAAGAATTGAAATTGGAAATTGAAGTGACAAATCACTGCTAAGAGGTTCAAATTATACAACTTTATTTCATCAGGGATAGAAAGAACAATAGAAAATGTTTATATCAATCAGATATGGATACAAAATCCCCTCCATGGAGGCCTCATTATAACAACATAATCAACAAAAAGGAGTGTCAACATTGAAATGGTGAAAGCACCCCTCCCCCCCTCCTTCAGCCCCCCCCCCAATACTTACCGGAGCCAATCTCTATCCAGCGATGTGCACGAGAACCTCGGCCATCCAGGACTCCCTTCTGATTGGCTGAGACACAGCAGTGGGTGCCATTGGCTCCCGCTGCTGTCAATCAAAGTCAGTGAACAAATGAGCTAATCTGCGGCGCAAAGGTGAGATTGTTGCGCATTGGGTGGCGGTGCACAATCTTTTCTGAAAGTATTCTATTTTATTCTATTTTTCTTTGTTTTATTCTTTTCTATTATATATTTTTATCTGTTCTATTCTATTCTTTTCTATTATATTTTCCTCTGTTCTATTCTATTCTTTTATATTATTTTTTCTCTGTTTTATTATTTTTCTATTCAATTTTTCTCTGTTCTAGTCTATTCTTTCCATTATATTTTTCTCTGTTCTATTCTATACAATTTTTCTCTGTTCTATTCTATTATTTTCTATTCTATTATTTTCTATTCTATTTTTCTTCTTTTCTATTCTATTATGTTCTTCTCTGTTCTATTTTATTCTTTTATATTATTTTTTCTCTGTTTTATTATTTCCCATACTATTTTTCTCTGTTCTATTCTATTCTTTCTATTATATGTGTCTCTGTTCTATTCTATTATATTTTTCTATGTTCTATTCTATTATATTTTTCTCTGTTCTATTCTATTCTTTTCTATTATATTATATTTTTCTATGTTCCATTCTATTATTTTCTATTATATTTTTCTCTGTTCTATTCTATTCTTTTATATAATTTTTTCTCTGTTTTATTCTTTTCTATTCAATTTTTCTCTGTTCTAGTCTATTCTTTCGATTATATTTTTCTCTGTTTTATTCTATACTATTTTTCTCTGTTCTATTCACTTCCTTTCTATTATATTTGTCTCTGTTCTATTCTATTCAATTTTTCTCTGTTTTATTCTATTCGTTTCTATTCTGTTTTTTCTATGTTCGATTCTATTCTCTGTTCTATTTTATTATATTTTTCTCTTTTCTATTCTATTATATTCTTCTCTGTTCTATTTTATTTTTTTTATATATTTTTTTCTGTTTTATTATTTTCAATTGTATTTTTCTCTGTTCTATTCTATTCTTTCTATTATATATGTCTCTGTTTTATTATATTATATTTTTCTATGTTCTAGTCTATTATATTTTTCTCTGTTCTATTCTATTCTTTTCTATTATATTTTTCTCTGTCCCATTCTATTATTTTCTATTATATTTTTCTCTGTTCTATTCTATTCTTTTATATTATTTTTTTTCTGTTTTATTCTTTTCTATAAAAAATTTCTCTGTTCTATTCGCTTACTTTCTAGTATATTTGTCGCTGTTCTATTCTATTCTTCTCTGTTCTATTCTATTATTTTCTATTCTATTTTTCTCTGTTCTATTGTATTCAATTTTTCTCTGTTCTATTCTATTCTTTTCTATTCTATTTTTTCTCTGTTCTATTCTATTTTTCTCTGTTCTATTCTATTCTATTTTTCTCTTTTCTATTCTGTTATATTCTTCTCTGTTCTATTTTATTATTTTATATAATTTTTTCTCTGTTTTATTATTTTATATTATATTTTTCTCTGTTCTATTCTATTCTTTTCTATTATATTATATTTGTCTCTGTTCTATTCTAGAACAGAATAGAACAGAGAAAAATATAATAGAATAGAACATAGAAAAATAGAACAATTTTTCTATGTTCTATTCTATTATATTTTTCTCTGTTCTATCCTATTAGTTTCTATTATATTTTTCTCTGTTCTATTCTATTCTTTTCTATTTTATTTTTCTCTGTTGCATTCTATTCTTTCTATTATATTTGTCTCTGTTCTATTCTATTTTTCTATGTTCTATTCTATTGTTCTCTGTTCTATTTTATTCTTTTCTATTATATTTTTCTCTGTTCCATCCTATTCTTTTCTATTATATTATTCTCTGTTCTATTCTATGATATTTTTCTCTGTTCTATTCTATTCTTTCTATTATATTTGTCTCTGTTCTATTCTATTCTATTTTTCTATGTTCTATTCTATTCTATTGTTCTCTGTTCTATTTTATTATTTTCTATTATATTATTCTCTGTTCTATTCTATTCTTTTCTATGATATTTTTCTCTGTTCTATTCTATTCAATTCTATTTATTTCTGTTCTATTCTTTTATACTTTTTTTATTTTTTATTTTATTCTGTTTTATTCTATTCTTTTCAAAATTTGACTTTTGGAAGACAGCTATATTTTAACACAAATACACACACGGTCTTTGAAGGAAATCAGAAAATTGTTTAGATTCCAAATTCGTTTTGGAATGCAGCCAACCGCCCCTGTCTATTCGCCATTTGTGGGCGTGTCCAAAGCCTGTGCCCCCCCCCCCCCAAAGGCACATCGCCACTCCTTCCTCTGATTGGATGGTTGCAGTAAAGCGGGGGAGGGGGGGGCACCAGCATTTGAAACTGCCAAGCAGCGGTGACCCGCCTACAATCTCCATGCGGGGCGCCGAACGCATCAAGTTCACCAGTTTTTTTTTTGGTGAAGCTCGTGATTAGAGCCTGAGGCTTTAATTGGCTTCAAAAAGGGGTGGGCACCGCGCCCCCGAGCCCACCCACTTGTGACATTAGCGAATGTTGATTCGCTAGTGTCTTCCTGCTTCTCCTCCCGGCCAATCAGGACACAAAGTGGGTCCTGAGACCGGTTTGGCCAGGAGGAGTAGCTGGGGGAAGCCGCCGAAGGCACCCGCGTCCTGGATGGGGTAAGTGGCTGGATGGGGCTGGCGGGCTTGCGAGTGGGCGGGGAGCGGCAAAGAAAGCAATCAACCACCACCCCCTCTCTGCAGCTTGCCCACAGTCGGTCGGGTCGGTCATGGGCAGCCCCCCCCCCACGCTGGGGTCGGTCAGGTCGGGGGCCTGCACTTACCCCATCTCAGGGGCAGCACTCCAGGGGGCAGGCGACACTGGGCGGCGGCTTCGCTCCAAGGCGGCTTCCCCTGCGTCTCTTCCCTCCCCCTCCTGGAGGCCAAGCCGGTTGGCTCTCCTTTTCGGCCAATAGGGTGACGGGTCTCAGGACCCGCTTCCTGATTGGCCGGGAGGAGAATCAGTGTGACAATAGCGAATATTCATTCGCTATTGTCCCACAAGTGGGTGGGCTCGGGGGGCAGTGCTCTACCCCCCCGAGCCCACCCTATTTTGAAGCCAATAAGATCCTCCGGCCCCCATTGGAATCCACTGGTTGCAGGTTTGATTAGCCACTTCCCTACCGGGCCATATCTGGCATTTCTCATCTCCAACATGTAAAAATTATCATTACCTTGCTACAAAATTACTCAGAACTCTCAAACATTATATTTACATGTATACACCATATTGTCAAAAGTATTGGGACGCCTGCCTTTACACGCACATGAACTTTAATGACATCCCAGTCTTAGTCCGGAGGGTTCAATATTGAGTTGGACCGCCCTTTACAGCTATAACAGCTTCAACTCTTCTGGGAAGGCCGTCCACAAGGTTTAGGAGGGTGTCTATGGGAATGTTTGACCATTCTTCCAGAAGTGCATTTGTGAGGTCAGGCACTGATGTTGGACGAGAAGACCTGGCTTGCAGTCTCCACCCCCAATTCATCCCAAAGGTGTTCTATCGGGGTTGAGGTCAGAACTCTGTGCAGGCCAGTCAAGTTCCTCCACCTCAAACTCGCTCACCCATGTCTTTATGGACCTTTGTCAAGTTCCTCCACCCCAAACTCACTCATCCATGTCTTCATGGACCTTTGTCAAGTTCCTCCACCCCAAACTCACTCATCCATGTCTTCATGGACCTTTGTCAAGTTCCTCCACCCCAAACTCACTCATCCATGTCTTCATGGACCTTTGTCAAGTTCCTACACCTCAAATTCCCTCATTCATGTCTTCATGGACCTCAGTCAAGTTCCTCCACCCCAAACTCCCTCATTCATGTCTTCATGGACCTTTGTCAAGTTCCTCCACCCCAAACTCCCTCATTCATGTCTTCATGGACCTCAGTCAAGTTCCTCCACCCCAAACTCCCTCATTCATGTCTTCATGGACCTTTGTCAAGTTCCTCCACCCCAAACTCCCTCATTCATGTCTTCATGGACCTTTGTCAAGTTCCTCCACCCCAAACTCCCTCATTCATGTCTTCATGGACCTTTGTCAAGTTCCTCCACCCCAAACTCCATGTCTTTATGGACCTTGCTTTGTGCACTGGTCCAAACCATTTGGTGGAGGGGGGGAATTATGGTGTAGGGGGGAGGGGGTATTATGGTGTTGGCTTGTTTTTCAGGGGTTGGGCTTGGCCCCTTAGTTCCAGTGAAGGGAACGCTTAAGGCGTTGGCATACCAAGACATTTTGGACAATTTCATGCTCCCAACTTTGTGGGAACAGTTTGGGGACGGCCCCTTCCTGTTCCAACATGACTGCCCACCAGTGCACAAAGCAAGGTCCATAAAGACATGGGTGAGTGAGTTTGGGGTGGAGGAACTTGACAAAGGTCCATGAAGACCTGGATGAGCGAGTTTGGGGTGGAGGAACTTGACAAAGGTCCATGAAGACATAAATGAGGGAATTTGGAGTGGAGGAACTTGACAAAGGTCCATGAAGACATGAATGAGTGAGTTTGGGGTGGAGGAACTTGACAAAGGTCCATAAAGACCTTTATGGACCTTAGTCAAGTTCCTCCACCCCAAACTCACTCACCCATGTCTTCATGGACCTTTGTCAAGTTCCTCCACCCCAAACTCCATGTCTTTATGGACCTTGCTTTGTGCACTGGTCCAAACCATTTGGTGGAGGGGGGAATTATGGTGTAGGGGGGAGGGGGGATTATGGTGTTGGGTTGTTTTTCAGGGGTTGGGTTTGGCCCCTTAGTTCCAGTGAAGGGAACTCTTAAGGCGTCGGCATACCAAGACATTTTGGACAATTTCATGCTCCCAACTTTGTGGGAACAGTTTGGGGACGGCCCCTTCCTGTTCCAACATGACTGCCCACCAGTGCACAAAGCAAGGTCCATAAAGACATGGATGAGTGAGTTTGGGGTGGAGGAACTTGACTAAGGTCCATGAAGACCTGGATGAGCGAGTTTGGGTTGGAGGAACTTGACCTCAACCCATGTAAAAATATCCATACCTGGAATTCTTCTGTAAATCTACCAACCATTCTGAAGTGCAGACACAGAAATCCGCCTCACCATTATACTCCGATCTATCCGCCATATTGGTGAACTGGTAACATTTGGAAGCCCCTCCTTATTGGGGGCACAGTGGGCTCCGATGGAAGGGCTGTTTTTGTCTCATCCCCAGAGTTCAGCTTTAAATTCTAGAAGCAGAACTTCTATTGGGTCCACCTCACCCCGTTTACTGGCGGTCCCCAGTGTCCATTTGAACCCCTTTACCAGCTCATTAAAGTGAATCGGATCAGCCAGATTCCTTTTTTGTAGCATTTTTTAGTAACCTTTCTTTAGACTTTTTCCATTTTATACTCTTCTACTCTGAACAAAATATTCTGTCCGAATCACTGTAGAAAAGAATCGATATCTCTGGCCTCCTTCCCGTAATCCTTCTACAGATGCCTCCAAGAACTCCCCCCCCCCCCTCCCCCCAGCTCGCCGGCTCCTGACATTTTTGTGTCCTTTGTACTTTCCCAATGTATTTTCTCCCCTTCAGATCACAGTAAAGCAATTTTAGAAGAGGAAATACAGTTGTTTTGTAGTGAGTCAGTCTGGCTCTGAGGACACGAGAACAAAAAACATCTTTAATCTAAAATATATCTTATTTTTTTTTGCTCTTCAGACGGCCAAAGAGATCCGTAAGTCAGAAACAAGTTCTTCGTATAAAAAATAAATGAATTTGCATTTATATTGGGAGTCGCGGTGAACAAGTAACTCTATAGCCCCGGCACATCTCCGGAAGGATCCGAGTCCTTCCACTCCGCAGAAAGGCGGGTCCCGCGGTTTATGGGTAAAGGGGAACCCAAGTTTCCAGTGAGTCAACCAACTTCGATGTGAGACGGGACTTCCACAAATTGACTCATCGTTATTAACTGTGTTTTTAATCTTTTGCTGATTGATTTGTAGCACCCTGTTTGTAAGCTCGGTGGTACCGAGCCTGGCTAATTGTTAGGGGGGATTCCCTGACTTTTCCCTAAAAGTGTCTGGCGCCCATTTTTTTAACTTGCATTACACCCTCGACCACCATGCCCAATAACCCACACTACAAGGAAGGATGTCAGCTCTCCCGGACTCTGGAGGTCATCTTTAGGTCTCTGTAGGTCATCATTAGGTCTTCGAAGGTCATCATTAGGTCTCTGGAGGTCATCATTAGGTCTCCAAAGGTCATCATTAGGTCTCTGGAGGTCATCATTAGGTCTCCAGAGGTCATCATTAGGTCTCCGGAGGTCATAATTAGGTCTCTGGAGGTCATCATTAGGTCTCCGGAGGTCATCATTAGGTCTCCGGAGATCATCATTAGGTCTCTGGAGGTCATCATTAGGTCTCCGGAGGTCATCATTAGGTCTTCAGAGGTCATCATTAGGTCTCTGGAGGTCATCATTAGGTCTCTGGAGGTCATCATTAGGCCTTCAGAGGTCATCATTAGGTCTCCGGAGGTCATCATTAGGTCTCTGGAGGTCATCATTAGGTCTTCAGAGGTCATCATTAGGTCTCTGTAGGTCATCATTAGGTCTCCGGAGGTCATCATTAGGTCTCCGGAGGTCATCATTAGGTCTCTGGAGGTCATCATTAGGCCTTCAGAGGTCATCATTAGGTCTCTGGAGGTCATCATTAGGTCTCCGGAGGTCATCATTAGGTCTCTGGAGGTCATCATTAGGTCTCTGGAGGTCATCATTAGGTCTCCGGAGGTCATCATTAGGTCTCTGGAGGTCATCATTAGGCCTTCAGAGGTCATCATTAGGTCTCTGGAGGTCATCATTAGGTCTCCGGAGGTCATCATTAGGTCTCTGGAGGTCGGGAATGCCACTACACATTGATTGCAGCTATACCAGAGGTGTAACTAGAACTTTTGGGGCTCCAGTACAAGAAACCATGAAGAGCCCCCCATGAACCCCGGCCAGGGCTCTTCCCTTCGGTGGTGACCTTTGTGACCCTGGTAGTTCCGCCACTGGTGTTAGTTGTTGTTTTATTTTTTTATTATTTTGTACCATTTTCTTTTTTTAACAATATTATTTTTTTTATAATTAAAAAAAAAAATAATTCAGAGCCCCACTGGGGGGCTAAACAGACCTCTGATGTTTCACCTTTGAGGCAGAGAAAAGAAAATTGAGGATACAATCTCCATCTCTACAGCCTCAGCTGCACAGAATGAATGGACAGGAATAGATCTGTACAGAGGATTCCCGTTCATTCACAAACTGAAGCATAGTAAACACAGTTTGCTATGTTAGTTATGAATGGACAGAGTCAGTGATCGGTACTATTCGTTCTGACAAGTAAGGGGCAGAAAAATGACACGTTCACCGACCCATTCCCCGCTCTCCATCCTGACAGCATCCCCCGGATCAGCCAGCGGGAGAGGGGGAGGCCGGCAGATTGGGGGAAGGGGAGAAGCCGGCAGATCGGGGGAAGGGGGGCAGGAGAGAGCACAGGGGGGCGGGAGAGAGCACAGGGGGGCAGGAGAGCACACAGGGGGGCAGGAGAGCACACAGGGGGGCGGGAGAGCACACAGGTGGGCAGTGGAAAGAAGCTGGATAGGAGGAGTGGTGGGGGCGGCTGCATACATAGGAAACAATCTCTCCATGTCCACTGACCACCAATGACCACCTGAGACCTGGAAATGATATCAAGGGTTCCTCTGGGGTTAAAAGGTTGAGAAAGGCTGGTATAGCCCAGGGGTGTAACTTCAGGGGTTGCAATTGCGACCGACCTCAGGCTCCAGGATGCCTGTGCAGCCCCCCCCCCGTACACCTGGATAGAAGGAGCGGTGGGGGCGGCTGCATACATAGGAAACAATCTCTCTGTGTTCCTCCTGCAGAATGCCGCTTCTCCTCCTTTCCCTCCCGCAGACATTCAGCTGCTGTAGGAGGTAAATGAAGGAGATTGGTTCCTCTGTATGCCCCCGCCCCCGCCGCTCCTTCTATCCAGGTGTACAGGGGGGGGGGGGGCTGCACAGGCACCCTGGAGCCTGAGGTTGGTCGCAATTGCAACCCCTGCAAACCCTGTAGTTACTCCCCTGGGCTATATCAGCCTTTCTCAACCGTTTACCCTCAGAGGAACCATTGATATCATTTCCAGGTCTCAGGAGATCATTGGTGGTCAGTGAGAAGCGATGAGAATGTCACCCTCACAGACAGCTAAACAGATCATTGGGGGTCATGCTGCTTTCCTCTCTGGGGACCCTGATGTAAGGGGGGGGGGGGCTCTCTGGGGACCCTGATGTAAGGGGGGCTCTCTGGGGACCCTGATGTAAGTGGGGGGCTCTCTGGGGGCCCTGATGCAAGGGGGAGGCTCTCTGGGGACCCTGATGTAAGTGGGGGGCTCTCTGGGGGCCCTGATGCAAGGGGGAGGCTCTCTGGGGACCCTGATGTAAGTGGGGCTCTCTGGGAACCCTGATGTAAGTGGGGGGGCTCTCTGGGGACCCTGATGCAAGGGGGAGGCTCTCTGGGGACCCTGATGTAAGTGGGGCTCTCTGGGAACCCTGATGTAAGTGGGGGGCTCTCTGGGGCCCCTGATGCAAGGGGGAGGCTCTCTTGGGACTCTGATGTAAGGAGGAGGCTCTCAGGGGACCCTGATGTAAGGGGGGGGCTCTCTGGGGACCCTGATGTAAGGGGGGCTCTCTGGAGACCCTGATGTAAGTGGGGGGCTCTCTGGGGACCCTGATGTAAGTGGGGGGCTCTCTGGGAACCCTGATGTAAGTGGGGGGCTCTCTGGGAACCCTGATGTAAGTGGGGGGCTCTCTGGGGGCCCTGATGTAAGGGGGGGCTCTCTGGGGACCCTGATGTAAGTGGGGGGCTCTCTGGGAACCCTGATGTAAGTGGGGGGCTCTCTGGGGGCCCTGATGCAAGGGGGAGGCTCTCTGGGGACCCTGATGTAAGTGGGGCTCTCTGGAAACCCTGATGTAAGTGGGGGGCTCTCTGGGAACCCTGATGTAAGTGGGGGGCTCTCTGGGGGCCCTGATGCAAGGGGGAGGCTCTCTGGGGACCCTGATGTAAGTGGGGCTCTCTGGGAACCCTGATGTAAGTGGGGGGCTCTCTGGGGACCCTGATGCAAGGGGGAGGCTCTCTTGGGACTCTGATGTAAGGGGGGCTCTCTGGGACCCTGATGCAAGGGGGAAGCTCTCTGGGGACCCTGATGTAAGGAGAAGGCTCTCTGGGAACCCTGATGTAAGTGGGGGGCTCTCTGGGGACCTTGATGCAAGGGGGAGGCTCTCTTGGGACTCTGATGTAAGGAGGAGGCTCTCTGGGGACCCTGATGGGAGGGGGGCTCTTTGGGACCCGTATGTAAGTGGAGGGCTCTCTGGGGATATATACACACACGTATATTACTGTATATACATGTGTATGCCCGCCCAAGCGTATGACTTTCTTTACTACACTGCTATGGGCTCCAGCCCCGGATCTTTTGTAGACCCAGCAACGTCCCTGATTGAGAGAGTTTAGTTCGGCTTTAATCCACATAAAAAGCATCTAAAACCACTGGATCAAACACCTTTACAGTTTCCCCTTAAACCTCTAGTAGCAAATTATGTTAAATCAAATATTTTAATCAAATCGAGAACTTCTAGGCAATTTGGGCTTTTTGAATTCAGGCATTTTTTTTAAACATTTATCTGGATCCATCTGCCTCAATAATATCTTTCTGTCAAAGTGCCATTCACCAATCTACAAAAATATGCAGTATATAGATCCGATTCCTGTTCTATTATGCTGTCTGCATAACATTTGATATATTTATCTCCGTTTATGTACCCTTCAACATTACATAAACCGCGCTCCTGTTTTCCTGATAGATTTTGGGTGGATTTGTGAACATTTCTTAAAGTGGACCCAATCAATAAAACTCACGTCGCATGAAGCAATAGGACAGCATTACCAAATCGCAATACGAGAAGTATACTCTATGGACAACAGTTATGGACACCTGACCCTCACACACCTGACCCTCACACACCTGACCCTCACACACCTGTCCCTCACACACCTGTCCCTCACACACCTGACCCTCACACACCTGTCCCTCACACACCTGTCCCTCACACACCTGTCCCTCACACACCTGACCCTCACACACCTGTCCCTCACACACCTGACCCTCACACACCTGTCCCTCACACACCTGTCCCTCACACACCTGTCCCTCACACACCTGACCCTCACACACCTGACCCTCACACACCTGACCCTCACACACCTGACCCTCACACACCTGACCCTCACACACCTGTCCCTCACACACCTGACCCTCACACACCTGTCCCTCACACACCTGTCCCTCACACACCTGTCCCTCACACACCTGACCCTCACACACCTGACCCTCACACACCTGTCCCTCACACACCTGACCCTCACACACCTGACCCTCACACACCTGACCCTCACACACCTGACCCTCACACACCTGACCCTCACACACCTGTCCCTCACACACCTGACCCTCACACACCTGACCCTCACACACCTGACCCTCACACACCTGTCCCTCACACACCTGTCCCTCACACACCTGACCCTCACACACCTGTCCCTCACACACCTGACCCTCACACCTGACCCTCACACACCTGACCCTCACACACCTGACCCTCACACACCTGTCCCTCACACACCTGACCCTCACACACCTGTCCCTCACACACCTGTCCCTCACACACCTGACCCTCACACACCTGACCCTCACACACCTGACCCTCACACACCTGTCCCTCACACACCTGACCCTCACACACCTGACCCTCACACACCTGACCCTCACACACCTGTCCCTCACACACCTGTCCCTCACACACCTGACCCTCACACACCTGTCCCTCACACACCTGACCCTCACACACCTGACCCTCACACACCTGACCCTCACACACCTGACCCTCACACATCTGACCCTCACACACCTGACCCTCACACACCTGACCCTCACACACCTGTCCCTCACACACCTGACCCTCACACACCTGTCCCTCACACACCTGACCCTCACACACCTGACCCTCACACCTAGATGAGCTTGCTGGACATCCTATTCCAAAACCATGGCCATTACTATGGAGTTGCACGCCCACCTCCATAGTCCTTAATATAGAGTAACCACCCAACCCCCATGGCCCTTAATACGGAGTTGCAACCCAACTTCCATGGTCCTTAATATAGAGTTGCCACACAACACTAATGGATATTTATATGGAGTTGCTCCCGCACTTCCATCGTCCCAATGGACCCAATCAATAAACTCATTGACCCAATCAACTATACTCACATCATATGAAGCAATAGGTCATATATTTGCATTATGCAATATAATTCTGGACACTCTACATGATTCTACACTCTATGGACAACAGTTATGGACACCTGACCCTCACACACCTGACCCTCACACACCTGACCCTCACACACCTGACCCTCACACACCTGTCCCTCACACACCTGTCCCTCACACACCTGTCCCTCACACACCTGACCCTCACACACCTGACCCTCACACACCTGACCCTCACACACCTGTCCCTCACACACCTGACCCTCACACACCTGTCCCTCACACACCTGTCCCTCACACACCTGTCCCTCACACACCTGACCCTCACACACCTGACCCTCACACCTAGATGAGCTTGCTGGACATCCTATTCTAAAACCATGGCCATTACTATGGAGTTGCCCACCCACCTCCATGGTCCTTAATATAGAGTTACCACCCAAACCCCATGGCCCTTAATACAGAGTTGCCCCCCAACTTTCATAGTCCTTAATATAGAGTTGCCGCACAACACATTTATATGGAGTTGCTCCCCCACTTCCATCATCAAAATGGACCCAATTAATAAACTCATTGACCCAATTAACTATACTCACGTCATATGAAGCAATAGGTCATATATCAGCATTACGCAACATGATTCTGAGTACAGAGGTACACTCTATGGACAACAGTTATGGACACTTGACCCTCACACACCTGACCCTCACACACCTGTCCCTCACACACCTGACCTTCACACCTAGATGAGCTTGCTGGACATCCTATTCCAAAACCATGGCCATTACTATGGAGTTGCCCACCCACTCCATGGCCCTTAATATAGAGTTGCCACACAACCTCCCATGGCCATTAATACGGAGTTGCCCCCCCTTACTTCCACGGTCCTTAATATAGAGTTACCACCCAACCCCCATGGCTCTTAATACGGAGTTGCCCCCCAACTTACATGGTCCTTAATATAGAGTTGCCGCACAACACTCATGGATATTTATATGGAGTTGCTCCCCCACTTCCATCATCAAAATGGACCCAATCAATAAACTCATTGACCCAATCAACTATACTCACGTCATATGAAGCAATAGGTCATATATCAGCATTACGCAACATGAGTCTGAGTACAGAGGTACACTCTATGGACAACAGTTATGGACACTTGACCCTCACACACCTGTCCCTCACACACCTGACCTTCACACCTAGATGAGCTTGCTGGACATCCTATTCCAAAACCATTGCCATTACTATGGAGTTGCCCACCCAACTCATGGCCCTTAATACGGAGTTGCCCCCCAACTTCCATGGTCCTTAATATAGAGTTGCCACACAACACCCATGGACATTTATATGGAGTTGCTCCCCCACTTCCATTGTCCATGGAGTTGTTCCCCATCGTTGTGGTGATGTCATCCTCCACTCTTCTTGGAAGGCTTTCCACAAGATTTTGGAGGGTGTCTGTGGGAATTTGTGCCCATTTGTGAGGTCAGGTACTGTTGTTGAATGAGAAGACCTGGCTCACCATTAACATTCCAATTGATCCTAAAAGTGTTCAGTAGAGTTGAGGTTAGGGCTCAATACAAGACACTCAAGGTCCTCCTTACAAAACTGGTCAAACCATGCCTTTATGGAGCTAGACATCTCATTCCAAAAACCATGGCCATTATTATAACATTCCTCCATGACCACTAATATGGAGATGCCTGTGACATAGAGTTGCCGCCCCAACCCCATGGTCATTAATATGGAGTGTCCCCATTCACTGTGCCTATACCATCCTCCACTCTTCTGGGGAGGCTTTCCACAAGACTTTGGAGTGTCTGTGGGAATGTGTGCCCATTTGTGATGTCAGGTACTGATGTTGGACGAGAGGACCTGGCTCTCAGGCAGTGTTACAATTCGTCCCAAAGGTGAACAGTAGGCATGAGGTCAGGGCTCTGTGCAGGACACTTGAGTTCCTCCACACCAAACTGGTCACACCATGTCTTTATGGAGCTGTCTTTGTACACGGGGGGGGGCGCAGTCATGGGGGAATAGAAAAGGGGTCTTCACCAAACTGTTACCACAAATATGGAAGAGCACAATGGTCTACAACATGGGTGTCCAACCTGAGGCCCTCCAGCTGTTGCAGAACTATAAGTCCCATCATGTCTCTGCGTTTGAGAGCCAAGTTCAATCATGTATCTGCCTTAGGGTGTCATGTTTGCAACTGTAAGCCTTGCAATGCCTTATGGGACTTTCCGTGCATTGCCTCATGGGTCCTGTAGTTCCTTAACCCCTTCACATCCCGCCCATAGTCATATGACGCCCACAAGGTGGATCTCCCATCCTGGGTGGGCGTCATATGACGTTCTCCCATTCCCGGTCGCCTAGGGGGCACGTGCGGCGTCGCTCGGGACCCGGTGCGCATGCCGGGCGGCCGCGATGTCCGCCGGGCACCCGCGATTGCCCATTAAAACAGCGGGACCGCGCGGGACCGTGGAGCTGTGTGTGTAATGATGGGGTGTAAACACACAGATCCACGTCCTGTCAGCGGAGAGGAGACCGATCATGTGATCCCAGTACGGAGGAACACCGATCGGTCTCCTCCCCTTGTGAGTCCCCTCCCCCCACAGTTAGAATCACTACCTTAGGGAACACATTAACCCCTGCATCGCCCCCTAGTGTTAACCCCTTCCCTGCCAGTCACATTTATACAGTAATCACTGCAATTTTATAGCAACGATCGCTGTGTAAATGTGAATGGTCCCAAAAAATGTGTCAAAAGTGTCCGAAGTGTCCGCCGCAATGTCGCAGTCACGAAAAAAAAATCACAGATCGCCGCCATTACTAGTAAAAAAAAAAAAAAAAATGCAATAAATCTATCCCCTATTTTGTAGACGCTATAACTTTTTTTTGTATTTTGTAGACGCTATAACTTTTTTTGTATTTTGTAGACGCTATAACTTTTGCGCAAACCGATCAATATTCAATCAATCAATTATTGCGATTTTTTTTACCAAAAATATGTAGAAGAATACGTATCGGCCTAAACTGAGTAAAAAAATTTTATTTATTTTTTTTTTAAATGGGATATTTATTATAGCAAAAAGTAAAAAATATTGTGTTTTTTTTCAAAATTGTCGCTCTTCTTTTGTGTATAGCGCAAAAAATAAAAAACGCAGAGGTGATCAAATACCACCAAAAGAAAGCTCTATTTGTGGGAAAAAAAGGACGTCAATTTTGTTTGGGTGCCACGTCGCACGACTGCGCAATTGTCAGTTAATTGAATGTTGCGACAAAGGTGAATTCTAACAAGACAAATGCCACGAATGCCACGAATCAACTTGTCGTTGCACTCGAAGAAAACTGGCGCGGCTCGTGTGTCTGTTACACTAAGTGCCGTGTGAATGATGCCTCATCCATGAAAAACCGCCTGTTATGTCAAAACGTCCCGCAGATTACCCATCGGCATTTCACTTTTGACGGGCGTCTCCTATGTCTGTCATGTGTCGGCTGCAGAGATCTCTCTGACAAAAGATGCCCCTTTTGGAGTCACAGATGCCGCGCTTGATCCGCCGATGTAAGGAGACTCGGCAACATTTCATCCCTGAATGTTCGCAGAGATCTCGTCTCCAAGAAGACCTTCACCCATGAAGAGAAAACACGTCTACTGCTGAATTTCTGAGCAATTCCAAACTTTTCAGGTCCAAAGCCCTATTTATATGGTTCTTACTGGGTCAGTCATCTCCTACCAGGGTAATAAAACTTCTTCTGTATGTACAGTGTCATTTCACCATTGTAAGTTCAGGGGGCAGGATTAGGTATCAGAATTTTGGGGTCAGGAGTAAGTAACACACAGAGTTCAGCAGTCAGGAGTAACCAACGCACAGAGATCGGGGGTCAGGAGTAACTAATGCACAGAGATCGGGGGTCAGGAGTAACTACTGCACAGAGATCAGGGGTCAAGAGTAACTAATGTGCAGAGATCACGGGTCAGGAGTAACTAATGCACAGTGATCAGGGGTCAGGAGTAAGTAACGCACAGAGTTCAGCAGTAACTAATGCACAGAGATCAGGGGTCAGGAGTAACTAATGCACAGAGATCAGGGGTCAGGAGTAAGTAACGCACAGAGTTCAGCGATCAGGAGTAAGTAACGCACAGAGATCAGGGGTCAGGAGTAACTAATGCACAGAGATAAGGGGTCAAGAGTAACTAATGTGCAGAGATCAGGGGTCAGGAGTAACTAATGCACAGTGATCAGGGGTCAGGAGTAAGTAACGCACAGAGTTCAGCAGTAACTAATGCACAGAGATCAGGGGTCAGGAGTAACTAATGCACAGAGATCAGGGGTCAGGAGTAAGTAACGCACAGAGTTCAGCGATCAGGAGTAACTAATGCACAGAGATCAGGGGTCTGGAGTAACTAATGCACAGAGATCGGGGGTCAGGAGTAACTAATGCACAGAGATCAGGGGTCAGGAGTAACTAATGCACAGAGATCAGGGGTCAGGAGTAACTAATGCACAGAGATCAGGGGTCAGGAGTAACTAATGCACAGAGATCAGGGGTCAGGAGTAAGTAACACACAGAGTTCAGCGGTCAGGAGTAACTAATGCACAGAGATCAGGGGTCAGGAGTAAGTAACACACAGAGTTCAGCGATCAGGAGTAACTAATGTACAGAGATCAGGCGTCAGGAGTAACTAATGCTCAGAGAACAGGGGTCAGGAGTAACTAATGCACAGAGATCAGGCGTCAGGAGTAACTAATGCACAGAGATAAGGGGTCAGGAGTAACTAATGCACAGAGATCAGGGGTCAGGAGTAACTAATGCACAGAGATCAGGGGTCAGGAGAAACTAATGTACAGAGATCAGGCGTCAGGAGTAACTAATGCTCAGAGAACAGGGGTCAGGAGTAACTAATGCACAGAGATCAGGCGTCAGGAGTAACTAATGCACAGAGATAAGGGGTCAGGAGTAAGTAACGCACAGAGTTCAGCGATCAGGAGTAACTAATGCACAGAGATCAGGGGTCAGGAGTAACTCATGCACAGAGATCAGGGGTCAGGAGTAACTAATGCACAGAGATCAGGGGTCAGGAGTAACTAATGCACAGAGATCAGGGGTCAGGAGTAACTAATGCACAAAGATCAGGCGTCATGAGTAACTAATGCACAGAGATCAGGGGTCAAGAGTAACTAATGCACAGAGATCGGGGGTCAGGAGTAACTAATGCACAGAGATCAGGGGTCAGGAGTAACTAATGCACAGAGATCAGGGGTCAGGAGTAACTAATGCACAGAGATCAGGGGTCAGGAGTAACTAATGCACAGAGATCAGGGGTCAAGAGTAACTAATGCACAGAAATCATGGGTCAGGAGTAACTAATGCACAGAGATCAGGGGTCAGGAGTAACTAATGCACAGAGATCAGGGGTCAGGAGTAACTAATGCACAGAGATCGGGGGTCAGGAGTAACTAATGCACAGAGATCAGGGGTCAGGAGTAACTAATGCACAGAGATCAGGGGTCAGGAGTAACTAATGCACAGAGATCAGGGGTCAGGAGTAACTAATGCACAGAGATCAGGGGTCAGGAGAAACTAATGTACAGAGATCAGGCGTCAGGAGTAACTAATGCTCAGAGAACAGGGGTCAGGAGTAACTAATGCACAGAGATCAGGCGTCAGGAGTAACTAATGCACAGAGATAAGGGGTCAGGAGTAAGTAACGCACAGAGTTCAGCGATCAGGAGTAACTAATGCACAGAGATCAGGGGTCAGGAGTAACTAATGCACAGAGATCAGGGGTCAGGAGTAACTAATGCACAGAGATCAGGGGTCAGGAGTAACTAATGCACAGAGATCAGGGGTCAGGAGTAACTAATGCACAGAGATCAGGGGTCAGGAGTAACTAATGTACAGAGATCAGGGGTCAGGAGTAACTAATGCACAGAAATCATGGGTCAGGAGTAACTAATGCACAGAGATCAGGGGTCAGGAGTAACTAATGCACATAGATCAGGCGTCAGGAGTAACTAATGCGCAGAAATCATGGGTCAGGAGTAACTAATGCACAGAGATCAGGGGTCAGGAGTAATTAATGCACAGAGATAAGGGGTCAGGAGTAAGTAACGCACAGAGTTCAGCGATCAGGAGTAACTAATGCACAGAGATCAGGGGTCAGGAGTAACTAATGCACAGAGATCAGGGGTCAGGAGTAACTAATGCACAGAGATCAGGGGTCAGGAGTAACTAATGCACAGAGATCAGGGGTCAGGAGTAACTAATGCACAGAGATAAGGGGTCAGGAGTAACTAATACACAGAGATAAGGGGTCAGGAGTAAGTAACGCACAGAGTTCAGCGATCAGAAGTAACTAATGCACAAAGATCAGGGGTCAGGATTTGGGTAACAGAATTCTGGGGTCAGGATTGGGTAACACACAGAGTTCAGGGCCTGAACTCGGTACGTTACTTAATCCTGACTCCTGAACACTGAGTGTTACTTATTCCTGACCCCTAATCTCTGTGCACCTGACTGATGAACTCTGTACGTTTTCTAATCTTGACCCCTGAACTTTCTTGTTCAAGTATTGTATTGGAGAAAAGAGACATAATACAATAAACATGTACAGTAACATTTTATGATTAATAAGGATCAATACTGTTGAGATACCAGAATGACCCCTGAACTTTATTACTTACTCCTGACCCCTGAACTCTGTGCATTACGTAATCCCGACCCCTGAATTCTGTTTGTTACTTAATCCGGACCACTGATTTATGTGTGTTACTTATTCCTGACCCCGGAACTCTGTATGCTACTTGATCCTCACCCCTGATCTCTGTGGGTGTCAAAATCTTGACCCCTGAACTCTGTTAGTTCCTTAATCTTGACCCTTGAACTCTGTGTATTACTTAATCCTGACCCCTGAACTCTGGTACTTACTCCTGACCCCTGAACTCTGTTACTTACCTAATCTTGACCCTTGAACTCTGCGAGTTACTTAATCCTGACCCCTGAACTCTATTTATTACTTAGTCCTGACCCCTGAACTCTGTTAGTTCCTTAATCTTGACCCTTGAACTCTGTGTGTTACTTAATTCTGACCCCTGAACTCTCTTACTTACTCCTGACCCCTAAACTCTGTTATTTACTTAATCTTGACCCTTGAACTCTGTGTGTTACTTAATCCTGACCCCTGAACTCTATGTATTACTTACTCCTGACCCCTGAACTCTGTTACTTACCTAATCTTGACCCTTGAACTCTGCGAGTTACTTAATCCTGACCCCTGAACTCTATTTATTACTTAGTCCTGACCCCTGAACTCTGTTAGTTCCTTAATCTTGACCCTTGAACTCTGTGTGTTACTTAATTCTGACCCCTGAACTCTCTTACTTACTCCTGACCCCTAAACTCTGTTATTTACTTACTCTTGACCCTTGAACTCTGTGTGTTACTTAATCCTGACCCCTGAACTCTATTTATTACTTAGTACTGACCCCTGAATTCTGTTAGTTACTTACTCCTGACCCCAGAACTTTGTGCGTTACTTAATCCTGACCCCTGAACTCTATTTATTACTTACAGTACTCTTGACCCCTGAACTCTGTGAGTTACTCACTCCTGACCCTTGAACTCTTTGCGATACTTCGCAATCTCTTGGCTCCATCTTACTCTTGCGCTCTGCAATGCTGAAGTGAGGTGCTAAGGGCTCCAAAGGATCCTTTTATCAGTTCACAGATGGATCTGTTATTTGGAGATCACTCTGAGGCAGGAGGCGGGGAGGGCAGGGCAGGGGGCGGGGCAGGAGGTGGGGCAGTGGCACAGAGCATACAGAATGTGTAATCACCCATCTTATGTAACATAATCATAAAAATGCTATTTAAAAAACTACTTTTCCAATCTCTCAGCATGTAGCCGAGCGCTTATGTATGTTTCTAAATGTGCTTTCAGCTCCGCGGGTGGAGCTGTCCTTTAAATCTTCCACTTCAAAAGCGGACCTACGTGGGACGTCCACGTTATTTTGTTCCTTTTCTCTCCATTTCAGGCGGCTATTTTCCGGGCTAATCTGCGGCCTGTTTTGTTCATTTGGTTTCATCTGCCAAAATGGCTGCTCTTCTCGGCGCGGGCTTTGTTTGCGGCGTAATAACGGTCCTCGTACCACTACAATGGTTTTTTTTTTATTTATTTTTTTAGTTATTTTCCCTTTCTAACGGCAAACCATTAAGAGCTTTCATCAAAAGGCTCCGCCGCCGTACGAGCGACATTTTAAAATGCTTCAGCGCACTCAGCGGGGGGGGGGGGGAAACCCCTCTTCACACCTCGGCTTTGTGGAGATGTTTATATAGCCGACCGTCCTTCCCTACGAGCGAGATCAGGAAAAATACGCGCTTTTCCTTCGCCATACCTTCGCTCTTTAAGGCGCGCCCATCTATCACTTCCCCTTCCAGCGTTTTGGCAAAACACCCTTAATTCTATGTACGGACGCAGCGAAAAAATGTGCGACCTCTGCTGACCTCCCTCCCGGCTTATTTGAATTAATGCCTCATCAGTAGGCCATTTATTAAACGAGTGACACGTCCCATTTTTAGCGATATCTGCGGCGCTGGCATTTGTGGCGCGGGAACCTTTTCCACTTAACACGCTGACCCGTAAATGACAAAATGGGAATTTAAATCGGAATAAAAATCATCATTTCCATTTAAGAGAAGAAGGAGATGATGGGCTGTGATTTTTCTTCTTCACGTTTGACTGACCGCCTGTGCCGCGCCGCGGTAAATCTTTTGGTTCGGGTCATGTGACGCGGCTTGTGTTGAAAAGAGCACCTGTCCTTCTAGCATGCCTGAAGATGGAACACGGAAAGTTCAGGTAATACATCATGACCTTCTGTAGGTCACTGAGCTATCTTGTATCTTCAGAGATGGGAAAGAGGGGCGCCTTGTTACTACCCCCTCCCCTCCCACCCTAAAAAAAAAATGTTTTTGGAGAGGAAGTGACGAGAAATAACAGAGTGAATTCCTTATGAATGATTACTACAGGTCTCCAAAGTGCAAATTCCCTTCGAACACAAACTAATAGGACTTTATAGATACACCTTTGGCTAATCTTATGTATAAAAATTCAAATTTTATTATAAGAAATTAAAATTACATTTAAAAAATAAATAGTGTTTTAGGCATCCCATGTACAAGAGCCCTTAGACTCAATTTATTTGGGAAATTAGATTTTTTTTTGATTAGCCTTCCTCGGAAACTAGGATTTTTTTTAATTGCAACATTGATGCAATTGTTACATTTGTATTTCCTGTTCCCTGTTTTAATTATCACATTACATATCTAAATCCGTAAGCGCTCCATCTAGTGGACATTTCTATAACAGGAATGTGCTTAGCCTTCCTCGGAAGCTAGGATTTTTTTTATTGCAACATTGATGCAATTGTTACATTTGTACTTTCTGTTCCCTGTTTTCATTATCACATTACATATATAAATCCGTAAGTGCTCCATCTAGTGGACATTTCTATAACAAGAATGTGATTAGCCTTCCTCGGAAACTAGGATTTTTTTTTATTGCAACATTGGTGCAATTGTTACATTTGTACTTCCTGTTCCCTGTTTTAATTATCACATTACATAAATAAATCCGTAAGCGCTCCATCTAGTGGACATTTCTATAACAGGAATGTGCTTAGCCTTCCTCAGAAGCTAGGATTTTTTTATTGCAACATTGATGCAATTGTTACATTTGTACTTCCTGTTCCCTGTTTTAATTATCACATTACATATCTAAATCCGTAAGCGCTCCGTCTAGTGGACATTTCTATAACAGGAATGTGCTCCTTCTAGTGGACATTTCTATAACAGGAATGTGCTTAGCCTTCCTCAGAAGCTAGGATTTTTTTTATTGCAACATTGGTGCAATTGTTACATTTGTACTTCCTGTTCCCTGTTTTAATTATCACATTACATATCTAAATCCGTAAGCGCTCCATCTAGTGGACATTTCTATAACAGGAATGTGCTTAGCCTTCCTCAGAAGCTAGGATTTTTTTTATTGCAACATTGGTGCAATTGTTACATTTGTACTTCCTGTTCCCTGTTTTAATTATCACATTACATATCTAAATCCGTAAGCACTCCATCTAGTGGACATTTCTATAACAGGAATGTGCTCCATCTAGTGGACATTTCTATAACAGGAATGTGCTTAGCCTTCCTCAGAAGCTAGGATTTTTTTTATTGCAACATTGGTGCAATTGTTACATTTGTACTTCCTGTTCCCTGTTTTAATTATCACATTACATATCTAAATCCGTAAGCGCTCCATCTAGTGGACATTTCTATAACAGGAATGTGCTCCTTCTAGTGGACATTTCTATAACAGGAATGTGCTTAGCCTTCCTCGGAAGCTAGGATTTTTTTTATTGCAACATTGATGCAATTGTTACATTTGTACTTCCTGTTCCCTGTTTTAATTATCACATTACATATATAAATCCGTAAGCGCTCCATCTAGTGGACATTTCTATAACAGAAATGTGCTCCTTCTAGTGGACATTTCTATAACAGGAATGTGCTTAGCCTTCCTCGGAAACTAGGATTTTTTTTATTGCGACATTGATGCAATTGTTACATTTGTACTTCCTGTTCCCTGTTTTAATTATCACATTACATATCTAAATCCGTAAGTGCTCCATCTAGTGGACATTTCTATAACAGGAATGTGATCCTTCTAGTGGACATTTCTATAACAGGAATGTAATTAGCCTTCCTGGGAAACGAGAATGTTTTTTTTATTGCAACATTGATGCAATTGTTACATTTGTACTTCCTGTTCCCTGTTTTAATTGTCACATTACATATCTAAATCCGTAAGTGCTCCATCTACTGGACAATTCTATAACAGGAATGTACTCCATCTAGTGGACATTTCTATAACAGGAATGTACTTAGCCTTCCTCAGAAGCTAGGATTTTTTTTTTATTGCAACATTGATGCAATTGTTACATTTGTACTTCCTGTTCCCTGTTTTAATTATCACATTACATATATAAATCTGTAAGTGCTCCATCTAGTGGACATTTCTATAAACAGGAATGTGCTCCATCTAGTGGACATTTCTATAAAAGGAATATGATTAGCCTTCCTCGGAAACTATTTTTTTTTTTTTTATTGCAACATTGGTGCAATTGTTACATTTGTATTTCCTGTTCCCTGTTTTAATTATCACATTACATATGTAAATCTGTAAGTGCTCCATCTAGTGGACAGTTCTATATCAGAAATGTGATTAGCCTTGCTGCCCAAAGCTCAACTCCAGAAATTATTTTTTTTTTTTGGGTGGGAGGTGGAGATTTCTCGTCACTTTACTCTAACAAATTCCTTTCCAACAAAAACTAATAGGACTTTATAGGTACCACATTTGCAAATCTTATGTATAAATACAGAATCGGTCGAAACGGAAATTTTATATTGTTATCAATTCGAATGCAGCAAATTGAACAAACAAAAGAAAAATCTTCATCAAATGATTACAATGACTCTTTAAATCACCTTTGGCTTAACCACTTGCCAACTGGCTCATGCCGTACCCGCGCGTCACTCCGTCATCGGCGGCTAGCGGGCACGTGCATGCTGCCGGAGTGTGCCCACGGGTCCTGCGGACTCGATGTTATCTGGCGGCCTGCAATCGTGTCATGGAGAGGCAGAACGGGGAGATGCCTTTGTAAACAAGGCATTTCCCTGTTCTGCCTAGCAACATGACAGGGATCTACTGCTCCCAGTGATCTCAGTCATGTTCTAGTGAGCCCATCCCCCCCTACAGTTAGAACACGCTGAGGGAACACATATAACACCTTGATCGCCCCCTAGTGTTAACCCCTTCCCTGCCAGTGACATTTACACAGTAATCATTGCATTTTTATTGCAACGATCGTTGTATAAATATCAATGGTCCCAAAATAATGTCAAAATTGTCCGACGTGTCCGCCATAATGTCGCAGTCACATTAAAAATCGCAGATCACCGCCATTACTAATAAAAAAAAATTATAATAAAAATGCCATAAATCTATCCCCTGTTTTGTAGACGCTATAACTTTTGCGCAAACCAATCAATATACGCTTATTGCGTTTTATTTTTTTACCAAAAATTAAAAAATATATGTAGAAGAATATGTTTTTTTTGTTTATAGCGCAAAAAAAAAAAAAAACGCAGAGGTGTTCAAATACCACCAAAATATATTTGTGGGGAAAAAAAGGCGTCAATTTTGTTAGATTACAACGCCGCACGACCGCGCAATTATCAGTTAAAGCGACGCTGGTCAGGAAGGGGGGTAAATCCTTCCGGGGCTAAAGCGGTTAAACACATTGCTAATATACCCCTATGTTTAACCACTTAAGCCCCGGACCATTTGGCAGTTAACAAAAACAGCATTATTTGGAAATGGTGCCAAAAAAAACGACCTGGTCAGGAAGGGGGGTAAATCCTTCCCGGGGCTGAAGTAGTTAACAAAAACAGCATTATTTGGAAATGGTCCTCTAATAAAACACAACACAGTCTTTGATTTCGGCAATATGTGTGTAGTGAGAATTCGCCTGGAGTTCAATGTAACAATTCCACTCGAAATTTCAGTCTGAATTTCCGAAGTTCGAACGAGCATTCGGTAAAATTTGTTTATATTGAAATTCGAGGTATTTCGATACATCCGAATCTCCGAGTAACGAAAAATTAGTCTGAATATTAATTCAAGACGAACCGCACATGTCTAGTGTAAATGGAGTCCGTTGTGTTTCATCGTACATTCGTAAGTCGTCGTTGTTCGGATTCGTAACGATTCGTACATTCGTAAGTGTTATTTTTTCGTTGATTCGTTTTTCGTTAGTTTAATTTTCGTACGCATTCGTATTTATTCGTACATTCGTAACATTCGTAGATTCGTAATCGGAGCATAATTCATAATTTTATGTAATGTGTATGCTATTATTACATTTTAATAATTTACAAATCGAAAAAAAAAGTTACGAATCGAAAAAAAAAAGTTACGAATGTACGAATTTTTTTGTTCAATAGAGACACGGAAAATTACAAATCGAAAAAAAAAAAAAAAAAAAGTTACGAATTGAAAAAAAAGTTACGAATCGAAAAAAAAAAAAAGTTACGAATCAAAAAAAAAGTTACGAATGTACGAATTTTTTGGTTCAATAGAGACAATCGAAAAAAAAAAAAAAGTTACAAATTGAAAAAAAAGTTACGAATCGAAAAAAAAGTTACGATTGTACGAATTTTTGGGTTCAATAAGTTATTTTTTCGTTGATTCGTTTTTTCAATAGTTTAATTTTCGGACGCATTCATATTTATTTGTACATTCGTAACATTCGTAGATTCGTAATCGGAGCATAATACATAATTTGATGTAATGTGTATGCTATTATTACATTTTAATAATTTACAAATCGAAAAAAAAAGTTACGAATCGAAAAAAAAAGTTACAATCGAAAAAAAAAAAAGTTACGAATCGAAAAAAAAAAAAATAAAAGTTACGAATGTACGAATTTTTTTGTTCAATAGAGACACGGAAAATTACAAATCCGAAAAAAAAAAAAAGTTACGAATTGAAAAAAAAAGTTACGAATCGAAAAAAAAAAAAAAAAAAAGTTACGAATCGAAAAAAAAGTTACGAATGTACGAATTTTTTTGGTTCAATAGAGACAATCGAAAAAAAAAAAAGTTACGAATCGAAAAAAAAGTTACGAATGTACGAATTTTTGGTTCAATAGAGACACGGAAAATTACAAATCGGAAAAAAAAAAAAAAAAAAAAAAAAAAGTTACGAATCGAAAAAAAAATGTTTACGAATCGAAAAAAAAAGTTACGAATCGAAAAAAAAGTTACGAATGTACTAATTTTTTTGTTCAATCCATTCGAAGCACGTTAAGCAGCGCCATTGTAAGGGACACGGAAAATTACCAATTCAACAAAAAAAAAAAGTTACGAATGTACGAATTTTTTTGTTCAATAGAGACACGGAAAATTACAAATCGAAAAAAAAAAAAAAAAGTTACGAATCGAAAAAAAAAAAAAAGTTACGAATCGAAAAAAAAGTTACGAATGTACGAATTTTTTTGGTTCAATAGAGACAATCGAAAAAAAAAAAAAAAAGTTACGAATCGAAAAAAAAAAAGTTACGAATGTACGAATTTTTGGGTTCAATAGAGACACGGAAAATTACAAATCGAAAAAAAAAAAAAAAAAAAAAAGTTACGAATCGAAAAAAAAGTTACGAATCGAAAAAAGTTACGAATCGAAAAAAAAATTTACGAATGTACGAATTTTTTTGTTCAATCCATTCGAAGCACGTTTTAGCAGCACCATTGTAAGGGACACGGAAAATTACCAATTCAACAAAAAAAAAAAAGTTACGAATGTACGAATTTTTTCGTTCGTCTTCGTTTTTCGGATTTTCTTCATTAGTACATTCGTTGTTTCTAATTTGTTTTTTTTCAGATTTTCGTTGTTTTTTCGGATTCGTTCGATTCGAACGATTCGTTACGATTCGTTATTCGTATTCGTACGATTCGAATGATTCGTTAATCGGATTCGAACGATTCGTTAATCGGATTCGAATGATTCGTTCATTCGTACGAATACGAACGAACGAACGAAAATAATGAAAAAAAAACGGAAAAAAACGAAACGAATTGCACATGTCTACTGATGGACTTGTGTCTTCTTTCAACCTCACCTACTATGTGTAACTATCATTACAACCACAGGCTAATACATTTGTGCTGCGTATAGATCAGTAAACAAACAAAAAAAGAAAAAAAAACGATAAAAATCTGTGTTGCTGGTCAGTATATTCCAAAATACAAAAGCAACAGAAAAAAAAAACGCAAAACCGCGTTTTCGCATGACAAAATGTCCTCACCTTAATGCATGTTTACGCGTTTATTTTTGTTCATTTTTATATATTTTTGGGGGATATTTATTATAGCAAAAAGATAATAAAAAAATATAGCTATTTTTTTTCATTTTTAAAATATGTAGAAGAATACGTATCGGGGGGGGGGGGGGGGGGAATATATTTTTATATATTTTTGGGGGATATTAATTATAGCAAAAAGTAAAAAAAAATTTTTTGATTTATAGCGCAAAAAATAAAAAACGCAGAGGTGATCAAATACCACCAAAAGAAAGCTCTATTTGTGGGGAAAAAAGGACGTAAATTTTGTTTGGGTGCCACGTCGCACGACCGCGCAATTGTCAAAATTGTCTTAACTTGCGAATGCGCTTTGCGTTTTCGTGCGTTTTGCATTTTTTCACCCCAACCGCTCCTCTTCAGAATGCGCAAGTGATGTTTTTTTTTTATTTTTCTGCTGCATGGACGCACAGGTTAACATGGAGGGACATTTATAGGAGGGGGGGGGGGCCCATTAAAATCCCGTAAAAAAGGCGTTTTTTTGAGCTGCACTGCGCACGCGGCCTGAGAGGGGATTCTGCTTCCTTAGGATTTAGTCTTTCGTTTTTTTTTCCCTCCAGTCTTCTCGTTCCTCATCGGAAGTCTGAGCGCTCGTTTTCTATTTCTCAGAATTCTGCGCGCTTACGGCTGCTTGGCATGCCAGCCAGGATTTTTCGCAGGTCGGGGGGGGGGGGGTCACATGGCTTAGGGGGCAAAACCTTCCCGACTGTACTCCCCCCAGGGGGGGCGATGTTAAGCTGATCCTGAAATACATTTCCATTCCGCGGATGACCTTGGCTCCAAGCCGTGAACCTGAGACACCTGCCTGTGACGGGCACGTCAGCACAAACCCAGGAAAATCGCAGCGCCGTTCCGCCGGAGGAACTTCTCAGCAGAGCCGTTTACTGGACGGCTGTAATGAGATGTTTGCTGCTACGTGGAGATCGCCGTTACTGTTTACAGTGCTTAACTGACGCCAATTATTTTGCATTGAGTTAAAGCCGAAATTACATTTCTAAAAACCTTTTTGCTTTCATTACATACTTGTTTTTAGCCCTAGTGATGTCATCACCGGATCTCTGTACTTCTCTATGCAATGCGGGCAGATCGTGGCTGGTGGGCCATGTCTATTGCCCTTTTTATTGAACAAAGCTGCCTCCTTTATATCACTCATCATCATCGTCATCACCTGACAGGCTGCCGAAATGCAAGAAACATCAACGTTGGCAAGCTTACATAAGGCAGCTTTGGCAGTCTCATATTTCAGGAATTGGGGGGTGTTCATGCAGTACATAAAAGGTTCATAATTATCAAGCAGTGGGGTAGACACACCCTAAAGAAATAACTGGACACACCCTAAAGAAATACTTGGACACACCCCAAATAAATAATTGGACACACCCTAAAGAAATAATTGGACACACCCTAAAGAAATAATTGGACACACCCTAAAGAAATAAATGGACACACCCCAAATAAATAATTGGACACACCCTAAAGAAATAACTGGACACACCCTAAAGAAATAATTGGACACACCCTAAATAAATAACTGGACACACCCTAAAGAAATAACTGGACACACCCCAAATAAATAATTGGACACACCCTAAAGAAATAACTGGACACACCACAAATAAATAATTGGACACACCCTAAAGAAATAACTAGACACACCCTAAAGAAATAATTGGACACAGCCCAAAAAAAAAATTGGACACACTCTAAAGAAATAATTGGACACACCCCAAAAAAATAATTGGACACACCCTAAAGAAATAACTGGACACACCCTAAAGAAATAATTGGACACACCCTAAAGAAATAACTGGACACACCCCAAAAAAATAATTGGACACACCCTAAAGAAATAATTGGACACACCCTAAAGAAATAACTGGACACACCCTAAAGAACTAATTGGACACACCCTAAAGAAATAACTGGACACACCCTAAATAAATAATTGGACACACCCTAAAGAACTAATTGGACACACCCCAAAGAAATAACTGGACACACCCTAAAGAAATAATTGGACACACCATAAAGAAATAACTGGACACACCCTAAAGAAATAATTGGACACACCCTAAAGAAATAATTGGACACACCCTAAAGAACTAATTTGACACACCCCAAAGAACTAATTGGACACACCCTAAAGAAATAACTGGAAACACCCCAAAGAAATAATTGGACACACCCTAAAGAACTAACTGGACACACCCTAAATAACTAATTGGGCACACCCTAAAGAAATAATTAGACACACCCCAAAGAAATAACTGGACACAGCCTAAAGAAATAATTAGACACACCCCAAAGAAATAACTGGACACACCCTAAAGAAATGACTGGACACACCCTGAAGAAATAATTGGACACACCCCAAATAAATAATTGGACACACCCTAAAGAAATAACTGGACACACCCCAAAAAAATAATTGGACACACCCTAAAGAAATAATTGGACACACCCTAAAGAACTAATTGGACACACCCCAAAGAAATAACTGGACACACCCTTAAGAAATAATTGGAAGTTATTGGGTTAATGGTCGGGAAATGAACTGAAAAACTGGTAGAATTAGTTGATATTTTTCATTGTTTTTACGCATTTCCTTGAAACCGCACTGAATTATTTAAAGGAATGTCATCCTCACACATCTACTATCCTAGTATACATGGATATATGATGTCACTACACCAAGAAATATAGCTGTGGCTAAGAGGAAGGTGATCCAGAAAAAAGTCAAAGAAGAGGAGGACCCAGAGAATAGAGGAGGAGCACCGATAGAATAGAGGAGGAGCACCCAGAGAATAGAGGAGGAGCATCCAGAGAATAGAGGAGGAGGCCCCAGAGAATAGAGGAGGAGCATCCAGAGAATAGAGGAGGACCCAGAGAATGGAGGAGGAGGACCCAGAGAATAGAGGAGGAGGACCCAGAGAATAGAGGAGGGGGACCCAGAGAATAGAGGAGGAGCGGAGGACCCAGAGAATGGAGGAGGAGCACCCAGAGAATAGAGGAGGAGCACCCAGAGAATAGAGGAGGAGGACCCAGAGAATAGAGGAGGAGCATCCAGAGAATAGAGGAGGAGGACCCAGAGAATAGAGGAGGAGCATCCAGAGAATAGAGGAGGAGCATCCAGAGAATAGAGGAGGACCCAGGCAATAGAGGTGGAGGACCCAGAGAATAGAGGAGGATCACCCAGAGAATAGAGAGGAGCAACCAGGTAATAGAGGAGGAGCACCCAGAGAACAGAGGAGGACCCAGAGAATAGAGGAGGACCAAGAGAATAGAGGACGAGCATCCAGAGAATAAAGGAGGAGCACCCAGATAAATGAGGAGGAGCAGCCAGAGAATAGAGGAGGACAAAGAGAATAGAGGGGGGATCCAGAAAATAAAGGAGGAAGGGCCAGAAAATAGGTGAAGAGAACCCAGAGAATAGATGAAGAGGACCCTGGGAATAGGTGATGAGGAAGAGAATCCAGAGAAGTCTAAGAGGAGGAGGACCCAGGGAATAGGTGAAGAGGACCCATGGAAAAGTCTAGGGGAGCCCTTTCTCAACCTTTTTACCATAGAGGAACCCTTGAAAAATGTAGGTCTCATGGAACCGCTGCTAAAACAAATTCATCAGGAGTCAGTGGGAAAAATTCCCCTTACATTGGTGGTCAGAAGAAAGCCCTACAGTGGTGGTCAAAATGCCACCACTAAAGATGATTGGTGTCATGCCTCTGACTGGGACAAGTGGTGTTGGCCCTGCAACTATGTGGGAATAAACAAAGGGGTGGTCAATCAACCACAGCACAAGGAACCCCCTAGTAACTTCTGGAGGAACCCCAGGGTTCTACAAAACCCTGGTTGAGAATGGCTGGTCTAATAGGAAGAGGACCCAGAGAACAGAGAATAGATGACTAGGAAGAGGACCCACAGAAAAGTCTAAAAGAAAAACCCAGAGAACCAATGACTAGGAAGAGATCCCAGAGAAAAGTCTAAAAGGAGGATCCAGAGAACCGAGAACAGATGAAGACGAAGATAACCCAGAGAATAAGAGAAGATGGCCCCGGGAATAGGAGAAAAAAGAGGACCCAGAAAACAGGGAAAGAGTAAGGGGACCCAGAGAATAGGAGAAGAGAAAGGGGACCCAGAGTATAGGAGATAAGGAAGAGGACCCAGAGTATAGGAGAAGAGGAAGGGGACCCAGAGTAAAGGGGAAGAGGAAGGGAACCCAGAGTATAGGAGATAAGGAAGGGGACCCGGAGTATAGGAGAAGAGGAAGAGGACCCAGCGAATAGAAAAAGAGGAAGGAGACCCGGAGTATAGGAGAAGAGGAAGAGGACCCGGAGTATAGGAGAAGAGAAAGGGAACCCAGAGTATAGGAGAAGAGGAAGGGAACCCAGAGTATAAGAGAAGAGGTAGAGGACCCGGAGTATAGGAGAAGAGGAAGGGAACCCAGAGAAGAGGAAGGGGACCTGGAGAATAGCAGAAGAGGAGAAGAGGACCCGGAGTATAGGAGAAGAGGAAGGGAACCCAGAGTATAGGAGATAAGGTAGAGGACCCGGAGTATAGGAGAAGAGGAAGGGGACCCAGAGAATAGAAGAAGAGGAAGGGGACCCGGAGTATAGGAGAAGAGGAGGAGGACCCGGAGTATAGTAGAAGAGGAAGGGGACCCAGAGTATAGGAGAAGAGGAAGGGAACCCAGAGTATAAGAGATAAGGTAGAGGACCCGGAGTATAGGAGAAGAGGAAGGGAACCCAGAGAATAGAAGAAGAGGAAGGAGACCCGGAGTATAGGAGAAGAGGACCCGGAGTATAGGAGAAGAGGAAGGGAACCCAGAGTATAAGAGATAAGGTAGAGGACCCGGAGTATAGGAGAAGAGGAAGGGGACCCAGAGAATAGAAGAAGAGGAAGGGGACCCGGAGTATAGGAGAAGAGGAGAAGGACCCGGAGTATAGTAGAAGAGGAAGGGGACCCAGAGTAAAGGGGAAGACGAAGATAACCAAGAGTATAAGAGAAGAGGAAGATAACCAAGAGTATAAGAGAAGAGGAAGGGGACCCAGAGTACAGGAGAATAGGAAGGAGACCCAGAGTACAGGAGAAAAGGAAGGGGACCCAGAGTACAGGAGAAGAGGAAGGAGACCCAGAGTATAGGAGAAAAGGAAGGAGACCCAGAGTACAGGAGAAGAGGAAGGAGACCCAGAGTACAGGAGAAAAGGAAGGGGACCCAGAGTACAGGAGAAAAGGAAGGAGACCCAGAGTACAGGAGAAGAGGAAGGAGACCCAGAGTACAGGAGAAAAGGAAGGAGACCCAGAGTACAGGAGAATAGGAAGGAGACCCAGAGTACAGGAGAAGAGGAAGGGGACCCAGAGTACAGGAGAAGAGGAAGGGGACCCAGAGTACAGGAGAAGAGGAAGGGGACCCAGAGTATAGGAGAAAAGGAAGGAGACCCAGAGTACAGGAGAATAGGAAGGAGACCCAGAGTACAGGAGAATAGGAAGGAGACCCAGAGTACAGGAGAAAAGGAAGGGGACCCAGAGTACAGGAGAAGAGGAAGGAGACCCAGAGTATAGGAGAAAAGGAAGGAGACCCAGAGTACAGGAGAATAGGAAGGAGACCCAGAGTACAGGAGAAGAGGAAGGGAACCCAGAGTACAGGAGAAGAGGAAGGGGACCCAGAGTACAGGAGAAGAGGAAGGAGACCCAGAGTATAGGAGAATAGGAAGGAGACCCAGAGTACAGGAGAAAAGGAAGGGGACCCAGAGTACAGGAGAAGAGAAAGGAGACCCAGAGTATAGGAGAATAGGAAGGAGACCCAGAGTACAGGAGAATAGGAAGGAGACCCAGAGTATAGGAGAAGAGGAAGGAGACCCAGAGTACAGGAGAAAAGGAAGGAGACCCAGAGTACAGGAGAATAGGAAGGAGACCCAGAGTACAGGAGAAGAGGAAGGGGACCCAGAGTATAGGAGAAGAGAAAGGAGACCCAGAGTATAGGAGAAAAGGAAGGAGACCCAGAGTATAGGAGAAAAGGAAGGGGACCCAGAGTATAGGAGAATAGTAAGGGGACCCAGAGTACAGGAGAAGAGAAAGTAGACCCAGAGTATAGGAGAAAAGGAAGGGGACCCAGAGTATAGGAGAATAGTAAGGGGACCCAGAGTACAGGAGAAGAGAAAGTAGACCCAGAGTATAGGAGAAAAGGAAGGGGACTCAGAGTACAGGAGAATAGGAAGGAGACCCAGAGTATAGGAGAATAGTAAGGGGACCCAGAGTATAGGAGAATAGTAAGGGGACCCAGAGTATAGGAGAATAGGAAGGAGACCCAGAAAATCTGCACAGAGGATGGAAACTCAGAAACTAGTGGAAGGGACAGCAGACCCAGAGAACAGGTGAAGAAGAGAATCCAGCATGTCACTGGAAACGGGTGATTGTAAAGGAAAAAAAAGTCTCTAGGGTGGGGGTTGGGGTGTTTCCAGGGGCCTCTGGGGTAGGGGGTTGGAGCCTGGAGTTGGGAAGTTTGCCACTCTCTCAGTTTTGGGCAGACTAACACTTTTAAGCCCTGTTCTGCTTTTTCATTAGACTGCAGCTCTTCTTTTGTCAGCAGTGCTCTTCAGACTGACAGCGCGCCTCTGAGCTCACCATCACAGATCCCATCTCCCACCATCACAGATCCCATCTCCCACCATCACAGATCCCATCTCCCACCATCACAGATCTCATCTCCCACCATCACAGATCCCATCTCCCACCATCACAGATCTCATCTCCCACCATTACAGATCCCATCTCCCACCATCACAGATCCCATCTCCCACCATCACAGATCCCATCTCCCACCATCACAGATCCCATCTCCCACCATCACAGATCTCATCTCCCACCATCACAGATCCCATCTCCCACCATCACAGATCTCATCTCCCACCATCACAGATCCCATCTCCCACCATCACAGATCCCATCTCCCACCATCACAGATCCCATCTCCCACCATCACAGATCTCATCTCCCACCACCTTTTACATTAACCTCTGTTGCTTATTCAGATCATCTTCTGCCATATTTCCTGGCTTCCCTAGCGGCAGAAATGAGCTCGGCCCCCCGGGTGTCAACAGGAACTGGCCGCTTAACTCCTTGCCACCTAGGGGGGCATTGGGATGCTGCGCACTCCTCTCGGCTGGCCATCTTTAGCATGCTGGTCCAGTCCACTTACGTATGCAATTAATTACAGCCCGGGCTCTGCAGTCATTAGGGCTGTGTGAGCAGATAGATTCATCTTTGTCTCTTGTGAAGCGGTGGCAGCGCGCCCAGGATTCTTGCAAGGCCTGCCACCCAGCCCTACCCCTCGTGTGACACAGCGCTGAATGGGCCAAGACTGACAGGGCTTTTAGCCGTGCCATTGGTCAGTGTCACCGCTCATCGCCTTGGCGCAACAAGACCCAGGAAGGTTAATAGAAGCACATCGCTAGCACGCGGCGCCAATGGCGGGGGCCAACCTCTGCCGTGACCCCCCCTTGCTTGTAAACGGCCTTTATATTAACTTATCGGAGCCGTCAAATAAAAAAAAAAAAAGAGCATAACCGTAAAACCCAGAATCCTCCACCGTCCCCGCGCCTATCTCCGGAGAGGCTATTACGGAAAACGTGATTATCATCTGCCTTCAGATAATCCCCATTAAGTGGCTGCTTATCAACCTAATTTCTCCGGAGCCACAGACGTGCGCGTTAAGAGGTTTTAAGATCCTTTTCAATTTGCTGAACGATCAGAAATGAAAATGGGAAACAGCAAGGGAGGTCGCCGCAGCGTTTAACCTCCAAATATGTTATTGTTAGCTGGCGTTTTCTCGCCAGATGCAACGCGTCGCAGGGTTAGGAAAACCGCCATAAAGGCTCCATAAAGAGGAGCGAAGCGTTAACTACAAACTCCATGCAGACATAGAAAGACCACTTGATGCAGCAGCTGTGCGTTCCTTACAACCAATCAAATGTATCTTATATACCGCTCACTAGACATGCGCACAACAAAAAAATTTGTTTATTTTCGTTTCGTTTTTTTACGTTTCCGGAAAAAATTTGTTTATTTTCGTTTCGTTTTTTCGTTTCCGGAAAAAATTTGTTTATTTTCGTTTCGTTTTTTTCGTTTCCGGAAAAAATTTGTTTATTTTCGTTTTCGTTTTTTTCGTTTCCGGAAAAAAATTGTTTATTTTCGTTTAGTTTTTTTCGTTTCCGGAAAAAATTTGTTTATTTTCGTTTCGTTTTTTTCGTTTCCGAAAAAATTGTTTTTTTTCGTTTCGTTTTTTTTTTCATTTGGAAAAAAATTTGTTTTTTGTCGTTTCGTTTTTTTTCGTTTCCGGAAAAAATTTGTTTTTTTCGTTTTATTTTTTTTCGTTTCCGAAAAAAAATTGTTTTTTTCGTTTCGTTTTTTTCGTTTCCGGAAATTTTTTTTTATTTTCGTTTCGTTTTTTTTTCGTTTCCGTTGATTCGTAACAATTCGTACATTCGTAAGTCGTCTGTGTTCGTAACGATTCGTAACGATTCGTACATTCGTAAGAGTTATTTTTTCATTGATTAGTTTTTCGTTAGTTTAATTTTCGGACGCATTTGTATTTATTCGTACAATCGTAACATTCATAACATTCGTATATTCGTAATCGGAGCATAATTCATAATTGTATGTAAGCTGTTATTACATTTTAATAATTTACGAAACGAAAAAAAAAAGTTACGAATCGAAAAAAAAGTTACGAATGTACTATTTTTTTTTGTTCAATCCATTCATTACGAATCAAAAAAAAAAGTTACGAATCGAAAAAAAAGTTACGAATCGAAAAAAATAGTTACGAATCGAAAAAATTACGAATTTACTTTTTTTTTTTGTTCAATCCATTCATTACGAATCAAAAAAAAAAAAAAAGTTACGAATCGAAAAAAAAGTTACGAATCGAAAAAAAAAAAAGTTACGAATCGGAAAAAAAATTTACGAATGTACTATTTTTTTTTTGTTCAATCCATTCATTACGATTCAAAAAAAAAAAAAAGTTACGAATCGAAAAAAAAGTTACGAATCGAAAAAAAAAAGTTACGAATCGGAAAAAAAAGTTACGAATGTACTATTTTTTTTTGTTCAATCCATTCATTACGATTCAAAAAAAAAAAAATAGTTAAAAAAAAAAAAAGTTACGAATCGAAAAAAAATAGTTACGAATCGAAAAAAAATTACGAATGTACTATTTTTTTTGTTCAATCCATTCATTACGAATCAAAAAAAAAAGTTACGAATCGAAAAAAAAGTTACGAATCGAAAAAAAAAAAAGTTACGAATCGAAAAAAAATAGTTACGAATCGAAAAAAAAGTTACGAATGTACTATTTTTTTTGTTCAATCCATTCATTACGAATCGAAAAAAAAAAGTTACGAATCGAAAAAAAAAAAGTTACGAATCGAAAAAAAATCGTTACGAATCAAAAAAAAAGTTACGAATGTAAAAAAGTTACGAATGTACGATTTTTTTTGTTCAATCCATTCATTACGAATCGAAAAAAAAAAAGTTCCGAATCGAAAAAAAAAAAGTTACGAATCGGAAAAAAAAGTTACGAATGTACGAATTTTTTTGTTCAATCCATTCGAAGCACGTTAGCAGCGCCATTGTAAGGGACACGGAAAATTACCAATTCAACAAAAAAAAAAAAGTTACGAATGTACGAATTTTTTCATTCGTTTTCGTTTTTCGGATTCTCTTCATTAGTACATTCGTTGTTTCTAATTAGTTTTTTTCGGATTTTCGTTGTTTTTTTCGGATTCGTTCGATTCGAATGATTCGTTAATTCGGATTCGTACGAAAACGAATGAACGAAAATACCGAAGAAAAAACGAAAAACAAAAAAAAACGAAACGAATTGCACATGTCTACCGCTCACCCATAAGCACCTACAACTGTCCTTATATCAGCTTCCCCGCTATCCCAGCAGGAGAGGAAGGGGGGCAAGAGAGAGTCTGCGAATAAGAATTTCTTCCGAGCGGAATGTCTTCTCTTTTTAGTAACTTGTTTAAAGCTGAACTCCGCAAATTAGACAAGATCCACCCTGCAGTTCTCCGCAAACCGCCCCCCCCCTCCCCCAAACCCCACGCCCCGCAAAAGTTAACCCTTTTGCTGCCAAAGCATTTTTTTGCACAAATTAAAAAAAAAGAATAATATAGGCCCAAAGGATTATATAAAACCCCCAAACATGGGAATTAGACCCTTGCAGTAGCCCCCCCCCCCCCCCTCGAAGTACAGTATCTATTTACATTCCTGTGTTTGTGAATGTGGGGGCTCAAAAAGTTTTTGGGGGGATTTTCTTCACTAACTAAAATTCCCTTATGTGATGCCTGGTAATGATAGGTCCTCCGTAATGAGACATCGGGGGCCTGGAAGATCCCCGATGTCTCAGCTGTCCTCCAGGGAAACCGATGGAGTGCAGATCAGGTTCCATTCGTTTCTTCTAGACATGTGCACAACAAAAAAAATTTGTTTATTTTCGTTTCATTTTTTTCGTTTCCGACATTTTTTTTTTTTTTTTTTTCGTTTTTTTCGTTTCCGTTGATTCGTAACGATTCGTACATCCGTAAGTCGTCGGTGTTCGTATTCGTAACGATTCGTACATTCGTAAGAGTTATTTTTTCGTTGATTCGTTTTTTCGTTAGTTTAATTTCCGCTTATTCGAAATTCGGACGCATTCGTATTTATTCGTACATTCGTAACATTCGTAGATTCGTAATCGGAGCATAGTTCATAATGTTATGTAATGTGTATGCTATTATTACATTTTAAGAGACGCGGAAAATTACGTATCGAAAAAAAAAGTTACGAATCGAAAAAAAAAGTTACGAATGTACGAATTTTTTCGTTCAATCCATTCGAAGCACGTTAAGCAGCGCCATTGTAAGAGACGCGGAAAATTACTAATCGAAAGAGAAAAAAAAAAAGTTACGAATGTACGAATTTTTTCGTTCAATCCATTAGAAGCACGTTAAGCAGCGCCATTGTAAGGGACACGGAAAATTACCAATTCAACAAAAAAAAAAAAAAAAAGTTACGAATGTACTAATTTTTTCGTTCATTTTCGTTGTTCCTGTTTTCGTTTTTCGGATTTTCTTCATTCGTACATTCGTTGTTTCTAATTTGTTTTTTTCGGATTTTCATTGTTTTTCGGATTCGTTCGATTCGAACGATTCGTTCATTCGTACGAGAACGAACGAACGAAAATAACGAAAAAAAAACGAAAAACACATGTCTAGTTTCTTCCCATACTGGCCGGGTAAAGTGACAGCGGGACCCGGAAGTGAGGTTTTACACATTACTTCGGGGTCATTAGCCAGAAGGGGAGAGCAGGGAACTGAAGTTTGCTGATCTCCCTTCCTTCTACTTGGTGGCGCCTGCCATGGTGGTCCAGGATCCAACATGGCAGGAGAGTATGTGTGTGTGTGTGTGGGGGGGGGGGCGTATGTGTGTGTGTGTGTGGGGTGTAAATTTGTGGGTGTGGTCAGTAAAATGTCCCCAGACTTCATTTTGAAAGTCTGATCACCTTAGTTTCATCCATAGCCGCATGCTGGCCTCCTCCATGTACAGTGTAGAGTTGTTAGCCCTGCACTCTACGGGATGAGGCCAAAGGACCACCCAAATCTTGACCCTTCCATCAGAAGAAGATAGTGGCGGAGCCTGCCGGGGTGGGGTAAGTAATACATCAGATGGAGTAAAAAATACCCCATCATTAGTGTCAGTGGGAGGAATAGTGCCCCATCGTTGGTATCAGTAGGAGGAATAGTGCCCCATCATTATGGTGTCAGTGGGAGGAATAGTGCCCCATCATTGGTGTCAGTGGGAGAATAATGCCCCATCATTGGTATCAGTGGGGGAATAGTGTCCCATCATTGGTATCAGTGGGAGGAATAGTGCCCCATCATTGGTGTCAGTGGGAGAAATAGTGTCCCATCATTAGTGTCAGTGGGAGGAATAGTGCCCCATCATTGGTGTCAGTGAGAGGAATAGTGTCCTATCGTTGGTATCAGTAGGAGGAATAGTGCCCCATTATGGTGTCAGTGGGAGGAATAGTGCCCCATCATTGGTGTCAGTGGGAGGAATAATGCCCCAACATTGGTATCAGTGGAGGAATAGTGTCCCATCATTGGTGTCAGTGAAAGGAATAGTGCCCCATCATTGGTATCAGTGGGGGGAATAGTGCCCCATCATTGGTGTCAGTGGGAGGAATAGTGTCCCATCATTGGTATCAGTGGGAGGAATAGTGCCCCATCATTGGTATCAGTGGGAGGAATAGTGCCCCATCATTGGTATCAGTGGGAGGAATAGTGCCCCATCATTGTTATCAGTGGAAGGAATAGTGCCCCATCATTTATGACAGTTGGAGGAATAGTGCCCCATTATTTGTGTCAGTGGGAAAAATTGTGCCCCATCATTGGTGTCAGTGGGAGGAATAGTGTCCTATTGTTGGTGTCAGTGAGAGGAATAGTGCCCATCATTAATATTAGGCGGAGAGATAGTGTCCCATTGTTGGTGTCAGTGGCAGGAACTAAACCTCACTGTTGACGGTAGGTGGAATAATGCCCCAAGGGCCAGAGTAAAGCAAAGGGCCGCATCTTGCCCCAGGGGGTGCAGTTTGGAGACCAATGGTCTAAGGTGTTGGTTAATGTCAGAGCTTATACAGAAGAATGATGTCACCCCCCCATGTGACAGCGTCAATGCTTAGTGATTGGCCATTCAAGCCTGAGCATTGATACATGGGGTGGGTTCACATGCTCCCCATACCTGGGAGACTTGTTCCTTTAGCTAGGACTTATGCCAAGGTCAGCTTGTGGGGAAGGTCAGCTTGTGGGGGAAGGTCAGCTTGTGGGGGAAGGTCAGCTTGTGGGGAAGGTCAGCTTGTGGGGAAGGTCAGCCTGTGGGGAAGGTCAGCTTGTGGGGAAGGTCAGCTTGTGGGGGAAGGTCAGCTTGTGGGGAAGGTCAGCTTGTGGGGAAGGTCAGCTTGTGGGGGAAGGTCAGCTTGTGGGGAAGGTCAGCTTGTGGGGAAGGTCAGCTTGTGGGGGAAGGTCAGCTTGTGGGGGAAGGTCAGCTTGTGGGGAAGGTCAGCTTGTGGGGAAGGTCAGCTTGTGGGGAAGGTCAGCCTGTGGGGAAGGTCAGCTTGTGGGGAAGGTCAGCTTGTGGGGGAAGGTCAGCTTGTGGGGAAGGTCAGCTTGTGGGGAAGGTCAGCCTGTGGGGAAGGTCAGCTTGTGGGGAAGGTCAGCTTGTGGGGAAGGTCAGCTTGTGGGGGAAGGTCAGCTTGTGGGGAAGGACAGCTTGTGGGGAAGGTCAGCTTGTGGGGAAGGTCAGCTTGTGGGGAAGGTCAGCTTGTGGGGAAGGTCAGCTTGTGGGGGAAGGTCAGCTTGTGGGGAAGGTCAGCTTGTGGGGAAGGTCAGCTTGTGGGGAAGGTCAGCCTGTGGGGAAGGTCAGCCTGTGGGGAAGGTCAGCTTGTGGGGAAGGTCAGCTTGTGGGGAAGGTCAGCTTGTGGGGAAGGTCAGCTTGTGGGGAAGGTCAGCTTGTGGGGAAGGTCAGCTTGTGGGGAAGGTCAGCTTGTGGGGACGGTCAGCTTGTGGGGAAGGTCAGCTTGTGGGGAAGGTCAGCTTGTGGGGAAGGTCAGCTTGTGGGGAAGGTCAGCTTGTGGGGAAGGTCAGCTTGTGGGGAAGGTCAGCTTGTGGGGAAGGTCAGCTTGTGGGGAAGTTCAGCTTGTGGGGAAGGTCAGCTTGTGGGGAAGGTCAGCTTGTGGGGAAGGTCAGCTTGTGGGGAAGTTCAGCTTGTGGGGAAGGTCAGCTTGTGGGGAAGGTCAGCTTGTGGGGAAGGTCAGCTTGTGGGGAAGGTCAGCTTGTGGGGAAGGTCAGCTTGTGGGGAAGGTCAGCTTGTGGGGAAGGTCAGCTTGTGGGGGAAGTTCAGCTTGTGGGGAAGGTCAGCTTGTGGGGAAGGTCAGCTTGTGGGGAAGGTCAGCTTGTGGGGGAAGGTCAGCTTGTGGGGAAGGTCAGCTTGTGGGGAAGGTCTAGGCTGAAGGCAAGGCCTCCTCATCCTGAATGACCAAGGTGACAGGGTCTCTTTAGTAATACATAAATGTACAGTACATGTAAAACACCGAAGCTATACAAGAAAACGGAGGCTTTGGGAATATGAACACTCATCGGTTATCTATATATATATATATATATACTGTATATATAAGCATTACAAGTCTAAACCTCGTAAACAAGAAGACAATAACATTTGAAGGAACGGATGTGAGAGACGGGAGCCCCATAGACGACACGTATTAGATCCTCTCCGGTGACGTTTCCCTTACACAGCAGCTGTGATCTCCGGTGAGGGAGGAGTCAGAGTGACATTGACCTTCACAAGAGCACTTCGCCGTGACTCGGGAATTACACCAATTTCGGGGGATGGGTTATAAGCGGCAGGGAAAGAAATCATTTCTTAAAGCTGAACTCCAGGAGAAGGAAATCTTCTCTAATTCCCCCCGTCGTGTGTCTTCTTCATGGAACCTCGGGAGCTTTGTGTATTTCTCCCAGATCTCTGCGGTGATCCAGTGTGAGACTTCCGGTAATAAAGACCGCTCACTGCTGATCTCTCTCCTTGTGCAGGGGGACTGGTCTGCTCTCCTCCCCCTCCTGTAGTGGGCGGAGCCTGCTGTGCCTCTCCTACAGCTCTGCTCTCTCTCTCTCCATGTGCAGAGTGACTGGTCTGGTCTCCGCCCCCTCCTGTAGTGGGTGGAGCCTGCTGTGCCCCTCCCACAGCTCTGCTCTCTCTCCTTGTGCAGGGTGACTGGTCTGCTCTCCGCCACCTCCTGTAGTGGGCGGAGCCTGCTGTGCCCCTCCTACAGCTCTGCTCTCTCTCTCCTTGTGCAGGGTGACTGGTCTGCTCTCCGCCCCCTCCTGTAGTGGGCGGAGCCTGCTGTGCCTCTCCTACAGCTCTGCTCTCTCTCTCCTTGTGCAGGGTGACTGGTCTGGTCTCCGCCCCCCCTCCTGTAGTGGGTGGAGCCTGCTGTGCCCCTTCCACAGCTCTGCTCTCTCTCTCCTTGTGCAGGGTGACTGGTCTGCTCTCCTCCCCCTCCTGTAGTGGGCGGAGCCTGCTGTGCCCCTCCTACCCCTTTCACACTGGGGCGGTGGGGGCGTCGGCGGTAAAGCAGTGCTATATTTAGCGCTGCTTTACCGTCATTTTAGCCGCGGTATTCGGCTACTAGCAGGGTGGTTGTAACCCCCACTAGCGGCCGAAAAAGGGTTAAAATCCCCCGCAAAGCGCCGCTACAGCCACGGTACAGCCACGGTATTGCCGCGCTGTCCCATTGATTTCAATGGGAAGGAGCGGTATAGGAGCGGTGAATACACGGCTCCTTCACCGCTCCAAAGATGCAGCTAGCAGGACTTTTTTTACCGTCCTGCTAGCGCACCGCTCCAGTGTGGAAGCCCGCCGACTTTCACACTGGAGTGAAAGGACCCGCTTTTTTCAGGCACTATACAGGCGCTATTTTTAGTCCGTCAGAGCTTTTTCTGGCGAGAATTCCGATCCTGTGTACGCGGCATAAGTCTTTGCACACCTTTTGTTTTTCGTGCATCTGGAATATAATAATTTTAACTACCGCATTTATCGGCGTTTAACACGCACCTTTTCCCCCTTAAAATCGGGGGAAAGTCGTGGGTGCGTGTTATACGCCGATACCCCCCCCCCAAAAAGTGACAAAAATAGAAAAATATCGAGCGCCGGCGAAAAAAAACTAAGCGCCGCCGGAAAAGACCAAAGTGCCGCCGGAAAAGACCGAGCCGACTGTTCGGCTCCGCTCGTAGTCCCGCCTCCCTGCGCTCGCTCCGGAAACAGCAGGGAGGCGGGACCGCGAGTGGAGCCGAACAGTCGGCTCGGTCTTTTCCGGCGGCGCTGCGGCCTTTTTCGGCGGCGATACGGCCTTTTTCGGCGGCGCACGCGCAGTCTGTCTCGGCGGCGGGAAATTTAAATGCGGGCAAGGCTGCAAATGACGCTGGCAAGCTACAATGACACTGGGCAAGGCTGCAAATGACGCTGGGCAAGCTGTAATGACGCTGGGCAAGGCTGCAATGACACTGGGCAAGCTGCAATGACGCTGGGCAAGCTGCAAATGACGCTGGGCAAGGATGTAATGACACTGGGCAAGCTGCAATGACGCTGGGCAAGCTACAATGACGCTGGGCAAGCTGCAATGACGCTGGGCAAGCTGCAATGACACTGGGCAAGCTGCAATGACTCTGGGCAAGCTACAATGACGCTGGGCAAGGCTGCAATGACGCTGGGCAAGCTACAATGACGCTGGGCAAGCTGCAATGACGCTGGGCAAGCTGCAATGACGCTGGGCAAGCTACAATGACGCTGGGCAAGCTGCAATGACGCTGGGCAAGCTACAATGACGCTGGGCAAGGCTGCAATGACGCTGGGCAAGCTACAATGACGCTGGGCAAGCTGCAATGACACTGGGCAAGCTGCAATGACGCTGGGCAAGCTACAATGACGCTGGGCAAGGCTGCAATGACGCTGGGCAAGCTACAATGACGCTGGGCAAGCTGCAATGACGCTGGGCAAGCTACAATGACGCTGGGCAAGCTGCAATGACGCTTAAATGTAAGTTTTTTTTTTCCCTAAACTTCCCTCCTAAAACTTTTTTTCCTTAAAATGCCCTCCTAAACTCGGGGTGCGTGTTATACGCCGATAAATACGGTAATCCCCCATTCACACTTGGTGGTTTTAAACAGCAAACAATTGCGAACAATCGTGGCAAAAAACACGCCTTTAAAAATCACATGAAGCTTGTCACCCAAAAAGGACCAGGTGACAAAAGCGCACAGGGCAGTGTTATATCGCCCGCACAAAATTGCGAGCTCGTTTTCCCGCTACGCGAAGTGTGAATGGGGCCTTAATGTTCAATAGGGCTTTAAATTATCTGCTTTTTCAACTTTTTCTAAAACTGACAGGTCCTCTTTAACAGAAAAATTTAAAAAAAGAACATAAAAATTGGAAGGAAAATCATTTTTTTTTTTTTTTTCCTGGTGAATTTTCAGCTTTTCCCGCCAGCAAAACTTTGCAGCGAAAAAAATAAATCAATTTATAGAAAGTGGAAATCAGCATAATTATCTTTGTTTTACATGCAAAGCGCTCTGGCATAATCTGCGGTTCACCAGAATAACACGGATATTTAATTAATATGATTAATCGCTGTTGCGGGGGAGAGGTGACGCGCTGCCAGGCGGTGAAGGTAGAACGGGTCTATCGCTGGGGATTTTGCGACTGCTCCGTACATGCGGCGAGAGAAATGGATGGAAAATTCGGATCATAATTCACGAAGGCTTTGAGCAAACGGCGAGCGAGATTACGGGGGAATTAGCCCCCCGATTACCGTGGAGAGGAGGAACAAATTAGATACCTAAAAACAGAAACGGCGCAACCTATGGGGCCCTACGGGGCCCAAGCCCCAAGATCCTTTCCTGGCACCTTCAGATGCCCAGAATTGCGCTTCTTTGCATTGTTTGGCTTGTAGGCCCCGCCATGTTTGCTCGTTCCATGCTCAGGTTCTGCTCCTTACTTTTCAGGCCGACACACTGCTTGTGCTTTTACGGCAGGGATGTCTTAATGCACGGGCACTGCCCAGGTGCCCCAGATGCATGGGGGCCCCCCCCATGATAATCTTTCATTACATCATACTTGCCAACTGTCCCGACGTTTTTTACTAAGCTGTTCCGGGCAGGGTCCCAGAAGCTGTACTGTGCCCTCTTGATTCTACTATTGTGCCCTCTTGGCTCCCCCTGCACTGTGCCCCAGGGGCCCCAGGTGCATGGGGGCCCCCATGATAATCTCGCATTACATTATACTTGCCAACTGTCCTGGATTTGACGGGACAGTCACGTTTTTTACTAAGCTGTTCCAGGCAGGGTCCCAGAAGCTGTACTGTGCCCTCCTGATTCTAGTATTGTGCCCTCTTGGCTCCCCCTGCACTGTGCCCCAGGGGCCCCAGGTGCATGGGGGCCCCCATGATAATCTTGCATTACATCATACTTGCCAACTGTCCCGAATTTGCCGGGACAGTCCCGCTTTTTACTAAGCTGTTCCGGGCAAGGTCCCAGAAGCTGTACAGTGCCCTCTTGATTCTACTATTGTGCCCTCTTGGCTCCCCCTGCACTGTGCCCCAGGGGCCCCAGGTGCATGGAGATGCCCATGATAATCTTGCATTACATCATACTTGCCAACTGTCCCGAATTTCCCGGGACAGTCACGCTTTTTACTAAGCTGTTCCGAACAGGGTCCCAGAAGCTGTACTGTGCCCTCCTGATTCTACTATTGTGCCCTCTTGGCTCCCCCTGCACTGTGCCCCAGGGGCCCCAGGTGCATGGAGATCCCCATGATAATCTTGCATTACATCATACTTGCCAACTGCCCCGGATTTGCCGGGACAGTCACGCTTTTTACTAAGCTGTTCCGGGCAGGGTCCCAGAAGCTGTACTGTGCCCTCTTGATTCTACTATTGTGCCCTCTTGGCTCCCCCTGCACTGTGCCCCAGGGGCCCCAGGTGCATGGGTGCCCCCATGATAATCTTGCATTACATCATACTTGCCAACTGTCCCGGATTTGCCGGGACAGTCACGTTTTTTACTAAGCTGTTCCGGGCAGGGTCCCAGAAGCGGTACTGTGCCCTTCTGATTCTAGTATTGTGCCCTCTTGGCTCCCCCTGCACTGTGCCCCAGGGGCCCCAGGTGCATGGGGGCCCCCTGATAATCTTGCATTACATCATACTTGCCAACTGTCCCGGATTGGCCGGGACAGTCACACTTTTTACTAAGCTGTTCCGGACAGCATCCCAGAACTTGCACTGTGCCCTCCTGATTCTAGTATTGTGCCCTCATGGCTTCCCCTGCACTGTGCCCTTCCCCCACCCCTCCCCCTGTACTGTGCCTTTTGTGCTGATTAGTCTTCGATTCATGACATGTTTTCTTATTGTTTAAAATCAATTTTATTGAAAGTCCTAATGATTATATATTTAATTCTATCAACTATTTAATTATTGAGGGTAGGTGTGTAAATTGGAGCAGATGGTAGAGCCGGCTAATTAGCCACTGGAATGCTTTCAGAAGTAGCGGGGGGGGCTCCCCCTCCCCTCCCACAGCTCGCCAGTGTTTCTTGGGCTTACCGTTCTTACTGGTGAGCCCGGGAAACAATCCGACGGTTCACGCAGCTGGCCATAGAGGTTGCCAGAGACCAGATCATCTCTGATCACCTCTATGATCTAGTGGGATCAGAGCAACGTCATGACATCACTTTCCGTCTAGGGAGGAAGTAAACTATTTTTGTTAAGCAAAAGATTATATATTTTTTGTATCTTTTGCTTTCAAAAACAGAGGAGAGATCTGGGGACTTATAGATCCCAGATCTTTCCATAAAGAGGACCTGTCATTCGTTATTTCTATTACAAGGGATGTTTACATCTTCCATTGTAGGGCCTGGATGCTTGTGACATCATTGACCTGATATGACCACATGGCCATATTGAATTAATGTCATAGTAGGTCACTTGGCCATACTAGGTCAATGTCATATTAGGTAACATGGTCATATTAGGTGACCATATTGGGCCACATGGCCATATTAGGTCATTGTTACATATGGCCACATGGCCACACTAGGCCAATGTCATATTAGGTCTCATATAAGGTCAATGTCATATTGGGCCATATGGTCATATTGAGTCAATCTCATATTAGGCCACGGGGCCATACTAGGTCAAAGTCATAATAGGTCACATGGCCATATTAGGTGGCCGTATTAGGTCAATTTCATATTAGGCCACATGGCCATGTTAGGTGGCCATATTAGGTCAATGTCTTATTAGGCTACATGACCATTTTAGGTCAATATCATATTATTAGGCCACATGGCCATACTAGGTCAATGTCATATTAGGTCACATGGTCATATTAGGTGGCTTTATTAGGTCAATGTCATATTAGACCACATGGCCATATTAGGAGGCCGTATTAGGCCATATGGCCATATTAGGTAAACGTCACTTTGGGCCACATGGCCATATTAGGTCATTTTGGACCACATGGCCATATTGAGTGAATGTCAAAATAGGCCACTTGGCAATACTAGGTCAATGTCATATTGGGCCACATGGCACTGTTAGGTCAATGCCATATTGGGTCAATGTCATATTGGACCACATGGCCATACTAAGTCAAAAAGCCATACTAGGTCAATGCCATATTAGGTCTATGTCATATTGGGCCATATGGCCATACTAGGTCAATGCCATATTAGGTCTATGTCATATTGGGCCATATGGCCATACTAGGTCAATGCCATATTAGGTCTATGTCATATTGGACCATATGGCAACACTAGGTCAATGCCATATTAGGTCTATGTCATATTGGGCATCATGGCCATACTAGGTCAATGCCATATTAGGTCACTGTCATATTGGGCTATATGGCCATACTAGGTCAATGTCATATTGGGCCACATGGCCATACTAAGTCAAAAGGTCATACTAGGTCAATGCCATATTAGGTCTATGTCCTATTGGGCCACATGGCTATACTAGGTCAATGCCATATTAGGTTACTGTCATATTGGGCTACATGGCCATACTAGGTCAATGCCATATTAGGCCAATGTCATATTGGGCCACATGGCCATGTTAGGTCAAAGCAATATTGGGTCACATGGCCATACTAGGTCAATGCCATATTAGGTCAATGCCATATTAGGTCAATGCCATATTAGGTCAATGCCATATTGGGCCACATGGCTATACTAGGTCAAAAGGCCATCCTAGGTCAATGCCATATTAGGTCTATGTCATATTGGGTCACATGACCATACTAGGTCAATGCCATATTAGGTCTATGTCATATTGGGTCACATGACCATACTAGGTCAATGCCATATTAGGTCTATGTCATATTGGACCACATGGCAATACTAGGTCAATGCCATATTAGGACTATGTCCTATTTGGCCATATGGCCATGTTAGGTCAATGCCTTATTAGGCCATAAAAGGTCATGTTAATGACATCATCTCAGTCTAGGCAAAGTCATTGGCTGGAGCTTAGGGGATAATTTATAATGATACAAGATGGATTTTTTAAATGGTATTGCTGCTACAAATGGCAACATTTTAGATATTTATTCATGTTATATTACGATGAGGTCCACTTTAATCCATTTCTCAATCTTCCTGATCAGCAGCAAATCATGAATCGGCTAGTTCATCTGACCTGGCAGCTGCCTGCGAGATCTGTCTGCCTTTGTCCTCCATCATCCCCGAGCTTTCCCTCTGTAAAGAAAGAGCGTCTGACATTCAGAAATGGCCCCGGTCCGTCTCTGGCGGGCCCCCGTGATTGCAGCGGACAGCCGTATGATCAGACCCAGTCCATCTGTCTCAGCTTTTTATTGTCCCAAGTAACGAGTTCTTCACATCCCACGCGGTCCCTCGTGCTTTTGTTCTATCCACAATTATCATGTCACTCCAATTACACCAGAAAAACAGAGCGCGTTTAATGGGAGAACGCTGCCCGGGACGCTGTCCGCGCCATCGGGGACTGGAGGATGAGTCTATTGCATGTTAGAGGAGCAATCTGAGTTCAACCATGCAAGACTGCCAGAAGAAAGATCGACACCTTCTACAGACTTTGCAGAATAAAAAAATACAAACGCCATCTGAGATCCACTGCTTCACTTTGAGGGCAAACTCTCATGAAAACGATGATGCTGTACAGTTAATATCTAGGATGCCTTGTTATGTAGCCTTTGTAGGGACCTTGCCTTAAGCTGTCCGCAACGAAATTGAGTGTGTTTTGCAGTTAAGCTGTAGCGAGCCCGAGCCTTGGCTCTGTGTTTGGTAAGACATTGAATATTTCTGCCTACTGCTGTTAAGTTGTCCTCAGTGGTAAGTCTGGGGACCTTGTCCCAGTGGCGGCTGGTGCTCAAAATTTTTGGGGGGGCGAAAAAAAAAACAGCCTCACTGTGCCATCAAACGCTGCCACTGTGCCCATTAAATGCTGCCACTGTGCCCAAACGCTACCACTGTGCCCATTAAACGCTGCCACTGTGCCCATTAAACGCTGCCACTGTGCCCCTCAAGTGCTGCCACTGTGCCCCTCAAGTGCTGCCATTGTGCCCCTCCAAGTGCTGCCATTGTGCCCCTCCAAGTGCTGCCATTGTGCCCCTTCAAGTGCTGCCAGAGTGCCCCTTCAAGTGCTGCCAGAGTGCCCCTTCAAGTGCTGCCAGAGTGCCCCTTCAAGTGCTGCCATTGTGCCCCTTCAAGTGCTGCCAGAGTGCCCTTCAAGTGCTGCCAGAGTGCCCCTTCAAGTGCTGCCAGAGTGCCCCTTCAAGTGCTGCCAGAGTGCCCCTCCAAGTGCTGCCAGAGTGCCCCTTCAAGTGCTGCCAGAGTGCCCCTCCAAGTGCTGCCAGAGTGCCCCTTCAAGTGCTGCCAGAGTGCCCCTTCAAGTGCTGCCAGAGTGCCAGAGTGCCCCTCCAAGTGCTGCCACTGTGCCCCCTGCCTGCCCTCTGCACTTACCTTGTCTCGATGTGCAGCTGGTGACGGCGTCAGGCGGCGAGCGGTGCCGAGGTCTTCTTCTCCCGCGCTCCTCCTGTCTTCTGCTATCGTCCGAGCCGAGGTCTTCTTCTCCCACGCGCCTCCTGTCTTCTGCTATGATTGGACGCCTAGCGTCCAATCACAGCGCCTGTGACTTCAACCAATCAGGTTACAGGTAACAGACCTGGCAACCTGATTGGCTGAGAGGCGGGTCTGTGTTAGGGAAGCGATGTATTCGCTTCTCTAACACAATACTGTGTAATCAGCGAACGCACAGCCGTGCGCCCGCTGTTTACACTTAAGGAAGCCTATTAGAGCCCACCGCTCTAATAAGGTCCCCTATTAGAGCTTACAGCTCTAATAGGGCGCTTCCAGCAACACCCCCCCCCCCACTGTAATTCAGATGCCCGGCGCCCGATCAGGGGCCGGACACCTGAATAGGGGGCGGCAGAGGTGACAATAGATAGATTCATGCAATGCATGAATCTATCTATTGGTGATAGAGCGGTGCATACTGCACTGTGCCCGGCGCAGTCCCTTTTTTTTTTTTTTTAAAGGGACATGTTTAAATAATGTTTTAATTTTTTTTTAACTTTTTTTTTATTTAGTTTTTTTTTTTTTTTTTAACTGCAAGGAGGGGGGGGGGGGGGCGGCACACGGTCGGAAAATCCGACCACCAAATCCATCGGATTTAGTCCGACACTGGTGTTGCATACACACGGTCGGACAAAGTTGTCGGAAAATCCGATCATTCTGAACGTGGTGACGTTTGTTGCCTACGACGGGACTACGTAGAGGCTAGTAGCCAATAGCTTTGGTCTTGTAATGTGATCTGAGCATGCGTGGCACTTTGTCCGTCGGAATTCGCTACACACGATCGGAATTGGTGTGATCGGAGTTTGTTGTCGGAAAATTTTTAGAGCAGGAGATACAACTTTGTCCGTCGGACAATCCGATGGAAAATGTCCGATGGAGCCTACACACGGTCGGAATTTCCGACAACATTGTCCGATAGGACAGAATCCATCGGAAAATCCGACGGTGTGTATGGGGCTTAAGAGTAAAGGGGTGCTATATTTTTTTTTTATTATGAACAAAGTGTTTATACAAAGTTTAAAACATACAATAGGCGTTTGAACGTTCTGGACAATTACATAATGATATGGCCTAACTCTCAAGATTTCAAACTTAGTAGATGAGTTAGTCATAAGGCTGGAGGCCTCAACCGCGTTCCGAGATTTGGAACCAGGTAAAGCGAAGTAGCCGCTTTGGGTGTAGTTCCCGTATGGAGCTCATTGTAGGAGAGGCCATAATTTAAACATATATTTCTGGTAGGGGGGGCGTTGAGTCTTAACAGTGGGGTGAGGCTATGTAAAGGGTATTGTCATCCGTCTTATATGGTGTGGGGAGTAAGGAGGGTGGTCAATCACCTGAGTCAGGGTAGTTTTGGGGAAGTCACGGTTGGGAAGGGGGTGAAGGCGAAAGGGGGGTGCTACAGGGGAGGGGGTATGGAGGGACTAGGAGAGAGGGGGGGAGGGAGGAGGAGGAAATCCTAGGGTGTCGCCCCACTCGGACTCCACCGAGCATTTAGGATATTGAGGATCTCACTAGCAGTGTTGGTCATCTTACTTTAAAAAGTAATTAGTTAAGTTACAAATGACTTCTCTCAAAAAGTAATTGCGTTAGTAACTCAGTTACTACATTGGAAAAGTAATTAGTTACGCAGCAAAGTAACTGACTTTTTTTTAAATATTCTATACGTGTAACTAAGGGGCGGGTCTAGTATTACTGTAACCAAGGGGCAGATCTGTTATAGCGTGTAAGCAAGGGGGCGGGTCTATTATTATTCTATCGTGTAAGGGGCGGGTCTATTATTATTATATCGTGTAAGGGGCGGGTCTATTATTATTATATCGTGTAAGGGGCGGGTCTTATATTATTATATCGTGTAAGGGGCGGGTCTATTATTATTATATCGTGTAAGGGGCGGGTCTATTATTATTACATCGTGTAAGGGGCGGGTCTATTATTATTATTATATCGTGTAAGGGGCGGATGGCTACAGAAGAGGGCGAATGTTAAATTAATGGGCAGAGCTCGATATATAACAATAATAATAAATGCGCCCCTTGGTTACAGTAATACTAGACCCGCCCCTTAGTTACACGATAGACGCCCCTTGCAGAGTAGCACGAGCATCAGGAGCGTGCGGCATCGCCTCGTACAATTACATGTTAACTGCGCCTGCGCGGTGTAGAGTTCACTCAGAGCTGTTTAGGTTCAGCAATTTTCGGAAGCTCCGTAGTCCTTCGTACTGCGCAAGCCCTGCGCCTGCGCAGTACAGGGGGTCCTAATCCGGCGGGGGAACTTTTTCGGCAGGACACCGGAATTACACTACTGCCATCTAGTGGCAGTAGATGTAATTGGGGTAACTAAGCCAAAGTAATGGGAACTGAGTTACCATGAGGGGAAAAGTAATCAGTTAGATACTCGTTACCCTCTAAAGTAACTGCGTTACGTAACTCAGTTTATTTTAACTCAGTTACTTACATCACTGGTCACTAGAGAGTCCCTGTCTGGAGGGGTTCCATCTCGGGATCGATTCCTGATGAGGTTCAGATATTGTGTGAACCATATTGGCAGGGTGGTCTTCTAGGGTGGATTGCTTGGGGTAGCTCAGTTGGGGTGCTATATTTTGTGTGAGGGGTGACTATATGTAAGTTATGAATATTCATCTGTCTCAGCCAATCACTGAAGGATTGTGGCGAGTGGTGTGGTCTGAGGGAAGATGGTAAATATATGGTGAAAACTTCCAGAAAGGTATTTTTTCTTCTCTACCGGACTTCTGCCTGATGGACATGCCACTGTGGAAAACGATCTTACTTTCTAGGGCCTTGCCCCAGCCAGCGGGCATGTGCTCAAGGGCCTGAGAAATCCAAGCTGCCTTCATGAAGGGTGCAGTGTAATCAGACGGAGCAGAGCATGAAGATTACCTCCTGTCTGGGGCACATTGGGAGAGGTTTGCTAGGTCGAGGAACGTTCTGGAGAAGCTGCTGCCAGAGGACACTGAATGGAGACCCCTTTGATCAACATTAAAAGGTACCTGTGAGTGTTTCTAGTGTTAAGGACCTGACATCCACTTAGAGTAAGAGGAAGACCATTTGACTACTAACAACGGATAGTGATTGCTCTCATAACTGTAATCCACTTGGCTGCTCTTAAATAGACAATTATTATAATTAAAGGGGCAATTACAATCATCGGACTGCTTTTAAATGGCCACTACAATTCTTCTTATACTCGGGATACTTCGCTGTTTTTTGAGAGCCCTGTGGTCCTTAACCCTCTCTCCAGAGTTTATCGAGCAAATAGAAATATTTAAAGTGCTCGATGCCCAACTTCCTTGTTACAAAAGCCCAAGGACTTCCTCCTGAGAAGTTAAATGCTAGCCGGCCGCATTACTTTGGTGGTCATTCTACTCTGCCCAGAAATATAGAGTGCCACACCCAGAAATAATCCAGCTTTACACTCCTGTATTTCCTTTATCACCTCCATTGCTTGGCAAACGCAAACATTTTTGGAGCTATAAGAGTCACTCCTGCCCAACATATCCATTGACCTGTCAGTTCCCAGATCGGAACCTGTGACCTCTGAAGTGTCTAGCAGTATGTCTTCTTGCTGAGCCACCTGGAATGCTGGACAGCTCCCTGGACCATTCCTTGGACACTCTTGCCTTGAACCTGGTTTCATCTGAACCATTTGCTTCTCCCTTGAACTTCCTATTTTAGCCATGACTTTGCATTTCCTGTTTCTCAGATTATTGTGCTCTCTCCAACCAATATCTCGCTCTTGTCGCTCTTGCTGCAGTCCTTATATCCACTACCACTCATTACTGACATTTATCGTGTTCCTTGACTATACTTCTGCTTGATCCCAACCTGCAACCATTTGTTAATGGGCTTTGGCTTGTTTCTTGACTACGCTTTTGCTTGATCCCAACCTGCAACTGCTTGTTAATGGCCTTTGGCATGTTTCTTGACTACGCTTCTGCTTGATCCCAACCTGCAACCACTTGTTAATGGCCTTTGGCTTGTTTCTTGACTACGCTTTTGCTTGATCCCAACCTGCAACCACTTGTTAATGGCCTTTGGCTTGTTTCTTGACTACGCTTTTGCTTGATCCCAACCTGCAACTGGTTGCTAATGGCCTTTGGCTTGTTTCTTGACTACGCTTTTGCTTGATCCCAACCTGCAACTGCTTGTTAATGGGCTTTGGCTTGTTTCTTGACTACGCTTTTGCTTGATCCCAACCTGCAACTGTTTGTTAATGGCCTTTGGCTTGTTTCTTAACTACGCTTCTGCTTGATCCCAACCTGAAACCACTTGTTAATGGCCTTTGGCTTGTTTCTTGACTACGCTTTTGCTTGATCCCAACCTGCAACCACTTGTTAATGGCCTTTGGCTTATTTCTTGACTACGTTTTTGCTTGATCCCAACCTGCAACTGGTTGCTAATGGCCTTTGGCTTGTTTCTTGACTACGCTTCTGCTTGATCCCAACCTGCAACCACTTGTTAATGGCCTTTGGCTTGTTTCTTGACTACGCTTTTGCTTGATCCTAACCTGCAACTGCTTGTTAATGGCCTTTGGCTTGTTTCTTGACTACGCTTTTGCTTGATCCCAACCTGCAACTGGTTGCGAATGGCCTTTGGCTTGTTTCTTGACTACGCTTCTGCTTGATCCCAACCTGCAACTGCTTGTTAATGGCCTTTGGCTTGTTTCTTGACTACGCTTTTGCTTGATCCCAACCTGCAACCACTTGTTAATGGCCTTTGGCTTGTTTCTTGACTACGCTTTTGCTTGATCCCAACCTGCAACTGGTTGCTAATGGCCTTTGGCTTGTTTCTTGACTACACTTCTGCTTGATCCCAACCTGCAACCACTTGTTAATGGCCTTTGGCTTGTTTCTTGACTACGCTTTTGCTTGATCCTAACCTGCAACTGCTTGTTAATGGCCTTTGGCTTGTTTCTTGACTACGCTTTTGCTAGATCCCAATCTGCAACTGGTTGCGAATGGCCTTTGGCTTGTTTCTTGACTACGCTTCTGCTTGATCCCAACCTGCTATATCTACTACTGGGCCCATCTTGCTCTTCTTATGGTGGGGCGATCCTGAGTCCTGACCTAGTACTTAGACCCCACACCTCGGGTGAGCTTGAGTCATCCATCAGGGTGACCTGCTTGTTTACTTATCCTGCTGGTCATTGGGAGCCTCTCTACTGCTATAGCTACTGGTCTCCGAGCCTGACCCCTGACTGTGACATGGACACTGCTCTGTGAGAGATCACATCATATTAGCCACATCTGGGTAAGGTGGAAACTTTATAAATGTGGTGAAAGGGATGGATAATGGCTGGGAATAGGACAGGATTGCCAGGGACCTACCTCTACAAATACCCCTCCAATTCAGAAAGGAACTATCACAAAGATGACCGTAAGTTCCGCTTATACAACTTCAGATAATATATGTGAGAGGAGAAAGTGGCATTTGTTATATTATGCAGAGCATCGGCGTGATTTGAAAACCCCGTCCCCGCGACAATGCGACAATGCTACAAGTGACACGAAACATAAAAAAGGGATTGCTATTTGCTTTTCTGTAATGGGCTTGGAAACAATTTTTCTGCGAGTGGCGGAGTTAAAAGAACTGTAAAAGAATGAAGGTTCCGACCCTTGTAAGAGCTGTTTTTGTAGAGATGACTTATTGTGACCAGACCGGCACAGAACAAGCCGCTCAAATAGACATCGCAGAGGAAAGACATCGCTGGAGGAAGAGAAGGAGGGGAGAGAGAGGGAGCGAGAGAGGAAGGAGGGAGGAGAGAAGAGAGAAACTAAGAAGAGAGAGAGGAGAGAAGGAGAGATAAACAAACATAGGAGAGGAGAGAGAGAAGAGGGAGGGAGGAGCCGGAGATAGGGGGAAAAAAGAAGAGAGGAGAGAGAGAGGGAGCAAGGGAGTGGAGAAGAGGGAGAGAGAAAGAGGAGAGAGAAAGGAAGGACAGAGGAGAGGGATAAACTGGGAAGAGAGAGAGAGAGGGAAGAAATAGATATAAATAAAGATGAGAGAGAGTGAGGAGAGGGAGATAGAGAAAAGAAAGTGGGAGTGGAAAAGAGGGAGAGAGAGAGAACGGAGGGAGGAAAGAGAGGGGAGAGGGAGAAACTGAGAGGAGAGAGAGGCGAAGGAGATATAAACAAAGCTAAGAGAAGAGAGAGAGGGGGAGAGAGAGAGAGAGAGAGAGAGAGAAAAGAGGGAGGAGAGAGAGAGGAGAGGGAGAAACTGAGAAGAGAGAGAAGGAGATATAAACAAAGATAAGAGAGGAGAGAGAGAAGAGAGAGGGAGCGAGGGATTGGAGAAGAGTGAGAAAGAGAGAGAGAGGAGAGGGAGAAACTGAGATGAGAGAGAGAGAGAGCAGAGAGATAGGGAGAGAGAGGAGAAGGGGATATAAACAAAGAGAGAGGAGAGAGAAAGAGAGAGAGAGAGAGGAGAAAGATATAAACAAAGATAAGAGAGGAGAGAGAGAGAGAGAGAGAGAGAGGAGAGGAGGAGATATAAACAAATATAAGAGGAGAGAGAAGAGAGAGAGAAAGGAAAGATGGAGGAGAGAGAGAGAGAGAGAGGAGAAAGAAATATAAACAAAGATAAGAGAGGAAAGAGAGAAGAGAGAGGGAGCGAGGGATTGGAGAAGAGGGAGGGAGAGAGAGAGAGAGGGAGAGAGAGAGAGAGGAGAGGGAGAAACTGAGATGAGAGAGAGAGAGAGGAGAAGGGGATATAAACAAAGATAAGAGAAGAGAGAGAGAGAAAGGAAAGCGGAGGAGAGAGAGAGGAGAGGGAGAAACTGAGAGGAGAGAGAGGAGAAAGATATAAACAAAGATAAGAGAGGAGAGAGAGAGAGAGGAAAGAGGGAGGAGAGATAGAGGAGAAAGATATATAAACAAAGATAAGAGAGGAGAGAGAGAGAGAGAGGAAAGAGGGAGGAGAGATAGAGGAGAAAGAGATATAAACAAAGATAAGAGAGGAGAGGGAGAAACAGAGGAGAGAGAGGAGGAGATATAAACAAAGATAAGAGGAGAGAGAAGAGAGAGAGAAAGGAAGGAGGGAGGAGGGAGAGAAAGAGAGAGAGAGAGAGAGAAGAGAAGCGAGAGAGAGAGAGAGAGAAATATAAACAAAGATAAGGGAGGAGAGAAAGAGAAGAGAGAGAGGGAGATAAAGAGAAAGTGAGAGAGAGGAGAAAAGAAAGAAAATGGGGAGAAGAAAAAGAGAAGAGAGTGGGGAGAAGAAGAAAAGAAAAGACAAGACACACAAGAGAGAGAGGTATAGAGAAAGAGAGAGAGATGAGGAGAGAGAAGAGAGAGAGAGAGAGAGAGAGAGAAGAGAGAGAGGAGGAGAGAGAGAAAAGAGTGAGGGAGAAGAAGAGAGAGAGAGACCAGTCTTACCACTATAAAGCCTTACTGACCATCATGGACCAGTTCAAACCTTGTGACTAAAACTACTGATAAGCACCTGATCCACCCACAAATACAGCCTGACAAAATCACAAATAAAGGACAATTCCAAATTAAAATGGAGAAATGAAATAAGCTGCCAGAAACAAATTGCCTATCACCAGTCACCACAGAGAGACTACAAACTGGTCCTATACCTGGAGACCCCAAATATTGACCGTTACTGACCCTGTGCAAACTGGAGATCCAATAAGAATGACACAGACAGATCTACAAGCCCAGGGAAAGTAGACTGGGCCAGCGGCGTAATCAGGGGGCCTGGAGGATGAAGTCCACTTCCTGCCGTGAGGACCTCAGAACTCAGCAGTGGGGGACACTCACTTCCAGAGACTTGCCACTCTCATCCCAGAAAATAGCGGCACAATATATTACAGCATGTCACAGACTGAGAGGAATGTGGAATTGTGGATATGTAAATCCCCTATCTGGACTCATCCACTATCCCCCTTAATGCTATCTGTTAGCCAACAACATTTCTAGACTCACTTCCTATCCCCTTCATATTATCTGTTACCCCTAATACAGTATTTTCCTGGAAGTTATCATTTTTTTTTTATTTGATATGCAGAGAAAGAGGGGAAATGAAGAGAGAGACAGAAAGAGTAAAAGAGAAAGGGAGAAAAATTTGAATTTCACCATTGAAGATTTACTTTCATGGGGAAAATTTAGAATGTTAAGTGTTCCTACGCAGTACTCTGGAGTCTGGAATTCCTCCCGAAAAATAGCAGTAACCTTCCCGTGCCTAGGCACTCTTGTTCTGTACCCTCATGATTCCAGTCAAATCTGCAGTGTGAGATCATCTAAGGCACTGCTGCCTCTTACTGCTCCTCTCACCAGATTTGGGGTGAGATTTGGTGATGTCACTACTTTACTGATCACTGTTCTCCTTGCTGGAGAGGAAGCTGTACCTGAGGACCTGCAGTGCAAGGATCTTTCTGCTCCTGCTTCATCCAGTCTGTGGATCTGTGTTTCCTTCACCTCTATCATCATTACCTCTCCAGTCATTAAATCACCAGTCATGGGGGGGGGGGCAACTCTGACATGAGGAAGCAAAGCCCGGCACCTCTACCAAGATGACTGCCTCCACACAGAAACACAGTGCAGAACAAGGCATGTTGTTAGGTTAGCAACAGGGAAGGGATCAGTTATAGGGAGGCCACAATCAATACCGGTGGCTAGTCCTATTACTGCGCTAATCACTGTTCTCCTTGCTGGAGAGGAAGCTCCACTAATGGAGGGGGTGGTTTGTTCTGGGGGGGGGGGTCTGCACTAATGGAGGGGGGGTGGTTTGTTCTGGGGATCTGTACTAATGGAGGGGGGGTGGTTTGTTCTGGGGGTCTGGGGGGGGGGGAGGGGGTGGTTTGTTCTGGGGGGGGGGGGGGTCTGTACTAACGGATGGGGATGGTTTGTTCTGGGTGGGTCTGCACTAATGGAGGGGGTGGTTTGTTCTGGGGGGGTCTGTACTAACGGAGGGGGGGGTTTGTTCTGGGGGTCTGTACTAATGGAGGGGGGTGGTTTGTTCTGGGGGTCTGTACTAATGGAGGGGGTGGTTTGTTCTGGGGGTCTGTACTAATGGAGGGGGTGGTTTGTTCTGGGGGGGGGTGGTTTGTTCTGGGGGTCTGTACTAATGGAGGGGGGTGTGGTTTGTTCTGGGGGTCTGTACTAATGGAGGGGGGGGTTTGTCTGGGGGTCTGTACTAATGGAGGGGGGTGGTTTGTTCTGGGGGTCTGCACTAATGGAGTGGGTGGTTTGTTCTGGGGGTTTGTTCTAATGGAGGGGGTGGTTTGTTCTGGGGGTTTGTTCTAATGGAGGGGGGTGGTTTGTTCTGGGGGTTTGCTCTAATGGAGGGGGTGGTTTGTTCTGGGGGTTTGCACTAATGGAGGGGGGTGGTTTGTTTGGGGGTCTGTACTAATGGAGGGGGTGGTTTGTTCTGGGTGGGTCTGCACTAATGGAGGGGGTAGTTTGTTCTGGGGGGGGTCTGTACTAACGGAGGGGGATGGTTTGTTCTGGGTGGGTCTGCACTAAAGGAGGGGGTAGTTTGTTCTGGGGGGGGGTCTGTACTAATGGAGGGGGGTGGTTTGTTCTGGGTGGGTCTGCACTAATGGAGGGGGTGGTTTGTTCTGGGGGTGGGTCTGTACTAATGGAGGGGGGTGGTTTGTTCTGGGTGGGTCTGCACTAATGGAGGGGATGGTTTGTTCTGGGGGTCTGTACTAATGGAGGGGGTGGTTTGTTCTGGGGGTCTGCACTAATGGAGGGGGGTGGTTTGTTCTGGGTGGGTCTGCACTAATGGAGGGGGGTGGTTTGTTCTGGGGGGGGGGTCTGTACTAACGGAGGGGGATGGTTTGTTCTGGGTGGGTCTGCACTAATGGAGGGGGTGGTTTGTTCTGGGGGTCTGTACTAATGGAGGGGTGGTTTGTTCTGGGGGTCTGTACTAATGGAAGGGGTGGTTTGTTCTGGGGGTCTGTACTAATGGAAGGGGGTGGTTTGTTCTGGGTGGGTCTACTAATGGATGGGGGTGGTTTGTTCTAAGGAGTCTGCACTAATGGAGGGGGTGGTTTGTTCTGGGGGGGTCTGCACTAATGGTTGGGGGGTGGTTTGTTCTGGGGGTCTGTACTAATGGAGGGGGTGGTTTTGTTTGTTCTGGGGGGTCTGCACTAATGGAGGGGGGGGGTGGTTTGTTCTGGGGGTCTGTACTAATGGAGGGGGGGTGGTTTGTTCTGAGGTGTCTGCACTAATGGAGGGGGGGGGGGGGTTGGTTCTGGGAAGGGTCTGTACTAATGGAGTTGGTGGAGGGAGGTGACACCATGTTTTATCGCACCGGGTGACACCAACCCTGGTGAAGCCACTGGACCATACTGATAAGTCCTTTGTCCTGTGATTGTTTTTTGGGTAAAGAAAGAGAAAGAGAAAGAAGTTCCACGGATAAGAAAGAGATCCAGGACTGAACGGAAGACACATGAAATGTACGATAGAAGTGATTTTTCCTTTTATTCCGGCTATGACTGGTGGGATCACAGAAGTTTCTTTGTAACATCTGCAGGCATGCCTCGGGGTCCAGTGGGCAAAGATCATTCCATTATGCGGAAGGCTTTCTCCATCTTTCGCTGACGTCTCCTTCACACTTCCATTCTTCATTGTGGTTTAACATTAATATGGGTCTGTCGTCTCTCATCAGTCACAATATCTACGGGAGGAATCTCTGTTTTTAGCACATCGAGCTTCAGATGTACGCCTATCGGCGAGGAGATGACAGAGCCATGATAACGCAAGCCGGGTGTAAAGACATTTCCAGTAAAGACATTAAAAACAAACAATGTGCTTTGTAACTCCTTCATTGCCACCACTTGTCCCTATATATCATCGGCCATTGGTTACAGAGATGGAGGACAACGATCACGGATACGTCAATGACGGTCAACGGTTTCTATTTTCCTTTTATTATTATATATAAAATCGGCCTTATAATTTATAATTAGGTGTGTTTGGTGAGGAGGTCAGATTTGCTCATTAATAGAAATGACTGGAGTGATTTTGCTGAAAAAAAAGATTTTAAAGCGAGATTACAGACTTCCCTTCTACTGAAATGGTTAAAATGAACCTACAACTTCCTCATGGGGACTACTTTTGGGAATTTTTTTTTTTTTTTTTTTTTTTAACCACTTCAGCCCCGGACCAATTTGCAGCCAAAGGACCAGGCCCCTTTTTTGCGATTCGGCGCTGCGTCGCTTTAACTGACAATTGCGCGGTCCTGCGACGTGGCTCCCAAACAAAATTGGCGTCCTTTTTTTCCCCACAAATAGAGCTTTCTTTTGCTGGTATTTGGTCGCCCCTGCGGTTTTTATTTTTTGCGCTATAAACAAAAATAGAGCGACAATTTTGAAAACAATGCAATATTTTTTTACTTTTTGCTATAAGAAATATCCCCAAAAAATATATAAAAAAACATTTTTTTCCCTCAGTTTAGGCCGATACGTATTCTTCTACATATTTTTGGTAAAAAAAAATCGCAATTAGCGATTATTGATTGGTTTGCGCAAAAGTTATAGCGTCTACAAAATAGGGGATAGTTTTATAGCATTTTTATTAATATTTTTTTTTTTTTACTAGTAATGGCGGCGATCTGCGATTTTTATTGTGACTGCGACATTATGGCGGAGACATCGGAACATTTTTGACACATTTTTGGGACCATTGTCATTTATACAGAAATCAGTGCTGATTAAATGCATTGTGACAGTGGCAGTGAAGGAGTTAAATACTAGGGGGCGGGGAGGAGTTAGTGTGACGTGTTGTGTTTTTTTTTACAGTAGGGGGCGTGGCTGACGTCTGACGTCACTGATCGGCGTTCCCGATGACAGGGAACAGCCAGATCAGTGACAGTCAGTGTAGGAAGCACGGGGAGAGGTTTGTTTACACAGACCTCTCCCCATTCTTCAGCTCTGTGACCCGATCGCGGGACACCAGCGGCGATCGGGTCCGCTGGTCCCGCGGCCGCGGTCACGGAGCTCCCGACCGGGTCATGAGCGCGCCGCCAGCAGCGCACGCACGACCCCACGACCCCACGGCTAGGCAATTAAAGGGCACGTATATATACTTGCTTTTGCTTAGCCGTGCCATTCTGCCAATGTATATTTACATGCGGCGGTCGGGAAGCGGTTAACAAATGATATTATGGATGATATACTAATAAATGGCTTTGTTTATTTATCCTAACCATTATGCTCACTCCGACCACAAAATCCGTCTGATTTTTTCCGACGGATTTTGTCCGACACTGGTGTTGCATACACACGGTCGGACAAAGTTGTCGGAAAATCCGATCATTCTGAACGCGGTGACGTTCGTTGCATACGACGGGACTACGTAGAGGCTAGTAGCCAATAGCTTTGGTCTCGTAATCTGATCTGAGCATGCGTGGCACTTTGTCCGTCGGAATTCTCTACACACGATCGGAAAAAGTCTGATCGGATTTTGTTGTCGGAAAATTTGAGAGCAGGATCGGAAATTCCGACGGAAAAAGTCCGATGGAGCCCACACACGGGCGGAGTTTCCGGCAACATGGTCCGATCGGACATTTTCCGTCTGAATTTCCGTCCGTGTGTACGGGGCATAACACTAAACCTGCCATTCTCAACCAGGGTTCCTCCAGAGGTTTCTAGAGGTTCCCTGAGATTTGGTTGCCTAACCTCCCGTGCTCATCCCATCACTAAACCTAATGTTCATCCCAACACTAACCCTATTGCTCACCCCATCACTAATCCCAATGCTCACCCTATCCCTAACCCTAACGCTCACCCTAATGCTCACCCTATCCCTAACCCTAATGCTCACCCCATCACTAATCCCAATGCTCACCCTATCCCTAACCCTAATGCTCACCCTAACACTAACCCTAATGCTCACCCCAGCACTAACCCTAATGCTCACCCCAGCACTAACCCTAATGCTCACCCCATCACTAACCCTAATGCTCACCCTAACACTAACCCCAACCCTTTGTATATCAACACCTATTCTAATACTAACCCCAACCCTTTGTATAGCAACACCAATTATAATACAAACCCCAACCCTTTGTATATCAACACCAATTCTAATACTAACCCCAACCCTTTGTATATCAACACCAATTCTAATACTAACCCCAACCCTTTGTATATCAACACCGATTCTAATACTAACCCCAACCCTTTGTATATCAACACCGATTCTAATACTAAACCCAACCCTTTGTATATCAACATCAATTCTAATACTAACCCCAACACTTTGTATATCAACACCAATTCTAATACTAAACCCAACACTTTGTATACCAACACCTATTCTAATACTAACCCCAACCCTTTGTATATCAACACCAATTCTAATACTAACCCCAACACTTTGTATACCAACACCAATTCTAATACTAACCCCAACCCTTTGTATATCAACACCAATTCTAATACTAACCCCAACACTTTGTATACCAACACCAATTCTAATACTAACCCCAACACTTTGTATACCAACACCAATTCTAATACTAACCCCAACCCTTTGTATATCAACACCGATTCTAATACTAACCCCAACCCTTTGTATATCAACACCAATTCTAATACTAACGCCAACACTTTGTATACCAACACCAATTCTAATACTAACCCCAACCCTTTGTATATCAACATCAATTCTAATACTAACCCCAACCCTTTGTATATCAACACCAATTCTAATACTAAACCCAACCCTTTGTATAGCAACACCAATTCTAATACTAACCCTAACCCCAACTCTTTGTATACCAACACCAATTCTAATACTAACCCTAACCCCAACCCTTTGTATATCAACATCAATTCTAATACTAACCCTAACCCTTTGTATATCAACATCAATTCTAATACTAACCCCAACCCTTTGTTTAACAACACCGATTCTAATACTAACCCCAACCCTTTGTTTAACAACACCGATTCTAATACTAACCCCAACCCTTTGTATATCAACACCAATTCTAATACTAACCCCAACCCTTTGTATATCAACACCAATTCTAATACTAACAAACACAAACTCTATGCCTTTGCTTATCAAAATCAATCCTAACCCTAACCTTTTGTATATCAACACCAACACTAATCCTAATACTAACCCTAAGATTAACTCTTTATTAATCCCTAACTAATACTAACCCTAAGATTAACTCTTTATTAATCCCAATTCTATCCCTAACTAATACTAACCCTAAGCCTCTGCTTTTCAACCCGAACCCTAATCTTCCAATAGAAACGTCTTGTCTGGTGTCTCGGGGTGGATTTCTTTCACTTTGGGCCACCCCCCACGGTTGTGACTTTGCATACACTTTTCAGCTATGGTGGTCCACATGTTGTTGTCATGACAGGTGCACTTTAAGCGTTGGCCCCCTGATACCCGCTACAATCGTACTAGGTGAACGTTTCCATGACGTGGTTCTATGTGGGCCTCTTCAGCCAGTAAGAAGCACTCTGCATTGAATAACACCTCATACACCAGGATAATAGCGCCTCAATCCCGCCAAAGTCACGGATCGTTCAGGCGGCGGCGGCGGTGATAACAACGCAGCGTTCCGGCACAACAAAGAAAAACAAACACACAAACACTTTGCGGAATACTTTGCAGTAATAATTCTGCAGAGCTGCCAATCAAGCTCGCCCCGGGTTTGGAGGAGTGAAAGTGTACTCTCCTGTCGTTAGCCGGCACAATGGAGAACCAATTTTGTTTCTATGGCTACAATTAATCGTCCAAGAATACAGAAAACACAGCCCCGGCTGCCAGACCCAGGTGAAAAAGGGGGGGGGCGCTAAAGTCAGGGATCAGGATGACGAACATTCAGGCAATTACATGGAGGGGGGAAAAAAAACATTTCATTCTGGAGGCTGGTGTGGGCGCTGAGTGAGAGAGGCACAGAGGAGTTCTGGAGCGCTAATTGATTTGCAAAAAAGGAACCTGCAAATGGGTTGTAATTCCATTGTCACTGCAGACAACATGGCGGCTCTGTGTGGAGATCTGGAGCTTTACTGTACTGGGCTCCTGGTTCCAGTTCCCAGTAGGGTCACTGTGTACTTACATTCTCTCTGTGTTGGGGGTATTGTGTTTGTTTCCTCCATACATGTGTTGGTGCCCTGTTGCAATGGGTCTACCACCCAGCCCTGCTCTGTTGAATGATGGTGGCCACACCCCCCACCCAGCCCTGCTCTGTTGAATGATGGTGGCCACATCCCCACCCAGCCCTGCTCTGTTGAATGATGGTGGCCACATCCTCCACCCAGCCCCTTCTCTGTTGAATGATGGTGGCCACATCCCCCACCCAACCCTGCTCTGTTTAATGATGGTGGCCACACCCCCCACCCAGCCCTGCTCTGTTGAATGATGGTGGCCACATCCTCCACCCAGCCCCTTCTCTGTTTAATGATGGTGGCCACATCCTCCACCCAGCCCTGCTCTGTTTAATGATGGTGGCCACACCCCCCACCCAGCCCTGTTCTGTTGAATAATGGGGGACACATCCCCACCTACCCCTGATCTGTTGAATGATGGTGGCCACATCCCCACCCACCCCTGATCTGTTGAATGATGGTGGCCACATCCCCACCCACCCCTGATCTGTCGAATGATGGGGGCCACATCTTTCGCCCAGTCCTGCTTAAAGTGTTACTCCAAAGTTGCCAGAAAAATGCAGATTCCATACATGTGTTGGTGTTTAGATATAGTTCTTGTTTAATGTAGCCTGCAATGGTTTTATTTATATTACCTTGTGGTCCTGCCATTTCTCCTTGGTTTCTCTTTGTATCTGTCCACAGCAAGCACAGAAGCAGATTCATGCTGGGGAGCTCAGGTTTTGTTCTTGGACTTTCTGCTCAGAAGTACAGGATGCCATCTGTATGCACGGCATGCCTGTGCTCCTGTAGTCAGTTTCGTAGCCATATCTCCTACCCACACCTGCTCTGTCAGCTAGGCCACCCAGTCCAGCCCTGCTCTTTTGAGTGACATCAGCCACATTCCCCTGTTCAGACCTGCTCTGTTGAGTGATATCAGTAATCAGCCACGTTCCCCCATCCAAACCTGCTCTGTTGAATGACAGTGGCCACAACCCCCGCCCTGTTTAAGGACAATAGCCACGGCCCTCACCCATACCTGCTCTGTTGAACGACAGGGGTGGGTCCATCATCTAGCCCTGCTCTGTTGATTGACAGTGGCCCCATTCTGAGTCCATCCCTGCTCTGTTGGAGGCCACATCACCCACCTAGCACTACTCTGATAAATGATGACAGCAGCCACATCCCCCACCCAGAATTTCTTGTTTGGATGACAATGGCCATGTCCCCCATCAAGCGCTGCTCTGTTCAATGACAGGAATCCTGACCTGTGCCAAGGTCTCCTGTCCTTCAATGTTAGAAGGATGACAGGGGCCATGTCCACCATCCAGCCTTGCTCTGTTGAATGGCAGTGGCCAAGTCCCTTGCCCGGCCCTGCTGTTTTAGATGACAGTAGTCACACTCCCACCAAGCCTTGTTTTATTACATGACAGAGGCCATGTCCTCTACCTTTCCCTGTTAAAAGGAGATGGCCACATGCCCTGTTCAGACCTTCCCTGTTGGATGACAGTGAACACATGCCCCGTCCAGACCTTCCCTGTTGGATGACAGTGGCCACATGCCCTGTCCTGACCTTCCCTGTTGGATGACAGTGGCCCCATGCCCTGTCCTGACCTTCCCTGTTGGATGGCAGTGGCCACATGCCCTGTCCTGACCTTCCCTGTTTGATGACAGTGGCCCCATGCCCTGTCCTGACCTTCCCTGTTGGATGGCAGTGGCCACATTCCCTGTCCAGACCTTCCCTGTTTGATGACAGTGGCCCCATTCCCTGTCCTGACCTTCCCTGTTGGATGGCAGTGGCCACATGCCCTGTCCAGACCTTCCCCATTGGATGACAGTGGCCACGTGCCCTGTCCAGACCTTCACTGTTGGATGACAATGGCCACGTGCCCTGTTCTGACCTTCCCCATTGGATGACAGTGGCCACGTGCCCTGTCCTGACCTTACCTGTTGGATAACAGTGGCCACATGCCCTGTCCAGACCTTCCCTGTTGGATGACAGGGGCCAAATGCCCTGTCCAGACCTTCTCTGTTGGATGACAGTGGCCACATCCCTCACCCAGCCTTGCTCTGTTGAATGACATTAGGGGGTCCCCTGCCCAACCCTGCTCTGTTAAATGACAGCAGCCATGCCCCCCAACCAGCCCTGATAGAACATACTAAACATGTTTTTTTTTTCAATGGATATTGTTTATACATAAAATATTTGCAGTATAATATTGTACATTTTTAGTGTCTTCGCAAATACTGTGTTGCTCCTCAGGGGAAAGAAGTGATGTAAATGGTTCAATACTCTCGGTCGATGCGCTGTGTAATATGCCTGCAGTATATGAGCAATAAATAAAAATAATCAACTTGCTTGTATGGCATTGTTGGTGGAGCTGACAGGTGATGGACATGTGAATCGGAATGTTGCGATTATTATATTTTGCCGGGATTTCTTCTGTGTTGGGTTGGATCACGAGTGACACGGTTAAAACGGCAGAAACATTATTGAGCTGTGCAGTCATGGCCTAAGAGATACAGAGAGGGGCGTGATTGATGTTCTTATAGATATGGTGACCGGGGAGCAAAACTCATTATTGCAACTCGGCTTCCATCTACATCAGCCTGACATGCGATAATATTGTATATTAAGAAAAAAATAATAAAAACGCTAGTGTGACTGTGATAGGGGCATTAGAGTTCCTCAGGGGCGGAGACTGATGTGACTGGCTCAGTGATCTCTGTACAGCACTGCGGTATATGTCCGAGCTATATAAATGTATAATAATAATAGTGTGTGACTGTGGGGGAGGGGACATTAGAGTGTACATTTTTGTTTATTAAAACATCATACAAACATACTGCTTATTAATAAAAACATATTTACATAAAAACTAAACAAAAACAAGTAAAGAAAACCGTTTCCTGACAAGTTAACATATTTTAATGACAACAAAAAAGAGACTACAAACCCCGAACCTCAACTTAAACACAATCCAGGCTAAGAAACATTTTGAGATTTAATCGCAATCAGGATGCGATTCCAAACCCCCCCCATTAACCCCTCCCCCCACATCATTCACCCCGACTTCCACATCATTCACCTTGCATTCTGCCCCAGCCACTCTCATTCCCTTCCCCTTTCCACCTCCCCCTCCACCATCATCCAGTCCATCCCTCACTCCACCCCTCTGTGTCTGCCGACCTCCAGCCGCACTTCTGCCATGCCGAGGAGGAGGGGTTGGAACCACCATACATTCTGGTCCAGCACCCTCCACTGCCTTCACTACACTAGGAAAAACAATAGGTGCAGACACAGACTTGCAACCACACTTTCTGACACTGACTGGGGAACCACAGACTGGGGGGGGGGGGCACTGACACACCAGAGAGGGCCTCACAGACACAGATTCTGACGGGACAGAGACACTTGGATCCCCTGGTACAACCACCGCCAACCCAGACTCTTCTCTATTCGGACGGAAAAATTCCTCCACCCACTCTGGCTTATTGTGCAAAGCCTCAGGGCACCGGCTATAAGGGTGACCAACCTTATCACATAGGTTACATTTAATGATGTTACAGTCCCTTGCCAGATGCCCCAGTTCCTGGCACAAAGAGCACTTCTGTTCTGGACAGTTAGAGGAGAAATGCCCTTGACTCCACATTTATGGCACAGCTTAGGTTGACCAGGGTAGAAGACAGTAATCCTATCTCTACCAATAAAAGCAGAGGAGGGCAAATGCTGGACCACATTCCCACACACACTCAGCCTCATTGATAAGACCACCAACCCGTCCAGATTCCTCTATCATCCACAATCTTTTTAAGGGGACACAACGTTTCACCAAACCTCCTCAACCAGACCCATAAATCCTCTGGAGGTATAGACTAATTTCTTGTCAGGATAGTCACATTTTTTATCAAGGGATGTCGTGAGACAACTTTGGGGACAAGCACCTTCCAGTCTGGCTGGCCCCCATATACATGCTCATAGCACTCCCAAAACAGATCCATCGATTCTGGACGCACAAATGATAAATAATATTCATAGGAACCAGTCGGAGTGATAAGAGCATAAATATCCTCTGCCTTAAATTCCATGGCTAGGATCTTATCCACAACCACCCTCCTGATAGGTGGAATACCTCCTCCTTCCCACCTGAGCTGTACCACATTCCTGCGTTTAATGGAAGAAGGTGAGCAGAGGCGGCTCTAGGCTTTGTGAGGCCTTAGGCAAATCTTAAACATGAGGCCCCACCCACGCCCAAAATTGGAAAAATAATTCAAGCAATAAAAAAATAACTGTACAAATTGCATATATTAAGAGCCTTAAATCCTATGAACTATGAATACACAGTTTCTAGAATTTTGGTGATGACAGGGGGTCAGTAGGTGCCATGATATGCCAGATGGCATATATATCATCAGGGCTGTGTGTGGGGCGGCTGGCAGTAGTGATTATCGGAGCCCCCTCGGTCAGGGGTGACGTCACGGGATGTGTCAGTATCGGGCAGGACCATCATCATTCTGTACCTGGAAGCTCCGGCGGCAGACAGTCTCCACCGATGATCGCTGGGCGCCTGGTCTGGCATTGGCAGGTCCTCCTACAGACATTCATCCTGGAGAGTGGAGCAGAGTGAGAGCTGCCCGGCCGCTGCTGGCATTAGCTGGGCTCTGCACATGGCAGGAGATCCACAGAGCCTGGCAGAAGGGGAGGAGTCGGGAGAGGGGAGTACACGGAGCCACCCACTGACCCTGGGACGTCACCCCTGGCAGTGCTGAATTGAACAGTCCGCCCCTGGCAGGGGTAAAAGTAGTAGCGAGCAGAGAGACGGCCCTGGGGACACCGACTGGGGGACATTCCCTCCAACTCCCACACACGTCAGGCAAATTCGGCGGCTGCGAGACCCCTGGGAATGCGAGGCCTAAGGCGGCAGCCTAATTTGCCTAATTAGAGAGCCGCCTCTGAAGGTGAGTTCGGTGAAAGTCGCACAACTGGCTCCCTTCCACCACCAGCAGCATGCCTTTGTCCCGACAGCCTTAGCATAACGCCTAACTGGGACAGATGACACATTATCTGGTTGCATAGGAATATTAACTGGCTGCATAGGAGCCTCTGAAATCTGGTTTGGTAAATTACCCACCACTTGATCCTCCCTCCTCCATCCCAGAATTACCACAGATGTGACTGGCTCAGTGATCTCCGTACAGCACTGCGGTATATATGTCAGAGCTATATAAATGTATAATAATAATAATAGTGTGTGACTGTGGGGAAGGGGACATTAGAGCGTAAGCTCCTCGGGTGCAGAGACTGATGTGACTGTCTCAATGATCTCCGTACAGCACTGCGGTATATGTCAGAGCTATATAAATGTATAATAATAATAATAGTGTGTGACTGTGGGGAAGGGGACATTAGAGCGTAAGCTCCTCGGGTGCAGAGACTGGTGTGACTGTCTCAATGATCTCCCTACAGCTCTGCGGTATATGTCAGAGCTATATACTTAAATATATGAGATCATTCATCATCTACTATTAATTATAAGGATACTATGACCCATTGAGGAGTTGTATATATCATACAGGTCCATGACGCTGAAGTCTAAACACATTGACGTCGTCCACAGAGACGGAATCCTCTTAATTATGTATTAAAGGAGGTTCAATGTTATTACAACCCGCCAACGCAGAATGACAGAAATCATTACATATCAGTGCGGAGGAGCGGTGCACGGCATGCTGGGTCAGCGGAAGGTTGAACAACAGTCGCTGGTAAATGGCGGTATTCAGACTCTATAATTGGTGTAGACTCTTCTTCATACATCCGGAATTCACAGGAACTGACCCGGGAACTTCGGGATAAAACATCTCTATGATATATCTAGTGGAGGATGCGGGTCTGCATTCACAACCTTCCACTACCCTCATCCTACCCTCAGAGAGCCGCCATCAAAGACCCCCCACTACTTCCGATCCCTTCTATATCTTTATACGCATATAAAGACAGCGCTATGGAAATGGATAAATATATAAGCACATTGGTGTATTGGCGATCACATATTGACAATACGTCTGCCAGCATGCGTATAACACACGACCGTCACCATTTGGACAGCTGTAGAGAATAATCCCTGTTAATGGGTCTAATATGTTTATTTCCTATGATCATCAGCTCCATCTAGTGGCCATTATGTGGTATTTTAATCCCTGTTATTATGTTTATTTCCTATGATCATCAGCTCCATCTAGTGGCCATTAAGTGGTATTTTTCTGGAACTTACTCAGAAAACACCACATTATGGCCACTAGGTGGAGCTGATGATCATAGGGAAAAAAATATATTAGATAGAGATGAGCCAATGGTTCCTCAAACTGAACTTTGGCTGTTTGGTCTGTAGGAGGTGGGGCAGCACGGTTCAGGGGCAATAACACACACAGTCCAAGTGTGATGAAAGAGCTTGTGTTGAAATAATGCAAAGTTCACAATAAACCCAGCAGAAAGACAAGCCAACCGGGAACACTCACACCTCCGGCAGCGAGTAGCGGAGCAGCGAGTAGCGGAGCAGGTTTCAGCCGGAACCCGCAGTGCCTGTTAGGAGGGGCAGAATGTGGCCTGGCCATCTCGTGTAGGGTTGTTACCTTTTCTTCAAGCCAAACCTGAACACCTTGACGACCTGGGACACCTTTGGGTGACCCAAGGAGAGTAGTAAATGGTGCGTCACGTGCCGTATCAAAATATGGGTGTGGCCAAATTGCTCTTGCTGACATAGGGACCCTGATGTAAGGGGGATTCCCATAGGGACCTTGATGTAAGAGGGACTCTGATAGGGACACCTGATGTAAGAGGGATCCTGATATGGGGGGACTCTGATGGGGACCCTACCTGGTGTAAAGTGCCAGCCTGATGGGGGGACCTGATATAAGGGGGACTTTCATAGGGACCCTGATGTAAGGGAGATTCCCATAGGGACCTTGATCTAAGAGGGGCTCTGATGGGGACACCAGATGTAAGGGGGATCCTGATATGGGAGGACTCTAATTGGGACCCTGATGTAATGTGCCAGCCTGATGGGAACACCTGATATAAGGGGGACTTCCATAGGGACCCTGAGGTAAGGGGTTTTTCCATAGGGACCTTAATGTAAGAGGGACTCTAATAGTGACACCTGATGTAAGGAGGGACTTTGATGAGGACTCTGATAGGGACATCTGATGTGATTGGGGACCCAGATGTAAGGGGGATTCCCATAGGGACCTTAATGTAAGGGGTACTCTGATAGGGACACCTGATGTGAGGGGGATCCTGATATGGGGGGGGGGACTCTGATGGGGACCCTGAGGTAAAGTACCAGCCTAATGGGGGCACCTGATATAAGGGGGACTTTCATAGGGACCCTGATGTAAGGGGGATTCCCATAGGGACCTTGATGGAAGAGGGACTCTGATAGGGTCACCTGATGTAAGGGGGGATCCTGATATGGGGGGGGGGACTCTGATGGGGACCCTGATGTAAAGTACCAGCCTAATGGGGGCACCTGATATAAGGGGGACTTTCATAAGGACCCTGATGTAAGGGGGATTCCCATAGGGACCTTGATGGAAGAGGGACTCTGATAGGGTCACCTGATGTAAGGGGGTATCCTGATATGGGGGGACTCTTATGGGGACTCTCCCTGGTATAAAGTGCCAGCCTGATGGGGGCACCTGATATAAGGGGAACTTTCATAGGGACCCTGAGGTAAGGGGGTTTTCCATAGGGACCTTAATGTAAGGGGGACTCTGATAGGGACACCTGATGTGAGGAGGGACTTTGATGAGGACTCTGATAGGGACACCTGATGTAAGGAGGGACTTTTATGAGGACTCTGATAGGGACACCTGATGTGAGGGGGATCCTGATATAAGGGGGGGGGGACTCTGATGGGGACCCTGATGTAAAGTACCAGCCTAATGGGGGCACCTGATATAAGGGAGACTTTCATAGGGACCCTAATGTAAGGGGGATTCCCATAGGGACCTTGGTGTAAGGGGGGACTCTGATGGGGACACCTGATGTAAGATGGGTCTTTGACGAGGACTCTGATAGGGACACCTGATGTAAGGGTGGTCCTGATATGGGGGGACTCTGATGAGGACCCGGATGTAAAATCCCAGCCTGATGGGGACACCTGATATAAGGGGGACTCTCATAGGGGCCCTTATTCCCATAGGTACCTTGATGTACGAGGGGACACCTGATGTAAGGTGGAGACTGATGGAGACCTTGATGTGGGGTAGGACTCTAATGGGGACCTTGATTTGACCTTGACTAAGGGGGCACTGTGATGAGGATACCTAATGTAAGGTGGAGATCTGATGGGGATTATGATGTGAGGTGGGACTCTGATGATAGGGACACTTGATGTGTGATGGGACTTTGATGGAGACTTTAATAGGGGCACCTGAAGTAAGGGGGGATCCTGATATTAGCGGACTCTGATGGGAACCCTGGTGTAAAGTGGGACTCTGATAGGGACACCTGATATAAAGGGGGGATCTTATAGGGACACCTGATGTGTGATGGGACTTTGATAGGGGCACCTGAAGTAAGGGGGATCCTGATATTGGGGGACTCTGATGGGGACCCTGGTGTAAAGTGGGACTCTGATAGGGACACCTGATATAAGGAGGGAATATGATAGGGACACCTGATGTGTGATGGGACTTCGATAGGGGCACCTGAAGTAAGGGGGGATCCTTATATTGGGGGACTCTGATATGGGAGGGGGTCTTTGATAGGGACACCTGATATAAGGGGACAGCCTGTTACACACTATTGTTCCCTGTACTCTCCGGCACCCCCTTTGCACTGCCTGTCCAGATGGTGACTCTTGGTACAGAAACGCGTCGGTTGAACAAGGAATACGGGTTGGAGTAGCAGTGACTCACAGACCGTACCCCCTGACTTCTTTCCTGCACCCCCCCCCAATCAGATGGGCTGGATCCGGCCCCCGCCCCATAGTTGAGAGAAACAGGACTCTATTGATACTGTAATGCCGTGTACACACGAGCGGATTTTCCGTCGGAAAAATCTTGGATGGTTTTTCCGACGGAATTCCGCTCAAGCTTGTCTTGCATACACACGGTCACACAAAAGTTCTCGGAACTTTCGACCGCCAAGAAAGCGGTGACGTACAACACTACGATGAACGAAGTTTAATGGTCCTGAGCATGCGTCAAATTGTTTCCGAGCACGCGTAGGAATTTTGCGCGTCGGAATTGCTACAGACGATAGGAACTTTTTCCGATCGAAAAATTGAGAACATGTTCTCAGTCTTTTGCTGGCGGGAATTCGGCCAGCAAAAGGCCGATGGAGCGTACACGCGGTCGCATTTTCCCACCAAAAGCTCTCATCGGACTTTTGCTGGCCGGATTTCCGATCGTGTGTACGCGGCATTATTCGCACTCAGGAGCTGGAAGACAGCGCTAGTCCTTCTTCATGAAGATTGGGTTGATGGAAATAGATTATTTGTGTCAGATTTTAGTACACAGAAGGTTTGTTGGAGCGATGGAAGGAAATCTTCTTTTTACTGTAAGGCCTCATGCACACGGACGTTTTTGCAGCCGCGTTTTTGAGCGTTTTTTGCAGCTTAAAAACGCCTGTCCATGTTAGTCTATGGCTTCATGCCCACCTAGGCGTTTTTGAGCTGCAAATGGCATAGGCGTTTCTAAGCTGTAAAAAAAAAACAGGACCAGTGCGTTCCGTGGCGCAGCGCTAGAGCTGTAAAAACGCGAATCGCGCAAAAACGGGCAAAAACGCGCACCGGCGTTTTTGAGCTGCAGCGTTTTTTTGCTGCAAAAAGTTGATTGGACACTGTAATCCCTGTATAGGAAATTAGAGATGTGTAAAACGCAAATTAACGCTGACGCTAAAAAACGCGCGAAAAAAAACGCCACTGCAAAACGCCAAGTCAAGTTTTTTTAGGCTGCTTTTTCCAGGCATCCGACCTAGCTTTACAGCCCATTTTTAAAACGTCCGTGTGCATGAGGCCTAAGAATAATATTCAGTTGCAACATTCTTGTTACATAATTGTTTCTTTTCTTCCTTTACAGTTAATAATATCTCCATCCCGCTCCATAAACAGACCCCCCGCCGCGCACTGCGCCATTATCTTCTATTTATTTATCATGCGTGAACTGGGTGTACGCCGTCCAAGTACCAGATCAGTAATGAGATCTAAATGCGTTGGAACGCCAGAAGGGATGCAGAATTTGGAACCGGTCCCCCCAAACTGCACCCGGGGGCTCTTCTGCCGAAAGACGGAGCAGCTGGCGCCATTCTTCGGGCCGCGCTGCCAAGCGGAGAGCCCGGGCACCCGTGCCTTTCCAGGAAGAGCGCAATTGTCTATTTGTTCTTTATATAAGTGACGGGCGCTGCGTTCTTGGGGGGGGGGGGGGGGGTCGCTTCAAGTGGTGGAGAGAAAAAAACATGGAAGCGTCTCCTAAAATATTGTGCGTCCGCGCGTTTTCTTTTTTGGCTCCCGGTTCGGAGTGCGGAGAACCCCCAACTGCCAGATATCGGGGGGGCGGGGAGGACGGGAACTGGCACACGTGGAACGCCATTGCTTGCTTTTATCTTGAAGGGAATATTATTTTATTCTTAACTTAGTTATGTTTTTATTTATGACGTTAGACTCGATAATTGTAGCGTCAAGGGGGCGGGTGTCAGTGCCAATGATGCCAGGGAAACAATTAGACGCGCACTGCCAAAAAATTTGTTTTTGTTCCATTAAATGTATTTATTTATTTTTAATTTAAATTAGAAAATTAGAAAATAAGAAAAAAAAATCAAAAAATGTGTTTACATTTCATTCGATTTTTTTTTTTCGAGTCATTCGTTGTGATCGCAATTCATAAATTAGAAAATTAGAAAATAAGAAAATAAGAAAAAAAAATCCAAAAATGTGTTTACATTTCATTCGATTTTCATTCGATTTTTTTTTTCGAGTCATTCGTTATGATCGCAATTCGTAAATTCGAAAATTCGTAAATTAGAAAATCTGAAAAAAATCCAAAAATGTGTTTACGTTTCATTCGATTTTCATTCGATTTTTTTTTTTTTTAATTCGGAAATTCGAAAATAAGAAAGACAATCTGAAAATAAAAAAAGTTATTATTAGTTAGTTAGTTATTCTAACTATTAAATGATCAAAAAATTCAAAAATGTGTTTACATTTCATTTGATTTTTTTTTTTCGAGTCATTCGTTATGATCGCAATTCGTAAATTAGAAAATTCGTAAATTAGAAAATCTGAAAAAAATCCAAAAATGTGTTTACGTTTCATTCGATTTTAATTAGATTTTTTTTTTTTTTGCATTCGGAAATTCGAAAATAAGAAAGAAAATCTGAAAATAAGAAAGTTATTATTAGTTAGTTAGTTATTCTAACTATTAAATGATCCAAAAATCCAAAAATGTGTTTACATTTCATTCGCAATTCGTAAATTAGAAAATTCGTAAATTAGAAAATCTGAAAAAAATAAAAAAATCCCAAAATGTGTTTACGTTTCATTTGATTTTCATTTGATTTTTTTTTTTTTAAATTAGAAAATTCGTAAATTCGTAAATTCGAAAATAAGAAAGAAAATCTGAAAATAAGAAAGTTATTATTAGTTAGTTAGTTATTCTAACTATTAAATTATTGGTATTGGAATTTCCTTTTAAATTTGTCTGTTAGTAAAAATAACGAATACGAATTTATCAGAAGTTAGGAATTATCTGGAATAACGAATGCCACATCTGAACAAATGGAACGGAACAAATTAATAATAAATAATAATAAAAAGTTTTCATTATTATTATTATTGTTATTTATTATTATTCATTCGTTACATTCCATTCATTTAGATGCGGCATTCGTTATTTTGTATACTTCGGAACTTCGGATAAATTCGTATTCGTTACGTTCACTAACAGCCAAATTTAAAAGGACATTCCAATACCTATAATTTAATAGTTAGTAATATTTGTTATTATTAGTTAGTTATTATTTCGGATTTTCGTTTTTTCAGGTTTTCGAATTTTTCGATTTTCGTTCTTATTTTCGGATTTTCGATCTTTTGAATTTTTTGGATTTTCATTCGTATTTTCAGATTTAAAAATTTCCGGTTGTTCAAATTTACGAATTTATGAATTTTCGCATTTATGAATTTTTCCGAATTTTCGTTTTTGGAAAAAGTTTATCTAATGTTTTTTTGTTAATTCAAATATTTCCAAATTAACGAATTTGTCGAATTTCATCTAAGAAGCGATTTCGGAACAAAACGAATTGCACATATCTAGAAATCATTGCTAACCGTAAGGGAAGGGGGGCGCATTTTGGCATCTTTACCCTGGGCGCTGGGTGACCTGGTTATCCGAAATAACGAATGCCGCATCTAAACAAATGCCAAATTTGAAAGGAAATTCCAATACATATAATTTAATAGTTATTATTAGTTAGTTATTATTTCAGATTTTCAAATTTTTGGGTTTTCGGATTTTCGAATTTCCGAATTTCAGAATTTCAGAATTTCCACATTTTCGAATATTCGAATTTCCGAATATTCAGAAAAATGTGTTAAACCGGTTTTCGTTAGTTCGGATATTTCCGAATGAATGAATTTGTCGAAACTCGTTCAAAAACTAATTCGGAACGAAACCAATTGCACGTCTAGAAACAATGTCGTGGAAGCGATAGGCCAGATGGGATTGAAAACCACATTAGGGCCCAACACAACTTTATGTTAGGGCCCCCCTCCCCCCCCCCCCAACAGATTCCACATGCCCAGCGATCGGTGCCAGGGACCAGGTCACCCAGCGCCCAGGGTAAAGATGCCAAAATGCGCCCCTCTTCCCTTAGGGTTAGCAGTGATGTCTAGACATGTGCAATTTGTTTTGTTCTGAATTCGTTTTCTTAGATAAAATTCGAAAAATTCGACAATTCGGAAATATTTGAATTAACAAAAACACGTTTAACAAATTTTTCCGAAAACTAAAATTCGTAAAATTTCATAAATGCGAAAATTCATAAATTGGTAAATTTGAAAAAAGAAAAAATTATAAAATCTGAAAATACGAATGAAAATTCGAAAAATTCAAAAGATTGAATATCCGAAAAAATTGAAAACCTGAAAAAAATGAAAATCCAAAATAATAACTAACTAACTAATAATAACAAATATTACTAACTATTAAATTATAGGTATTAGAATTTCATTTCAAATTTGGCTGTTAGTGAATGTAACGAATACGAATTTATCCGCAGTTATCAATTATCTGAAACAACTGGAACGGAACAAATTAATAATAAATAATAATAATAATAAAAAGTTTTCATTATTATTATTATTGTTATTTATTATTATTCATTCGTTACATTCCATTCATTTAGATGCGGCATTCGTTATTTCGGATAATTTGCAATTTTGGATAAATTCGTATTTGTTCTGTTCACTAAAAGCCAAATTTGAAAGGAAATTCCAATACATATAATTTAATAGTTAGTAATAGTCATTATTAGTTAGTTATTATTTCAGATTTTCAAATTTTCGGGCTTTCGGATTTTCGGATTTCCAAAATTTCCGAATTTCCGAATTTACACATTTTGAATATTCGAATTTCTGAATATTCTGAAAAATTTGTTAAACTGGTCTTCGTTAGTTCGGATATTTCCAAATCAATGAATTTGTCGAAATTTGTTAAAAAAAAATGAAACAAATTGCACATCTAGAAACAATGTCGTGGAAGCGATGGGCAAGATGGGATTAAAAACCTCATTAGTGCCCAACATAACTTTATGTTAGGACCCCCCCCCCCCCCAACAGATTCCACATGCCCAGCAATCAGTGTTGGGGACCAGGTCACCCAGCACCCAGGCTAAAGATGCCAAAATGCACCCACCCCATTCCCTTAGGATTAGCAGTGATGTCTAGACATGTGCAATTTGTTTCGTTACGAATTAGTTTTTTTAGATAAAATTCGACAAATTCGTTAATTCGGAAATATCTGAATTAACAAAAACCCGTTCAACAAATTTTTCCGAAAACGAAAATTCGTAAAAATTCATAAATGCGAAAATTCATAAATTGGTAAATTTGAAAAAACGAAAATGATAAAATCTGAAAATCCGAATGAAAATCCGAGAAAGTCAGAAAATCTGAAAAATTTGAAAATCTGAAAATAAGAACGAAAATCCCAAAAATTTGAAAACCTGAAAAAAAAGGAAAATACGAAATAATAACTAAAAATTCATAAATGCGAAAATTCATAAATTCGTAAATTTAAACAACTGAAAATCTGAACATCTGAAAATACGAATGAAAATCCAAAAAATTCAAAAGATCGAAAATCCGAAAATAAGAACGAAAATCAGAAAAATTTGAAAACCTGGAAAAAAGGAAAATCCGAAATAATAACTAACTAATAATGATAAATATTACTAACTATTAAATTATAAATATTGGGATTTCCTTTCAAATTTGGCTGTTAGTGAACGTAATGAATACGAATTTATCCGAAGTTACGAATTATCCGAAAATAAGAACGAAAATCCAAAAAAAAATTGAAAACCTGAAAAATAAAAGGAAAATCCGAAATAACTAAAAATTCATAAATGCGAAAATTCATAAATTCGTAAATTTAAACAACTGAAAATCTTAAAATCTGAAAATACAAATGAAAATCCGAAAAATTCAAAAGATCGAAAATCCGAAAATAAGAACGAAAATCTGAAAATTTGAAAACCTGAAAAAAAGGAAAATCCGAAATAACAACTAACTAATAATGATAAATATTACTAACGATTAAATTATAAATATTGGGATTTCTTTTCAAATTTGGCTTTTAGTGAACGTAACGAATACGAATTTATCCGAAGTTACAAATTATCCGAAAATAAGAACGAAAATCCCCAAAAAAATTGAAAACCTGAAAAATAAAAGGAAAATCCGAAATAACTAAAAATTCATAAATGCGAAAATTCATAAATTCGTAAATTTAAACAACTGAAAATCTTAAAATCTGAAAATACAAATGAAAATCCGAAAAATTCAAAAGATCGAAAATCCGAAAATAAGAACGAAAATCTGAAAATTTGAAAACCTGAAAAAAAGGAAAATCCGAAATAACAACTAACTAATAATGATAAATATTACTAACGATTAAATTATAAATATTGGGATTTCTTTTCAAATTTGGCTGTTAGTGAACGTAACGAATACGAATTTATCCGAAGTTACGAATTATCCGAAAATAAGAACGAAAATCCAAAAAAAAATTGAAAACCTGAAAAATAAAAGGAAAATCCGAAATAACTAAAAATTCATAAATGCAAAAATGTATAAATTCGTAAATTTAAAGAACCGAAAATTTTAAAATCTGAAAATCCGAATGAAAATCCGAAAAATTCAAAAGATCGAAAATCCGAAAATAAGAACGAAAATCAGAAAAATTTGAAAACCTGGGAAAAAGGAAAATCCGAAATAATAACTAACTAATAATGATAAATATTACTAACTATTTAATTATAGGTATTGGAATTTCCTTTCAAATTTGTCTGTTAGTGAACGTAACGAATACGAATTTATCCGAAGTTACAAATTATCCGAAATAACGAATGTTGCATCTAAACAAATGGAACGGAACAAATTAATAATAAATAATAATTATAAGAATAATCACTTTATGTCCCTTGGGCATATTGTACCCATGGGGGGGTACATTTAGATAATTGTGTGTAGTTTAGCGATCGGCGGAGGCGATATATATATATATATATATATATATAATAGCAGCCCACATGACGATTCTCATGTTTACAAATAAAATTCAGCCGCCTCCCCCCCCCCTTCCCCCTCTCTGATTGTTGGGCCGTCTCCTAATTCTGAGATTCATCGGTTTTGTCTGCTAATAAGCCGATCCGACTTACCAGACAAAGCGGAAAGTCTGCGGCTCGGGGAGACGAATGGAAGTATTGCGTTAGAATCCGGAATATTTATTGTGATTGCAAATCTCCAGAGCCCACTTAGCCCGACAGAATGAAATAGCTGTTGGAATCCGGATGCTCTTTGAAAAGTTAAAGCTGAAATATAACCCAAAAAAGGAAAAAAAAAAAAAGACGAAAGAAAAATCTACTCATCAGCTCCCTCCCCGACGTGAGCCGCCGTGCAGCATGGGACACCTAAGCAACGGATTAAAGTCTTGGTTGGTTTTGATTCCGCGTCGCTTGGTGTCTCTGGTGGTGAGTCCACCGAGGCTCTTGGAAGAAGATATTATATGAACTCCAAGAAAATAGGTGATGATAAAGAAGGAATACAGACATGAAAACTGATTTATCTGAGGATTTACAGTTCTGTTCAGCCGGTCTTATGATCCGGGCAATCCTGCCAGACAAATGACCCACTATGTTACCTGATGTGCCCAGTATGAGGGGTTCCCACCATCCCTGTGCTGAGTTCCTGGGTCTGTACACCCGCTGTGCCCATTATGAGGGGTTCCCACCATCCCTGTGCTGAGTTCCCGGGTCTGTACACCCGCTGTGCCCATTATGAGGGGTTCCCACCATCCCTGTGCTGAGTTCCCGGGTCTGTACACCCGCTGTGCCCATTATGAGGGGTTCCCACCATCCCTGTGCTGAGTTCCCGGGTCTGTACACCCGCTGTGCCCATTATGAGGGGTTCCCACCATCCCTATGCTGAGTTCCCAGGTCTGTACACCCACTGTGCCCATTATGAGGGGTTCCTACCATCCCTGTGCTGAGTTCCTGGGTCTGTACACCCTCTGTGCCCATTATGAGGGGTTCCCACCATCCCTGTGCTGAGTTCCCGGGTCTGTACACCCGCTGTGCCCATTATGAGGGGTTCCCACCATCCCTATGCTGAGTTCCCAGGTCTGTACACCCACTGTGCCCATTATGAGGGGTTCCTACCATCCCTGTGCTGAGTTCCTGGGTCTGTACACCCTCTGTGCCCATTATGAGGGGTTCCCACCATCCCTGTGCTGAGTTCCCGGGTCTGTACACCCGCTGTGCCCATTATGAGGGGTCCCACCATCCCTGTGCTGAGTTCTCGGGTCTGTACACCCGCTGTGCCCATTATGAGGGGTTCCCACCATCCCGGTGCTGAGTTCCTGGGTCTGTACACCCGCTGTGCCCATTATGAGGGGTTCCCACCATCCCTGTGCTGAGATCCTGGGTCTGTACACCCGCTGTGCCCATTATGAGGGGTTCACACCATCCCCGTGCAGAGTTCCTGGGTCTGTGCACCCGCTGTGCCAATTATGAGGGGTTCCCACCATCCCTGTGCAGAGTTCCTGGGTCTGTACACCCGCTGTGCCCATTATGAGGGGTTCCCACCATCCCTGTGCTGAGTTCCCGGGTCTGTACACCCGCTGTGCCCATTATGAGCGGATCCCACCATCCCTGTGCTGATTTCCCGGGTCTGTACACTTGCTGTGCCCATTATGAGGGGTGCCCACCATCCCTGTGCTGAGTTCCCAGGTCTGTACACCCGCTGTGCCCATTATGAAGGGTTCCCACCATCCCTGTGCTGAGTTCCCGGGTCTGTACACCCGCTGTGCCCATTATGAGGGGTTCTCACCATCCCTGTGCTGAGTTCCCGGGTCTGTACACCCGCTGTGCCCATTATGAGCGGTTCCCACCATCCCTGTGCTGAGTTCCCGGGTCTGTACACCCGCTGTGCCCATTATGAGGGGTTCCCACCATCCCTGTGCTGAGTTCCCGGGTCTGTACACCCGCTGTGCCCATTATGAGGGGTTCCCACCATCCCTGTGCTGAGTTCCCGTGTCTGTACACCCGCTGTGCCCATTATGAAGGGTTCCCACTATCCCTGTGCTGAGTTCCCGGGTCTGTACACCCGCTGTGCCCATTATGAGGGGTTCCCACCATCCCTGTGCTGAGTTCCCGGGTCTGTACACCCGCTGTGCCTATTATGAGGGGTTCCCACCATCCCTGTGCTGAGTTCCCGGGTCTGTACACCCGCTGTGCCCATTATGAGGGGTTCCCACCATCTTGGCACTCAAAGAACCCAAAAAATGTACAGGTCAAGAAAGTCAAAGAAAAGTCTGAAGTCCTCTACTGTACATACATCTTCTGGGTTGAGGATACTCAAAGTAATGAAGCTAGAGGCTCATGATGACAGCCAGGCAACTAGAATTTGCAAAATGAGCCAGGAGCAATAATGCTGAACCCCCATGATTGACAGAACTGAAATCCAATTAATGAAAGGGGCGGGGGCCAGGGACAGTCAGGCTGGAGAGGAAAGGGTTGGATACTGTATGTCCTCCAGCCAGGAAATGAGTCGGACTCTATCTGACTTGCTGCAGCTTCTAATGCGTATTGTGAGAAGCTCACAGTGTGCGGTGAAATCAGAGGAAGACATCTCAGTCCAGGAGAGGAGCCGGTACAACTGTACAAGACTGAAGGGGAGGCCGGAGTTGAGTTTCAAGACAAAAAATAAATAAAAAGATTTGTGAAAGTTGGATTTGCTTTGAGACGACCAACAAGGGCTTCTTAACGGATTCCCGACCGGCGCACGACAAAATACGTCGACAGAATGGCACGGACAGGCATAGGGGGGTACATGTACATCCCCTTTAAGATGCCGCCGTGCCATCGGGCGCGTGCCGCGAGCGGAGCGCGCTCGCGCCGGTCGGGACCCCCGTGAGGCCGGTCGTGGGTCCCGCGGGGATACCCGCGATCGTCTCACGGGAAGGCTGAACGGGGGGAGATGCGGAAATAAACAGCATCTCCCCGTTCTGCCTAGCAACTAGTGACGTCGATCTCTGCTCCCTGTGATTGGAGCAGAGATCAGCATTCACTAGCTGACAGCCACGCCCCCCCCCACAGTAAGAAACACACCCCTAGGCATACTTAACCCCTACACTGCCACCTAGTGGTTAACCCCTTCACTGCCAGTGTCATTTACACAGGAATCAATGCATTTAAATAGCATTGATTGCTGTATAAATGACAATGGTCCCAAAATTGTGTCAAAAGTGTCCGACGTGTCCGCCATAATGTCGCAGTCACAATAAAAAAAATTGCTGATCGCCGCCATTACTAATAAAAAAAAATTATTAATAAAAATGCTATAAAACTATCCCCTATCTTGTAAACGCTATAACTTTTGCGCAAACCGATCTATATACGCTTATTGCGATTTTTTTTTACCAAAAATATGTAGAAGAATACGTATCGGCCTAAACTGAGGAAAAAAAATGTTTTTTTATATATTTTTTGGGGATATTTATTATAGCAAAAAGTAAAAAATATTGCATTTTTTTTCAAAATTGTCGCTCTATTTTTGTTTATATCGCAAAAAATAAAAACCGCAGGGGCGATCAAACACCACCAAAATAAAGCTCTATTTGTGGGAAAAAAAGGACGTCGATTTTGTTTGGGAGCCACGTCGCACGACCGTGCAATTGTCAGTTAAAGCGACGCAGTGCCGAATCGCAAAAAGGGGCCTGGTCCTTTGGCTGCAAATTGGTCCGGTCTGAAAGTGATTAAAATGCGCCCGCTACCCTTCCCCCATCATTGTGATTCCAGAAGATACATAAATAATTTGGATAAGGTTTAATTTGTTGCTTACTGGTGTCCGTTTTCTTTCCTGCCCCCCACTAATTCTGCATCAAAGGCCAATCTCTGCTGAGTTTGGCAGTAAAATAAGGTTCCAGTGTCTGGGACCAGAATAGTTTCCTTCAGAGTTTCAGGACTGGGAACAGCGGTGAACCTCGCGTGAACCTCAGTCATGTCTACTTATAACGTATGTCTGTCTTCTCCCCCCTTTCAGTCCAGTGTTGGCCGCTCAGATGGATGGGCCACTCCTTTCTCTGGCCAGTGATGGAGGGGCTCCTTGTGTTTGCTCTAGTCAAGAGACAGCCTGATTTCCATTATCTGCATGGCACAGAGTGAAGCACCCGGCGACAATTCACTTGTTCAATTCACGGCCCACCGGTTGGCATTTCCAACCCAGTCGTCTGTGATGGAGGTCCTTCACTCCCGCCAACTCCCCCCAGTTGGATATCGTCTCTGGGTGGGATGGGTGAAGCCCCCGGCGACAATTCACTTGTTCAATTCACAGCCCACCCGTTGGCATTTCCAACCCAGTCGTCTGTGATTGAGGTCCTTCACTCCCGCCAACTTCCCCCCAGTTGGATATCGTCTCTGGGTGGGATGGTCCCTCAAGGACATTAAAAGGTTCTCAGATAAAAATAACAGGAGAGCAGGAACTCGCTGTAAAGACAAACACAAGCTATGCAAGAGAGGTCAGCCAATCCGAAAACAGACAGCCTCCTCGTATAGGTGGTGTCAACCAAAAAGTCGGACGCAGAATATTTGCTACAATTTGTTACATGAATGAATTTTGGACATTTATATTACAGCTCTATTTATGAAAATATGGATAAGAACGGCTCATTACAGTTTAGAACAGTGGTCCGATTCAATTGGACTTATTCTAGAGCCAACCTTTTTTTGTGTCTCAGAGGAAAAAGTATGTGGAGACAAATCCCCACAAAAAGGAAACAAAAAGATAAAAAAAGAAGAAAAAAAAATGTAAAACCTGGCAAGAGTTTGGAGAAGGCAGATTTCTGTACCAGAATGACTGTACCAATGTATAAAGCCAGCTCATGGTTTGACCAGTTTGGTGTGGAGGAACTTGTGTCCTGACCTCAACCTTACTAAACTCATTTCAACCTTACTGAACTCCTTTGGACCTCAACCCTACTGAACTCCTTTGGACTTTAACCCTACTGATCTCCTTTGGACCCCAACCCTACTGAACTCCTTTGGACTTTAACCCTACTGATCTTCTTTGGACCTCAACCCTACTGAACTCTTTTGGACTTCAACCTTACTAAATACCTTTGGACCTCAACCCTACTGGACTCTTTTGAACCTTAATTTTACTGAACGCCTTTGGGCCTCAAACCTACTGAACTCCTTTGGACCTCAAACCTACTTAACGCCTTTGGGACTCAACCTTACTGAACTCCTTTGGGCCTCAACCTTACTGAACTCTTTTGGACTTCAACCTTACTAAATACCTTTGGATCTCAACCCTACCATTCTCCTTTGGACCTCAACCCTACCAGTGGCGGCTGGTGCTCAAAATTTTTGGGGGGGCGCAAACAAACAGCCTCACTGTGCCATCAAACGCTGCCACTGTGCCCATTAAACGCTGCCACTGTGCCCATTAAACGCTGCCACTGTGCCCAAACGCTGCCACTGTGCCCCAAGTGCTGCCACTGTGCCCATCAAACGCTGCCACTGTGCCCATCAAACGCTGCCACTGTGCCCATCAAACGCTGCCACTGTGCCCCAAGTGCTGCCACTGTGCCCCAAGTTCTGCCACTGTGCCCCAAGTTCTGCCACTGTGCCCCAAGTTCTGCCACTGTGCCCCAAGTTCTGCCATTGTGCCCCAAGTTTTGCCACTGTGCCCCAAGTTCTGCCACTGTGCCCCAAGTTCTGCCACTGTGCCCCAAGTTCTGCCATTGTGCCCCAAGCTCTGCCACTGTGCCCCAAGTTCTGCCACTGTGCCCCTTAAGTGCTGCCACTGTGCCCCAAGTGCTGCCACTGTGCCCCAAGTTCTGCCATTGTGCCCCAAGTTCTGCCATTGTGCCCCAAGTTCTGCCATTGTGCCCCTTAAGTGCTGCCATTGTGCCCCAAGTTCTGCCATTGTGCCCCAAGTTCTGCCATTGTGCCCCAAGTTCTGCCATTGTGCCCCTGAAGTGCTGCCACTGTGCCCCTTAAGTGCTGCCACTGTGCCCCTCAAGTGCTGCCACTGTGCCCCTCAAGTGCTGCCACTGTGCCCCCTGCCTGCCCTCTGCACTTACCTTGTCCCGGTGTGCAGCTGGTGACGGCGTCAGGCGACGAACGGTGTCTCCGTCGGATGTCTTCTCCCGCGCTCCTCCTGTCTTCTTCTGCTGTGATTGGACGCTAGGTGATTGGACGCCTAGCGTCCAATCACAGCGCCTGTGACTTCAGCCAATCAGGTGACAGGTAACAGACCTGGCAACCTGATTGGCTGAGAGGCGGGTCTGTGTTAGGGAAGCGATGTATTCGCTTCCCTAACACAATACTGTGTAATCAGCGAACGCACAGCCGTGCGCCCGCTGTTTACACTTAGGGAAGCCTATTAGAGCACACCGCTCTAATAGGGTCCCCTATTAGAGCGCTCTAATAGGGGCGCTTCCAGCAACACCCCCCCCCCACTGTAATTCAGATGCCCGGCGCCCGATCAGGGGCCGGACACCTGAATAGGGGGCGGCAGCGGTGACAATAGATAGATTCATGCAATGCATGAATCTATCTATTGGTGATAGAGCGGTGCAGGAGAGGGGGGGCGGCGCTCCTGCGCCCTCTATGCACGCACCGCCACTGAACCCTACTGGACTCTTTTGAACCTTAATCTTACTGAACGCCTTTGGGCCTCAAACCTACTGAACTCCTTTGGACCTCAAACCTACTGAACGCCTTTGGGCCTCAACCTTACTGAACTCCTTTGGACCTCAACCCTACTGAACTCTTTTGGACTTCAACCTTACTAAATACCTTTGGATCTCAACCCTACTGATTTCCTTTGGACCTCAACCCTACTGGACTCTTTTGAACCTTAATCTTACTAAACGCCTTTGGGCCTCAAACCTACTGAACTCCTTTGGACCTCAAACCTACTGAACGCCTTTGGGCCTAAATGCTACTGAACATGTTTGAAACTCAACCTTACTGAAAACCTTTGGACCTCAACCCTACTGATTGCCTTTGGGCCTCAACACTACTGAGCACCTTTGGACCTTAACTTTACCAAGCACCTTTGGACCTCAACTGTACTGAACAGCTTTGGACCTCAACCCTACTAAAAAACCTTTGGACCTCAACCCTACTGAACACATTTGAGATAAATTGGTGAGCCAGGTCTTCTTATCTAACATCAGTACCTGACACAAATGGGCACAAATTCCCACAGACACCATTCAAAATCTTGTGGAAAGTCATCCCAGAAGAGTGGGGGCTGTTATAACTTCTGGTTTAACACACACTTCAGAACACTGATATCATATTAGTATATTGAACGCAGTCCTCACTACCAACAGATCTTAGACTACCAAACTGCGAAGTACCAAACAGTGTGATTTTGGAAAAGGTTCCTGTACTACTTTCACGTGAGTCCAGTGCAATTTTGGTCCCAAAGAACATAATAACCTTATCAAAGTTGCATCCAAGTAGCACTACATAATCACTTTGATAGTCTGCTGAAAATTATACTGCAGCAGTGTGAACCTAGTCTTAGTGATCATTGGTCTCAATTCAGCTGGAGATTCCATGAATTTCTGTTCACTTTGGACCTCCACAATCTCAACCCTACTGAACACCTTTGGACCTCAACCCTACTGAACACCTTTGAGGTGAATTGGAACCCCAATTGTAATCCAGCTCCATAAAGACATGTTGTGACCAGGTTGGTGTGGAGGAACTCTAGTGTCCTGCACAGAGCCCTGACCTCATCCCTACTGAACACCTTTGGACCTCAACCCTACTGAAAACCTTTGAGGTGAATTGGAACCCCAATTGTAATCCAGCTCCATAAAGACATGTTGTGACCAGGTTGGTGTGGAGGAACTCTAGTGTCCTGCACAGAGCCCTGACCTCATCCCTACTGAACACCTTTGGACCTCAACCCTACTGAAAACCTTTGAGGTGAATTGGAACCCCAATTGTAATCCAGCTCCATAAAGACATGTTGTGACCAGGTTGGTTTGGAGGAACTCCTGCACAGAGCCCTGTCCTCATCCCTACTGAACACCTTTGGGATGAAATGGAATGCCAATTGTGAGCAAGAACTTTGTTTTTTGGTGCCCAATGTGAGGCTCAATAGATGAGCCAAGTCTTCTCATGCAACATCAGTACCTGACCTCACAAATGAGCACAAATTTCCACAGACACTCTCTAAACTCTTGTCATGGTTTGACCAGTGTTACCTTTGAGGTGAATTGGAACCCTAATCGTAATCCAGCTCAATAAAGACATGGTGTGACCAGTTTGGTTTGGAAGAACTCGAGTGTCCTGCACAAAATCCCTACTGAACACATTTGGGATAAATCAGAATGTCAATTGTGAGCCAGGTCTTTGTTTTTTGGTGCCCAATGTGAGGCTCAATAGAGGAGCCAGGTCTTCTCATGCAACATCAGTACCTGACCTCACAAATGGGCACAAATTTCCACATATACCCTCTAAACTCTTGTCATGGTTTGACCAGTTTCACCTTTGAGGGGAATTGGAACCCCCATCGTAATCCAGCTCAATAAAGACATGGTGTGACCAGTTTGGTTTGGAGGAACTCAAGTGTCCTGCACAAAATCCCTACTGAACACATTTGGGATAAATCGGAATGTCAATTGTGAGCCAGGTCTTTGTTTTTTGGTGCCCAATGTGAGGCTCAATAGATGAGCCAAGTCTTCTCATGCAACATCAGTACCTGACCTCAGAAATGGGCACAAATTTCCACAGACACGTTCTAAACTCTTGTCATGGATCGACCAGTTTCACCTTTGAGGGGAATTGGAACCCCCATCATAATCCAGCTCAAAAAAGACATGGTGTGACCAGTTTGGTGTGGAGGAACTTGAGTGTCTTGCACAGAGCCCTGTCCTCGTCCCTACTGAACACCTTTGGGATAAATCGGAATGCCAATTGTGAGCCAGGTCTTTGTTTTTTTGGTGCCCAATGTGAGGCTCAATAGAGGAGCCAGGTCTTCTCATGCAACATCAGTACCTGACCTCAGAAATGGGCACAAATTTCCACAGACACCCTCTAAACTCTTGTCATGGATCGACCAGTTTCACCTTTGAGGGGAATTGGAACCCCCATCGTAATCCAGCTCAATAAAGACATGGTGTGACCAGTTTGGTGTGGAGGAACTCGAGTGTCCTGCACAAAATCCCTACTGAACACATTTGGGATAAATCGGAATGCCAATTGTGAGCCAGGTCTTTGTTTTTTTGGTGCCCAATGTGAGGCTCAATAGAGGAGCCAGGTCTTCTCATGCAACATCAGTACCTGACCTCACAAATGGGCACAAATTTCCACAGACATCCTCTAAACTCTTGTCATGGATCGACCAGTTTCACCTTTGAGGTGAATTGGAACCCCAATCGTAATCCAGCTCAATAAAGACATGGTGTGACCAGTTTGGTGTGGAGGAACTCGAGTGTCCTGCACAGAGCCCTGACCTCAACCCTATTGAAAACCCTTGGGATGAATTGGAATGCCGATGGTGAGCCATGTCTCGTCCAGTATCAGTACCTGATCTCACAAATTGGCACAAATCCCTACAGGACCCCTTCCAAAATCTTCTGGAAAGTCTTCCCAGAAGAGTGGAGGATGTTACAGCCACAAAGAGGAACAACTCCATAGTAATAACCATGGTTTTGAAATGGGATGTCCAACAAACTCATATAGGTGTGTTGATATCGTGCCGTAAAGATTCCTTTAGAAAAAACAAACCCCAAAGGGCTAAGTACACATGTCTAGTAGTAGGTGGTCACATTCAGCTGGATGTTGAAGATGTTTCGTATCGTCCATAAGACACGTCTTCAGTTCTAATGAGAAAGATATTCCAACATATCTATCCACACAGGTAGGGCAATCACCTTACTCCAGTCACCATGGAATGTGTCGAGGCAGATGTTGATTGCCCAAGAACAGTGTGGGAGGTGATGTGACTGTTGTGTACCCCCCCCCCCCCCCCCCCCCCATACATCATTTTATCCTTGGTGCCATGGAGTCTGCATAGGTGTTAACCTTCGACTTGCATCACTGAAGGTGAGAATTATTGTTGAATCACCGGGGTAGAGATGTTAGAATACATTATATGTGGAAGACAGATGGAGTCAAAGGCCCAAACGTTCACACCTTTCATTGTTCTTGGATGATCAGAATCTGCCTCGACACATTCCGTGGTGAAACTGTTGGCAGATTGGAAGTGTTCACCAATATGAAATATCTAAATTGTATTCCTTGTGTTTTTCTCCCAATAAATAAAAAAACAAAGTATAGTACCGTATATACTCGAGTATAAGCCGACCCGAATATAAGCCAAGGCACTTAATTTTACCACAAAAAACTGGGAAAAACGTATTGACTCGAGTATAAGCCTAGGGTGAGAAATGCGCAGCTACTGTAAGTGGAAAAGAGGGTCAACAATGCCCATTTGCAGCCTCACTGTGCCCATTTGCAGCCTCACCGTGCCCATTTGCATGCCTCACCGTGCCCATTTGCATGCCTCACCGTGCCCATTTGCATGCCTCACTGTGCCCATTTGCAGCCTCACTGTGCCCATTTGCAGCCTCACTGTGCCCATTTGCATGCCTCACCGTGCCCATTTGCATGCCTCACTGTGCCCATTTGCATGCCTCACTGTGCCCATTTGCAGCCTCACTGTGCCCATTTGCAGCCTCACTGTGCCCATTTGCATGCCTCACTGTGCCCATTTGCAGCCTCACTGTGCCCATTTGCATGCCTCACTGTGCCCATTTGCATGCCTCACTGTGCCCATTTGCATGCCTCACTGTGCCCATTTGCATGCCTCACTGTGCCCATTTGCAGCCTCACTGTGCCCATTTGCAGCCTCACTGTGCCCATTTGCATGCCTCACTGTGCCCATTTGCAGCCTCACTGTGCCCATTTGCATGCCTCACTGTGCCCATTTGCATGCCTCACTGTGCCCATTTGCATGCCTCACTGTGCCCATTTGCAGCCGCACTGTGCCCATTTTCAGCCTCACTGTGCCCATTTGCAGCCATAGGTCCCCCAAACTTCAATCTCGGTAGTTAAGGGTTCCTAGATGCCCCCTAGCTGCAGCCAAAGGGTCCCGAAATGACATTGCTGCAGATGGACACAGTTGACCGAATTTCGGTCCCTGTATCTCGGGGCCACTTGGCGCTAGGAACCCCAAATTTGGTGTACAAACCCAGTGGAACCAACACTACAACATTTCCAGATAGGGTTTCTATCACAGGAAAATGTCATTCTATTCTGCAGAAAAGTGCTTGATATTTTCCGAACCAATTTTGGGGCCCCGTATCTCGGGGCCACTTGGTGCTAGGAACCCCGTCTTTAGATATGTTGTAGTGCTAGTTCCACTGGGTTTGCACACCAAATTTGGGGTTCCTAGCACTAAGTGGCCCCAAGATACGGGGCCCCAAAGTCGGTTCGGAAAATGTCATTCTCTGCTGCAGAAAAGTGCTTGACATTTTCTGAACTGATTTTGGGGCCCTGTATCTTGGGGCCACATAGTGCTAGGAACCCCAAATCTGGTGTGCAAACCCAGTGGAACTAGCACTACAACATATCCAAAGACGGGGTTTCTAGCACCAAGTGGCCCCGAGATACGGGGGCCCCAAAATCGGTTCAGAAAATGTCAAGCACTTTTCTGCAGCAGAGAATGACATTTTCCGAACCGACTTTGGGGCCCCCGTATCTCGGGGCCACTTGGTGCTAGGAACCCCATCTTTGGATATGTTGTAGTGCTGGTTCCACTGGGTTTGCACGAAAAAGAGCTTGACTTAAACCGCGGGGGGCATTTTCCGCACACAAAAAATGTGCTGAAAAACTCGGCTTATACTTGAGTATATACGCTAAATACCGCCAAGGAACAAAACAATCAGAGGCAAGATTTTCATTAAATAACACCCCCCCTGGGAATTCCCCCTGGGAATGGTCGCCCTAGGGGTGCTCTTAGTAACACTTGGGGTGTGGGACCCCACAGTGGCGTAATTCCCCCTGGGAAAGCTGGAAGAGCCCATTACGTCCTGGTTTGAGCGATCTACCTTGTCTGGCCCATGGGCTGGGAGGGCAGAAGGTCCACAGTGCCTGTGCCCCCTGGGAGTGGTCGCCCTAGGGGTGCTCTTAGTAACACTTGGGTGTGGGGACCCCGCAGTGTGAACAGGCACGTGGTCACAGCCACCAAATGCTTATTTTCTGCACTGCGCCTTTTAGGCTGGACCCTTTGGCTAAGTCCGGGATCATTTTTGTCTTTCTTGTCACTTTCACTTTTATATGTTTTATTTCTCACTAGGATGGAGGGTGTAAGTCCTCGGGCTTGCCCCGATGTCTAGGGGGAGGATGTGTGGCCTTCTGGTTCCGTCCTCCTCTGCCCTTGGGGGGTGGGGTCTCTCTCTTCAGGAGAGCCCCTTGACCCAGTACTCGATGGTCGGCTCCGGTTGACCTAGAAGAATGGGGTCTGCCAGGCCTTCTGGTTAGGCGGACCATGGAACTCCTTTGCCCCTGTTAGGAGACCTTCGCCCCGGGGATCAGGGTAGAGGTCCTTCCCCCTCGGGCCCCCACCTAAAGTCTGAAGGACAGTAATTTGGCTCTTTGCTTAGAAAGTTTGTAGACCCCCGGATCTAGACTTTTCAGTTCTTGTCAATCATAGAGGGGCAGCATCACATGTGGGCGCTACCAAGGGCAGTCTGCATGCAAATACAGCCTACACCCACTCCTCCGGTGTCCACCAAGGAATTTCAATATTTGCATGGCCCCTCCCAAAATCCAGCCCACTACTTGCATCAGGGCTGAGGGACCTTGAGAGGACTATGGAGGGAGGGTGCTGTGATACGAACCCACCAGCCTGCACTGCATAGAGAAGCACAGAGACCCAGTGATGGTGCCTAAAATAAGGTAGGTTGCAGAAAATGGGGAGTTTTTATATTAAAAAAATGATCATCATGTTGATGAGAAGGAAAATAAAGGCAGATTAAACTTCAGCTTTAAACCCAGAGGGTTGAGGAGGTGATGCCTTCAGTTTCCTTGGTAACTTTGGTTGTTTGTTCCGACACACGAGAGCTTATATTTAGGTGCTGTATATATGAACACACAGGGTGGGGGAGAACCTTACTACGGACGCACATAGGGCGATATATATATATATATATATATATAGATGAGAATACAGCCCCCCCCCCATTCTGATCTATAGAAGGTTGTCAGGATCCGGTGGAGTCATTGGAGTGAACGGTGAAGGGAGTGATTGTGACTTTGGCACTCATCACAATTACTGGAGGGCGAGTAATGAAAATCGCTGACGTGCGTCTTCGGCGTGTTTACTCTCCGAGTAATTCATCATTTTTAGGAATTCTTCAAAATTCAGAAACATAACAGAACGCCAAACGCTCGCTATGGACTGACCAATAGATATTTGTTGGGGGAGGAGCCTCTGAACCTTCACCGCCTCTTCACAATGATTTCCATTCTCAGAATTCTGACTGACCTTTTATTTTGTGTTTTATAAGATGTCATTGGAATGTCTTCATATTCACACCTTGTCCAATCAAACAAGAAGAGTATTCCTTGTGGGGGGGGGATAAAGAAAACAATTGGGGAGATAGAGAGGGGAGGCGTAATGCTGGAAATGGATTTAGTCCTTCAAGTAATGAGTACAGGAATGGGACGCTCGTGTAGACTAACATGTACACCACTGGCGTTCATTCCTCCAACAAACTTTATTCCATCATAAAGTCATCATAGAGTCCATCATAGAGTCATCATAGAGTCATTGTAGAGGTCATCATAGAGTCAGCATGGAGCCCATAATGGAGTCATCATGCAGTCATTGTAGAATCCATCATAGAGTCATCATAGAGTCCATCATAGAGTCATCATAGAGTCATTGTAGAGGTCATCATAGAGTCAGCATGGAGCCCATAATGGAGTCATCATGCAGTCATTGTAGAATCCATCATAGAGTCATCATAGAGTCATCATAGAGTCATCATAGAGTCATTGTCGAGGTCATCATAGAGTCATTGTAGAGGTCATCGTAGAGTCAGCATGGAGCCCATAATGGAGTCATCATGCAGTCATTGTAGAATCCATCATAGAGTCATCATAGAGCTCAACATAGAGTCATTATAGAGTCCATCATAGAGTCATTGTAGAATCCATCATAAAATCAGCATGGGGCCCATCATAGAGTCATCACAGAGTCAGCATGGAGCCCATCATATAGTCATTAAGGAGTCATTGTAGAGTCCATTGTAGAGTAAGCATGGAGCCCATTATAGAGTTATTGTAGAGTCATCAGTGTGGAGCCCATCTTGGATTCATCATAGAGTCCTTGAAGAATTCATCATAGAGTCATTGTAGAGGCCATCATAGAGTCAGCATGGAGCCCATAATAGAGTCATCATAGAGTCATTGTATAGGCCATCATAGAGTCAGCATGGAGCCCATAACCCACAATAGAGTCATCATAGAGTCATTGTAGAGTTCATCAGAGAGTCAGCATTAAACCCATTATAGAGTCATCATAGAGTCAGCATGGAGCTCATCATAAAGTCATCATAGAGTCATTGCAGAATCCATCATAGAGTCAGCATGGAGCCCAACATAGAGTCATTATAGAGTCCATCATAGAGTCATTGTACAGTCCATCATAGAGTCAGCATGGGGCCCATAATAGAGTCATCACAGAATCGGCATGGACCTATCATAAAGTCATCATATAGTCATTATGGAGTAATTGAAGGGTCCATCGTGGAGTCAGCATGGAGCCTATGATAAAGCTATTGTACATTCATCATAGAGTCAGTGTGGAGCCCATCTTAGATTCATCGTAGAGTCATTCAAGAGTCCATTGTAGAGTCAGCATAGAGGCCATTATGGAATCAGCTTGGAGTCATTGTAGAGTCAGCAAGGAGCCCATCAAAGACTAATCACCAAGTCATTGTAGAGTCATTGTAGAGTCCATCATAGAGTCAGCATGGAGCCCATCATAAAGTAATTATAGAGTCCATTGTAGAGTCAGTGTGGAGCCCATCATAGAGTTATCATAGGGTCATTGTAGAATTCTTCGAAGAGTCAGCATGGAGCCCATCATGGAGTTATTATAGAGTCATCATCGAGTCAGTGTGGAGTCCATTGTAGTGTCAACGTGGAGCCCTTTATAGTAAATAAGAAGTCATTGTAGAGTCCATCGTAGAGTCAGCATGGAGCCCATCATAGAGTTATTGTAGAGTCATCAAAGAGTCAGTGTGGAGCCCATCTTAGATTCATCGTAGAGTCCTTTGTAGTGTCAACATGGAGCCCTTTATAGAGTCATCATAGGGTCATTGTAGAGTCCATCATAGAGTTATAATAGGGTCATTGTAGAGTCAGCGTGGAGCCCATGATAGAGTCAGCATGGAGCCCATCATGCACTTATTATAGAGTCTTTGAAGAGTCCATCATATAGTCAACATGGAGCCCATTATAGAGTCATTGTACAATGATCCCTCATAGGATCAGTGTGGACCCCATTATACAGTCATAATAGAGTCATTGTAGAGTCTATCATAGAGTCATCATAGGGTCATAGTAGAGTTATTGTACAGTCAACATGGAGCCCATTATAGAGTCATTATAGAGATCATTGTAGAGCCAGCGTGGAGCCCATGATAGAGTCATCATGGGGTCATTGTAGAGTCAGCGGGGAGCCCATTATAGATTTATTATACAGTACATTCCAATATAGAGATATCATAGAGTTATTGTAGAGTGGTTGTAAAGTCCGTTATACAGTCATCATAGAGTAATGATGATCATTTCTGTTTCATTCTTGTTTACTTTTGGAGTCTCCATCACTTCCTGTTTGCTAAACATGTTGTCAGCAGGACAGGAAATGAGGACAAATCTCAGAGCCCAGATAGCAGTAAAAACCTGGCAGGGGTTCCAATCCGTCCCTTCCTTCCCCACTCCACCCAATACTAAGGAACTAAGTTTTGGCTGGACGTGCCCTTTAAGAAAAGATTTGAAAGAATTTCTGAAAAAAATGACTTGAAATCCTGTAGTTTGCATCATATTTATAAGAATGATTGGGGGGGCGCTTACTTTTGAAATTCCCCTAAAAATCCATCTACAAAAATCATAATCAAATGAAATACAAAAAAAAAAAAAAATAATAATATGTTTTGTGTCGTGTTTGGAGTTTACATGAAGAAATGGAAACATTGTAGCTCTTCTGAGGATACTAAGTGATTTGTACGGGTCTCAGGAGAAGACGTGGGGGGGGGGGGGGGGCTATCACATCGCTCCATATGTTCTCCGGATCACGCATGTGAGCACGCCATCCCGTGATAGAAGAGCGTTACAAGTGACGGCTCCCACCATCCCCGGGGTGTGATGAGCGATCGACGGCATACGTCTATAACGCTCCCTCATTTCTCATTTCTCTCCATGAATTTCGATGTCTCCTAACACTGGTGGTGACGACGTCGTCCTCTGGCCTGGAAATAAGTGGAGATTCTCATTTGGTGCCCCCCGACCCCCCCACATTCTCATATTAGGTGATCTTACCGCCTCTTCTTGTAGCCCCTCCCAGAAATCCAGTGAGCTCCTGACTTCCTGTGCTGAGCGGACAACGCTGCCCTGAAATGCCAAGCCGCGTTGTCGGCCAGGCCGGTATGTGCAGCTACAAGGCTGAAGTCAGGGCAGCCATCAGAAATTGTGGGGCCCCTTATACAGCTTTAGGCCTGCCCCCCCTTGAGCCTGACCACCAACATTCCCCAGGGTCCAGCCCACTAGCCGTCCCACCAACTAGCCATCCCACCAAGTCCTTCAGGGCCCCCTCCCACCTGTACGCTCTCAGCCCCCCTCACACCTGTACGCTCTCAGCCCCCCCTCACACCTGAACGCTCTCAGCCCCCCTCACACCTGTACGCTCTCAGCCCCCCTCACACCTGTACGCTCTCAGCCCCCCTCACACCTGTACGCTCTCAGCCCCCCTCACACCTGTACGCTCTCAGCCCCCTCACACCTGTATGCTCTCAGCCCCCCTCACACCTGTACGCTGTCAGCCCCCTCACACCTGTACGCTCTCAGCCCCCCTCACACCTGTACGCTCTCAGCCCCCTCACACCTGTACGCTCTCAGCCCCCCTCACACCTGTACGCTCTCAGCCCCCCTCACACCTGTATGCTCTCAGCCCCCTCACACCTGTACGCTCTCAGCCCCCCTCACACCTGTACGCTCTCAGCCCCCCTCACACCTGTACGTTCTCAGCCCTCTCACACATGTACGCTCTCAGCCCCCCTCACACCTGTACGCTCTCAGCCCCCCTCACACCTGAACGCTCTCAGCCCCTCTCACACCTGTACGCTCTCAGCCCCCCTCACACCTGTACGCTCTCAGCCCCCCTCACACCTGTACGCTCTCAGCCCTCCCCTCACACCTGTACGCTCTCAGCTCCCCTCACACCTGTACGCTCTCAGCCCCCCTCACACCTGTACGCTCTCAGCCCCCTCACACCTGTACGCTCTCAGCCCCCTCACACCTGTACGCTCTCAGCCCCCCTCACACCTGTACGCTCTCAGCCCCCCTCACACCTGTACGCTCTCAGCCCCCCTCACACCTGTACGCTCTCAGCCCTCTCACACCTGTACGCTCTCAGCCCCCCTCACACCTGTACGCTCTCAGCCCCCCTCACACCTGTACGCTCTCAGCCCCCCTCACACCTGTACGCTCTCAGCCCCCTCATACCTGTACGCTCTCAGCCCTCTCACACCTGTACGCTCTCAGCCCCCCTCACACCTGTACGCTCTTGGGTATGGGGTCCATGTCTACGTCGTGTTGTCACCCATGGAGACACTCATTATACAGACATTGTCCAGGGGGTTGTCACCCCGAGAAATGACATCGCAGGAAGTGGCTGCAAAGAAGCTGCAGGAGATCCGTAGAGCTGAGATGTAACAAAGGATGAAATGAAAAGGATGATGAAATGGTTACATTGGATCCTATGTATCACACTGAATACGTTTCCAGGACGTTGGGGGGGGGCAGACGCGCTGATGCATCCCCCCTGTGGCTGAATTCCGGATGATAATAAAGCACCCCCCCCCCTGGCATGGAGGGTCTCACAAGTGATAGAGAGAACTTCATTTCCCAATCAAACATCAGCGACAGCCAAGAACATCTCGTCCAGGAGCCGCCGCTCGCTGCTGGCAGAGAGTCCAATCACTGCGCACCCCCCTCCCCCACTGTGCCCACACACGCCGGCTGCTCTGCCATACTTCCCATCACCGGGGGGAGGGGGGCACATATCAAACTTTATTTTTGGGGGGCACACAGGGAACTTTATTTTTGGGGGCACACAGGGAACTTTATTGTTGGGGGGCACACAGGGAAATATATTTGGGGTGGGGCACACAGGGAACTTTATATTGGGGGGGGGGCACACAGGGAACTTTATATTGGGGGGGCACACAGAGAACTTTATTTTGGGGGGGCACACATGGAACTTTATTTTTGGGGGGGCACACAGGGAACTTTATTTTTGGGAGGGGGGCACACAGGGAACTTTATTTTTGGGAGGGGGGCACACAGGGAACTTTATTTTTTTGGGGGGGGGCACACAGAGAACTTTATTTTTGGGGGGGCACACAGAGAACTTTATTTTTGGGGGGGCACACAGGGAACTTTATTTTTTGGGGGGGGCACACAGAGAACTTTATTTTGGGGGCACAAAAGGAACTTTATTTTTTGGGGGGGGGGGCACACAGAGAACTTTATTTTGGGGGCACAAAAGGAACTTTATTTTTTTGGGGGGGGGCACACAGAGAACTTTATTTTTGGGGGGCACACAGGGAACTTTATTTTTGGGGGGCACACAGGGAAATATATTTGGGGTGGGGCACACAGGGAACTTTATTTTGTGGGGGCACACAGGAAATTTTATTTGGGGGGGGGCACACAGGGAACTTTATATTGGGGGGCACACAGGGAACTTTAGTTTTGGGGGGCACACAGGGAACTTTATTTTTGGGGGGCACACAGGGAACTTTATTTTTGGGGAGGGCACACAGAGAACTTTATTTTTGGGGAGGGCACACAGAGAACTTTATTTTTGGGAGGGCACACAGGGAACTTTATTTTTGGGAGGGGGGCACACAGGGAACTTTATTTTTGGGGGGGCACACAGGGAACTTTATTTTTGGGAGGGGGGCACACAGGGAACTTTATTTTTGGGAGGGGGGCACACAGGGAACTTTATTTTTGGGGGGGCACACAGGGAACTTTATTTTGGGGGCACAAAAGGAACTTTATTTTGAAGGGGGTGACAAAAATAAATGATATAAATAAACTCATAACACATCAATGAATGGAAAACGACCGCTCTTCTTTATCGGACACGAATGTGGAACGTCCTCATCACTGCCCTGAGATCAGCGATGGTTATGTAATAACGGGGGGGGGGGGCACCGGTAGACCGCCACTAGGATGGATGTAGACTGAATGATACAGTCGCCGGACCAGCCCGATACAAGGCGCACCCCTAGATAATTCATCAGTTATTCAAGAATACTCAGCTACAGATACATTGTGTCATGTAATGCTGCAGGCTTAGGATCTTGTGATTGCTACAAAGTTACAATGTACAGTCTGATCACTATTTTACTCACTGAACTGCAACTCCATTTATAACATTTGTATTGTGTGTTTTTTTCTGGATTTTTGGTTGATATTCTGTCTCTATGATATAAAATACACCTATGATAAAAATGATAGACCTTCATTTCTTGATACATTGTATGGGAGATGATATATCGGGGATCGCCCTGGTTGGGGTGTCATGTGATCAGCTCGGTATATAAATGAAGAGTGATACATTGTATGGGAGATGATATATCGGGGATCGCCCTGGTTGGGGTGTCATGTGATCAGCTCTGTGTTCGGTGAAGAGTGATACATTGTATGGGAGATGATATATCGGGGTTCGCCCTGGTTGGGGTGTCATGTGATCAGCTCGGTATATAAATGAAGAGTGATACATTGTATGGGAGATGATATATCGGGGATCGCCCTGGTTGGGGTGTCATGTGATCAGCTCGGTATATAAATGAAGAGTGATACATTGTATGGGAGATGATATATCGGGGATCGCCCTGGTTGGGGTGTCATGTGATCAGCTCGGTGTTCGGTATATAAATGAAGAGTGATACATTGTGCGGGAGATAACAGAGCGGGGATCTGCGTTGCGTTATGTGCCCCGGCGGTGCGTCTCATCATGTTGGGATGATTGGAGGGATATCTCCCAGCAATATGTTGCGTCCTCCGCGGAACCGTCCGGCAGGTGATAGCTGAGCAGAGGTAAGTGCTTCCTTGTGATAATTACATGGCAATTCATGGGGGAAATAAGGAGGGAATGAGCTACATTTTATATGACGGCGATCGACCGATTTCTGAGCTGGTTACAACAAGCTGCAGCCGTGAGCTGGGTGCTCTGTAAGGGGCCGGTGCCCACCACACCCGCAGCTGAATCGCACAGAAACGCGATGTGTGTTGCTGTGCAATTATAATGCAGGGTGTGAACATAGGGTGACCACATTTCCAAACTGCCATTCAGGGACACCCCCTCCCCCCCCAGCATGCACTGGTCGGTGATGTCACAAGGAGGCAGCGCCACAATGTGACGTCGCTGGGTGGCCCTGCCCCTTAACTTTCTTTCTTTACCTTCTTTCGACGGGTGGATTCGAAGGCGTGCTGCTCAGCCGTAGGGTGCCCACTGCCCACGTGTCAGCCAACGTCACTGGTTGCTAAATGCGGGGCGGCCCTAGCCTAGCAACCAGTTTGGCAAATGATTATCAGGGTGGCGGACTGGCGGTGTGTTTTTTTTTTCATTCCGGGACACTGTATTGTCCCGGAATGAAGGTGCCCGGGGCACAGGACAAAAATCTAAATTAAGGGACAATCCCGGGCAATCCGGGACACGTGGGCACCCTATGTGAACACCCGTGCGATTCCGGTGCCCTTTGCGTGCGGATGTGGTGCAATTAGAGCCATACAAAATGATGGGGTCATATCGCACCACACAGGCATTGCATGTGATCTGTACAGGAATGCGGTGCGATTGCTGTGTGAATCGCATGCGACGTGGTACATCAGTGCAAACCCAGCCTGAAAGGGGAACAGGGACCAGAAGTCAAGGGCTGTATGGTAGTAAGAAGGACCCCCCCCCCCCCCCCCCACCACCACTGAGATGTGCCAACCTGATCACCACCTACAAGAAGCGTCTGACCTCTGTGATCACCAACAAGGGTTTCTCCACCAACTACTAAGGCCGCGTACACACGAGCGGACTTTCCCCCAGGAATGTCCGCCGGACTGGAGTCCACCGGACAATGCGCCCGTGTGTGGGCGCCGGCGGACTTTTTCCTCCCAAAAGTCCGGCGGACTAAGTTTTAAGTTCAGACTTAAAATTGTCCGCTGGACTCGGCAGTCTGGCGGACAATCCCGCGGTCTTTGAGCTAGTCCGCGGGACTTTTGAAATGAACGGACTTGCCTCGCACACGGAGGAAAGTCCGTTCATTTAGAACGTGACTGGAGGTAGACGGGGCTAGCGAAGGCAGTGAATGCCGCCGCGCTAGCCCCGTCACCTGGAATGGGTACACTGATGGGCACTGATGGGCACTCATAGGCAGCACTGATGGGCACTTATGTACTTATGGGTGGCACTGATAGGTGGACCTGATGGGCACTGATAGGTGGGCACTGATGGGCACAGATAGGTGACACTGATGGACACTGATGGGTAGCACTAATGACACTGATGGGTGGCATTGCTGGGCATCCCTGTTTTGTAAATTGCCACAGAAATGACAGTCAGTGCCCATTTGTGGGCACTGAATGGCCTATTTTGGGCATATTTTTTACATGTGGATGGCCATGGGGGATGTACCTGGCCATCCACATGCTGGGGGCTTCCCTGGTGGTCCTGGGGGCCTCCCTAGTGGTCTAGTGTGGGCATCTGAGGGGGGGGGGGGCTGTGCTGATAAACAATTAGCGCAGCCCCCCCCCCCTGTCAGGAGAGCCGACGATTGGCTCTCCTCTACTCGCGTCTGTTAGAAGAGGAACCCTTAAGCTATGTGTCAGAAACTGTTAAAGACGGTTGCCATAGGAGATGGCATTCCTACACATGCAGATGTGGCGTCTTGCATGGCTGTCCTCCTATCGAAGTCTCGGAGTCTGACAATTAATCTTGCAACTTCCTAAGGGTGTCCTGGCCCCAACCCTCTCTCCCAAAGTTCTGTTAAGAGAAATAAAATCTCTTTTGCATCCAAGAAGTGTCTGGCGCCCATGAATCTACCTGCATTGCACCCGCCAGGGGAGGGCTGGCAGCCTTAGGCCTGGGGGGGAAGTCCAGTCAAGTGGCCCATTGAACTACCGAATCAGCCCACCATCCATGCCCAGCTGGTTTTTCAATGCAGCCTCACCAGTGCCCCTCAATGCAGCCTGATCAGTGCCCCTCAATGCAGCCTGATCAGTGCCCATCAATGCCAACTCATCAGTGCCACCTCATCAGTGCCCATCAATGCAACCTCACCAGTGTCCATAAATGCAGTCTCACCAGTGCCCATCCAATGCAGCCTGATCACTGGGGCAGGGTAAATGGGGTGTATGGGGGATGGGGTGTGGGGGTCAGCTGGGGGTGTCAGGGTCTCTTACTTGGCAGCTCAGGTTGCACGCCACGGCCAGCGCAAGCCAGCACCCAGCCCCACAGCCCGAGCCAGTCACAGGCACCCTGGTCTCTGAGGGTGGTAGTTTCCTCTGCGCTGCTTGGGAGCTTGAGTGTGGACTACAACTCCCGGAATGCAACAGTGTCCGACCGCCGCAGCTGTAAAAATAGCAGCGGGCGCCAGCCATTTTCAACATAAGTTAGGGCGGCCTGGGGGGCAATTGCCACTCTGCCTCCCAGCCCAGCCCTCCCCTGGCACCCGCCATGCCTCACAACCCACCACATACAGAAGGAAGTCCACTATCTCTGGCCCTGGAGGTCCTCATGAGGCCGAAGGAGGCCGGAGACCTCGCTACAATTATCATTGTTTGTTCCACTGTAGAAAAAAAAAAAAAGAAGACGGTGATATTATGTATCAAAACAGCGAAGTCTGCAGCATTGCGGGGCTGGATTTCCATCCTGTCCCTTCACAAGTGCACGCCGGGGGAAGACGCGGCAGGACTCACGCAGAGTGCGCGCCTACTCCAAATTTATGCGGATAATTTGCAACGAAAAAAAAAAAAAACACACAGAGAGTCGCAGCTGTCATCGAGAGAAAAATAAACAATCCGCAGAACTGAGAGCAAATGTGTCCGCAGCGATCGAATCCACAAAACCCGTTCGTTAAAATCGCTGATTGCTGCTGTAAATCACAGGTAAGGAAATCAGAAAATACAAAAAAAAAGACACCCGGAAGGTTTCCAGAAATCCGGAGACAACGAGCAATTATGATAGGAAATGACTTGTTATATACACAAAAGAAAGAAGCAGATGGGGTCCAATGGGAACGGCTGAGATATTACCTTCTGTGATTGATATTTCTGTACGGAATGTTTGTATAGACCCGGCGCTCCATGTGTCCGCTCTTCCCACAAGACAACAAAGAATAATAAAGTCATTTCTCTCCTTCAACAAGGATAATTGGAATATTTCCATCTTTCAGTGTTGACTGTTCGGCAAATCCTCAGTGGCTGCATTTCTGCTTCCTCCATACAATCTGAGGGCATAACATAGATACCCAATGTACTAAGAGGCCGTGTCCCGTGCCGTGTCCCCGAATCACAGTGTCACCCTTCTGTAAACTGTGATGTTGGCTCTGCCTCTGTCAACTCCAAAGCTTTTCTCCTTATGGATTAAACAAAAATATCTATATAGAGGAATCAGGACCTCCTTCCTCCTGCTGGTGATCCCTCTAGTGATATAAAGGTCTATATAGAGGAATCAGGACCTCCTTCCTCCTGGTGATCCCTCTAGTGATATAAAGATCTATATAGAGGAATCAGGACCTCCTTCCTCCTGCTGGTGACCCCTCTAGTGATATAAAGATCTATATAGAGGAATCAGGACCTCCTTCCTCCTGCTGGTGGTCCCTCTAGTGATATAAAGATCTATATAGAGGAATCAGGACCTCCTTCCTCCTGCTGGTGACCCCTCTAGTGATATAAAGATCTATATAGAGGAATCAGGACCTCCTTCCTCCTGCTGGTGACCCCTCTAGTGATATAAAGATCTATATAGAGGAATCAGGACCTCCTTCCTCCTGCTGGTGACCCCTCTAGTGATATAAAGATCTATATAGAGAATCAGGACCTCCTTCCTCCTGCTGGTGACCCCTCTAGTCATATAAAGATCTATATAGAGGAATCAGGACCTCCTTCCTCCTGCTGGTGGTCCCTCTAGTGATATAAAGATCTATATAGAGGAATCAGGACCTCCTTCCTCCTGCTGGTGACCCCTCTAGTGATATAAAGATGTATATAGAGGAATCAGGACCTCCTTCCTCCTGCTGGTGACCCCTCTAGTGATATAAAGATCTATATAGAGGAATCAGGACCTCCTTCCTCCTGCTGGTGATCCCTCTAGTGATATAAAGATCTATATAGAGGAATCAGGACCTCCTTCCTCCTGCTGGTGGTCCCTCTAGTGATATAAAGATCTATATAGAGGAATCAGGACCTCCTTCCTCCTCCTGGTGATCCCTCAAGTGATATAAAGATCTATATAGAGGAATCAGGACCTCCTTCCTCATGCTGGTGATCCCTCTAGTGATATAAAGGTCTATATAGAGGAATCAGGACCTCCTTCCTCCTGCCGGTGACCCCTCTAGTGATATAAAGGTCTATATAGAGGAATCAGGACCTCCTTCCTTCTTATGGTGACCCCTCTAGTGATATAAAGATCTATATAGAGGAATCAGGACCTCCTTCCTCCTGCTGGTGGTCCCTCTAGTGATATAAAGATCTATATAGAGGAATCAGGACCTCCTTCCTCCTCCTGGTGACTCCTCTAGTGATATAAAGATCTATATAGAGGAATCAGGACCTCCTTCCTCCTGCTGGTGATCCCTCTAGTGATATAAAGATCTATATAGAGGAATCAGGACCTCCTTCCTCCTGCCGGTGGTCCCTCTAGTGATATAAAGATCTATATAGAGGAATCAGGACCTCCTTCCTCCTGCCGGTGACCTCTCTAGTTATATAAAGGTCTATATAGAGGAATCAGGACCTCCTTCCTCCTGCCGGTGACCTCTCTAGTTATATAAAGGTCTATATAGAGGAATCAGGACCTCCTTCCTCCTGCCGGTGACCTCTCTAGTTATATAAAGGTCTATATAGAGGAATCAGGACCTCCTTCCTCCTGCTGGTGATCCCTCAAGTGATATAAAGATCTATATAGAGGAATCAGGACCTCCTTCCTCCTGCTGGTGATCCCTCAAGTGATATAAAGATCTATATAGAGGAATCAGGACCTCCTTCCTCCTGCTGGTGGTCCCTCTAGTGATATAAAGATCTATATAGAGGAATCAGGACCTCCTTCCTCCTGCCGGTGACCTCTCTAGTTATATAAAGGTCTATATAGAGGAATCAGGACCTCCTTCCTCCTGCTGGTGATCCCTCAAGTGATATAAAGATCTATATAGAGGAATCAGGACCTCCTTCCTCCTGCTGGTGGTCCCTCTAGTGATATAAAGATCTATATAGAGAATCAGGACCTCCTTCCTCATGCTGGTGATCCCTCTAGTGATATAAAGGTCTATATAGAGGAATCAGGACCTCCTTCCTCCTGCCGGTGACCCCTCTAGTGATATAAAGGTCTATATAGAGGAATCAGGACCTCCTTCCTTCTTATGGTGACCCCTCTAGTGATATAAAGATCTATATAGAGGAATCAGGACCTCCTTCCTCCTGCTGGTGATCCCTCAAGTGATATAAAGATCTATATAGAGGAATCAGGACCTCCTTCCTCCTGCTGGTGGTCCCTCTAGTGATATAAAGATCTATATAGAGGAATCAGGACCTCCTTCCTCCTGCTGGTGGTCCCTCTAGTGATATAAAGATCTATATAGAGGAATCAGGACCTCCTTCCTCCTCCTGGTGACTCCTCTAGTGATATAAAGATCTATATAGAGGAATCAGGACCTCCTTCCTCCTGCTGGTGACCCCTCTAGTGATATAAAGATCTATATAGAGGAATCAGGACCTCCTTCCTCCTGCTGGTGACCCCTTTAGTGATATAAAGATCTATATAGAGGAATCAGGACCTCCTTCCTCCTGCCGGTGACCCCTCTAGTGATATAAAGATCTATATAGAGGAATCAGGACCTCCTTCCTCCTGCTGGTGACCCTCTAGTGATATAAAGATCTATATAGAGGAATCAGGACCTCCTTCCTCCTGCTGGTGGTCCCTCTAGTGATATAAAGATCTATATAGAGGAATCAGGACCTCCTTCCTCCTGCTGGTGACCCCTCTAGTCATATAAAGATCTATATAGAGGATTCAGGACCTCCTTCCTCCTGCCGGTGAATAATAAGTGGTTGTACTGACCCCCCTCCCCCGACATTCATCCCTGGTCACTATTTGAAGGGCGTTGTGAAGAGCGCGTCTATAATTCATTATTTTGGCCTCTCCTCTTGTATCCAGATAAAGGACGACTCTCTGGACAGCTTCTACATTTGCCTAAAATATTCCGCCTGTGTCCCCCCAGAGAATTCGGAGCTCAGATATGTTAAATAGCTCCGCACACCAGGCATGGAAAACACATCATTGCTCTTATTGATTTTCTGATCGCAGGTTCATTTGTATGATCCGTGTCCATATATTCAACCCGACTGTGCATTAAACTCCCACCAATCTCCGGACCCCTGACACCTCCCGAGTGCTCCGCACCTCGATGTGAGGGAATGAGAGGAACGCACTGGCTGCTCTCTATCGGCAATTAACCCCGAGGCCGGATCAATACCATCGATCTGATTACTGGAGCACCTGAACAATCGTCTCCATTAGACTGAGTGTCTCCCACCGCTTCCTATGTACTAAGAATGACCGGCTCATGGCGCACTGCAGAGGAGCATGACCACTCCGCACATAAGAAAATTACACCGCTCTTCTTTTCATCCTGAGATTCATCTTCCGCCACTTGTTGACTTAAATCCTTGGAATTTCCGATATCCCAACTTTCTGGAAGCTTCACCTCTAAAAATATAGCCTTCTGGGTCTTTACACCCGCTGTGCCCATTATGAGGGGTTCCCACCATCCCTGTGCTGAGTTCCCGGGTCTGTACACCCGCTGTGCCCATTATGAGGGGTTCTCACCATCCCTGTGCTGAGTTCCCGGGTCTGTACACCCGCTGTGCCCATTATGAGGGGTTCCCACCATCCCTGTGCTGAGTTCCCGGGTCTGTACACCCGCTGTGCCCATTATGAGGGTTTTCCACCATCCCTGTGCTGAGTTCCGGGGTCTGTACACCCGCTGTGCCCATTATGAGGGGTTCCCACCATCCTTGTGCTGAGTTCCCGGGTCTGTACACACGCTGTGCCCATTATGAGGGGTTGCCACCATCCCTGTGCCGAGTTCTCGGGTCTGTACACCCGCTGTGCCCATTATGAGGAGTTCCCACCATCCCTGTGCTGAGTTCCTGGGTCTATACACCCGCTGTGCCCATTATGAGGGGTTCCCACCATCCCTGTGCTGAGTTCCTGGGTCTGTACACCCACTGTGCCCATTATGGGGGGTTCCCACCATCCCTGTGCTGAGTTCCCGGGTCTGTACACCCGCTGTGCCCATTATGAAGGGTTCCCACCATCCCTGTGCTGAGTTCCCGGGCCTGTACACCCGCTGTGCCCATTATGAGGGGTTCCCACCATCCCTGTGCTAAGTTCCCTGGTCTGTACACCCGCCCTGCCCATTATGAGGGGTTCCCACATAATGGGAAGTTATATTATCTATACAGAAGGTGAACGTTTGGACACGATATGTACCAGTCACCGGCTTGAACAGAATCGGTGACCCCGGTGTGATCCAGTAAGTAAGAGGACAAGCTAGAAGAAAAAAAAATCAATTAGGAGTGAGGGGGCACCTGGAGGGCACTCTACGCACCTCGCTGCACAGCGCCGAGTCATTCGCCTGAATGCGTTTTTAGGAAAGAAGAAGATGTAGAGATCCACCCCGCGCCACTTACTGTCTTTCTAATTGACTTTTTCTGCCTTCAGAGAAATCTCATTACATTGAGGGCGTCACGTGACCCCCGCCGTTAATTAAAACGCGCTAATTTTCCCAGTCACAGGAAAGAAAAAAAAAATGGGGGGAGAACGTCAGATTGGTGATTCGGCGGAGGGCACCGATCGGCCTCGTTTACACGGGGTCAGCGTCTGAGACAATTACAGGAGCCACAAATCACCGACAAAGACAAAGCCGCGTCAGGAATTGGCGCCAGATGTTTGGCATTTGTCATCGACAGAAACAGGCGGGAGATTGATATGGAGGAGAAGGATGGGATTTAGACAATTGGCGGCGGCGGCGGGGACGTGGCAGAAGTGGGATGATGGATGGCGGGAACGATCGTTGTAACGTGCTGCCCTTTGAGATTTAGCATCCCAAATTCTATTTTACAGACGATGAAAAAAACATGTGCTTTTTATTGGACGGTGTATGTGGGAAATGAAACTGTAAGAAGACGCGGGCAGCTGAACAACGGGGGGCGCCATTTAGTTTTGTTATCTGCAGCCTTGAAGTTTTAACGGGACAATAAAATCTTATTAGGAATATCTGTAAAAGTCTTCGTCTTATTTCCAAGCGTTCTGCCGCAAATGCTGCTTAACGCCAACTGACCGAAGAGCGTGAATGAGGTGGGGGAGGACTGAACTAACTAGCACTAATCAGGAGGGGAGGTTTCCAGAACTGTCCATTTCATAAGATGAAGGTTTCCATAACTGTCCATATCAGAGGATGAAGGTTTCCATAACTGTCATCATCAGAGGACGAAGGTTCTCATAACTGTCCTCATCAGAGGACGAAGGTTCTCATAACTGTCCTCATCAGAGGACGAAGGTTCTCATAACTGTCCTCATCAGAGGACGAAGGTTTCCATAACTGTCCATATCAGAGTACGAAGGTTTCCAGAACTGTCCTCATCAGAGGATGAAGGTTTCCAGAACTGTCCCCATCAGAGGACAAAGGTTTCCATAACTGTCCATATCAGAGGAAGAAGGTTTCCATAACTGTCCTCATCAGAGGACGAAGATTTCCATAACTGTCCTCATCAGAAGACGAAGGTTTCCAGAACTGTTCTCATCAGAGGACGAAGGTTTCCGGAAGTCGAACATAACAGCAAAATGTTTCCAGCTTCTGGACACTTTCTGTGAGGGGTGTGGCCGGCCCGGAAGGAGTGATGTCATAGTACACGTTCTGTGAGGGGTGTGGCCGGCCCGGAAGGAGTGATGTCATAGGACACGTTCTGTGAGGGGTGTAGCCGGCCCGGAAGGAGTGATGTCATAGGACACGTTTCTGTGAGGGGTGTAGCCGGCCCGGAAGGAGTGATGTCATAGGACACTTTCTGTGAGGGGTGTAGCCGGCCCGGAAGGAGTGATGTCATAGGACACGGTCTGTGAGGGGTGTGGCCGGCCCGGAAGGAGTGATGTCATAGGACACGTTTTGTGAGGGGTGTAGCCGGCCCGGAAAGAGTGATGTCATAGGACACTTTCTGTGAGGGGTGTAGCCGGTTCGGAAGGAGTGATGTCATACGACACTTTCTGTGAGGGGTGTAGCCGGCCCGGAAGGAGTGATGTCATAGGAAACGTTTCTGTGAGGGGTGTATCCGGCCCGGAAGGAGTGATGTCATAGGACACGTTTCTGTGAGGGGTGTAGCCGGCCCGGAAGGAGTGATGTCATAGGACACGTTTCTGTGAGGGGTGTAGCCGGTCCGGAAGGAGTGATGTCATAGTACACGTTCTGTGAGGGGTGTGGCCGGCCCGGAAGGAGTGATGTCATAGGACACGTTCTGTGAGGGGTGTAGCCGGCCCGGAAGGAGTGATGTCATAGGACACGTTTCTGTGAGGGGTGTAGCCGGCCCGGAAGGAGTGATGTCATAGGACACGTTTCTGTGAGGGGTGTAGCCGGCCCGGAAGGAGTGATGTCATAGGACACTTTCTGTGAGGGGTGTGGCTGGCCCGGAAGGAGTGATGTCATAGGACACTTTCTGTGAGGGGTGTAGCCAGCCCTGAAGGAGTGATGTCATAGGACACTTTCTGTGAGGGGTGTAGCCAGCCCTGAAGGAGTGATGTCATAGGACACTTTCTGTGAGGGGTGTGGCCGGCCCGGAAGGAGTGATGTCATAGGACACGTTTTGTGAGGGGTGTAGCCGGCCAGGAAGGAGTGATGTCATAGGACACGTTCTGTGAGGGGTGTAGCCGGCCCGGAAGGAGTGATGTCATAGGACACTTTCTGTGAGGGGTGTAGCCGGCCCGGAAGGAGTGATGTCATAGGACACTTTCTGTGAGGGGTGTAGCCGCCCCGGAAGGAGTGATGTCATAGTACAAGCGTTGTCTGTCCTCTGGGTCGGAATGTGTTTCAGCTCCACCCTGATCGCTAGTGACACATCGAATATACATTGTTACGCGTCTCGTGCGTCTCGCGGGCGGCTTCTAATCCAGCTGTTATTTCTGGATCTACCAGTTCTGGAGAACATCTGTACCGGCGGCTAAAAATAGCACGCCGTGCGCACAGAAGATATTTTAGGCTTCTGAACTTGGGGGAAAAAAAAAAAGGCGAAATGTTGACATCTGCGCCTAACGGGATTTCAGCCTTCAAGGAACGTTCCATTTTTTTCCCTTTTTTTGAGAAAATAAGAATCTGTTGCTGGAGAATTCTGAGCCATCTGTGGGCTTTACATTCCGAAGATATACGAGATTATGAGGATCAGTGTCGGGCCCTTCGCCGCGCTCCTCTCCGCAGTCACTCGCCGTAAAGAATCCGTCTCAGATTTGCCCATCCGGAAATACGCCGAAGAAGGTCAGAGAGGAAAAAAGCTGGAAATGTTTAACTCCACTTTGTGTTTTTCGCACACGTTTAAAAAAATATATAATTTGATACCCCCAACTAAAATCTAGAGGAACCAATCGCCTTCAGAAGTCACCTAATTAGTAAATAGAGTCCACCTGTGTGTCATTTAATCTCAGTATAAATACAGCTGTTCTGTGAAGCCCCCACAAGGTTTGTTAGAGAACCTTAGTGAACAAACAGCATCATGAAGGCCAAGGAACACACCAGACAGGTCAGGGATAAAGTTGTGGAGAAGTATAAAGCAGGGTTAGGTTATAATAAATCTCCCAAGCTTTGAACATCTCACGGAGCTCTGTTCAATCCATCATCGGAAAATGGAAAGAGTATGGCACAACCGCCAACCTACCAAGACATGGCCGTCCACCTAAACTGACCCGGCCGGGCAAGGAGAGCGTTCATCAGAGAAGAGCCAAGAGGTCCATGGTAACTCTGGAGGAGCTGCAGAGATCCACAGCTCAGGGGGGAGAGTCTGTCCACAGGACAACTATTAGTCGTGTTCTCCACAAATCTGCCCTTTATGGAAGAGTGACAAGAAGAAAGACATTGGAGAGAGAAAGTCATAAGAAGTCCTGTTTGTAGTTTGTGAGAAGCCATGTGGGGGAGGGGAGCAAACATGTGGAAGAAGGTGATCTGGTCACATGAGACCAAAATTCTACTCTATGGCCTAAAAGCAAAACGCTATGTGTGGGGGAAACTAACACTGCCCATCCCCCCTGAACACACCATCCCCACCGTGAGACATGGTGGTGGCAGCATCATGTGGTGGGGATGGTTTTCTTCAGCAGGGACAGGGAAGCTGGTCAGAGTTGATGGGAAGATGGATGGAGACAAATACAGGAGAATCTTAGAAGAAAACCTGTTAGAGTCGGCAAAAGACTTGAGACTGGGGGGGGGGGGGGAGGGTCACCTTCCAGCAGGACAACGACCCGAAACATACAGCCAGAGCTACAATGGAATGGTTTAGATCAAAGCATATTCATGTGTTAGAATGGCCCAGTCACAGTCCAGACCTAAATCACATTGAGAATCTGTGGCAAGACTTTAAAATTGCTGTTCACAGACGCTCTCCATCCAATCTGACAGAGCTTGAGATAGTTTTTCAGGGGTTTTGCTTGGCCCCTCAGGGGTCTGGTTGGGCCCCTTAGTTCCAGTGAAGGGAACTCTTAAGGCGTCGGCATACCAAGACATTTTGGACAATTTCATGCTCCCAACTTTGTGGGAGGAGTTTGGGGGCGGCCCCTTCCTGTTCCAACATGACTGCCCACCAGAGCACAAAGCAAGGTCCATAAAGACACGGATGAGTTGAGTTTGGGGTGGAGGAACTTAACTGGCCTGCACAGAGTCCTGACCTCACCCCTATAGAACACCTTTGGGATGAATTAGAATGGAGACTGTGAGCCAGGCCTTCTCGTCCAACATCAGCCCCTGACCTCACAAATGCTCTTCTGGAAGAATGGTCGAACATTGCCATAGACACCCTCCTAAACCTTGTGGACGGCCTTCCCAGAAGAGGTGAAGCTGTTATAGCTGGAAAGGGCGGGGCCAACCCAATATTGAACCCTCCGGACTAAGACTGGCAATACACATATAGATTATCTGTAGATTTTCTATGATCAGATGGAAAAAGTGGAACAGATTCCTCCATCTACGCTGAACTGTGTGGATGGAGGAATCTCCCACTGGCCCAGGCTTCCATATCTTGCAAGTCGGCCCCGCCGGCTCTCACAATACCTGAACATTCTGATTGGGTGCCGGCATTGTTTAGGTTGAGAGCCAGCGGGGGGGCCGACTAGCAAAATATGGAAGCTCGGCCAGTGGGAGATTCCTCCATCCACACAGTTCAGCGTAGATGGAGGAATCTGTTGCGTTTTTTCGATTTAACCATAGAAAATCTGCAGATAATCTATGTGTGTATGGCCAGCTTAAGGCTCCATTCACACGAGCGCGTTTTTTGATGCATTTTGCAGAAATGCAGGGAAATTTTTTAACACGGGTTCCTATGGGACATGTTCACATCAATGCATTTTTGTATCTCTGCGTTTTTGGAAAGGGTCGGGGACTTTTTTTTAATGCAAAATGCAGCGTTTTGCATGTAATAGAAGTCAATGGCATGGAAGTGCCGCGTTTTTACCGCGATTTGCGTTTTGCGTTTTTTTTTTTTTTTTACACTGTATATAGCTGGTTGCTAAGCAACCACAGAGTAAAAAAAAAAAAATCAAAAAAAGGAAAACGCAAAATGCGGCAAAATCGTGGTAAAAACGCGTGTCCAAAAACGCGGCGAGCGCCGCAAAAAGCACTGCAAAAATGCTCAAAAGCAAAATGCGTAGATGTGAATCGAGGCTAATGCCCCGTACACACGGTCAGAATTTCCAACGGAAAAAGTCCGATCGGACTTTGTTGTCGGAAAATTTGAGAGCAGGATCTCAATTTTTTTTTCCGACGGAAATTCTGACGGAAAAAGTCCGATGGAGCCCCATACACACGGTCAGAATTTCCAACGGAAAATGTCCGATCGGACCATGTTGTCGGAAATTCCGACCGTGTGTGGGGCTCCATCGGACTTTTTCCATCAGAATTTCCGTCGGAAAAAAAATTGAGATCCTGCTCTCAAATTTTCCGACAACAAAGTCCGATCGGACTTTTTCCGATCGTTGTGTAGCGAATTCCGACGGACAAAGTGCCACGCATGCTCAGATCACATTACAAGATCAAAGCTATTGGCTACTGGCCTCTACGTAGTCCCGTCGTACGCAACGAACGTCACCACGTTCAGAATGATCGGATTTTCCGACAACTTTGTCCGACCGTGTTTATGCAACACCAGTGTCGGAAAAAATCCGATGGATTTTGTGGTCGGATTTTCCGACCGTGTGTACGGGGGCATAACACTGGAGGGTTCAATATTGAGTTGGCCCTTTGCAGCTATAACAGCTTCACCTCTTCTGGGAAGGTCCATAAAGACATGAGTGGAGTTTGGGGTGGAGAAACTTGACTGGCCTGCACAGAGTCCTGACCTCACCCCCCGATAAAACACCTTTGGGATTAATTATAGTGGAGACTGTGAGCCAGGCCTTCTCGTCCAACATCAGTGCCTGACCTGACAAATGCACTTCTGGAAGAACGGTCAAACATCCCCATAGACACCCTCCTAAACCTTGTGGACGGCCTTCCCAGAAGAGGTGAAGCTGTTATAGCTGCAAAGGGCGAAGCCAACCCAATATTGAACCCTCCGGACTGAGACTGGGATGCTATTAAAGTTCATGTGTGTGTAAAGGCAGGCGTACCAATACTTTTGACAATATAGTATACATTGTTAGACATCTGTAGGAAAGGGAAAGTTCTCCATCATCTAATATAGATACATTGTTATAGATCTGCTGACTGTAAATTTGGAAACATTGAGTGATTTTGAAAACAAAATGCGGGTTCTTTCCTAAAAAAATATTCCTAAGAAAGATTAATTAGCATACGATATTATGGGGAAAAAAATATGATAAATCCCACTTTACTGCTAGACACATCTCTGGGTGACGGAAGGAGAGCGTCCAATAAAGCACAGATATAAATGCGATGTCAGGTGGTGAATATTTCCGCTCCTGTAATGTCGATCGGTGATTGGACGGCGGCCGCCATTCTACAGGAGGGTTCAAATGCCTCAATTATAGGAGCTGCTGAAAGGGTCGCTGACACTGCAGCCTCTGTCTGTCTGGAGCGCCATCAACAGGTGATTTCTGTGCCCGCCGATCGACGCGCCATTGGCACCGCTCACATCCAAAGTGCAAATATTTTTTTTTTTTTTTTTTACAACTGTTATCTGTTAGCAAAACAAATGCGCGATTCCCGCCAAGTGAATGTCAGCCGCTCCGATCTCCTCCCGCCAGACAGGTGAAGCTGATTGAAATCTTTAGAAAGAACTCAGCAAATAACGGAGGAGTCTTGTAAAGTGACTCACTCATATTCAGAGCCGAACGTGTGAAAAACGATGAACGATCGTCCCCACCCACCGTCTGCCCTGATGGAGAAGACAATGGAGGGAAATGAAAAATGTACTCAATGGAAACATGTTCAGCTCTCTGTGTATATATTATATATCTATATCCACTTGCCGACCTCAATATATATATATATATGTTGTGGGTTGCGATCGGTTTCCTGGGTCATGGCTGAAGCTATCAGCCATAACCCCGGTATTTTTTTTTCAGCTGGTGATTTTCTTTCTCATGAAAGCGGTTCAAGTGGCTAATTAGCTGCTGGATCACTTTCAGAAACAGTGGGAAGGTCGTTTCCCCCTCCCCCCCCCCCCCCCGGGCTCGGTCTTTCCCCCCGACTTGCAAGATATGGAAGCTTGGGCCAGTGGGAGATTCCGCCATCCACACAGTTCAGCATAGATGGAGGAATCTGTTCCACTTTTTCCATCTGATCATAGAAAATCTGCAGGTAATCTATATGTGTATGGCCAGTCTTATGCTCCGTACACACGGTCGGAAATTCCGACCACAAAATCCGTCTGATTTTTTCAGACGGATTTAGTCCGACACTGGTGTTGCACACACACGGTCGGACAAAGTTGTCGGAAAATCCGATCATCCTGAACGTGGTGACGTTTGTTGCCTACGACGGGACTACGTAGAGGCTAGTAGCCAATAGCTTTGGTCTTGTAATGTGATCTGAGCATGCGTGGCACTTTGTCCGTCGGAATTCTCTACACACGATCGGAAAAAGTCCGATCGGATTTTGTTGTCGGAAAATTTGAGAGCAGGATCTCGTTTTTTTTTCCGGCGGAAATTCCGACGGAAAAAGTCCGATGGAGTCCACACATGATCGGATTTTCCGACAACATAATCCGATCGGACATTTTCCGTCGGAATTTTCCGACCCTGTGTACGGGGGCATTTCACTTACTGCTTTTACTGGATCCGACGGGTTGAGCGGCTGGCCATAGAGGTTTCCAGAGACCAGACTGTCTCAGATCACCTCTATGATCTAGGAGGACCAGAGCAACGTGATGATGTCACTTCCAGTCTAGGGCAGAAGTATACTATTTTTTTTTTTTAAAAGCAAAAGATCAAATAAAGAAGACCTGTCATCCCTTATTTCAAGGGATGTTCACAAAGAAATAAAAGGGACAGTGCAAAATAAAAATGAAAATTAATAAATAGGAAAACTAAAAAATGTAAGCGCCGCACCCCCATGCTCATGTGCAGAGGCGAACACATATGTAAGTGGGTGTTTTTTCCGACGGAATTCCGCTCAAGCTTGACTTGCATACACAAGCTGAACTTTTTGACCGTCAAGAACGCGGTGACGTACAACACTACGACGAGCCGAGAAAATAAGTTCAATGCTTCCGAGCATGCGTCCAATTGTTTCCGAGCATGCGTAGGAATTTTGCGCGTCGGAATTGCTACAGACGATCGGAATTTCCGATCTGAACTTTTTCCGACCGAAAAATTGAGAACCCGCTCTCAATCTTTTGCTGGCTGGAATTCCGCGAATTAGAGCGTACACACGGTCACATTTTCCAACCAAAAGCTCTCATCGGACTTTTGCTGGCGGAAATTTCCGATCGTGTGTGCGCGGCATGAGAAATAGCTTTAGATAGGTTAAGATTCGAATTTGTACGCATGTAACTGGCAGGCAACTTTTATTTTCCCCAGAAAGGGTTTAGACGTCATGACTGACCTCTGAGTGGCCCTGTTTGTGAAATGGCGCATTGGCGAGCTCTTCGGAAGGGCCGCACATTATTGACATCTTACAGCCATGATACATGAATACTCCCCCCACCATCCCCTTCAGAGCTGGTAGACATGCACAGAGAATAAAGGCATAAATAAATAAAGACACTGTGCCGCTGTCTGGGCATAAAGCATCCTTATGCAGGAAGATGCAAATCCTTTTGTTGACTTCCTAGAAAAAAAAAAAATTACATCTACATCTAGTTTATTGCGGGTCTTACTTGTTGTGTGAACGCTTGGCTTGCCAGACTTGCTCAGACGTAATGCGGGATGACAGTATTAAAATATACATCGCGTATAGCTTGTGGAAATAATTTACACATACGATAAGTCAAAGCGGAAATTATTCCGGTCTACATGCTGCGCAGATATCTAAGGAATACAGAGCCTAGAATCAGAAAACGAGACTTTCTAGTTAGACAAGAATAACGGTTATATGGAGGACGGCCGCGATTCCTGTAATCGGCGCGGAATTCGGGGTATAGCTGCCGCTCAGCAAATGTTACATTGTTACTCCACAATGAGAGCTTAACCAAAATCCTAATATAGATTTGTGTGATCCCAATTTTTTTCAAGTTTTCTGTGTTGAGCCCTGATGAAGGGTGGTTTGGCCACTAAAACGTGTTGGAATTGTATGTGACCAAATATTATCAGTAACCTCAACGTTACTGAACACCTTTGGACCTCAACCCTACCTAACACCTTTGGACCTCAACCTTACTGAACACCTTTGGACCTCAACCCTACTGAACACCTTTGGACCTCAACCCTACTGAACACCTTTGGACCTCAACCCTACCTAACACCTTTGGACCTCAACCTTACTGAACACCTTTGGACCTCAACCTTACTGAACACCTTTGGACCTCAACCCTACTGAACACCTTTGGACCTCAACCCTACTGAACACCTTTGGACCTCAACGCTACTGAACATCTTTGGACCTCAAGCCTACTAAACCCCCTTATACTTCAACCCTACTGAACACCTTTGGACCTCAACCCTTACTGAACACCTTTGGACCTCAACCCTACCTAACACCTTTGGACCTCAACCCTACTGAATACCTTTGGACTTCAAAACTACTAAACATCTTTGGACCTCAACCCTACTAAACCCCCTTATACCTCAACCCTACTGAACACCTTTGGACCTCAACCCTACGAAACACCTTTGGACCTCAACCCTTACTGAACACCTTTGGACCTCAACCCTACGGAACACCTTTGGACCTCAACACTACTGAATATCTTTGGAGCTCAATGTTACTGAACACATTTGGACCTCAACCCTACTGAACACCTTTGGACCTCAACACTACTGAACATCTTTGGACCTCACTCTTACTAAACACCTTTGTACCTCAACCCTACTGAACACCTTTGGACCTCAACCTTACTGAACACCTTTGGACCTCAACACTACTGAACATCTTTGGACCTCAACCCTACTAAACACCTTTGTACCTCAACCCTATCTAGCACCTTTAGACCTCAACCCTACTGAACACCTTTGAACCTCAACCTTACTGAACACCTTTGGACCTCAACACTACTGAACATCTTTGGACCTCAACCCTACTAAACACCTTTGTACCTCAACCCTATCTAGCACCTTTAGACCTCAACCCTACTGAACACCTTTGGGCCTCAACCCTACTGAACACCTTTGGACCTCAACGCTACTGAACACCTTTGGACCTCAACCCTACCTAACACCTTTGTACTTCAAAACTACTGAACATCTTTGGACCTCAACCCTACTAAACCGCCTTATACCTCAACCCTACTGAACACCTTTAGATCTCAACCCTTACTGAACACCTTTGAACCTCAACCCTACGGAACACATTTGAACCTCATCACTACTGAATATCTTTGGAGCTCAATGTTACTGAACACATTTGGACCTCAACCTTACTGAACACCTTTGGACCTCAACCCTACTGAACACCTTTGGACCTCAACCCTACTGAACACCTTCGGACCTCAACACTACTGAACATCTTTGGACCTCACTCTTACTAAACACCTTTGTACCTCTACCCTACTGAACACCTTTGGACCTCAACACTACTGAATATCTTTGGAGCTCAATGTTACTGAACACCTTTGGACCTCAACCCTACCTAACACCTTTGTACTTCAAAACTACTGAACATCTTTGGACCTCAACCCTACTAAACCCCCTTATACCTCAACCCTACTGAACACCTTTGGACCTCAACCCTTACTGAACACCTTTGGACCTCAACCCTACGGAACACCTTTGGACCTCAACCCTACTGAACTCCTTTGGACCTCAATGCTACTGAACACCTTTGGACCTCAACCTTACTGAACACCTTTGGACCTCAACACTACTGAATATCTTTGGACCTCAACCCTACCTAACACCTTTGGACCTCAACCCTTACTGAACACCTTTGGACCTCAACGCTACTGAACACCTTTGGACCTCAATCCTACTGAACACCTTTGGACCTCAACCCTACTGAATATCTTTGGACCTCACTCTTACTAAACACCTTTGGACCTCAACCCTTACTGAACACCTTTGGACCTCAACCTTACTAAACACCTTTGGACCTCAATCCTACTGAACACCTTTGGACTTCAAAACTACTGAACATCTTTGGACCTCAACCCTACTAAACCCCCTTATACCTCAACCCTACTGAACACCTTTGGACCTCAACCCTACTGAACACCTTTGGACCTCAACACTACTGAATATCTTTGGAGCTCAATGTTACTGAACACCTTTGGACCTCAACCCTACCTAACACATTTGGACCTCAACCTTACTGAACACCTTTGGACCTCAACCATACTGAACACCTTTGGACCTCAACCCTACTGAACACCTTTGGACCTCAACCCTACTGAACACCTTCGGACCTCAACACTACTGAACATCTTTGGACCTCACTCTTACTAAACACCTTTGTACCTCAACCCTACTGAACACCTTTTGGACCTCAACGTTACTGAACACCTTTGGACCTCAACCCTACCTAACACCTTTGTACTTCAAAACTACTGAACATCTTTGGACCTCAACCCTACTAAACCCCCTTATACCTCAACCCTACTGAACACCTTTGTACCTCAACCCTACTAAACACCTTTGTACCTCAACCCTACTAAACACCTTTGTACCTCAACCCTATCTAGCACCTTTAGACCTCAACCTTACTGAACACCTTTGGACCTAAATCCTACTGAACCCCTTTCGACCTCAACTCTACTGAAACCCCTTGGATCTTAACCTTACTTAAGACCTTTTGGGATGAATTGGAACACTGATGGTGAGCCGGGTCTTCTCTTCCAACATCAGTACCTGACCTCACAAACAGGCACAAATTCCCACAGACACCCTCCGAAATCTTGTGGAAAGTGTTTCTAGAAGAGTGAAGGCTGTTAGCCACAGAGAGGGGGGCACCACCATATACATTTTTGTTATGAGATGTACCAACAAGCTCACAATGGTGTTGCAGTTTGAAGATGTAAAGCGTCCGATATAGAGCCCAACCTCAACCCTACTGAACACCTTTGGCATGAAGTCGAACGTTGCTGGTGAGCCAGGTCTTCTCATCCAACATCAGTACCTGACCTCACAAATGGGCACACAAAAAAAAAAAAAAAAAGAGACATGCGAATTATCCTGCCTAGCAGATGTGGCGTCACTAAATATTATGATAATAATATATAATTAATAAATAAAACACAGTTCTATTAGTGAGGTTTTCCAGGCTGGCCGAATCTCAACCAATTACTCCATATAAATCCCTGTATAAATAAATAAATCTGATTTTATTTCATGCATCTCATGCAGAGAATAAAGGTCTTGGGTTGCCCTTTATATAGATCCCACCACCCTGCTGCAGCGTCATATGAACATCGCTCTGCATACATTATAGGGAGTAATTATGCAGTTACAGCACAGGGGCTGCATTGAGCCAGGAAGCGTCTCCGCGATACATCCTGTTATATTTTAACAAAGTGACCACATTTTAATGATCAGCTTCATTTTGTGAAAGATCAGAAGAGACTTGTTCTGAATTCTTAACACACCCTTTCCAGAACTGAGAGCAAAAATAGAAGGGCACAGCGGGAGCCCCCGGGAGGGGGGGAGGGGAGGGCGAGGGGCGAGAGGACCAAATGAAGCCGGATTTAAGAGGAGGTGACATGATTTGTAATAATTACAGTTTATAATGACTTAAAAGCTTTATTTTGATGATCCCTGGCATTCAAAATTTGAAGTAAAATTATTATATTTATTAATATGACACACATGGCATTTAGACTGCAGCCAAAGATAAAATGAATATGAAAAATAAAAGGTAAGCAAAAAAAAAATAATTAACAGAAGAGGTTATTTTCTTATATGTTTTATATATATTTATTTTTATCTATTTATTATTTTAAAATATTTTCTATTATATACTATATTTTATTTTAAACTCTTTTTAATAATTAATAAATTGAAGTAAAAATTATACTTTAAAATTTAAGGAAAATAAATAAACAGGTCTTAATGTGCCTCTCCCATGAAAACTGAACAGAAGAGGACATTTTCTTGGAGTTATATTTTTATTAATTAATTTAATTTATTTATTATTTTGTATTATCCTGTAATATTTTATATTATACATTTTACATTTTATTTTACAAAATTATTTTATAATTAATACATTTAAGTACAATTATACTTTAAAAAAAAAAGAAAAAAGAAAATGTGCCTCACCCATCAATACAGAACAAAACAGTTGTTTTAGAGTTTTTTTTTTTATTATTATTATTTTCTATTTTAAAGAGCAGCATCACAACATGCAAAACCTATGAAGAACATTAAGGTCATTCACAATACAGCCTATCCAATCACTAGAGAGCAGTGACATCACTGAGAATGCAGCCTATCCATTCACTAGAGACCGGTGACATCACTGAGAATGCAGCCTATCCAATCACTAGAGAGCGGTGACACCACTAAGAATGCAGCCTATCCAATCACTAGAGAGCGGTGACATCACTGAGAATGCAGCCTATCCAATCACTAGAGAGCGGTGACATCACTGAGAATGCGGCCTATCCATTCACTAGAGAGCGATGACATCACTAAAAATGCAGCCTATCCATTCACTAGAGAGCGATGACATCACTGAGAATGCAGCCTATCCAATCACTAGAGAGCGGTGACATCACTGAGAATGCAGCCTATCCAATCACTAGAGAGCGGTGACATCACTGAGAATGCAGCCTATCCATTCACTAGAGACCGATGACATCACTGAGAATGCAGCCTATCCAATCACTAGAGAGCGGTGACATCACTGAGAATGCAGCCTATCCAATCACTAGAGAGCGGTGACATCACTGAGAATGCAGCCTATCCAATCACTAGAGAGCGGTGACATCACTGATAATGCAGCCTATCCATTCACTAGAGACTGGTGACATCACTAAAAATGAAGCCTATCCATTCACTAGAGAGCGATGACATCACTGAGAATGCAGCCTATCCAATCACTAGAGAGCGGTGACATCACTGAGAATGCAGCCTATCCAATCACTAGAGAGCGGTGACATCACTGATAATGCAGCCTATCCAATCACTAGAGAGCGGTGACATCACTAAGAATGCAGCCTATCCATTCACTAGAGACCGATGACATCACTGAGAATGCAGCCTATCCATTCACTAGAGAGCGGTGACATCACTGAGAATGCAGCCTATCCATTCACTAGAGACCGATGACATCACTGAGAATGCAGCCTATCCAATCACTAGAGAGCGGTGACATCACTGAGAATGCAGCCTATCCAATCACTAGAGAGCGGTGACATCACTGAGAATGCAGCCTATCCATTCACTAGAGAGCGGTGACATCACTAAAAATGCAGCCTATCCATTCACTAGAGAGCGATGACATCACTGAGAATGCAGCCTATCCAATCACTAGAGAGCGGTGACATCACTGAGAATGCAGCCTATCCAATCACTAGAGAGCGGTGACATCACTGATAATGCAGCCTATCCAATCACTAGAGAGCGGTGACATCACTGAGAATGCCGCCTATCCAATCACTAGAGACGGGTGACATCACTGAGAATGCAGCCTATCCAATCACTAGAGAGCGGTGACATCACTGAGAATGCAGCCTATCCATTCACTAGAGAGCGGTGACATCACTGAGAATGCAGCCTATCCATTCACTAGAGAGCGGTGACATCACTAAGAATGCAGCCTATCCATTCACTAGAGACCGATGACATCACTGAGAATGCAGCCTATCCATTCACTAGAGAGCGGTGACATCACTGAGAATGCAGCCTATCCAATCACTAGAGAGCGGTGACATCACTGAGAATGCAGCCTATCCAATCCCGGGAGTCTCGCACATGGTAAGCACGGCGTTCTCTTCCTCTGATAGATCGTGTTTTCTGGGTATATAAATTGTTATATTTACGGAACGCACAAAACAGTAAATAGAGGAAGATGCACTCAATTAAATCCTCGATTTACAAATGCAGATCAGAAATGGCTTCTCTTATTATTGCGGTGCACCGAACGATTCTCTGTCCAGGAGGCATTAAATCTCTCTATTAAATCGCTTTCACTTTGTACATTAAGTATGTGAGAGGCTGAGATTTGTGATGGGGGGAGGTGGAGGAGGACAATACAAGAGGAGGATGAGCTGCACATTGGAGATATATTGGGAGAGCCGAGTTATCCAACCTCCCCCGACACGTCTTCTATTGCCCAATAGGAGGAATCCTTCACCGAGCCCCCGGTGATCCCGCACCTCCGCACACATGGCAAGGTGAGAACGAAGACTTTGGATGGATATGGGGAGCGGCCCACATACTCCGTACTTCCATGTGTACAGCCTGTCTGACAAAGTTCCTTTAGGTGCTGGTCATGCCGATTCCTTATATACCCATATATTCCCCATATACCCCCATATACCCATATATCCCCCGTATACCCCCCATATACCCATATATCCCCCGTATACCCCCATATACCCATATATTCCCTGTATACCCCCATATACCCATATGTTCCCCATATACCCCCCATATACCCATATAGCCCCCATATCTCCCCCCATATACCCCCCCATATAAACATTGTATACCCCTATATACCCATATATCCCCCATATTCCCATATCTCCCCCATATACCCATATATTCCCCATATACCCATATCTCCCCCATATACCCATATATCCCCCATATACCCCCCATATACCCATATAACCCCCATATACCCATATATCCCCCATATACTCATATATTCCCCATATACCTATATATGCCCTGTATACTCCCATATACTGTATACCCACCCATATATTCCCCGTATACCCCCATATACCCCCCCATATACCCACATATCCCCCATATACCCACATATCCCCGTATACCCCCCATATACCCATATATTCCCCGTATACCCCATATATCCATATAACGCCCATATTATTATTATTATTATACAGGATTTATATAGCGCCAACAGTTTGCGCAGCGCTTTACAACATGAGGGCAGACAGAACAATTACAATACAAATCAATACAGGAGGGATCAGAGGGCCCTGCTCGTTGGAGCTTACAATCTAGAAGGGAGGGTCAATTGGAACAAAAAGGTAATACTGTGGGGGGATGAGCTGATGGAGAAAATGAAAATACGGTTGTTATGTGTGGGTAGGATATGCTTCTCTGAAGAGAAGGGTTTTCAGGGATCGTCTAAAAGCTAATAGAGTTGGAGAAAGGCGGACAGATTGGGGTAAGGCATTCCATAGGATTGGAGAGGCTCTGGAAAAGTCCTGGAGGCGAGCATGGGAGGAAGTGATGAGGGAGCTAGCGAGCAGGCGGTCTTGAGAGGAACGAAGAGAACGAGTAGGTTGGTATTTAGAGATTAGGCTAGTGATGTAGTTGGGGGCGAAATTGTGGATGGCTTTGTACGTAGTTGTTAGTATTTTGAATTTAATTCTTTGGCCGATTGGAAGCCAGTGGAGGGATTGACAGAGAGGAGTAGCAGACACAGAGTGATTGGTAAGGTGGATGAGTCTGGCAGCAGCATTCATGATGGATTGAAGAGGTGATAGACTATGTAGAGGTAAGCCAATGAGAAGGGAGTTGCAGTAGTCGAGGCGAGAGATGACCAGGGAGTGAATTAAGAGCTTTGTTGTGTCATTGGTTAGAAAGGGTCGTATTTTGGCGATGTTGCGGAGATGGAGGCGGCAGGATTTGGACAGTGATTGGATGTGTTGCTTGAAGGAGAGTTCAGAGTCCAGGACTACACCTAGAACCTTGGCATGTGGGGATGGGCTGATAGTTGTGCCATCGATTTTGACAGAGAGATCAGGGGAATGGGAAGGGGCATATGTGGGTGGAAAAATTATAAGTTCGGTTTTGGGTAGATTGAGTTTGAGGAAGTGGTGTGACATCCAGACGGATAAATCTGATAGTAGATTAGTGATACGTGAGGAGACAGAGGGAGTGAGCTGAGGGGTAGAGAAATAGATTTGAGTGTCGTCAGCGTAGAGGTGGTATTGGAAGCCATGGGAGGCTATCAGTTGACCCAGGGAGGAGGCGTAGATTGAAAATAGAAGAGGTCCAAGAACAGAACCTTGGGGGACCCCAACAGAGAAAGGAAGAGGAGAGGAGGAAGTAGAGTTGTAAGAAACGCTAAAGGTGCGGTTGGATAAGTAGGAAGAGAACCAGCGAAGAGTACAGTCACGGAGACCAAAGGTGTGGAGTTTTTTGAGGATCAAAATACTCCATATACCCATATATCCCCATATACCCCCCATATACCCATATATCCCCCATATACCCCCCATATACCCCTCGTATACCCTCCATATACCCATATCTCCCCCATATACCCATATATCCACTGTATACCCCCCATATACCCATATCTCCCCCATATACCCATATATCCACCGTATACCCCCCCATATACCCATATATCCCCCATATAACCCCCATATACCTATATATGCCCTGTATATCCCCATATACCCTATGCCCACCCATATATCCCCGTATACCCCCCATATACCCATATATTCCCTGTATACCCCCATATATCCAGGCGGTCCCAGGCAACACCTGCCTGGGACCGCGCTGCAACACCTGCCTGGGACCGGGCCGCAACACCTGCCTGGGACCGTGTAGCAACACCTGCCTGGGACCGCGCCGCAACACCTGCCTGGGACTGCGCCGCAAAACCTGCCTGGGACCGCGCCCCAACACCTGCCTGGGACTGCGCCGCAACACCTACTTGGGACCGCTCCCCAACACCTGCCTGGGACCGCGCCGCAACACCTGCCTGGGACCGTGCCGCAACACCTGCCTGGGATCGCGACGCAACAACTACCTGGGACCGTGCCGCAACACCTGCCTGGGGCCGCGCCACGACACCTACCTGAGACCGCGCCGCAACACCTGCCTGGGACCGCGCCACGACACCTGCCTGAGACCGCGCCCCTACACCTGCCTGGGACTGCGCTGCAACACCTACTTGGGACCGCTCCCCAACACCTGCCTGGGACCGCGCCGCAACACCTGCCTGGGACCGTGCCGCAACACCTGCCTGGGACCGTGACGCAACACCTACCTGGGACCGCGCCGCAACACCTACCTGCGACCGTGCCACAACACCTGTATATCACAAAAGTACATGGAAATCTGCCGCACCTATCCTCAAATAGGCTCACAGGACTCTCACCTCCAGATTTCTTTGAATACTGCAAAAAGCTGTTTTCTTTTGCTGCTGATTGAACTCTTCCACACGCTGAACTGTGTCCTTGAATTGCCCCAAACTGTTGATCCAATCCGCTAAAACCTCATCAAACAAAGAGACAAGGGGGAAGGAGGGCAAAGAGGACTTCCATAGTGTAGTAGTTTAAAGATAAAGAGTTTATTTATAAATAAAAATTGCGCCCTTACATCTAAAATAATAACAACAAGCAAGGAATCAAGCAAAGCGCTGTTACACGCTGTTCTCACTGCACTTCCGGTTGCGTCCGTCCAGACCACTCCCTACGCGTTACGTCACACGTGACTTCTTCAGGGGATACTGATTGGTCGTGGTGTGAACGTTTAAATAGTGTTTCAGAGCGGAAGTAGAACGGCGGCCATTTTAATGCCTATACTTGCATTGGTGACCATTTGCAAATATTTTCTGTATGTCAGGCAGTAGTGGCCATTTTAGGAGAGAGATTTATTGACTTCCGGATTAAGTCCCCGGGAGGTTGTGTGCGGACATTTTTATTTAATTAACCTCTCCGGTTACTAGTGTGCACTCATTGGGCTATCAGAAATCAACAATTTGATAACTGAATTCAATCGGTTAGTTAATCCCAACCTTCTAGACTTTTAACCCTATCATCGACTAATAAAGTCAGCTATATATAATATGTTTTAGCTGACTTTATTAGTCGATGATAGGGTTAAAAGTCTAGAAGGTTGGGATTAACTAACCGATTGAATTCAGTTATCAAATTGTTGATTTCTGATAGCCCAATGAGTGCACACTAGTAACCGGAGAGGTTAATTAAATAAAAATGTCCGCACACAACCTCCCGGGGACTTAATCCGGAAGTCAATAAATCTCTCTCCTAAAATGGCCACTACTGCCTGACATACAGAAAATATTTGCAAATGGTCACCAATGCAAGTATAGGCATTAAAATGGCCGCCGTTCTACTTCCGCTCTGAAACACTATTTAAACGTTCACACCACGACCAATCAGTATCCCCTAAAGAAGTCACGTGTGACGTAACGCGTAGGGAGTGGTCTGGACGGACGCAACCGGAAGTGCAGTGAGAACAGCGTGTAACAGCGCTTTGCTTGATTCCTTGCTTGTTGTTATTATTTTAGATGTAAGGGCGCAATTTTTATTTATAAATAAACTCTTTATCTTTAAACTACTACACTATGGAAGTCCTCTTTGCCCTCCTTCCCCCTTGTCTCTTTGTTTGATGAGGTTTTAGCGGATTGGATCAACAGTTTGGGGCAATTCAAGGACACAGTTCAGCGTGTGGAAGAGTTCAATCAGCAGCAAAAGAAAACAGCTTTTTGCAGTATTCAAAGAAATCTGGAGGTGAGAGTCCTGTGAGCCTATTTGAGGATAGGTGCGGCAGATTTCCATGTACTTTTGTGATATACAATTAGAGACTAGAAGATAAGCACCGGAGCCCCAGTTTATTTATCTATACCGGCATTCCTGGCACGGACTAATTAGATTATTTGGACACTTTTTTCTTGGATATATTTTTTGGTGTTTTTAGTCTTTTGTCGTATTTTTCACTTTAGATATTTTTTCCATTTTGTTTTTTACCACTATTTTAGGATTGATCATGGACACTTGATGTTATATTTATACTATGCGCTGAGTCACTTCTACTTTTTTATCTTCATTTAAGTGTGTTGGTGCACATTTTAGACTCTGCGGCAGGTAGCAATTTTTATGACACAGAATTTTATTCATTTATTTTTGTTCTGATATTTATCACAATATTTAACACTTTTATTGTATTCACTATTATTAGCATTTGCACTTTAGCACTTGTAGTGATTATTAGTTTATGATTACATAGCGGCGCGAAGGACACATTACACTTTATTCCTGTGCCACAACACCTGCCTGGGACCGCGCCCCGACACCTGCCTGGGACCAGTCCGCAACACCTGCCTGAGACCGTGCCACAACACCTGCCTGGGACCGCGCCCCGACACCTACCTGGGACCGCGCCGCGACACCTGCCTGAGATCGCGCCGCGACACCTACCTGGGACCGCGCCGCAACACCTACCTGGGACCTGTCCGCAACACCTGCCTGAGACTGTGCTGCAAAACCTGCCTGAGACCGCGGCAGCGATTTCATGGTGGTGATAAAATTATTTTATTATTAGTGTTATTGATTGCCAGAAATTGATATATTTTATCAATAATAATTCAAGGACACCGGCAGGCTGAGGAATCGGATTTCATCGGTCGTATATTTTATTTAAGGTTAAATCTGACCTCTGACCTCTGACCTCCCCTTCAGTCTTTCACAGGAGTCCCGGCTCTGATCTTACCTTGTACCATGGATGATGAGATCTCTGCTCTGATCTTCCCCTGTACCATGGATGATGAGATCTCTCTGATCTTCCCCCGTACCATGGATGATGAGATCTCTGCTCTGATCTTCCCCCGTACCATGGATGATGAGATCTCTCTGATCTTCCCCTGTACCATGGATGATGAGATCTCTGCTCTGATCTTCCCCTGTACCAGGGATGATGAGATCTCTGCTCTGATCTTCCCCCGTACCATGGATGATGAGATCTCTCTGATCTTCCCCCGTACCATAGATGATGAGATCTCTGCTCTGATCTTCCCCCATACCATGGATGATGAGATCCCTGCTCTGATCTTCCCCCGTACCATGGATGATGAGATCTCTGCTCTGATCTTCCCCCGTACCATGGATGATGAGATCTCTGCTCTGATCTTCCCCGTACCATGGATGATGAGATCTCTCTGATCTTCCCCCATACCATGGATGATGAGATCTCTGCTCTGATCTTCCCCCGTACCATGGATGATGAGATCTCTGCTCTGATCTTCCCCTGTACCAGGGATGATGAGATCTCTCTGATCTTCCCCTGTACCAGGGATGATGAGATCTCTGCTCTGATCTTCCCCCGTACCATGGATGATGAGATCTCTCTGATCTTCCCCCGTACCATGGATGATGAGATCTCTCTGATCTTCCCCCGTACCATGGATGATGAGATCTCTGCTCTGATCTTACCTTGTACCATGGATGATGAGATCTCTCTGATCTTTCCCTCGTACCATGGATGATGAGATCTCTCTGATCTTCCCCCGTACCATGGATGATGAGATCTCTGCTCTGATCTTCCCCCGTACCATGGATGATGAGATCTCTCTGATCTTCCCCTGTACCAGGGATGATGAGATCTCTGCTCTGATCTTCCCCCGTACCATGGATGATGAGATCTCTCTGATCTTCCCCTGTACCAGGGATGATGAGATCTCTGCTCTGATCTTCCCCCATACCATGGATGATGAGATCTCTGCTCTGATCTTCCCCCGTACCATGGATGATGAGATCTCTCTGATCTTCCCCCGTACCATAGATGATGAGATCTCTGCTCTGATCTTCCCCCATACCATGGATGATGAGATCCCTGCTCTGATCTTCCCCCGTACCATGGATGATGAGATCTCTCTGATCTTCCCCCGTACCATGGATGATGAGATCTCTGCTCTGATCTTCCCCCGTACCATGGATGATGAGATCTCTGCTCTGATCTTCCCCCGTACCATGGATGATGAGATCTCTCAGATCTTCCCCCATACCATGGATGATGAGATCTCTGCTCTGATCTTCCCCTGTACCAGGGATGATGAGATCTCTGCTCTGATCTTCCCCCGTACCATGGATGATGAGATCTCTCTGATCTTCCCCCGTACCATGGATGATGAGATCTCTCTGATCTTCCCCCGTACCATGGATGATGAGATCTCTCTGATCTTCCCTGTACCATGGATGATGAGATCTCTCTGATCTTCTCTGTACCATGGATGATGAGATCCCTGCTCTGATCTTCCCCCATAATCATGGATAATGAGATCTCTGTTCTGATCTTCCCCCGTACCATGGATGATGAGATCCCTGCTCTGATCTTCCCTGTACCATGGATGATGAGATTTCTGCTCTGATCCCCCCCCACCATGGATGATGAGATCTCTCTGATCTTCCCCCATACCATGGATGATGAGATCTCTGCTCCGATCTTCCCCCGTACCATGGATGATGAGATCTCTGCTCTGATCTTCCCCCGTACCATGGATGATGAGATCTCTGCTCTGATCTTCCCCCGTACCATGGATGATGAGATCTCTCTGATCTTCCCCTGTACCAGGGATGATGAGATCTCTGCTCTGATCTTCCCCCGTACCATGGATGATGAGATCTCTCTGATCTTCCCCTGTACCAGGGATGATGAGATCTCTGCTCTGATCTTCCCCCATACCATGGATGATGAGATCTCTGCTCTGATCTTCCCCCGTACCATGGATGATGAGATCTCTCTGATCTTCCCCCGTACCATGGATGATGAGATCTCTGCTCTGATCTTCCCCCGTACCATGGATGATGAGATCTCTGCTCTGATCTTCCCCCGTACCATGGATGATGAGATCTCTGCTCTGATCTTCCCCCGTACCATGGATGATGAGATCTCTCAGATCTTCCCCCATACCATGGATGATGAGATCTCTGCTCTGATCTTCCCCTGTACCAGGGATGATGAGATCTCTGCTCTGATCTTCCCCCGTACCATGGATGATGAGATCTCTCTGATCTTCCCCCGTACCATGGATGATGAGATCTCTCTGATCTTCCCCCGTACCATGGATGATGAGATCTCTCTGATCTTCCCTGTACCATGGATGATGAGATCTCTCTGATCTTCTCTGTACCATGGATGATGAGATCCCTGCTCTGATCTTCCCCCATAATCATGGATAATGAGATCTCTGTTCTGATCTTCCCCCGTACCATGGATGATGAGATCCCTGCTCTGATCTTCCCTGTACCATGGATGATGAGATTTCTGCTCTGATCCCCCCCCACCATGGATGATGAGATCTCTGCTCTGATCTTCCCCCGTACCATGGATGATGAGATCTCTGCTCTGATCTTCCCCCATACCATGGATGATGAGATCTCTGCTCTGATCTTCCCCCGTACCATGGATGATGAGATCTCTCTGATCTTCCCCCGTACCATGGATGATGAGATCTCTGCTCTGATCTTCCCCCGTACCATGGATGATGAGATCTCTGCTCTGATCTTCCCCCGTACCATGGATGATGAGATCTCTCTGATCTTCCCCGTACCATGGATGATGAGATCTCTGCTCTGATCTTCCCCGTACCATGGATGATGAGATCTCTGCTCTGATCTTCCCCCGTACCATGGATGATGAGATCTCTGCTCTGATCTTCCCCCGTACCATGGATGATGAGATCTCTGCTCTGATCTTCCCCCGTACCATGGATGATGAGATCTCTGCTCTGATCTTCCCCCGTACCATGGATGATGAGATCTCTGCTCTGATCTTCCCCCGTACCATGGATGATGAGATCTCTGCTCTGATCTTCCCCCGTACCATGGATGATGAGATCTCTGCTCTGATCTTCCCCCGTACCATGGATGATGAGATCTCTCTGATCTTCCCCCGTACCATGGATGATGAGATCTCTGCTCTGATCTTCCCCCATACCATGGATGATGAGATCTCTCTGATCTTCCCCCGTACCATGGATGATGAGATCTCTCTGATCTTCCCCCGTACCATGGATGATGAGATCTCTGCTCTGATCTTCCCCCGTACCATGGATGATGAGATCTCTGCTCTGATCTTCCCCCGTACCATGGATGATGAGATCTCTGCTCTGATCTTCCCCTGTACCATGGATGATGAGATCTCTCTGATCTTCCCCTGTACCATGGATGATGAGATCTCTGCTCTGATCTTCCCCTGTACCATGGATGATGAGATCTCTCTGATCTTCCCCCGTACCATGGATGATGAGATCTCTGCTCTGATCTTCCCCCGTACCATGGATGATGAGATCTCTGCTCTGATCTTCCCCCGTACCATGGATGATGAGATCTCTGCTCTGATCTTCCCCTGTACCATGGATGATGAGATCTCTCTGATCTTCCCCTGTACCATGGATGATGAGATCTCTGCTCTGATCTTCCCCTGTACCATGGATGATGAGATCTCTCTGATCTTCCCCTGTACCATGGATGATGAGATCTCTCTGATCTTCCCCTGTACCATGGATGATGAGATCTCTGCTCTGATCTTCCAGTGATTACAAATAAAACACATCACGGCTTTTTAAATAGAATAATGAATAGAGCTAAAGCCCCATCCACAGCCAGGGACATCTTTATGTGACAGCGGTGACAATGGTGACAACTCAATCTCCCAAGGTCATGGGAAGGTCAGTGTCTGGTGGTATCTGCAGAATAGAGGCTGTGATGGTCTTTGTTGTGTTAGACATCTATGTGATTGGGGTTATCTATTATATACTTGTTATTGAAGGGCCAGTCCAACAAAAACTGACATGTTACAATCTATTGGATGTTAAAGAAATAAACCCCCTGCCAGTCTCTTCTGTTTCTTGGGACTCCAAAAAAGTCTGCACCGAGTTCCCGGGTCTGTACACCCGCTGTGCCCATTATGAGGGGTTCCCACCATCCCTGTGCTGAGTTCCCGGGTCTGTACACCCGCTGTGCCCATTATGAGGGGTTCCCACCATCCCTGTGCTGAGTTCCCGGGTCTGTACACCCGCTGTGCCCATTATGAAGGGTTCTCACCATCCCTGTGCTGAGTTCCCGGGTCTGTACACCCGCTGTGCCCATTATGAGGGGTTCCCACCATCCCTGTGCTGAGTTCCCGGGCCTGTACACCCGCTGTGCCCATTATGAGGGGCTCCCACCATCCCTGTGCATAGTTCCCGGGTCTGTACACCCGCTGTGCCCATTATGAGGGGTTCCCACCATCCCTGTGCTGAGTTCCAGGGTCTGTACACGCGCTGTGCCCATTATGAGGGGCTCCCACCATCCCTGTGCTGAGTTCCCGGGTCTGTACACCCGCTGTGACCATTATGAAGGGTTCTCACCATCCCTGTGCTGAGTTCCTGGGTCTGTACACCCGCTGTGCCCATTATGAGAGGTTCCCACCATCCCTGTGCTGAGTTCCCGGGTCTGTACACCTGCTGTACCCATTATGAGGGGTTCCCACCATCCCTGTGCCGAGTTCCCGGGTCTGTACACCCGCTGTGCCCATTATGAGGGGTTCCCACCATCCCTGTGCTGAGTTCCCAGGTCTGTACACCCGCTGTGCCCATTATAGGGGTTCCCACCATCCCTGTGCTGAGTTCCCAGGTCTGTACACCCGCTGTGCCCATTATGAGGGGTTCCCACCATCCCTGTGCTGAGTTCCCAGGTCTGTACACCCGCTGTGCCCATTATGAGGGGTTCCCACCATCCCTGTGCTGAGTTCCCGGGTCTGTACACCCGCTGTGCCCATTATGAGGGGTTCCCACCATCCCTATGCTGAGTTCCCGGGTCTGTACACCCGCTGTGCCCATTATGAGGGGTTCCCACCATCCCTGTGCTGAGTTCCCGGGTCTGTACACCCGCTGTGCCCATTATGAGGGGTTCCCACCATCCCTGTGCTGAGTTCCCAGGTCTGTACACCCGCTGTGCCCATTATGAGGGGTTCCCACCATCCCTGTGCTGAGTTCCCGGGTCTGTACACCCGCTGCGCCCATTATGAGGGGTTCCCACCATCCCTGTGCTGAGTTCCTGGGTCTGTACACCCGCTGTGCCCATTATGAGAGGTTCCCACCATCCCTGTGCTGAGTTCCCGGGTCTGTACACCCGCTGTGCCCATTATGAGGGGTTCCCACCATCCCTGTGCTGAGTTCCTGGGTCTGTACACCCGCTGTGCCCATTATGAGGGGTTCCCACCATCCCTGTGCTGAGTTCCCGGGTCTGTACACCCGCTGTGCCCATTATGAGAGGTTCTCACCATCCCTGTGCTGAGTTCCTGGGTCTGTACACCCGCTGTGCCCATTATGAGGGGTTCCCACCATCCCTGTGCTGAGTTCCTGGGTCTGTACACCCGCTGTGCCCATTATGAGAGGTTCCCACCATCCCTGTGCTGAGTTCCGGGTCTGTACACCCGCTGTGCCCATTATGAGGGGTTCCCACCATCCCTGTGCTGAGTTCCTGGGTCTGTACACCCGCTGTGCCCATTATGAGGGGTTCCCACCATCCCTGTGCTGAGTTCCCGGGTCTGTACACCCGCTGTGCCCATTATGAGGGGTTCCAACCATCCCTGTGCTGAGTTCCTGGGTCTGTACACCCGCTGTGCCCATTATGAGGGGTTCCCACCATCCCTGTGCTGAGTTCCCGGGTCTGTACACCCGCTGTGCCCATTATGAGGGGTTCCCACCATCCCTGTGCTGAGTTCCCGGGTCTGTACACCCGCTGTGCCCATTATGAGGGGTTCCAACCATCCCTGTGCTGAGTTCCTGGGTCTGTACACCCGCTGTGCCCATTATGAGGGGTTCCCACCATCCCTGTGCTGAGTTCCCGGGTCTGTACACCCGCTGTGCCCATTATGAGGGGTTCCAACCATCCCTGTGCTGAGTTCCTGGGTCTGTACACCCGCTGTGCCCATTATGAGGGGTTCCCACCATCCCTGTGCTGAGTTCCCGGGTCTGTACACCCGCTGTGCCCATTATGAGGGGTTCCAACCATCCCTGTGCTGAGTTCCTGGGTCTGTACACCCGCTGTGCCCATTATGAGGGGTTCCCACCATCCCTGTGCTGAGTTCCCAGCTCCCAGGATTGTGTAATCTCTGAGCCGCCATCTCAGCCCAGAAATTAGATGGTGACCCTGGATGATGCCTGAACACTGTTAGCATGGAACAGAGGAACCCTTGAAATAACTTTCCGGTCTGGGGGAACCCCCGGCTAAAACTGACTATAACTACAACTCTTGATACCTCTAGTGTGAGGGTCAGTGGGAAGAATGCTCCTTGCACTTTCAAGGGAAGAATTCCCCCTTAATAAATGGCTAAAAAGATGAATGGTGTCAGTGGGAACTTATCGGAGAGGCAGAAATTGCTCAAGGAACGTCTAGCTCTGGAGGAACCCTAGGCTTCTATGGAACTCTTAGAGATTTAGTATTTAATTATGTACCAGTGGTTTGGCAGGCTGAGGCTCAGAACGAGGCTTGGCTACCGTATTTATCGGCGTATAACACGCACTTTTTTCCCCATAAAATCAGGGAAAAATCACGGGTGCATGTTATACGCCGATCCCCCGCTGATTGTGAGCTTCTTATCGGTTTTGGACGATCTCGGCGGCTTTCGACGCTTTCGGCCGCTCTCGGCTATTTTTTGCCGAAAACAGCCGAAAGCCGCCGAGAACGGCCGAGAGCTACCGAGCACCGCCGAGATACACAGGACATCCGCTCTGTATCACGGCGGCGCCATTTTTAAACGGCAAGCTGAGACTGACACTGGCAAGGCTGCAAATGACTGGCAAGGCTTCAAAAGAGTGACAAGGCTGCAAATGACTGACAAGGCTGCAGATGGACACTAAGAAGGCTGCATTTAAATGTAAGGTTTTTTTCCTTAAAATTCCCAACTAAACTTGGGGTGCGTGTTATACTCCGATAAATACGGTAATTTTGTAGTGTATTTAAGATGGTGACACGATGCGCTGCCTGTGCCCCAAGACGATGTCATTTGTGACGAAACGCGTGGGATGGAGCAACGTGTTGACGTCACCATCTTCCTCGTGTCCCGACGGACGGGTTTATTTGGTTCTGTGCCGGCCGACACACCAAACTTTAGGTGTTTGTTTACTGACTGTTGTAAGTGTTTTTATCCAATAAACCAACCTAAGATGTTATGCTATGTGGAGCCTTTCGTCTCTTTTTTGGTACCCAATTTCCATTCAACTCATTGAGCATATTGGAGGCGTGGAGGAACCCTGAGATGCGGAGAAAGGCCCCCGGCTGGGTTTTAAGCCACAGGCGTACACCGACCCCCCTGTAGTAAGGGGTCTACAGGAGCTAGTAAGCGGTTTCTACAGCTGCTGGTGGATTCACTGCTGTTTTTGATGATGGATGGATACTACTATTAAGGAGATTTGACCCACTATCACATTACTTACGGACTAATTTGTTCAGATGAATTTATTTATATGGATTTTATCATTTGATATTTAGTGCGATTTTTATATATTTATATTCCATGGAACTCTATACTATACTTCAACCACAGATCTGCTTCTTTGATGGAAAAAATCACTTTATGGTAGATCCATCAGAACCAATTTTCACTTCTTATGGTCCAGTGCCATTGAACACACAACAGACACCCATACAGACCTGGCATACAGTTAGAGCCCCCCCAAATGGAGTTGTTCATTTGGTCAGATACTGAAAAACTGCCAAAAATGTATGGGTAGCTAGTAGACGTAGGTCACAGTTGGGTTGGAAAAAAAAAAACACTTAGTTCAACCAACCAACCAACATTCAACGGGAGTATAAATGTTCAATATTTTAGAAACACGCCCAGTTGAGTAGGACTAGCTTTTACCAGTTATACCAGGGGTCTTCAAACTTTCTAAACAGTGGATGAAATGGTGCCCCATCAGTGGTGACAATCTATGGAATGTGCCCCATCATTGATGCCAGTGGATGGATTGGTGTCCCATCAGTGGTGACAATCTATGGAATGTGCCCCATCATTGATGCCAGTGGATGGATTGGTGTCCCATCATTGATGTTAACGGGTGAAATGGTACTCCAAGGTCGGAATATAGGCAAGCAAAGAGCTTCAACCAACCAACATTAAACTGGAGTATAAATGTTCAATATTTTAGAAACACGCCCAGTCGAGTGGGACTAGCTTTTACCAGCTCTACCAGGGGTCTTCAAACTTTCTAAACAGTGGATGAAATGGTGCCCCATCATTGGTGGCAATCTATGGAATGTGCCCCATCATTGATGCCAGTGGATGGATTGGTGTCCCATCATTGGTGACAATCTATGGAATGTGCCCCATTATTGATGCCAGTGGATGGATTGGTGTCCCATCATTGATGTTAACGGGTGAAATGGTACTCCAAGGTCGGAATATAGGCAAGCAAAGAGCTTCAACCAACCAACATTAAACTGGAGTATAAATGTTCAATATTTTAGAAACACGCCCAGTCGAGTGGGACTAGCTTTTACCAGATCTACCAGGGGTCTTCAAACTTTCTAAACAGTGGATGAAATGGTGCCCCATCATTGGTGGCAATCTATGGGATGTGCCCCATCATTGATGCCAGTGGATGGATTGGTGTCCCATCATTGGTGGCAATCTATAGGATGTGCCCCATCATTGATGCCAGTGGATGGATTGGTGTCCCATCATTGGTGACAATCTATGGAATGTGCCCCATCATTGATGCCAGTGGATGGATTGATGTCCCATCATTGGTGACAATCTATGGAATGTGCCCCATCATTGATGCCAGTGGATGGATTGATGTCCCATCATTGGTGACAATCTATGGAATGTGCCCCATCATTGATGCCAGTGGATGGATTGGTGTCCCATCATTGGTGGCAATCTATGGAATGTGCCCCATCATTGATGCCAGTGGATGGATTGGTGTCCCATCATTGATGTTAACGGGTGAAATGGTGCTCCAAGGTCGGAATATAGGCAAGCAAAGAGCTTCAACCAACCAACATTAAACTGGAGTATAAATGTTCAATATTTTAGAAACACGCCCAGTTGAGTGGGACTAGCTTTTACCAGCTCTACCAGGGGTCTTCAAACTTTCTAAACAGTGGATCAAATGGTGCCCCATCATTGGTGGCAATCTATGGAATGTGCCCCATCATTGATGCCAGTGGATGGATTGGTGTCCCATCATTGGTGACAATCTATGGAATGTCCCCCATCATTGATGCCAGTGGATGGATTGGTGTCCCATCATTGGTGGCAATCTATGGAATGTGCCCCATCATTGATGCCAGTGGATGGATTGGTGTCCCATCATTGGTGACAATCTATGGAATGTCCCCCATCATTGATGCCAGTGGATGGATTGGTGTTCCATCATTGGTGACAATCTATGGAATGTCCCCCATCATTGATGCCAGTGGATGGATTGGTGTCCCATCATTGGTGGCAATCTATGGAATGTGCCCCATCATTGATGTCAGTGGATGGATTGGTGTCCCATCATTGGTGGCAATCTATGGAATGTGCCCCATCATTGATGTCAGTGGATGGATTAGTGTCCCGCCATTGATGTTAACGGGTGAAATGGTGCTCCAAGGTCGGAATATAGGCAAGCAAAGAGCCACATCCGCCCGCGGTCCACAGTTTGGAGACCACTGAGCTATACCATAACCTGGACAAGCGAGAGCCTTCACTGATGATTTGAAAGATATTTTTTTTTACGAAACCTACAGTCCAATCTCGATGTCTTGCTACATTTGACAAATGTTGGTCTCTGTGAATTGTCACATACTGGCCTTGCTGTTGTTCGCTGAAGGCAGTAGAGAACTTTCCCCAATCTTCTCAGTTCATAACTATTTGTTTACTCACAGCGGCTATAGGAAGAGTTGGGTTTAGGAAAACCGCCCTACTGCCAACTATTCATTATAATTATTGCCCCTTTCTTCTAGAGCCGGGGTAGGCAACCTCTAAAGCCCCATACACACGGTCGGATTTTCCGATGGATTCTGTCCTATCGGACAATGTTGTCGGAAATTCCGACCGTGTGTAGCCACCATCGGACAGTTTCCATCGGATTGTCCGACGGACAAAGTTCTATCTCCTGCTCTATAAATATTCCGACAACAAAGTCCGATCACACCAACTCCGATCGTGTGTATCGAATTCCGACGGACAAAGTGCCACGCATTCTCAGATCACATTACAAGACCAAAGCTATTGGCTACTAGCCTCTACGTAGTCCCATCGTACGCAACGAACGTCACCACGTTCAGAATGATCGGATTTTCCGACAACTTTGTCCGACCGTGTGTATGCAACACCAGTGTCGGACTAAATCCGTAGGACCAAATCCGATGGATTTGGTGGTCGATTTTCCGACCGTGTGTACGGGGGCATAAGAGGTGGAGAATCTACCTGAACAACATAGAGAAAGTCAAAGATCACCGGGCACAGTGTGGCCTCCTCACACTAGATTTACAATCTCATTCACTGCACGGCAATCATGGCCCTTGCACCCTACTACAGCTCCAACTTTACAAGTAGTCCCTCTACATTGCACTCTGATGCTTTGGAATGGTGGGTCAGCAAGCCCAGACCATGATCTACCAGTCACCTGTCTATGATCTACTGGTCCCCCCCCCCCCCCCCCATTCTAGAGGAAGTTCTTCAATTCTTGATTCACCTGTCTATGGGGGGGATCCTACACAGGTTTGCTAATATCTTGGTGTCCATTATGAGCCAATGACCCCCCCCCCTCCCCTCCTCATCCTACCACATAAGGTATTGTGAGCAATTAACCTTTGTATGTTCTGCCGCTGCGGTGGGTGCAATGGCATGCCAGCCACGTCATTCCCCAAACACATCAGCGTGGTGGTGCATGGCGCAAGTAGCTTGGCATTTGACAGCGTTACATAGTAAGAAGCTTTATATTATTTGTTTGTGTGTATCTGCAGTGACTATATAGTACAGCACTGTGCGCCTTTCCACCGACTAAGCGGAAAAGTGACTATCTGGCGCCCTCTAGGTTTCAACGGTGGGTATTTCAGCTTTTTTTGCAACTGCCATAAAGTTAGCTCAGCTACAGGAGAACATCGGTTCTTATTATTCACATTTCCCTTTTGTGTGAAATTACAGCAACAGGTCGCATTCCGCATCTTCCCTTCCAAAGGACTGGAATTCGCCCTTGCCCCCCACCCATGGAAATTGTTTTTTGTCTACCCCCTTTTATTTTTAATTTTTTTGCTTTACCCCCTCATGGAAATTGTTTTGGCCTACCCCCTTTTATTTTTAATTTTTTTTGCTTTACCCCCTCATGGAAATTGTTTTTTGTCTACCCCCTTTTATTTTTAATTTTTTTTGCTTTACCCCCTCATGGAAATTGTTTTTTGTCTACCCCCTTTTATTTTTAATTTTTTTTGCTTTACCCCCTCATGGAAATTGTTTTTTGTCTACCCCCTTTTATTTTTAATTTTTTTTTGCTTTACCCCCTCATGGAAATTGTTTTTTTGTCTACCCCCTTTTATTTTAAATTTTTTTGCTTTACCCCCTCATGGAAATTGTTTTTTGTCTACCCCCTTTTATTTTTAATTTTTTTGCTTTACCCCCTCATGGAAATTGTTTTTTGTCTACCCCCTTTTATTTTTAATTTTTTTTTGCTTTACCCCCTCATGGAAATTGTTTTTTGTCTACCCCCTTTTATTTTTAATTTTTTTTGCTTTACCCCCTCATGGAAATTGTTTTTTGTCTACCCCCTTTTATTTTTAATTTTTTTTGCTTTACCCCCTCATGGAAATTGTTTTTTGTCTACCCCCTTTTATTTTAATTTTTTTTGCTTTACCCCCTCATGGAAATTGTTTTTTGTCTACCCCCTTTTATTTTTTATTTTTTTTTGCTTTACCCCCTCATGGAAATAGTTTTTTTGTCTACCCCCTTTTATTTTTTTCTACCCAGAATCCTTTGCGGCGTTTGCTTTGGTTCGAAGACATTAGCGAGATCTCTTAATCATCCGAACCCCAATCACATGCTGCATTTAACGAGATAGAAAATATGATTAATTTCTTAAGAGCTATGGCTGGTCCATGGGGAGGGACGGAATTATGAGCGAGGCTTCGGACTGAATTCAGATTTGCATATTGCTGTTGACTTAACCGTTTAGGGTGGGATACGCAGCATTTAGGCAGCTGTCAATCACGCCAAAGGGTTTTTTTTTTTTTTTTTTTTTTTTTGGAGACAGGCGGACGCGGGGTTAAATGAACCCAACTGTTATGTGTATTCAGACAGGTAGACCAATAGGGATTGGTGTATATATGTACCATATGTTGTATATGTATATATGAGCAGCTTCTACATAATTGATGTATAATTGATGCATATACACCTTCATAGTCAGAGACGACATGATGTCAATAGATACATGAATTTTTAAAGAGAACATCTTTATCATTATTAGAATAATTAGAATTAGAATAATTATCATATCTTAGTCATCATTAGCATTACAAATATCACATGTCAGGACTTCAGTATTTAGTAAACGACAAATTGAAGCTAATTAATCAAAGAGCGAACGCCTGTCTATTGCAACCCTTCGGATTCGTCTTCCTGAAGCCCGGTTGCTGTGGACAACACCTCCATCGCTCCCCTTGCCCAAGGTCTCTTGTGCTTTCCATATAACCCTACCTTCCCCTTACCCAATTTCTGTATATTTTGCCCCCCCCCCCCCCCCTTTTTTTTTTTCTTCACCACCCTTCAGTCGCCCACTCCGCGTGCAAACCCTCCTAGACGCAGCCCCTTGCGAAATTGCTCCACAATAAGCCACTTCTTCCCAGTCGCCTTAAATCACATCATCATCACCATTCAAGTCAATTGCCAAGCCCTGGCCCGGAATGTCAATGATTCCTGACAAACATCCATCGGGAAAGTGCGTTTGAGAGAGAGGGGCGATGATCGGAGTGTCGCTTCTCAGAGGAGTGGACGTTTAATCATTCCCGGGGTGATTTAGATCATATTATTTCTCACTGGAAACTAACTAGCTGCCTCCCGAAAAGAACATATGATGGATGGAACGGGAGCAAGGGCGACAAAGGAATTACTAGAACCGCAGACAAAATTGAAAATAAGATGAGTTTATTGCTCAATTACACATAGAAGAGGGGCTTCTTAGTCCTTTGGAGAGAGGTCTGTTAGCTGCGGGAGGACCATAAGTCCCAGCACAACCCGTGGTTCCATCATCAATGGCAACCTTTCAGTTGACTGCTTGCACATATAAGAAGGGCTCGGACTAAGGCTTTGAGGTCTGCTAGCTGCAGGAGAACCATAAGTCCCAGCACTGTTTGTAGTTCCTTCATCAATGGCAACCTTTCAGTTGACTGCTTTCTCTTGTAAGAGGGGTTTTTCCTTAGGCTTTGGAGAGAGATCTGTTAGCTGAGGGGGAACCATAGGTCCCAGCACAACCTATGATAATATCATCAATGGCAACCTTTCAGTTGACTGCTCGCACATATAAGAGGGGTTTGGGCTAGGGCTTTTGAGAAGAGAGGCTTCTTAGTCCTTTGGATAGAGGTCTGTTAGCTGTGGGGGAACCATAGGTCCCAGCACAACCTATGATAACATCATCAATGGCAACCTTTCAGTTGACTGCTTTCTCTTGTAAGAAGGGTTTTGGCTTAGGCTTTGGAGAGAGAGCTGTTAGCTGAGGGGGAACCATAGGTCCCAGCACAACCTATGATAACATCATCAATGGCAACCTTTCAGTTGACTGCTTGCACATATAAGAGGGGTTTGGACTAGGGCTAAGGCTTTGAGGTCTGCTAGCTGCAGGAGAACCATAAGTCCCAGCACTGCTTGTAGTTCCTTCATCAATGGCAACCTTTCAGTTGACTGCTTGCACATATAAGAGGGGTTTGGGCTAGGGCTTTTGAGAAGAAGGGCTTAGCCCTTTGGAAAGAGGTCTGTTAGCTGTGGGGGAACCACAAGTCCCAGCACCACTTGTGGTTCCATCATAAACGACAACCTTTCTGTTGACTACTTGCACATATAAGAAGGGCTTGGACTAAGGCTTTGAAGTCTGTTAGCTGCAGGGGAACCGTAAGTCCCAGCCCCACTTGTGGTTCCATCATCACTGACAACCTTTCTGTTAACGGCTCGCACGTGTAAAAAGGGGCTAAGGCTTTGGCGAGAGATCTGTTAGCTGAATGGGGAACCATAAGTCCCAGCACAACCTGTGGTTCCATCATTATTGGCAATCTTTCAGTTGACTGATTGCACATATAAGGGGGGTTTGGGCTAAGGCTTTGGAGAAACAGGGGTCAGTTCTTTGGAGAGAGGTCTGTTAGCTGAGGGGGAACCATAAGTCCCAGCACAACCTGTGGTTCCATTATAAATGGAAATCTTTAGTTGACTGCTTGCATATATAAGAGGGGCTCAGGTTAAGGCTTTGGAGATAAGTCTGTTAGCTGGATAGGGAACCATAAATCCCAGCACCACTTGTGATGTCACCATCAATGGCAACCTTTCAGTTGACTGCTTGTACATATAAGAAGGGCTTGGACTAAGGCTTTGAGGTCAGCTAGCTCCAGGAGAACCATAAGTCCCAGCACAACCTGTGGTTTTATCATAAATTGCAACCTTTCAGTTGACTGCTTGTGCATATAAGAGGGTCTTGGGCTAAGGCTTTGAGGTCTGCTAGCTCCAGGAAAACCATAGGTCCCAGCACAACCTGTGGTTCCATCATAAATGGCAACCTTTCAGTTGACTACTTGCACACATAAGAAGGCTAAGACTTGGAGGTCTGCTAGCTGCAGGAGAACCATAGGCTCCAGCACAACCTGTGGTTCCATCATAAATGGCAACCTTTCAGTTGACAACTTGCACACATAAGAGGGGTTTTGCCTAGGGCTTTGGAGAGAGGTCTATTAGCTGAGGGGGAACAATAGGTACCAGCACAACCTGTGATTACATCATCAATGGCAACCGTTCAGTTGACTGCTTGCACATATAAGAAGGACTTGGGCTAAGGCTTAGTAGGTCTGCTAGCTGCAGAAGAACCAAAGGTCCCAGCACAACCTGTAGTTCCATCATCAATGGCCATCTTTCAGTTGACTGCTTGCCCATATAAGAAGGGCTTGGGCTAAGGCTTTGAGGTCCACTAGCTTCAGGGAACCATAAGCCCCACTTGTGGTTCCATCATCAATGGGCAATCTTCCAGTTGATTGCTTGCACATTATAAGCTATATCCCAACACTCATGATCACAGCTCAGTCTTGCTTTTGCTATCCAACGACCCTTAAAAATCGTTGTTTGAAAGATTTTTTTTTCTCCTCTCCTCTGGGCAGCATATGGTAGATTAGAGAGAGATTAAAGGGATGTTTTTCCGGATAAAATTAGACGTGGTCTGCATTCTACGACTGTCCACTTTGCTATTTTTTTTTTTTTTTTCTCTAGTAAATCTATCTGCCCTGATCATAGACATTATTCAAATTTCCCCACTGCCTTTAAAACTCACCATGAATTCCTGTCTGCTTTTTTTTTATTTTTTGGAGGATTCTGGACAATAGACTGTTGAATTCAAATGAAAACGCGTGAACAATTTGCCTCCATTTACCGCCGGCTAACCCCTTGCTGGCCAGACGATGCGACCCCCAGGGAGGAGAAAATTGCTGTTAGCCAGAGATTTGAATTGTAGCGAAGTAGAGAGTGAAAAGCTGAAAACCCATGGAAAACCCTTCTCTTCTTTTTTATTTCTTGAATTTTTTTTTTTTTTTCATAGCTTAAAATAGAGCAAGAGATTCCCAGTGTAATTGTACAAGCTATCAGAATGTCTTAGCAGCTTTTAGGTGCAATCACAGTAAACTTGTGATGAAATTTTCTCACTTTTGCAAAAAAAAAAAAAAAAAAAATCACCGGTCGTGTTTTTTTAGTCAATTCAGAAGAGCATGTGAGCATGTGGCGTTCTCCGGGGGATTTTTTATCTAACCCTCCAGCCTGTTTATTGACTCAAATTGTGCCCTCTTGCTCCTCAGAAAGGGCCAGCAGCTGCCCATGGGGCATCTACAATTGATTGACAGCCTACAAATAAAAAAATATTATTCACTGGAAGCACATAAGATCCTTGGTAAGGGGGGGGGGGGGGCGGTAATTGGCAAACACAAATAAGGGATCAGCTCAACAAGTCCCAGTAGACCTTCTGTCCTCCAGGGACTTCAAAGACCACACATGGATCTTTACCATACCTGCAGATCGGTTCCCTCTTATCTACACTAACCTCATGAAGCAACCACAAAATATTAACCCTTTTCCTCATCCCCCTCCATTGCACAAACGATCTAATGAACTATCTGGGTTCAAATTGCTTGGCATGGGTTTCATAAGCACGAAATGGAATTTGGAGGGTTCTCGATCATCTCCAACCATTGCTTCTTCAAGGCTCAAATTTTAGGCTTAAATCTGCTGAAATATTTGAATTCAAAAGACAAATGACAAGGTCTGAGTTCATTTCCCTATTGCAGAATTTATCCAATGGACTATCTGGGTTCATACTGCTTGGCATGGGTTTTTATAAGCTGGAATGGAATTTTGGGGGAGGGGGGGGGGGGGGTCTCTATCACCTCCAACCATCACGTCTTCAAGGCTCAAATTTTAGGGTTAAATCTGGTGAAATATATAATTCAAAAGACAAATGACAAGTCTGAGTAAATTTCCCTATTGCAGAATGTATCTTAATGGACTATCTGGGTTCATACTGCTTGGCATGGGTTTCATAAGCTGGAATGGAATTTGGGGGGGGGGGGGGGGGGGGGGGGTTCTCTATCACCTCCAACCATCACGTCTTCAAGGCTCAAATTTTAGGCTTAAATCTGGTGAAATATTTAAATTAAAAAAACAGATGACAAGGTCTGAGTTCATTTCCCTATTGCAGAATTTATCGAATGGACTCTCTTGGTTTAAACTGAAGGGCTTGGGCTAAGGCTTTGAGGTCTACTAGCTTCAGGGAACCATAAGCAAATTCCAGGTATTAAGCCAAGAGTCCCCCCCAAGTGTAAAATGCTTTTTCCACCACCGATAACCAAATTGTGCAAAGTCTCAAAGCATGGGTCTCATAATCCGGAATGGAATTTTGGGGGGGGGGGGGGGGGGGTTCTCTATCACCTCCAACCATCATGTCTTCAAGGCTCATATTTTAGGCTTAAATCTGGTGGAATATTTAAATAAAATAAAAAAATGACAAGGTCTGGGTTTTGGAATCTTAATTAGATGAGGAAAGGGTGGTCTTGATTTGGGGAGCATGGTGGGGTTGTAGGGGGGGGGGGTGCAGGCAAGTATGCCATTGACTCCTACGTTGGCACGGTGATTCACACAAGGTTAGCTGGTAATTATCCATATTGATGTAGTCTGTGTGTGTGAGGTCTATTCAGCTGCAGACCCACATTCTAGAAGCCCCATGTCTCATTTTCCCGAGCCTGGGTGTATTAAAAGACTCATTAGGCACTGACATCCACTGATTGAGTCTCACACATAAAGGTCACCATTTAGCACCCATCCCTTACCAATGAACTAAAAAAATAAAAAATAAATCTTATACTTTCTTATATCACAGGTGATTTAGATATGACTGAGTCAAGCACATGCCACCAGATGATACAAACCCATCACATTTGTGATCAGATGCTGATTTGCCCCGAAAATAGGATGTAATTAGTTGGGTTGCAGGAGGCACATGGTGAGATCTCAACCGAAGGCTACTATAGCCAAAACCAGCACCTAAAATTGGCATTCAACATTAAATACGCCCCCCCCCCCCCCCCCTAAATCTGGCTAGCCCATGCTAGCATGATCTATGGCAGTAGGGGGGTGCACACCGCTGACCCTCTATGTTGATAAAAGCTCATGCATGGACTTCTTGCAGTGGAACCGTCTTCCTCCCAATAACCCCAGCAGTGCAGCAGCGAGTATTAAAAGCTTCTCTGTGCTTTACTGAAGGGCTGATTTATTCATGATGGTATAATACTTCTTTTTCATCCCTCCCGTAAAATATTCATACATGTATTTTATTCCCCCGGCTCCGTGTGCTGGGCACACAACGTGTACTCTAAGGACCAGATCCTTCTGCTTCAATTCTAAAGGCGAAAAAAAAGGGATGGAGAACTTAATTGACGAGAGGACATAGCTTTACAACGTCTCCTGACAATCTCAGCAATATTTGACCAGCATTCAACCACGACCCCCCCAAAAAATGTACACCACGGTGCAAAATCTCCCCAAAAAAATTCAATAGACTAAGTTTTTTTGTTTTTTTTTTTCCTTACCTGATTGCTTGCACTTGCGAATTCTTCCCTTCTGTAGCAAATTCCAGGTATTAAGCCAAGAGTCCCCCCCCACCCCCCCAAGTGTAATCCTTTTTCCACCAACGATAACCAAATTGTGCAAAGTCTCAAAGCCCCAGCCAGTCCCTTTTTTTTTTTTGCCTCCAATGGTAGACAAGCTGGGGAAAGAGGGGAACAAAAAAAAAAATAAAAATGGAAAATGCCCAGTTACAACAAATCCAATAAATGATTAGATCCAATAGAACAATCAAAGTCTTCTTCAGCCAAGCTCTGGTGACACAACAAGACGGATCGCCTTCCCCATGAGATGCTTTTGCTTAAGATCCGCTGCTGCCAGGCATCTGAAGCTTCTCTATTATTATTTCTTTTTTTTTTTTTTCTTTATATAATTTTTTTTTTTATTTAATTTTTTTTTTTGTTGCTACTCTGTGAAACCAGATCCAGTCCTCGTAGCCAGGGGCTGCATTAAGAATTACATGAGGCTTTTATAAGCTTTCCAGATCACACATTAGAGTGAGAGAAAGACAGAGGGAGCGAGAGAGAGAGAGAGAGAGAGAGTGGGGGAGAAGAGTGAGAGGAGAAAAGAAGAGAGAGAGAGAGAGAGAGAGAAGAGGAGGGGAGAGGATGCAGAGGAGCAAAGGATAAAATGCATCCAAGAAGCCACACACCAGGGGGAGAGAAGTAAATTCGGCTTTATCCAAGCAGGGCTGAGGAGGGGATGCTTCCAAGATGCCTTCAAACTGCTCCTGTTGCAGACAGCCAGCCTAGTCCTGATGCAGCCAGTGCAAAGACGCTGGGATGGATGCACAAGTTGGTAGCTGCAAAAAAAAAAAAAAAAAAAAAATGGGAGGGTGGGAAGGGGAGTAGCTAGACCCTGAGATGGAGACCAAACAGCTGCGGATGGCTCGAACTTGAATAGAAGGAATTCTGAACTCCGGATAAAGCCCGGTTGGGTGAAGGAACCATCCTCGCCAGTGGCAAGAACACCCCAGAAGCCGCACTGGTGCTGCTGTCCATTTTTCCAGGGAAGCAACTGGGACAAACCCAAAACGGATAGACCAAACCTCTGGAGAAGAAGAGACCCTTACCAGGCGAGCCTAGGACTTCCAACGACCTCTTGGGTTCTTTTTTTGGCCGAGACGGTGGAAAGAAGAGACTGAAGAAAAGTCAGCGGAGAGAGAGGGATGCAGTATGGAGCAAACCCCCCCCCCTTCCTCCTTGTGATTAACCGTGGATGTTACCATGGCGACAGCATCCAGCCATGTGTACCATACTGTAGAGATGCTTGTTCCTGCATTGTCCCCTTTCCTTGCACCTGAAGCCTCTAACATGAGTTGACACCAGGAGATATCGGCAACTGGGGGGGAACCAATGAGATGTTGGTTTAAATGGAAGGAAAAAAAAAGAAAAAAAATGAAAAAAGAGAGAAAGGCATCTGTATGGCACAGGTGGGGGTGGGGGGGGGGGGTGCTGTGCCGGTATTATCGGTGGCACTCAGAAGGTATACATTGGTGTTTAGGTGAGGAGCGGGAGGTTTTGAATGGCTGATGGAGCTGCTGGGCTGCAAGAGCAAAGGGATGGTGGAGGGTTAATGGCAGAAATGCCTCCGCAGACTGGCCGAGCTTAGGACAGATGTCCCTTTATGGGCTCCATGTCTGTGTGGGAATCAGGGAAAAGCCTTAAAGGAGCCAGCACAGTTCAGAGCTGCCCAGTGGGCACATGGGGCGAGGAGGGTGCTGAGAGGGGGCCACGGTGATCTATATGGTGGGACCTCACCCGTCACCACACTTTGGGGGTCCATGGAGTTTAGGAGATGGAAGGATTGGATGAGTTTACATGCAAGAAAAACACAATATAACATGTTCTGCTGCACATTACCTCAACTGCTCTGCTCTATGTCATCTACACATGTTCTGCTGCACAAATGCACACTGCCTCATCTGCTCTGTTCTATGTCATCTACACAACATGTTCTGCTGCACATTACCTCAACTGCTCTGCTCCATGTCTTCTACACAACATGTTCTGCTGCACACTGCCTCAACTGCTCTGCTCTATGTCATCAATGCAACATGTTCTGCTGCACAAATGCACACTGCCTCATCTGCTCTGTTCTATGTCATCTACACAACATGTTCTGCTGCACATTACCTCAACTGCTCTGCTCCATGTCTTCTACACAACATGTTCTGCTGCACACTACCTCAACTGCTCTGCTCTATGTCATCTACACATGTTCTGCTGCACACTACCTCAACTGCTCTGCTCTATGTCATCTACACATGTTCTGCTGCACATTACCTCAACTGCTCTGCTCTATGTCATCTACACATGTTCTGCTGCACACTACCTCAACTGCTCTGCTCTATGTCATCTACACATGTTCTGCTGCACACTACCTCAACTGCTCTGCTCTATGTCATCTACACATGTTCTGCTGCACATTACCTCAACTGCTCTGCTCTATGTTATCAATGCAACATATTCTGCTGCACACTACCTCAACTGCTCCATGTCTTCTACACAACATATTCTGCTGCACACTGCCTCAACTGCTCTGCTCCATGTCTTCTACACAACATGTTCTGCTGCACACTGCCTCAACTGCTCTGCTCCATGTCTTCTACACAACATGTTCTGCTGCACATTACCTCAACTGCTCCATGTCTTCTACACAACATATTCTGGTGCACACTGCCTCAACTGCTCCATGTCTTCTACACAACATATTCTGGTGCACACTGCCTCAACTGCTCTGCTCCATGTCTTCTACACATGTTCTGCTGCACACTACCTCAACTGCTCTGCTCCATGTCTTCTACACAACATGTTCTGCTGCACACTGCCTCAACTGCTCTGCTCCATGTATTCTACACAACATGTTCTGCTGCACACTGCCTCAACTGCTCTGCTCCATGTATTCTACACAACATATTCTGCTGCACACTGCCTCAACTGCTCTGCTCCATGTCTTCTACACATGTTCTGCTGCACACTGCCTCAACTGCTCTGCTCCATGTATTCTACACAACATATTCTGCTGCACACTGCCTCAACTGCTCTGCTCCATGTCTTCTACACATGTTCTGCTGCACACTGCCTCAACTGCTCTGCTCCATGTATTCTACACAACATATTCTGCTGCACACTGCCTCAACTGCTCTGCTCCATGTCTTCTACACATGTTCTGCTGCACACTGCCTCAACTGCTCTGCTCCATGTATTCTACACAACATATTCTGCTGCACACTGCCTCAACTGCTCTGCTCCATGTCTTCTACACATGTTCTGCTGCACACTGCCTCAACTGCTCTGCTCCATGTATTCTACACAACATATTCTGCTGCACACTGCCTCAACTGCTCTGCTCCATGTCTTCTACACATGTTCTGCTGCACATTACCTCAACTGCTCCATGTCTTCTACACAACATGTTCTGCTGCACACTACCTCAACTGCTCTGCTCCATGTCTTTTACACAACATATTCTGCTGCACACTGCCTCAACTGCTCTGCTCCATGTCTTCTACACAACATGTTCTGCTGCACACTGCCTCAACTGCTCTGCTCCATGTATTCTACACAACATGTTCTGCTGCACACTGCCTCAACTGCTCTGCTCCATGTATTCTACACAACATATTCTGCTGCACACTGCCTCAACTGCTCTGCTCCATGTCTTCTACACATGTTCTGCTGCACACTGCCTCAACTGCTCTGCTCCATGTATTCTACACAACATATTCTGCTGCACACTGCCTCAACTGCTCTGCTCCATGTCTTCTACACATGTTCTGCTGCACATTACCTCAACTGCTCCATGTCTTCTACACAACATGTTCTGCTGCACACTACCTCAACTGCTCTGCTCCATGTCTTCTACACAACATATTCTGCTGCACACTGCCTCATCTGCTCTGCTCCATGTCTTCTACACATGTTCTGCTGCACACTACCTCAACTGCTCCATGTCTTCTACACAACATATTCTGGTGCACACTGCCTCAACTGCTCTGCTCCATGTCTTCTACACATGTTCTGCTGCACACTACCTTAACTGCTCTGCTCCATGTCTTCTACACAACATGTTCTGCTGCACACTGCCTCAACTGCTCTGCTCCATGTCTTCTACACATGTTCTGCTGCACACTGCCTCAACTGCTCTGCTCCATGTCTTCTACACAACATGTTCTGCTGCACACTGCCTCAACTGCTCTGCTCCATGTATTCTACACAACATGTTCTGCTGCACACTACCTCAACTGCTCTGCTCCATGTCTTCTACACAACATGTTCTGCTGCACACTGCCTCATCTGCTCTGTCTCATCAAAGCAACATGTTGTGCTGCACACTACTTTAACTGCTTTGCTCTATATCATCTAGGCAGCATGTTCTGCTGCACACTACCTCAACTGCTCTGCTCTATGTCATCAACACAAAATGTTCGATTGCATACCTCCTGAATTACACAACATGTTCTGCTGCACTGTTTGTATCCCACCTACTCAAGGTTCTCTGCTGAACATTGCCTTAACTGGTCCATTCTATCTCATATACTCAATGTGTTCTGCTGCATGCCACCTGAACTGCTCCTCTCCTCTAGTGTTCTGCACATGCTGCCTGGACTGCTCTGCTCTATTCCACCTACACAACATATTCTTCTGCAAGCCATCGAAAACCGCTCTGCTCTGTCTCATCTAGACACTGTGTTTTTCTGCACACTACCTTAACTGCTCTATTCTGTCTCATCTACATAACATGATCTGCTGCATGCTACCTGAACTGCTCTGGTCTTTCCCATTCAGACAATGTGTTCTGCTGCAGGCTACCTGAAATGCTCTGTTCTATGGCATCTAGACCTGTTCTGCTGCATGTTACCCGGTCTGCTCTGCTCTATCACCGCTACATAGCATGTTCTGCTGTGTGCTACCTGGACTGCTCTGCTCTATCACCTCTACATAACATGTTCTGCTGTGTGCTACCTGGACTGCTCTGCTCTATCACCTCTACATAACCTGTTCTGCTGTGTGCTACCTGGACTGCTCTGCTCTATCACCTCTACATAACATGTTCTGCTGTGTGCTACCTGGACTGTGCTGCTCTATCACCTCTACATAACATGTTCTGCTGTGTGCTACCTGGACTGTGCTGCTCTACTTCATTATTGGATGTCTTCTGCTGCATGCTACCCAAACTGCTCTGTTTAGTCTCTTCTACAAGCTGCCTTCTGCTGCATGCCATCTAAACTGCTCTGTTTAGTCTCTTCTGCAGGCTGCCTTCTGCTGCATGCCACCTGGGTTGCTCGGTTCTAGCTCTGGTACCCAATTTGCTCTGCTACATCATCACCAAGCTAATGTGTTCTTTGGTTTCTTAACCAACCAGCTCTGAAATAAATCCATAACCGACCTTTTCCACAATCTGCTCTCCACCTGGCCTGTCCTTCGCCTCTCCTTTCTATGACCTGTTCCTCAAGATCTACCTGACCTATTCCTCCATCTCTCATATTCTTCCCTATCCCCCCTCTCCAGGGCTGGCGCCTGGCCTCTACTTTACCAGATTGTCCAGTAAAAATGCGACTTACTGCCAATGTTAGTTATAGGAAAGGGATCATAGGCTGTTAGGCTGTTATTTTTTTTGCAGAAAATGTGATAAGCCTTACTCTTCTCTGATCTTGCCAGAAGTCTTTTCCTCCTAATTTGAACCGTCCTGTTATCTTTCTTCTACCTGACTGGTTCCTCTGTCTATCTTCTACCTGACCTATTCCTTGGTCTATCTTCTACCTGACCGGTTCCTCTGTCTATCTTCTACCTGACCTATTCCTTGGTCTGTCTTCTACCTGACCGGTTCCTCTGTCTATCTTCTACCTGACCTATTCCTTGGTCTATCTTCTACCTGACCGGTTCCTCTGTCTATCTTCTACCTGACCTATTCCTTGGTCTGACTTCTACCTGACCGGTTCTTCTGCCTTCTTCTACCCAACTTGTTCCTCTGCCTATAGTATCTTCTACCTGATTTGTTCCTCTGTCCTACCTCTACCTGGCCTGTTCTGTCTTTAATCTACCTGACTGGTTTCCCTTTCTATCTTCTATCTGACCTGTTCCTCTGTCTTTCTTCTATATGACTTGTTCTGCTGTCCCTACCTGACCGGATACGCTCCCTCTTCTCTGTCTCACCTGTACCATTGTCTCTTCTCTGTCCACCTGTCCTTCTGTCTCTTTCCTATATTACCTGTCCCTCTGTTATTCACCTATCTGACCTGCTCTTCTTTCTTTCTTCTATCTAACCTGTCCTCCTGTCTTTAACCTATCTGACCTGTCCTCATGTTGTTCTCCTATCTGACCTGTCCTTCTGTCTTTTTCCTATCTGACCTGTCCTTCTGTCTCTCTCCTATCTGACCCGTCCCTCTGTCTTTCACCTATCTGACCTGTCCTTCTGTCTTTCCTCTACCTGACCTGTCCTTCTGTTTTTCACCTATCTGACCTGTCCTTCTGTCTCTCTCCTATCTAACCCGTCCCTCTGTCTGTCTCCTATCTGACCTGTCCTTCTGTCTTTCACCTAATCACCTCTCCTTCTGTCTCTCTCCTATCTGACCTGTCCCTCTGTCTTTCACCTATCTGACCTGTCCTTCTGTGTTTCCTCTACCTGACCTGTCTTTCTGTCTCTTACCTATCTGACCTGTCCTTCTGTATTTCACCTATCTGACCTGTCCCTCTGTCTTTCTCCGATCTAACCCATCCTTCTGTCTTTCTCTGATCTGACCAGTCCATTTGTCTTTCTCTGATCTGACCAGTCCTTCTATCTGTCTCCTATGTGACCTGTCCCTCTGTCTTTCTCCTATCTGACCTGTCCTTCTGTCTTTCACCTATTTGACCTGTCCCTCTGTTATTCACCTATCTGACCTGTCCTTCTGTCTTTCCTCTACCTGACCTGTCCCTCTGTCTTTCTCCGATCTAACCCATCCTTCTGTCTTTCTCTAATATGACCAGTCCATTTGTCTTTCTCTGATCTGACTAGTCCTTCTATCTGTCTCCTATCTGACCTGTCCCTCTGTCTTTCTCCTATCTGACCTGTCCTTCTGTATTTCACCTATCTGACCTGTCCTTCTGTATTTCACCTATCTGACCTGTCCTTCTGTCGTTGTCCTATCTGACCTGTCCTTCTGTCATTGTCCTATCTGACCTGTCCTTCTGTCTCTCTCCTATCTGACCTGTCCTCCTGTCTCTCTCATATCTGACCAGTCCATTTGTCTTTCTCTGATCTGACCAGTCCTTCTATCTGTCTCCTATCTGACCTGTCCCTCTGTCTTTCTCCTATCTGACCTGTCCCTCTGTCTTTCTCCTATCTGACCTGTCCTTCTGTCTTTCTCCTATCTGACCTGTCCTTCTGTCTTTCACCTCTCTGACCTGTCCTTCTGTCTTTTCTCTACCTGACCTGTCCTTCTGTCTCTCTCCTATCTGACCTGTCCTTCTGTATTTCACCTATCTGACCTGTCCTTCTGTCTTTCCTCTACCTGACCTGTCCTTCTGTCTTTCCTCTACCTGACCTGTCCTTCTGTCTCTCTGCAATCTGACCTGTCCCCCTGTCTTTCCTCTACCTGACCTGTCCTTCTGTCTTTCACCTATCTGACCTGTCCTTCGGTCTTTCACCTATCTGACCTGTCCTTCTGTCTTTCCTCTACCTGACCTGTCCTTCTGTCTCTCTCCTATCTGACCTGTCCTTCTGTATTTCACCTATCTGACCTGTCCTCCTGTCTTTCCTCTACCTGACCTGTCCTTCTGTCTCTCTCCTATCTGACCTGTCCTCCTGTCTTTCCTCTACCTGACCTGTCCTTCTGTCTCTCTCCTATCTGACCTTTCCTTCTGTCTTTCCTCTACCTGATCTGTTCCGCTTTCCCTACCTGACCGGATATGCTCTCTCTTCTCCGTCTCACCTCTACCATTGTTTCTCTCTCTCTCTGACTTGCTTCTCCTGTTTTTCCTCTCCCGGTCTTCCCTCTTTACCGGACCTGTCCCTCTGTCTTTCCTCTATTGGGTCTCCTATACCTATTTGTTCTGTGATCAATACCTGACCTGCTTGTCACCATATCTGATCTCTATGGTTACATCTTTAAAGACTCCTGTGTTTTGCAGTGTTGTTACATACAGTAAACCAGTATAATGGTTGTATAAGTGTCTGATGTAACTTGCTATCTATGCGATGCCCGACACAACCTCTGCAGTGAGTGCGGTCTATGCAATGTATGGTCCCACACTCCGGGACAGACGAAGAACCGAGGGTCACCCTGGTGTCTGAAGGTTCTTGTTGACCACTAAAACCATGTCAAGAACAGACATGTGGGAGGCAGTGCTGACAGATATACACTAGATGCCCAGTACAGGGAACACTCTACAGAAAGACGGGTCACCCTGCACCCCTTTATAGAAGGAACCCACTCTACAAACATTCTTTCTGTAGGATAAATCCAGGCTTCTGTCTAGGTGGCCAGCACTGTCCTCATACAAAGAGGGTAGCAGGTCTTATCCTGTTCAGTGATGGAGGGCCTCAGCGGCTTCTCTCTAGATAGGGGAAGACAGCATGGTGGACCCTGCCAGTGCCAGAATCAGGGCCTCCTTCCATACTAGTCCTGTATTCTATGATAGTGTATCTCCATAGCTCCCACGGCCTGTCCTACATTACAGGAACGCCTATGAGGCCTGGTCACCAAGATCTGCGAAGGAGTCTCTGCTTTCTCTATCTTCTGTCTCTTTACTTCACTGTCCATCTACTTCTGCTTCACTGTCCATCTACTTCTGCTTCACTGTCCATCTACTTCTGCTTCACTGTCCATCTACTTCTGCTTCACTGTCCATCTACTTCTGCTTCACTGTCCCTCAGTCTCTCTGTCTCTGATTTTGCTTCTCTCACAGACGCGTTCCATGGTCTTCTGTCTATACTTCGGGGTCTTTTCTTTGTCTCCTCTGTTTCACTATTACCTCTTCTTTTTTTGTTCTTCTTCATCGCTCCAAAGTCCCCATTCTCTACTCTCTTCGTCCCTTTCTTAACGTCCCCTGTATCCGTCTAAATGTCCTCACTTTCTTCTCCATTTCTGCCTCTCCACCTCCTCTCTGTTGTACTATTTGCCTGTGTCTTATTTTATGTCCCTCTGTCTCTTTCCTGCCTCATTATTTCTGGTTCATTGTCCCTTCATTGGCCGGACATCTCTCCTCTGCTTTACTGTCCATGTATTGCCGTCCCCTCTGTCATCTCATCACTGTCCCTCTGTCTGTCCCCTCTGTCATCTCATCACTGTCCCTCTGTCTGTCCCCTCTGTCATCTTATCACTGTCCCTCTGTCTGTCCCTTCTGTCATCTCATGACTGTCCCTCTGTCTGTCTCCTCTGTCATTGCATGACTGTCCCTCCATCTGTCCCCTCTGTCATCTCATCACTGTCCCATTGTCTGTTTTGCTGTCTTCTCTTTACTGTCCCTGTGTCTTCTGGTCGCTGTCCCTGTGTCATCTGGCCGCTGTCCCTGTGTCTTCTGGTCGCTGTACCTGTGTCTTCTTGTTACTGTCCCTGTGTCTTGTCTTCTGGTTGCTGTCCCTGTGTCTTCTGTTTTCTGTCCCTGTGTCTTCTGGTCGCTGTCCCTGTGTCTTCTGGTTGCTGTCCCTGTGTCTTCTGTTTTCTGTCCCTGTGTCTTCTGGTCGCTGTCCCTGTGTCTTCTGTTTTCTGTCCCTGTGTCTTCTGGTCGCTGTCCCTGTGTCTTCTGGTTGCTGTCCCTGTGTCTTCTAGTCACTGTCCCTCTGTCTTCTGGTCGCTGTCCCTGTGTCTTCTGGTCGCTGTCCCTGTGTCTTCTGGTCGCTGTCCCTGTGTCTTCTGGTCACTGTCCCTGTGTCTTCTTGTTACTGTCCCTGTGTCTTCTTGTTACTGTCCCTGTGTCTTCTGGTCGCTGTCCCTGTGTCTTCTGGTCGCTGTCCCTGTGTCTTCTGGTCGCTGTCCCTGTGTCTTCTGGTCGCTGTCCCTGTGTCTTCTTGTTACTGTCCCTGTGTCTTCTGGTCGCTGTCCCTGTGTCTTCTGGTCGCTGTCCCTGTGTCTTCTTGTTACTGTCCCTGTGTCTTCTGGTCGCTGTCCCTGTGTCTTCTGGTCGCTGTCCCTGTGTCTTCTTGTTACTGTCCCTGTGTCTTCTGGTCACTGTCTGTGTCTTCTGGTCGCTGTCCCTGTGTCTTCTGGTCGCTGTCCCTGTGTCTTCCGGTCGCTGTCCCTGTGTTTTCTGGTCGCTGTCCCTGTGTCTTCTGGTTGCTGTCCCTGTGTCTTCTGGTTGCTGTCCCTGTGTCTTCCGGTCGCTGTCCCTGTGTCTTCCGGTCGCTGTCCCTGTGTCTTCCGGTCGCTGTCCCTGTGTTTTCCGGTCGCTGTCCCTGTGTTTTCCGGTCGCTGTCCCTGTGTCTTCTGGTCGCTGTCCCTGTGTCTTCTGGTCGCTGTCCCTGTGTCTGTCCTGCAGTCCCTGTGTCTTCTGGTCACTGTCCCTGTGTCTTCTGGTCGCTGTCCCTGTGTCTTCTGGTCGCTGTCCCTGTGTCTTCTGGTCGCTGTCCCTGTGTCTGTCCTGCAGTCCCTGTGTCTTCTAGTCGCTGTCCCTGTGTCTTCTGGTCGCTGTCCCTGTGTCTTCTGGTCGCTGTCCCTGTGTCTTCTGGTCGCTGTCCCTGTGTCTGTCCTGCAGTCCCTGTGTCTTCTAGTCGCTGTCCCTGTGTCTTCTGGTTGCTGTCCCTGTGTCTTCTGGTCGCTGTCCCTGTGTCTTCTGGTCACTGTCCCTGTGTCTGTCCTGCAGTCCCTGTGTGTGTGCTCTCTATTGCCATCACTAGTCTCTGCCTGGCTGTATCTCTCCCTGTCCTCCTTTATTGTCCTTCTATGTCTTCTTCCTCTCGGATTCAGTCCTCGGTGTCTCCTCCGCTGTCCTTCTCTATCTGATCTCCTTCACTCTGCACCCCCCCCCCCCCACCTGCACCAATAATATCCCTACTAATCGCAGAGTTCTGCTCCACTGTCCGCACCCTGCAGCATCTTCACCCACCGCTGTCCGCAGCTGGTCCCTGTGCATTGTGTATGGAGGAGAGCCCAGAATATGGTTCTTCCATGCAGATCCCCGCAGGGGGCAGAGGGGGGGGGGGGAGGGGTGCAATTTGCTGCAGATATCACAAAAACCTTCATCTGTTTATATGTATTTCCAGCAAGCTGGTATGGAGGCCGGACTTCCTCATTGATAACCATCTGAATGCCTTGTGAAAGCTGGATGGGACCTGGATGGGAGCTGGATGGGAGCTGGATTGGAGCTGGATGGGAGCTGGATTGGAGCTGGATGGAGCTGGATGGGAGCTGAATGGGACCTGGATGGGAGCTGGATGGAGCTGGATGGGAGCTGGATGGAGCTGAATGGGACCTGGATGGGAGCTGGATGGGAGCTGGATTGGAGCTGGATGGAGCTGGATGGGAGCTGGATGGAGCTGAATGGGACCTGGATGGGAGCTGGATGGCAGCTGGATTGGAGCTGGATGGAGCTGGATGGGAGCTGGATGGGACCTGGATTGGAGCTGGATGGAGCTGGATGGGAGCTGGATGGGAGCTGAATGGGACCTGGATGGGAGCTGGATGGGAGCTGGATTGGAGCTGGATGGAGCTGGATGGGAGCTGGATGGGAGCTGAATGGGACCTGGATGGGAGCTGGATGGGAGCTGGATTGGAGCTGGATGGAGCTGTATGGGAGCTGGATGGGAGCTGAATGGGACCTGGATGGGAGCTGGATGGGAGCTGGATGGGACCTGGATGGGAGCTGGATGGAGATGGATGGTAGCTGGATGGTAGCTGGATGGGAGCTGAATGGGACCTGGATTGGAGCTGGATGGAGCTGGATGGGAGCTGGATAGGAGCTGAATGGGACCTGGATGGGAGCTGGATGGGAGCTGGATTGGAGCTGGATGGAGCTGGATGGGAGCTGGATGGGAGCTGAATGGGACCTGGATGGGAGCTGGATGGGAGCTGGATTGGAGCTGGATGGAGCTGTATGGGAGCTGGATGGGAGCTGAATGGGACCTGGATGGGAGCTGGATGGGAGCTGGATGGGAGCTGGATGGAGATGGATGGTAGCTGGATGGGAGCTGAATGGGACCTGGATGGACCTGGATGGGAGCTGGATGGGAGCTGGATGGGAGCTGGATGGGAGCTGAATGGGACCTGGATGGACCTGGATGGGAGCTGGATGGAGCTGGATGGGAGCTGGATGGGAGCTGGATGGGAGCTGGATGGACCTGGATGGGAGCTGGATGGGAGATGGATGGGAGCTGGATGGAGCTGGATGGGAGCTGGATGGGAGCTGGATGGAGCTGGATGGGAGCTGGATGGGAGCTGGATGGAGCTGAATGGGACCTGGATGGACCTGGATGGGAGCTGGATGGGAGATGGATGGGAGCTGGATGGAGCTGGATGGGAGCTGGATGGAGCTGGATGGGAGCTGGATGGGAGCTGGATGGAGCTGGATGGGAGCTGGATGGTAGCTGGATGGGAGCTGAATGGGACCTGGATGGACCTGGATGGGAGATGGATGGGAGCTGGATGGAGCTGGATGGGAGCTGGATGGAGCTGAATGGGACCTGGATGGACCTGGATGGGAGCTGGATGGGAGATGGATGGGAGCTGGATGGAGCTGGATGGGAGCTGGATGGAGCTGGATGGGAGCTGGATGGGAGCTGGATGGAGCTGGATGGGAGCTGGATGGTAGCTGGATGGGAGCTCCAGCAAAAAGGTTTCAATGCGCTCCAGAGAACAGTCTTGTATCACCAAATGTCAGGGAAATTCCAGAGATGGGGTGTACTCAGAACCCAGGCAGCTATTTAAACTTTCAGAGACAAAGTTCCAACAGAAATAGCAACACAGAAAACAGCGCTCAATGGATTCATGAATGAGGTTTATTACTAAAAACTGCTCCAGTGTAAAAACAGAACAGATCACAGTTCAATATAGCATGTTGTTAGGATCTTTGAAACATTGGGGTGTTGAAACTGTCATTTGAATATAAAAGAGCACAGTATAGCATTATGCCGCCTCAGGTCCTGATGACTGGGGATGTGTTGATGTTAATATGTCTAACCTTTAAGGTCTGTGAAGACCAACTCACCACTCCATGTACCTCAAAGGGGGGATGGTATCGAGGAGGAGCAAGGCGCAAGAACACTCTCCTAGGTGGTTGGTGAAGCTCTCCCGCTGGATGCAAAAGATTAAATAAGGGGGACAACAATGGGTTGTCCCATGCACTCTCACGCGCCGGCGTCCGGAGCGTTCAGCGTCTCGCTGTGAGGAGGAAAGAAAACCTCGATCTGGCATCCGGAAGAGGAAAACACATCGCCGATCAGGAACACGTGACGGCTGGACGCGTACTGTTGGGGGGTATCCAAGGCGACCGTGACTTACTAGTTTCGCGCGCATGCGCTTTGACAAAGTGTTTTCCTCTTCCGGATGCCAGATCGAGGTTTTCTTTCCTCCTCACAGCGAGACGCTGAACGCTCCGGACGCCGGCGCGTGAGAGTGCATGGGACAACCCATTGTTGTCCCCCTTATTTAATCTTTTGCATCCAGCGGGAGAGCTTCACCAACCACCTAGGAGAGTGTTCTTGCGCCTTGCTCCTCCTCGATACCATCCCCCCTTTGAGGTACATGGAGTGGTGAGTTGGTCTTCACAGACCTTAAAGGTTAGACATATTAACATCAACACATCCCCAGTCATCAGGACCTGAGGCGGCATAATGCTATACTGTGCTCTTTTATATTCAAATGACAGTTTCAATACCCCAATGTTTCAAAGATCCTAACAACATGCTATATTGAACTGTGATCTGTTCTGTTTTTACACTGGAGCAGTTTTTAGTAATAAACCTCATTCATGAATCCATTGAGCGCTGTTTTCTGTGTTGCTATTTCTGCTGGATGGGAGCTGAATGGGACCTGGATGGACCTGGATGGGAGATGGATGGGAGCTGGATGGAGCTGGATGGGAGCTGGATGGAGCTGAATGGGACCTGGATGGACCTGGATGGGAGCTGGATGGGAGATGGATGGGAGCTGGATGGAGCTGGATGGGAGCTGGATGGAGCTGGATGGGAGCTGGATGGGAGCTGAATGGGAGCTGGATGGGAGCTGGATGGAGCTGGATGGGAGCTGGATGGTAGCTGGATGGGAGCTGAATGGGACCTGGATGAACCTGGATGGGAGATGGATGGGAGCTGGATGGGAGATGGATGGGAGCTGGATGGAGCTGGATGGGAGCTGGATGGTTCTTTGCAGGAGGGGTGTCTGGGGTTTACCACCCACCAGGGGTGCTGTCTGCAAGGAGTTTGCATATTCCACCTGATAGATGTGAACGGTCTGTGAAGATCAGCAGATTAGACAACAAAGAGGGTAAATGGGGTACCATGCCCATAATTCCAAACACAGCGCCCCAATAACACCAACACAGACAGGAGCCGTGATTTATAAATCAATAATTTCACAAGATTTTACAAAAAACACAATTTGAATAAAAGTGTCAGTGCGCTGTGCTGTACAACGATCGGTGGAGTCGGAGGTCTCTTCACCATTCAAACCCTTTTCCGGGGTTCTCCACCTCCAATAAACCACAAGCTCTGCCAACATTCTGCATTACTCAGATGTACCCTGATAGAGTGTAAGCTCTTCAACCTTCTGTATCCTCCCGTATACCCTAATAGAGTGTAAGCTCTTCTAACCCTTATATCCTTACACCATAATAGATTGTAATCTCTTCAACCTTCTGTATTCTCTCTCATACCCTAATGGATTGTAAGATCTTCCACCTTCTGTATCCTCCTCTACACTATAATAGATTGTAAGCTCTTCTGTATCTTTCCTTATACCCTAATAGATTGTTAGCTCCTCCACCTTCTATACCCTCCATTTTATTATAGTAGATTGTAAACTCTTCCACCTTCTGTATCCTTCTGTATACCCCAATAGATTGTAAGCTCTTCTGCGTTCTATATTCCCTTTCACCACTATAGAGTGTAAGCTCTTCAACCTTCTGTATCCTCCTCTACACTATATTCGATTGTAAGCTCTTCCACCTTCTGTATCCTCCCTTTTACCCCGATAGATTGTAAGCTCTTCTACCATCTTTATCCTCCCTTATACCTTAATTGGTTGTACGTTCTATATTCTCTTTCACCGCTATAGAGTGTAAGCTCTTCCGCCTTCTGTATCCTCCCTTATATCCTACTAGAGTGTAAGCTCTTCTACCTCCGGTATCCTCACGTATACCCCAATATACTGTAAGCTCTTCAACATTCTATATCCTCCCTAATAGATTGTAAGCTCTTCCACCATCTGTATCCTCCCTTATAGATTGTAAGCTCTTCAACTTTCTGTATCCTACTTTATACCCTAATAGATTGTAAGCTCTTCTACCGTCTGTATCCTCCCTTATAGATTGTAAGCTCTTCTACGTTCTATATTCTCTTTCACCTCTATAGATTGTAAGCTCTTCCGCCTTCTGTATCCTCCCTTATATCCTACTAGAGTGTAAGCTCTTCTACCTTCTGTATCCTCCTCTACACTATATTAGATTGTAAGCTCTTCCCTTCTCTATCCTTCCTTATATCCTTATAGATTGTAAGCTCTTCTACCTCCGGTATCCTCCCTTATACCCTAATAGATTGTAAGCTCTTCCACCTTCTGTATCCTCCCTTTTACCCCGATAGATTGTAAGCTCTTCTACCGTCTGTATTCTTCCTTATACCCTAATAGATTGTAAGCTCTTCTACCGTCTGTATCCTCCCTTATAGATTGTAAGCTCTTCTACGTTCTATATTCTCTTTCACCGCTATAGATTGTAAGCACTTCCGCCTTCTGTATCCTCCCTTATATCCTACTAGAGTGTAAGCTCTTCTACCTCCGGTATCCTCACGTATACCCCAATATACTGTAAGCTCTTCAACATTCTATATCCTCCCTAATAGATTGTAAGCTCTTCCACCATCTGTATCCTCCCTTATAGATTGTAAGCTCTTCTACCGTCTGTATCCTCCCTTATAGAGTGTAAGCTCTTCTACCGTCTGTATCCTCCCTTATAGAGTGTAAGCTCTTCTACCGTCTGTATCCTCCCTTATAGAGTGTAAGCTCTTCTACCGTCTGTATCCTCCCTTATAGAGTGTAAGCTCTTCCACCATCTGTATCCTCCCTTATAGAGTGTAAGCTCTTCCACTGTCTGTATCCTCCCTTATAGATTGTAAGCTCTTTAACTTTCTGTATCCTACTTTATACCCTAATAGATTGTAAGCTCTTCTACCGTCTGTATCCTCCCTTATAGAGTGTAAGCTCTTCTACCGTCTGTATCCTCCCTTATAGAGTGTAAGCTCTTCTACCGTCTGTATCCTCCCTTATAGAGTGTAAGCTCTTCTACCGTCTGTATCCTCCCTTATAGAGTGTAAGCTCTTCTACCGTCTGTATCCTCTCTTATAGAGTGTAAGCTTGTCTACCGTCTGTATCCTCCCTTATAGAGTGTAAGCTCTTCTACCGTCTGTATCCTCTCTTATAGAGTGTAAGCTCTTCTACCGTCTGTATCCTCCCTTATAGAGTGTAAGCTCTTCTACCGTCTGTATCCTCCCTTATAGAGTGTAAGCTCTTCTACCGTCTGTATCCTCTCTTATAGAGTGTAAGCTCGTCTACCTTCTGTATCCTCCCTTATAGAGTGTAAGCTCTTCTACCTTCTGTATCCTCCCTTATAGAGTGTAAGCTCTTCTACCGTCTGTATTCTCCCTTAGGCCCCTTTCACACTGGGGCGGTTTTCAGGCGGTACAGCGCTAAAAATAGCGCCTGTACACCGCCTGAAAAAAAACGGCCCCATTCACTCCAGTGTGAAAGCCGGCGGGCTTTCACACTGGAGCGGTGCGCTAGCAGGACGGTAAAAAAAGTCCTGCTAGCTGCATCTTTGGAGCGGTGTAGGAGCGGTGTATTTACCGCTCCTATACCGCTCGTTCCCATTGAAATCAATGGGAAACCGCGGGGATACCGCCCGCAAACCGCCGCTGCAGCGGCGGTTTGCGGAGGTTTTTAACCCTTTTGCGGCCGCTAGCGGGGGTTAAAACCACCCCGCTAGCGGCCGCATACCGCGGGTAAAACGAAGGTAAAGCAGCGCTAAATATAGCGCTGCTTTACCGTCGCCGCCCCGCACCGCCCCAGTGTGAAAGGGGCCTTATAGAGTGTAAGCTCTTCTACCGTCTGTATCCTCCCTTATAGAGTGTAAGCTCTTCTACCGTCTGTATCCTCCCTTATAGAGTGTAAGCTCTTCTACCGTCTGTATCCTCCCTTATAGATTGTAAGCTCTTCTACCATCTGTATCCTCCCTTATAGAGTGTAAGCTCTTCCACTGTCTGTATCCTCCCTTATAGATTGTAAGCTCTTTAACTTTCTGTATCCTACTTTATACCCTAATAGATTGTAAGCTCTTCTACCGTCTGTATCCTCCCTTATAGAGTGTAAGCTCTTCTACCGTCTGTATCCTCCCTTATAGAGTGTAAGCTCTTCTACCGTCTGTATCCTCTCTTATAGAGTGTAAGCTCGTCTACCGTCTGTATCCTCCCTTATAGAGTGTAAGCTCTTCTACCGTCTGTATCCTCTCTTATAGAGTGTAAGCTCTTCTACCGTCTGTATCCTCTTATAGAGTGTAAGCTCTTCTACCGTCTGTATCCTCCCTTATAGAGTGTAAGCTCTTCTACCGTCTGTATCCTCCCTTATAGAGTGTAAGCTCTTCTACCGTCTGTATCCTCCCTTATAGAGTGTAAGCTCTTCTACCGTCTGTATCCTCCCTTATAGAGTGTAAGCTCGTCTACCGTCTGTATCCTCCCTTATAGAGTGTAAGCTCTTCTACCGTCTGTATCCTCTCTTATAGAGTGTAAGCTCTTCTACCGTCTGTATCCTCCCTTATAGAGTGTAAGCTCTTCTACCGTCTGTATCCTCTCTTATAGAGTGTAAGCTCGTCTACCGTCTGTATCCTCCCTTATAGAGTGTAAGCTCTTCTACCGTCTGTATCCTCTCTTATAGAGTGTAAGCTCGTCTACCGTCTGTATCCTCCCTTATAGATTGTAAGCTCTTCTACCGTCTGTATCCTCCCTTATAGAGTGTAAGCTCTTCTACCTTCTGTATCCTCCCTTATAGAGTGTAAGCTCTTCTACCTTCTGTATCCTCCCTTATAGAGTGTAAGCTCTTCTACCTTCTGTATCCTCCCTTATAGAGTGTAAGCTCTTCTACCGTCTGTATTCTCCCTTAGGCCCCTTTCACACTGGGGCGGTTTTCAGGCGGTACAGCGCTAAAAATAGCGCCTGTACACCGCCTGAAAAAAACGGCCCCATTCACTCCAGTGTGAAAGCCGGCGGGCTTTCACACTGGAGCGGTGCGCTAGCAGGACGGTAAAAAAAGTCCTGCTAGCTGCATCTTTGGAGCGGTGTAGGAGCGGTGTATTTACCGCTCCTATACCGCTCGTTCCCATTGAAATCAATGGGAAACCGCGGGGATACCGCCCGCAAACCGCCGCTGCAGCGGCGGTTTGCGGAGGTTTTTAACCCTTTTGCGGCCGCTAGCGGGGGTTAAAACCACCCCGCTAGCGGCCGCATACCGCGGGTAAAACGAAGGTAAAGCAGCGCTAAATATAGCGCTGCTTTACCGTCGCCGCCCCGCACCGCCCCAGTGTGAAAGGGGCCTTATAGAGTGTAAGCTCTTCTACCGTCTGTATCCTCCCTTATAGAGTGTAAGCTCTTCTACCGTCTGTATCCTCCCTTATAGAGTGTAAGCTCTTCTACCGTCTGTATCCTCCCTTATAGATTGTAAGCTCTTCTACCGTCTATATCCTCCCTTATAGATTGTAAGCTCTTCTACCGTCTGTATTCTCCCTTATAGAGTGTAAGCTCTTCTACCGTCTGTATCCTCCCTTATAGATTGTAAGCTCTTCTACCGTCTATATCCTCCCTTATAGAGTGTAAGCTCTTCTACCGTCTGTATTCTCCCTTATAGAGTGTAAGCTCTTCTACCGTCTGTATCCTCCCTTATAGAGTGTAAGCTCTTCTACCATCTGTATCCTCCCTTATAGAGTGTAAGCTCTTCTACCGTCTGTATCCTCCCTTATAGAGTGTAAGCTCTTCTACCGTCTGTATTCTCCCTTATAGAGTGTAAGCTCTTCTACCGTCTGTATCCTCCCTTATAGAGTGTAAGCTCTTCTACCGTCTGTATCCTCCCTTATAGATTGTAAGCTCTTCTACCGTCTGTATCCTCCCTTATAGAGTGTAAGCTCTTCTACCTTCTGCAGCCTCTGTCACATCCCCTTAAACTGAACCCTTTCAATGTGTTTGTATCTGAGTGGTCTGTACTCTCTTATGCCCCATACATACACGGTCGGAAATTCCGACGGAAAATGTCCGATCGGACCATATTGTCGGAAAATCCGCCTGCGTGTGTATGCAACAAGAGTGTCGGACAAAATCCGTCGGAAAAAAGTCCGACGGATTTTGTGGTGGGAATTTCCGACCGTGTGTACGGGGAATTATACTCTTCAATCGTTCCCTTCTGCCCTTATATGGTAATAGATGGGACGCCCCGCGGGATTCAGTCGTTCTCAATTGTCCCGAATGTCTCCACCACACACGGTCCTTGTATTATACATGGAGACTCACCTACTCGTTGTAGAACTACTCAGCTTGTGTAATATTATTATTCCTCGCCTGTTCTATAATAATGCGCGGAATGATGGCGGTTATATTGGCGCAGTTATCACAGAAATACACAAAGCGTTGTGTAATAAAGGTCCCGCGCTCGGGTCCCCTCGCCGGCCCTGCAATGCACAGGAAGAACATCGAGTAAGTGAGACAATTAAATATGGATGTATAGAACTCCCTCTATTGATAAATAAATAAAAAGAACAAATGTGTGTAAATTTATCACCAGCCTCCTGCCTGACTCCTCTGATTGGATAACCCGGAGCTGAGCGCCGCAATATATCATCCCGTATTTATAGGAAGGGTCTCCAAATCCGGGGCCAAAGTACAACAGAGCGGGGGGGGGGGGCATTCCATGGCACCCCCATCACAAAGGAGGAATTGGGGAGATCACATAGGAGGAATTGGGGGGTCACATAGGAGGAATTGGGGGGGGTCACAAAGGAGGAATTGGGGGGTCACATAGGAGGAATTGGGGGGAGCACATATGAGGAATTGGGGGGGATCACATAGCAGGAATTGGGGGGGGATCACATAGGAGGAATTGGGGGGGTCACATAGGAGGAATTGGGGGGTCACATAGGAGGAATTGGGGGGGGGGATCACATAGGAGGAATTGGGGGGTCACATAGGAGGAATTGGGGGGAGCACATATGAGGAATTGGGGGGGATCACATAGCAGGAATTGGGGGGGGATCACATAGGAGGAATTGGGGGGGTCACATAGGAGGAATTGGGGGGTCACATAGGAGGAATTGGGGGGAGCACATAGGAGGAATTGGGGGGTCACATAGGAGGAATTGGGGGGGATCACATAGGAGGAATTGGGGGGAGGGTCACATAGGAGGAATTGGGGGGGGGGGTCACATAGGAGGAGTTGGGGGGTCACATAGGAGGAATTGGGGGGGTCACATAGGAGGAATTGGGGGGACACATATGAGGAATTGGGGGGGATCACATAGGAGGAATTGGGGGGGGGGTAACATAGGAGGAGTTGGGGGGTCACATAGGAGGAATTGGGGGGACACATATGAGGAATTGGGGGGGATCACATAGGAGGAATTGGGGGGGTCACATAGGAGGAATTGGGGGGGGGACACATATGAGGAATTGGGGGGGATCACATAGGAGGAATTGGGGGGGGGGGGGTGATTACACAAGAGGAATTGGGGGGGGGTCACATAGGAGGAATTGGGGGGGGGGGGTCACATAGGAGGAATTGGGGGGGTCACATAGGAGGAATTAGGGAGGTCACATAGGAGGAATTGGGGGGTCACATAGGAGGAATTGGGGGGGGGATCACATAGGAGGCATTGGGGGGGGGGTCACATAGGAGGAATTGGGGGGGTCACATAGGAGGAATTGGGGGGGGGATCACATAGGAGGCATTGGGGGGGAGGTCACATAGGAGGAATTGGGGGGTCACATAGGAGGAATTGGGGGGGATCACACAGGAGGAATTGGGGGGGGGGGGGTCACACAGGAGGAATTGGGGTGGGGGGTCACATAGGAGGAATTGGGGGGGGGGTCACATAGAAGGAATTGGGGGAATCACATAGGAGGAATTGGGGGGGTCACATAGGAGGAATTGGGGGGGTCACATAGGAGGAATTAGGGGGGTCACATAGGAGGAATTTGGGGGGGGGGGTCACATAGGAGGAATTGGGGGGAATCACATAGGAGGAATTGGGGGGGGTCACATAGGAGGAATTGGGGGGAGGGTCACATAGGAGGAATTGGGGGGGGTCACATAGAAGGAATTGGGGGAATCACATAGAAGGAATTGGGGGGGGGGTCACATAGGAGGAATTAGGGGGGTCACATAGGAGGAATTTGGGGGGAATCACATAGGAGGAATTGGGGGGGGTCACATAGGAGGAATTGGGGGGAGGGTCACATAGGAGGAATTGGGGGGGGGGGGGGGGGGGGTCACATAGGAGGAATTGGGGGGAGGGTCACATAGGAGGAATTGGGGGGACCACATAGGAGGAATTGGGGGGAGGGTCACATAGGAGGAATTGGGGGGACCACATAGGAGGAATTGGGGGGGTCACATAGGAGGAATTGGGGGGGGGGTATAATAAAGTTGTATTCAGATCATAAAAAAAAAAGGAGTCAATAGAGATCACACAGGGGTCCTGTGATATTTGGGCCCCCCCCCCCCCCCCCGAGCGTGCATTAATGCTCAATAATTAAGAAGTAAAGTCAGCCAATGACAGACAGTTTCTATAAAGAGCAAAATGTAAACATTTTGGGAATTTGTGTTTTTTTATTTTTTTTTTGAGCCAGTTTTGTACTCTGGGAATACAACATACATCCCAAAAACTCCAAGTACTGTACAGAGGACACTGTGCCCTGACACTGCCTGCCTCCTACCTGCTGGAAATTACTGTAAATACTTAAAATAGATAAATACAAAGTAACATTGTTTATAAACATTGATCAGACGGGAGAGAGAGAGATACAAAGTAACATTGTTTATAAACATTGATCAGACGGGAGATAGAGAGATACAAAGTAACATTGTTTATAAACATTGATCAGACGGGAGATAGAGAGATACAAAGTAACATTGTTTATAAACATTGATCAGACAGGAGATAGAGAGATACAAAGTAACATTGTTTATAAACATTGATTAGACGGGAGATAGAGAGATACAAAGTAACATTGTTTATAAACATTGATCAGACGGGAGATAGAGAGATACAAAGTAACATTGTTTATAAACATTGATCAGACGGGAGATAGAGAGATACAAAGTAACATTGTTTATAAACATTGATCAGACGGGAGACAGAGAGATACAAAGTAACAGTGTTTATAAACATTGATCAGATGGGAGATAGAGAGATACAAAGTAACATTGTTTATAAACATTGATCAGGCGGGAGATAGAGAGATACAAAGTAACATTGTTTATAAACATTGATCAGGCGGGAGATAGAGAGATACAAAGTAACATTGTTTATAAACATTGATTAGACGGGCGATAGAGAGATACAAAGTAACATTGTTTATAAACATTGATCAGATGGGAGATAGAGAGATACAAAGTAACATTGTTTATAAACATTGATCAGACAGGAGATAGAGAGATACAAAGTAACATTGTTTATAAACATTTATCAGATGGGAGATGGAGAGATACAAAGTAACATTGTTTATAAACATTGATCAGACAGGAGATAGAGAGATACAAAGTAACATTGTTTATAAACATTGATTAGACGGGCGATAGAGAGATACAAGATAACATTGTTTATAAACATTGATCAGATGGGAGATGGAGAGATACAAAGTAACATTGTTTATAAACATTGATCAAACCAGACATAGAGGGATACAAGATAACATTGTTTATAAACATTGATCAGACAGGAGATAGAGAGATACAAAGTAACATTGTTTATAAACATTGATCAGACAGGAGATAGAGAGATACAAAGTACATTGTTTATAAACATTGATCAGATGGGAGATGGAGAGATACAAAGTAACATTGTTTATAAACATTGATCAAACCAGACATAGAGGGATACAAGATAACATTGTTTATAAACATTGATCAGACAGGAGATAGAGAGATACAAAGTAACATTGTTTATAAACATTGATCAGATGGGAGATGGAGAGATACAAAGTAACATTGTTTATAAACATTGATCAGACAGGAGATACAAAGTAACATTGTTTATAAACATTGATCAGACAGGAGATAGAGAGATACAAAGTAACATTGTTTATAAACATTGATCAGATGGGAGATAGACAGATACAAATACGTATTGTTACTTTTGTATCTACTTTGTTTCAATCATGAAAGGGATGTGCTTCCATCTGCATATGATTCTGCTCTGGGAACTCCCCTTGCAGTGCCCCCTCCTCCTCCCCCCCCGCACTTCATGGGTTAAATGCTCGTTATCTCTATGAGAATAAATTCTCATACCCTGGACTGGCTCTCAATATTACCATTTCTCTTGTTCAGCCCACAATAAAGAAGCATGGATGGAGGAATCTCCCCTGCAGGTTATTGTATTCTGACAGCGGCTGCTCCCATTGGCTGTCGGAATAACCGGACACATCCCACCTGTCAGATGGGCGGAGCTCGCAGGACCACCTATGGATAGAATTCAGTAGAGGAACCGGCCAAAACTTTGCCAGCATTACCCATTATTCTTGCCGGCTACAGCAGACTCCTCTGCTCCTGGTTGTGGGCAGTCCCTCCCCGATTCACCATCATGGATCTGGTGATGTCATCTTGTGATGTCATCGTGCTCCCCCACCTGAAGCATCTTATGCCGCGTACACACGGTCGGAATTTCCGATGGAAACGATGACAATCTTCCCGTTGTCAGCTGTTTTTGTGGCAAAAGGAAGCATAGGATGGTGGGCTCTGGTAACCACTAAGACCCCCCCCCCCCCCCCCATACACACCATTAGATTTTCTGCAGATTTTTGTCTTCAGATTTACCAAAAACGTGTACTGCCATGGCCTGATTGTATACAAATTGAAACTCACGGTTTGACCTCATATTAGATGGTTTTGGTAAATCTGAAGACAAAAATCTGCAGAAAATCTAATGGTGTGTATGGGGGGGGGGGGGGTCTTACTCCTGTGAGGACTGTGGAGTAAGCAGGCAGGAATTATCCCATGCTGCCTCTGCAGTCCGGGCTCCAGCATCCCTGACAGCAGGCGGCGGAGCAATATTCAGCTGTCGGGGATTCTGTAGCCGGGACTGCAGAGATAGTATCGGAAAATGCGGCTGTCGACTTGCTCACTCCGCGGCCGCAGTGGCTGCCGTTCTGACAGTACATTCAACTGATAAATAGTCTCACTGGCAGCGCTATTAGTAGGAGGGGTGCCGAACTGGTGTGGCAAACCCAGGCACACCCGGCACGCCCCCTGCGCACACCCGGCACGCCCCCTGCGCACGCTATGCTTCCCGGCTCATCTTCCGTACTCCTTAGAGATATCTGGCAACATTGTAACTGCTGCAGAAGAGCACAAGGAAGAGATCAGCTAACAAGCTTTTTAATGGGAACAAAAGTTTTATTTTATTTTATTTTTACTTATCAAACAAATATAAGAAAATGCTTTGAATGGTACATTTTAACCCCTTTCCGCCCAGCCATGGGGGGTCCCTTTAGTAGGATTTGAATGCTCTGGGGGGGGGGGGGGGGCAGGAAGGATTGGCTGGTCACGTGACCTCCGTAATCCGCTGTCCATGAACACATACATGCAGGGCAGGACTTTGGGTGGCGGGGGCCCCTGGGCTTGACTCACTTTTGGGCCCTACCTTCTATACATTACCATATTTATCGGCGTATAACACGCACCCCAAGTTTAGGAGGGAAGTTTACGGAAAAAAATTACATTTAAATGCCCATCAATGCAGCCTTATCAGTGTCCATCTGCAGCCTTGCCCATCCATCTGCAGCCTTATCCAGTGTCATTGCAGTCTTGAAGTTTAAAAATGGCGCTGCCAATATACAGTCCTGTGTATCTCGGCGGCTCTCGGGTCCTCTCGCAGCTCTCGGGTCCTCTGGGCGGCTCTCGGGTCCTCTCGCAGCTCTTGTGTCCTCTCGGCGGCTCTCGGGTCCTCTCGCAGCTCTTGGGTCCTCTCAGCGGCTCTCGGGTCCTCTCACAGCTCTTGGGTCCTCTCGCAGCTCTTGGGTCCTCTCGCAGCTCTCGGGTCCTCTGGGCGGCTCTCGGGTCCTCTTGCAGCTCTTGGGTCCTCTCGGCGGCTCTCGGGTCCTCTCGCAGCTCTTGGGTCCTCTCAGCGGCTCTCGGGTCCTCTCGCAGCTCTTGGGTCCTCTCGCAGCTCTTGGGTCCTCTCGGCGGCTCTCGGGTCCTCTCGGCGGCTCTCGGGTCCTCTCGCAGCTCTCGGGTCCTCTCGGCGGCTCTCGGGTCCTCTCGCAGCTCTCGGGTCCTCTGGGCGGCTCTCGGGTCCTCTCGCAGCTCTTGGGTCCTCTCGGCGGCTCTCGGGTCCTCTCGCAGCTCTTGGGTCCTCTCAGCGGCTCTCGGGTCCTCTCGCAGCTCTTGGGTCCTCTCGCAGCTCTTGGGTCCTCTCGGCGGCTCTCGGGTCCTCTCGCAGCTCTTGGGTCCTCTCAGCGGCTCTCGGGTCCTCTCGCAGCTCTTGGGTCCTCTCAGCGGCTCTCGGGTCCTCTCGCAGCTCTTGGGTCCTCTCGGCGGCTCTCGGGTCCTCTCGCAGCTCTCGGGTCCTCTGGGCGGCTCTCGGGTCCTCTCGCAGCTCTTGGGTCCTCTCGGCGGCTCTCGGGTCCTCTCGCAGCTCTTGGGTCCTCTCGGCGGCTCTCGGGTCCTCTCGGCGGCTCTCGGGTCCTCTCGCAGCTCTTGGGTCCTCTCGGCGGCTCTCGGGTCCTCTCGCAGCTCTCGGGTCCTCTCGCAGCTCTTGGGTCCTCTCGGCGGCTCTCGGGTCCTCTCGCAGCTTTTGGGTCCTCTCGGCGGCTCTCGGGTCCTCTCGCAGCTCTCGGGTCCTCTGGGCGGCTCTCGGGTCCTCTCGCAGCTCTTGGGTCCTCTCGGCGGCTCTCGGGTCCTCTCGCGGTTACAGCACAAAAAAAAGACATTTACCTCCTGCAGGGCTTATTTAGCCACTTTCATCCTCGGACCATTTGGCTGGCCAAAGACCAGAGCACTTTATGCGATTCGGCACTGCGTCGCTTTAACTGACAATTGCGCGGTCGTGCGACGTGGCTCCCAAAAAAAAATTTAAGTCCTTTTTCCTCCACAAATAGAGCTTTCTTTTGGTGGTATTTGATCACCTCTGCGGTTTTTTATTTTTTGCGCTATAAACAAAAAAAGAGCAACAAAAAACGCATTGTTTTTTTACTTTTTGCTATAATTAATATCCCCAAAATATATAAAAAAAAATACTTTTTTCCTCAGTTTAGGCCGATACGTATTCTACTACATATTTTTGGTAAAAAAAAAAAATCGCAATAAGCGTATATTAATTGGTTTGGACAAAAGTTATAGCGTCTACAAAATAAGGGATAGTTTTATGGCATTTTTATTAATAATTTTTTTTTATTAGTAATGGCGGCAATCAGCGATTTTTATTGTGACTGCGACATTATGGCGGACACATCGGACACTTTTGTGTGCGATTTTGGAACCATTTACATTTATACAGCAATCAGTGCGATTAAAAATGCATTGATTACTGTGTAAATGTGACTGGCAGTGAAGGGGTTAACCACTAGGTGGCGCTGTAGGGGCTAAGTGTGTCCTAGGGATTTGCTTCTAACTGTGGTGGGTAGGGACTACGCCTGACACGTCACTGATCACCGCTCCCGATTACAGGGAGAGCTGATTAGTGACACTGTCATTAGGCTGAACAGGGAAATGTTTGTTTACATCAGCATCTCCCCGTTCTTCCTCTCCGTGAGACGATCGCGGGTATCCCTGCGGACATCGAGTCCACGGGACCCGGGATCACGCTCACGGAGCACCCGGAGGGTGCTCCCGCAAGCCGCCTCTTAAAGGGTAACGTACAGGTACGTGATGCTGTCTGTATGTGCCCTTCTGCCGCAGTATATCTGCGTGAGGCGGTCGGGAATCGGTTAAAACACCTAATAATGGGGTACTTTGTCGCAGTAAGTGGGCTAAGCCCCATATAGCCATATAGTGTCACCAAATCCCAGTATTTTTTGAAAATGTTCAGGTGATTTAAATAGCCTTGCAGGAGGTAAATGTAATTTTTGCACATGTGTGCTGTAATATTTTGTATCTCTTTGTAATATTTTGTATTTATAAATTCGAATATTCGAAAATTTGTAAATTCGTACATTTGCACATTCGTAAATTCGTATATTCACACATTCGTAAATTCGCAATTCGTATGTTAGGAAATCTGAATTTATAATTAACTTAACTATTACTAACTATTAAATTGTACAGTGGTGTGAAAAAGTGTTTGCCCCCTTCCTCATTTCCTGTTCCTTTGCATGTTTGTCACACTTAAGTGTTTCGGAACATCAAACCAATTTAAACAATAGTCAAGGACAACACAAGTAAACACAAAATGCAATTTGTAAATGAAGGTGTTTATTATTAAAGGTGAAAAAAAATCCAAACCATCATGGCCCTGTGTGAAAAAGTGATTGCCCCTAAACCTAATAACTGGTTGGGCCACCCTTAGCAGCAACAACTGCAACCAAGCGTTTGCGATAACGTGCAATGAGGCTTTTACAGCGTCCTGGAGGAATTTTGGCCCACTCATCTTTGCAGAATTGTCCTAATTCAGTTACATTAGAGGGTTTTCGAGCATGAACGGCCTTTTTTAAGGTCATACCACAACATCTCAATAGGATTCAGGTCAGGACTTTGGCTAGGCCACTCCAAAGTCTTCATTTTGTTTTTCTTCAGCCATTCGGTGGTGGACTTGCTGGTGTGTTTAGGATCATTGTCCTGCTGCAGAACCCAAGTTCGTTTCAGCTTGAGTACACGAACAGATGGTCGGACATTCTCCTTCAGGATCTCTTGGTAGACAGCAGAATTCATAGTTCCTTTTATCACGGCAAGTCTTCCAGGTCCTGAAGCAGCAAAACAGCCCCAGACCATCACACTACCACCACCACATTTTACTGTTGGTATAATGTTCTTTTTCTGAAATGCAGTGTTCCTTCTACGCCAGATATACTTGGACACACACCTTCCAAAGAGTTCCACTTTTGTCTCATCGGTCCACAGAATGTTGTCCCAAAAGTCTTGGGGATCATCAAGATGTGTTGTGGAGAAATTGAGACGAGCTTTGATGTTCTTTTTGCTCAGCAGTGGTTTTCTCCTTGGAACTCTGCCATGCAGGCCATTTTTGCCCAGTCTTTTCCTGATGGTGGAGGCATGAACGCTGACCTTAACTGAGGCAAGTGAGGCCTGCAGTTCCTTGGACGTTGTTGTGGGGTCTTTTGTAACCTCTTGGATGAGTCGTCGCTGCGCTCTTGGGGTAATTTTGGGCGGCCGGCCACTCCTGGGAAGGTTCACCACTGTTCCATGTCTTCGCCATTTGTGGATAATGGCTCTCACTGTGGTTCGCTGGATTCCCAAGCTTTGGAAATGGCTTTATAACCCTTTCCAGACTGATAGATCTCAATTACTTTCTTTCTCAATTGTTCCTGAATTTCTTTGGGTCTCGGCATGATGTGTAGCTTTTAAGGATCTTCTGGTGGACCTTACTGTGTCAAGCAGCTCCTATTTAAGTGATGCCTTGATTGTGAACAGGTGTGGCAATAATCAGGCCTGGGTGTGGCTAGAGAAATTGAACTCAGGTGTGGACAACCACAGTTATAGTATGTTTTAACAAGGGGGGCAATCACTTTTTCACACAGGGCCATGATGGTTTGGATTTTTTTTCACCTTTAATAATAAACACCTTCATTTACAAATTGCATTTTGTGTTTATTGTGTTGTCCTTGACTATTGTTTAAATTGGTTTGATGTTTCCGAAACACTTAAGTGTGACAAACATGCAAAGGAACAGGAAATGAGGAAGGGGGCAAACACTTTTTCACACCACTGTAGGTATTGTAATTTCCTTTCAAATTTAACTGTTAGTGAACCTAACAGATACAAATTTATCTTAAAGTGGAAGTAAAGTCACATTTTCCACTTTCACCTACAGGTAAGCCTGTAATGAGGCTTACCTGTAGGTACAAAAAATATCTCCTAAACCTTTACGGTTTAGGAGATATTCCCCGTGCAATACGCCGCTGACTGCAGCGGCGCATGCGCACGGGGGATTCTCGTCTGAAAGGCCGGCAGAATACGAACCCTGCCGGGACGAAGTCTCCCGTGCGCATGCGCGGGAGTGACGACATCGCGGCTCCAGCCACTCACAGCGCTGGAGTCGCGATACCCGGAAGACACGCCGAGGCAACATGTCAGCGACCTCGGCGTGGACCAGGTGAGTTACCGACGCCTCGTTCTAAGGTAAGTATTTCATAATGAGCTAGTATGCGGTGCATACTAGCTCATTATGCCTTTTCCCTTACAGGTGTAAAAAAAAAAAAAAAAAAAATGTCAGCGGGTTTACTCCCGCTTTAAGTTACGAATTATCCGAAATAACGAATGCCGTATCCAAACAAATGGAACGTAATGAATTAATAATAATAAATAACAATAATAATAATAATAATAAAAATTTTTTATTATTATTATTTATTATTAATTTGTACTTGTCCACTTTGTTTAGATGCGGCATTCGTCATTTCGGATAATTCGTAACTTCAGATAAATTCGTGTTCACTAACAGCCAAATTTGAAAGGAAATTACAATACCTATAATTTAACCACTTCAGCCCCGGACCAATTTGCAGCTAAAGGACCAGGCCCCTTTTTGCGAATCGGCACTGCGTCGCTTTAACTGACAATTGCGCGGTCGTGCGACATGGCTCCAAAACAAAATTGGCGTCCTTTTTTTCCACAAATAGAGCTTTCTTTTGGTGGTATTTGATCGCCCCTGCGGTTTTTAGTTTTTGCGCTATAAACAAAAATAGAGCGACAATTTTGAAAAAAATGCTATAATAAATATCCCCAAAAAATATATAAAAAAACATTTTTTTTCCCTCAGTTTAGGCCGATACGTATTCTTCTACATATTTTTGGTAAAAAAAATCGCAATTAGCGATTATTGATTAGTTTGCGTAAAAGTTATAGCGTTTACAAAATAGGGGATAGTTTTATAGCATTTTTATTAATATTTTTTTTTTTATTAGTAATAGCGCCGATCAGCGATTTTTATTGTGACTGCGACATTTTGGCGGACACATCGGACATTTTTGACACATTTTTGGGACATTTGTCATTTATACAGCAATCACTGCTATTTAAATAGCACTGATTCCTATGTAAATGACAGTTGTAGTTAGGGGGTTAACCACTAGGGGGCGGGGAGGAGTCAGTGTGACGTGTTGTGTTTTTTTTTTTTTTTTTTTTTTTTTGTTACAGTAGGGGGGCGTGGCTGTACGTCTGACGTCATTGATCGGCGTTCCCGATGACAGGGAACCGCCGATCACTGACAGTCAGTGTAGGAAGCGCGGGGAGAGGTTTGTTTACATAGACCTCTCCCGTTCTTCAGCTCCGTAACCCGATCGCGGGATACCAGCGGCTAGCGGAGCGCGCGCCACCACGGGCAGGCACATGCACGATCACGTACCGGTATGTGATTCTGCCTGCCCGTGCCATTCTGCTGACGTATATATGCAGTGGCCGGTCGGGAAGCGGTTAATAGTTACTATTTTCTAATTTTCTAATTTGCAAATTTCCGAATTTTCTAATTTACGAATTTTCTAATTTACGAATGTACGAATTTTCTAATTTACGAATGTACGAATTTTCTAATTTACGAATGTACGAATTTTCTAATTTACGAATGTACAAATTTACGAATGTAGTAATGTACGAATGTACTCATTGTAAGGAAACGTGGGAAGTGTAGAGTTACCCTTTAAGATTTAATAGTATTGTACAAAGATGTTTTTCTGTTTTTCTGTAGAAACTCGCCGTAACTCTGTTTATCTCACACTCATACATTCTCATAACTGTTGTAATGTGTTGGCCGATTTATGTGGGACTTTATGTATTATATATATGTATTGGATATATATATTCCACACACAGTATTAGCGTGACCAGGCCAGATATCAGTTGACAATGTTATCTGTTACCCTTTGATGTGTAAATCTTATGCAAGTTGTGTGTGTGTGTGTGAGGAATGGCCTTTTAACCTAGATTTCAAAGGTAGTATTTACTGATGGTGATTAGAATTGAGGGGGGTATTCATGGTAAACATTTGGTTGACCCCCACCCATTGTCAGACCAGTATTTGAGAAGACAGTCAGGCTGTCATGCAGTCTAAGAAAGATGTTCTCAGGGAAGGGTCTGTGGTTATGAAGGCACAAGTCTAGGGAAGATATTCCTTGTCATATGAACTCTGTTGGATTTTTTATCATCTATAAGACTGTTCTGTTTTGGAAGTCAATAAAGTGCTTCTCTCTGGGAGAATCGGGTTTTGCTGCGGAGAAGTACTTTTTAATAACTACATACCATCTAAGAACTACATATTAGATCACTACAATAACAAGTTTAAGTCTCATAACAAGTTTACTTCTAATAACAAATCTACTTCCCATAACAAATTTGCTGTTTTGTACTTCTATATTACCAAAACATACTGGGAACCTTATCAAGGACATATATTGCGTGAGACTTTTTAGAGTAAATATGATGTTGAGTCTGAAGGAAGGAATATTATGGATCTTGCAGATCAATATTGAATTGTATAACAAAATGCTTAAATGCTTGAATGTGATTGGTTGTTCAATTGCATTCTTCCCCCTTTTTGTGTATTGTATATGCTCTGTGAAGTGGGAAATAAAAGTATTATTTTTTCAACCTCATACGGTGTATGGTGTCTGATTACCTGTCCGGACAGACAGACAGAGTTTTTCTCATTGACCGCCAAAGTCCTAGAGGGAAAGAGGAGCTGATGCAGAGGACCTAACACTAATGTACGAATTTACAAATGTACGAATGAACAAATTTACTAATTGCGATCATAACGAATCACCCGGAAACGGAAAAAAACGAATGAAACGAAAACGAAAATGAACGAATTTTCTGGCAGTGCACATGTCTAGTGCATGTTATCAGGCCAAAATCACCAGGGTATGTAAACTTTTGATGAGGGTCATTTGGGTAGTTTCTGTTGTCATTATGATTTAAAAAGTGTAAACACATTTGGTTGATAATAAATGGCTTCAGCCAAACACCAACCATGAGTGAGAGAAAAGTTTTTGTGTTATTCATATTCTCTGAAAAATGCCCAAGAAATCATTAGACATGTGCAATTCGTTTTTTTTTTTTTAGTTTTTCGTTTTTTTTCGTTATATTCGTTCATTCGTTATCGTACGAATGAACGAACGATTCGCTAAAAATTTTAACGAATAACGAATCGTTCGAATCGAACGAATACGAAAAACAACGAAAATCCGAAATAACCAAATTAGAAACGACGAAACTACGAAAGAAGAAAATCCGAAAAACGAAAACAGGAACAACGAAAATCAAAATGAACGAAAAAACTCGTACATTCGTAACTTTTTTTTTTTTTTTTCGATTCGTAATTTTCCGTGTCTCTTACAACATGCTTCGAATGGATTGAACGAAAAAATTCGTACATTCGTAACTTTTTTTTTTTTTTTTCGATTCGTAATTTTCCGTGTCTCTTACAATGGCGCTGCTTAACGTGCTTCGAATGGATTGAACGAAAAAATTCGTACATTCGTAACTTTTTTTTTCGATTCGTAATTTTCCGTGTCTCTTACAATGTAATAATAGCATACACATTACATAAAATTATGAATTATGCTCCGATTACGAATCTACGAAAACAATGTTACCAAAGTACGAATAAATCAATCTAACGAAAGTACGAATGTAACTAAATCTACGAAAATACGAATGCGTCCGAATTTCGAATAAACGAAAATTAAAGTAACAGAAAAACGAATCAACTAAAAAATAACTCTTACGAAAATACGAATCGTTACGAATACGAACACCGACGACTTACGAATTTACGAATCAACAGAAACGAAAAAAACGAAACGAAAATAAACACATTTTTTTGTTGTGCACATGTCTAGAAATCATAAATTCTGCCGGGGTATGTAAACTTATGAGCACAGCTGGATATAGTCCTACAGATACAGCCGGCCCTTTGAGGGCGATCATAATGCTGACGCAGCCCGCGGTGACACCCCTGCTCTATAGCAAACAGGAATGGTTTACGACAATGCATTCCAAACGCGAACATACGCCAAGGATGAGTTCTGTTTTCATTGCCGATCGGCACAGACAAAGCTTTTCAAGGTGAAAGTGTTGGAATTCCCAGGTATGAATCCAGGATCATAGCGGAAAATACGGCTTTGGTTGCCCAACCTGAAGAAGACCTCACCCGATTATTTATTAGAATAGCAGAAAAGGAGAAGGACATTTCCATCTAAATAAACAGGGCTCAAGTCCTGCGGGAACGCATGGGAACGGAGTTCCTGTACTTTTTCCACAACAGGAACTCAGTTCCCGTTAGCAGCCGTGTCCTGCAAGACTTTGAAGTATGCGAGCTGTGTGGCAGGTGCTACACCAGCAGCTGCCGACACAGCTCGCAATAGTAAGTGCCGCACACCTGACCATTCATTGCCAGTAGAGGGCCCCATGACAGCTTCCGCTTTGATCTACCTGTCAATCACAGCTAGCTGACAGGTAGATCAGGTCCCTGCTGCTAAGAGATTGTATTTAGTCAGACCTCTCGTGATGCGCTCCTCCCCGCCGGTCCCTCCTTCATTTTTTTTTTGTTGGTGGGTGAGTGGATCTTGGGTGGGAGTTCCCACACTTTTTTCCCCAGGACTTGACCCCTGTAAATAAACAATCAAAGGATGAAAAGCATACTTGTAGCCGGCCAAGGACACAAAGAGATAAAACTAAGGCTGGCCATGCAATTTACAATTATCTTTTACAATTTACCTTTAGATTTACCAAAACCATATAATATGAGGTCACACCTAAACACTTTCAGTGTGTATGGAATCAGGCAGGCCCTTGCACTACATGGTTGAAGGTAAATCTAAAGGACATTGATTAGGAAAATTGCAAGATATATGGACAGCTTAATCCTTAACCACTTTGCGCCCCGCGCTATAGGCGAAATACGGCTACATCGCAGACGCTAACTGCAGGGAGGAAGTCCCTGGACGTCCTCCTGTTTACTTCCGCATTGTGCGCTCCTGAGAGCTCCTGAGAGCGCGCAGCCAGTCACAGATCGCTGTAAATGGCCAATCACAGCGGCCGTTTACAGCGCGATCGGCGTGTCCAATGAGAGATGATCTCATATGTAAACATATGAGATCATCTCTCATTGCCGCTCTCCCTCCTCACACAGAGACAGCGAGTGAGGAGGGAGAGATGAACGCCCGCAGCGGCCGTAAGTAAAAAAAGAAAAAAAAAAGGAAACTAAAGTGCCTGTAGTATATGTCAGTGCCATCTGTCCCCACTGCCATCTGTCCCCACTGCCATCTGTCCCCACTGCCATCTGTTCCCACTGCCATCTGTCCCCACTGCCATCTGTCCCCACTGCCACCTGTCCCCACTGCCACCTGTCCCCAGTGCCATCTGTTCCCACTTCCATCTGTCCCCACTGCCATCTGTCCCCACTGCCATCTGTTCCCACTGCCATCTGTTCCCACTGCCATCTGTTCCCACTGCCATCTGTCCCGAGTGCCATCTGTCCCCAGTGCCATCTGTCCCCAGTGCCACCTGTCCCCAGTGCCATCTGTCCCCAGTGCCATCTGTCCCCAGTGCCACCTATCCCCAGTGCCACCTGTCCCCAGTGTCATCTGTCCCCACTGCCACCTGTCGTCAGTGCCACCTGTCCCCAGTGCCACCTGTCCCCAGTGCCATCTGTCCCCAGTGCCACCTGTCCCCAGTGTCATCTGTCCCCATTGCCACCTGTTGTCAGTGCCACCTGTCCCCAATGCCACCTGTCAGTGCCACCTGTTGTCAGTGCCACCTGTCAGTGCCATCTGTCCCCAGTGCCACGTATAAGTGCCATCTGTCCCCAGTGCCACATCATTGCCACGTGTCATAGGTGCCACATAGTGCCATCTGTCATCAGTGCCATATCAATGTCACGTGTCATGAGTGCCACATATTAGTGCCATCTGTCATCAGTGCCACGTATCAGTGCCATCTGTCATCAGTGTCACCTGTCAGTGTCACGTGCCATCTGTTATCAGTGTCATGTGTCATCAATGCCACGTATCAGTGCCATCTGTCATCAGTGTCACATGTCATCAGCGCCACGTATTAGTGCCATCTGTCATCAGTGCCACGTATTAGTGCCATCTGTCATCAGTGTCACGTGTCATCAGTGCCCCGTATTAGTGCCATCTGTCATCAGTGCCACGTATTAGTGCCATCTGTCATCAGTGCCACGTGTCATCAGTGCCACATATTAGTGCCATCTGTCATCAGTGTCACGTGTCATCAGTGCCCCGTATTAGTGCCATCTGTCATCAGTGCCACATCAGTGTCACGTGTCATCAGTGCCACCTACCAGTGCCATCTGTCATCAGTGCCACGTCAGTGTCACGTGTCATTGTCCTGGTGCTCCAGGGCCTTCAAAAGTGTAATAGGTAGTCAACAAGTTAGATGTGTAATTTATGCTCCTAGAACACGTGATGGCGCTCCCTGCATGTTGGGCCTCTCTAAGTGGGCTTATATGTGGGGCTCCATCTGAGTTTTTCCGTTGAAACTTCCGACAGAAAAAATTTGAGATCCTGCTCTCAAATTTTCTGACAACAAAATCTGATCGGACTTTTTCTGATCGTGTGTAGAGAATTCCGACGGACAAAGTGCCACGCATGCTCATGTTTAAATTACGAGACCAAAGCTATTGGCTACTAGCCTCTACGTAGTCCCGTCGTAGGCAACGAACGTCACCACGTTCAGAATGATCGGATTTTCCGACAACTTTGTCCGACCGTGTGTATGCAACACCAGTGTCGGAAAAATCTGGAAAAAATCTGACGGATTTTGTGGTCGGAATTTCCCACCGTGTGTACGGGGAATAAGAGTCAGGGAAATGACGGCCCTGAAACCAGAAGTGACAAAATCCTTGTCACTTTCAGGTTCATTCGTCACAGAGGAGATCGTGGAACGGGTTTTCCTCCATCTCCTCTATGGGAAGCCGAGATCGTGGAACATCCCAACCGTTTGCCAAGGTCCTGGTCACCCTGGAGGAACGGGAGAGCCCAAGAACCACCACCAGCGGCAGTGGGGGAGGGGAGGCCTTCCAACCGCTGTCAAAGCAATCGGGCTGTAAAGCCACCCAGATCACTTTTACCCGATCGTCAGATTAAAAAAACAATATCAGGATCAGGGCTGCAACCACCATCCTGGTATAGCCACTCACTGTCCAGGACTTTTATATACACTATATTACCAAAAGTATTGGGACGCCGGCCTTTACACACACATGAACTTTAATGACATCCCAGTCTTAGTCCGGAGGGTTCAATATTGAGTTGGCCCTTTGCAGCTATAACAGCTTCAACTCTTCTGGAAAGGCCGTCCACAAGGTTTAGGAGGGTGTCTATGGGAATGTTTGACCCATTCTTCCAGAAGAGCATTTGTGAGGTCAGGAGCTGATGTTGGATGAGAAGGCCTGGCTCACAGTCTCCCCTCTAATTCATCCCAAAGGTGTTCTATGGGGTTGAGGTCAGGACTCTGTGCAGGCCAGTCAAATTCCTCCACCCTAAACTCGCTCATCCATGTCTTTATGGACCTTGCTTTGTGCACTGGTCCAAATCATTTGGTGGAGGAGGGGATTATGGTGTGAGGGGGAGGGAGGATTATGGTGTGAGGGGGAGAGGGGATTATGGTGTGAGGGGGAGGGGGGATTATGGTGTGGGGGGAAGGGGGGATTATGGTGTTGGGGGGTGGAAGGGGGATTATGGTGTGGGGGGGAGGGGGGATTATGGTGTGGGGGGAAGGGGGATTATGGTGTTGGGGGGTGGAAGGGGGATTATGGTGTGGGGGGGAGGGGGGATTATGGTGTGGGGGGAAGGGGGGATTATGGTGGGGGGGTGGGGGGGGTTGTTTTTCAAGGGTTGGGATTGGCCCCTTGTTCCAGTGAAGGGAACTCTTAAGGCGTCGGCATACCAAGACATTTTGGACAATTTCATGTTCCCCAACTTTGTGGGAGGAGTTTGGGGGACGGCCCCTTCCTGTTCCAAAATGACTGCCCACCAGTGCACAGAGCAAGGTCCATAAAGACATGGATGAGCGAGTTTGGGGTGGAGGAACTTGACTGGCCTGCACATAGTCCTGACCTCAACCCCATTGAACACCTTGAGGATGAATTAGAGTGGAGACTGTGAGCCAAGGCCTTCTCGTCCAACATCAGTGCCTGACCTCACAAACGCTCTTCTGGAAGAATGGTCAAACATTCCCATAGACACCCTCCTAAACCTTGTGGACGGCCTTCCCAGAAGAGTTGAAGCTGTTATAGCTGCAAAGGGCGGAGCCAACTCAATATTGAACTCTACGGACTAAGACTGGGATGCCATTAAAGTTCATGTGCGTGCAAAGGCAGGCGTCCCAATACTTTTGGTAATATATTTTATTTTTATTTATTTATTTTATTTTTATTTATTATTTCTTTTTTTTTTATGGTTGAACTGGATGGACTTTTTTCGGCCTAGCTAACTATGTAACTATGTAATGTATTTATGTTGGAAGTCAAGTGGCTAAAATCAATACTCACCATATGCGGATGCATTATCTTGCTTCTAGAGGGTGACTCTGCAAATCTTCATATCTAAGTATAGGAGAGCAATGTGCAGGAACAGGGAAGTAATACAGAAATAATGACTCCCGGGTCGGCGGTGATTTAAAAGGGGCGCTCAGACGGTTGGGACCCATTGATGCCCCCCCCACCGTTCTGCAGGAGGAACGTCGTCAGGCCCGGCTCTGAACTGGCACATTGGAAGCGCGGCTCTCCGCCGGGATGTGTGCGGCCAACAAAGCCTCTTGTGGAGTCGGCGTGCATGCCCGGAATGTGAATTTCCCCCCGCCGAGGATTTCTCTGCTTAATTAGAGCGCATTTCTCTGTGCGGGAGAAGACACCGCGCCGAACCATCGGAGAGAGAAAGATGGCTTTCTTCACAGAAGAGCACCGCCGCTCCCGGCTCATTATACAGCGTGCGGGCACAAGAGGAGGGCGGGGTGACCACCGATGACCCCCCCCGGGGTACCTTGTGTTCCTGCTTGTGTGATTACAACAACTTCACCAACTGTTCCATCTGACCTTCGCCCCCCCTTCTGTCTTGCGGGTGTACCGGCCTCATCTCCTCGACTGAAGCGGCTTCCTCTGATTTCACCGCACACTGTGAGCTTCTCAATAAAGTGACAGAACAATCAACTTATCTCTGGAGTAAATTCCCTTTTTAACCACTTTCAGCCCCGGACCAATTGGCAGCCAAAGGACCAGGCCCTTTTTTGCGATTCGGCACTGCGTCGCTTTAACTGACAATTGCGCGGTCGTGCGGCGTGGCTCCCAAACGAAATCGACGTCCTTTTTTTTCCCACAAATAGAGATTTCTTTTGGTGGTATTTGATCGCCCCCTGCGGTTTTTATTTTTTGCGCTATAAACAAAAAAGGGCGACGATTTTGAAAAAAAAAAAACGCATTATTTTTAAATTTTTTGCTATAATAAATATCCCCCAAAAATATATAAAAAAACATTTTTTTCCCTCAGTTTAGGCCGATACGTATTCTTCTACATATTTTTGGTAAAAAAAAATCGCAATAAGCGATTATTGATTGGTTTGCGCAGAAGTTATAGCGTTTACAAGATAGGGGATAGTTTTTGCAGCATTTTTATTAATAATATTTTTTTATTAGTAATGGCGGCGATCAGCGATTTTTATTGTGACTGCGACATTATGGCGGACACATCGGACATTTTTGACACATTTTTGGGACCATTGTCATTTATACAGCAATCAGTGCTATTTAAATGCATTGATTCCTGTATAAATGACACTGGCAGTGAAGGGGTTAACCACTAGGGGGCAGTGTAGGGGTTAAGTATGCCTAGGGGCGGTGATTACAAGTTAGGATATCCCTTTGCATTGTGTGTTGGGAGTATGGGCCTGTGAATGGGAATGTAGGGCCGGGACCTTTAGAGAGATTTTGCAAGGAGGGGGGGGGGGGGGTGGGGGGGGGGAGAGGGAAGGAAACAGCATGTCAATGTGTGTTAAAGATGAAATTTACTATTGCTTTTATGTCTATGTACTTTGAAATTCAAAAAAAAAAAAAGATTTAAAAAAAAAAAAAAAGTATGCCTAGGGGTGTGTTTCTTACTGTGGGGGGGGGCGTGGCTGTCAGCTAGTGAATGCTGATCTCTGCTCCAATCACAGGGAGCAGAGATCGGCGTCACTAGTTGCTAGGCAGAACGGGGAGATGCTGTGTACTTTCGCATCTCCCCGTTCTGCCTTCCCGTGAGACGATCGCGGGTGTCCCCGCGGCGATCGAGTCCGCGGGACCCGCGACCGGACTCACGGGGGGTCCCGACCGGCGCGGGAGCGCCGCCGCTCCCGGCACACTCCCGATGGCACGGACGGCATTAAGGAGGGACTTATATATATGCTCTCCTGCCTGTACGTGCCATTCTGCCGACGTATATCGTCGTGCGCCGGTCGGGAACCGGTTAATGCAGGCTAATATTCTGCTGGGTTTGGTAGCCGCAGCTTGACAATCTATGCTATTGCCCAGTCTGCCTTCTACTAAGATCCCCAGATCCTTCAACCTTTCCTGGAAGCTCCTAGGGGTTCTCCTCCTATTGAGTAACTTGCGTTTATATTTTTACCCCCCCCCCCCCAAGTGTATTACTTTACACTTACCAGTATTAAACTTTATTTGCCATGTAGTAGCCCACTCCGTTCATTTATTCAGATCCTCTTGTAAAGTTTCTAAATCCTGCTCTGTTGTTATTGCCCTGCATATTTTTGGTGTCGTCAGCAAACACTGAGATCGAGCTATTTATCCCATCCTCTATATCAGTGATGGCGAACCTATGGCACGCGTGCCACAGCTGGCACGCAGAGCCATTTCTGTGGGCACACGAGAGGGTCCAGGACAGAGCTAGAGGTCTCTCTCTCCTCTCAGCCCCCCATCCCTCTCTTTCAGCCCCCCTCTTTGTGTCCCCCTTTTTTGTGTCCACCTCTCTCTGTTCCCCCTCTCTCTCAGCATTTCTCTCACACCCCTTTCTCTCAGCCCCTCTCCTTCTCTCTGTTGCCCCTATCTCTCAGCATCTCTCTCACACCCCTCCCCCTCTCTCTCTCAGCCCCCTTCCTCTCTCTCAGCCCCCTCCCTCTCTCAGTTCCCTCTCTCTTTCAGCATATCTCTCACACCCCTCTCTCTCTCTCTGCCCCCTCCCTCTCTCTCAGCCCCCCTCCCTCTCTCTGTTCCCTCTCTCTTTCAGCATATCTCTCACACACCTCTCTCTCTCTGCCCCCTCTCTCTCAGCATCTCTCTCAGCCCATCTCCCTCAGCCCCTCTCCCTCTCTCTGTTCCCCTCTCTCAGCATATCTCTCACACCCCTCTCTCTCTCTCTGCCCCCTCTCTCTCAGCATCTCCCTCAGCCCCTCTCCGTCTCTCTGTTCCCCCTCTCTCAGCATCTCTCTCACACCCCTCTCTCACTGCCCCCCTCCCTCTCAGCATATCTCCCACACCCCTCTCTCTCTCTCCCCCCTCCCTCTCTCTCAGCCCCTCTGCCTCTCTCTGTTCCCTCTCTCTTTCAGCATATCTCTGCCCCCTCTCTCTCTGCCCCCTCTCTTTCTGCCCTCTCCCTCTCTGCCCCTCTCTCTCTCTCTCGCAAATTGCTGTGTTGGCACTTTGCAACACAAAACCAATGTATTTATTTCAGTTTGGGCACTCAGGCTCAAAAAAGGTTTGCCATCACTGCTCTATATCATTCATAAATAAATTAAACAGAATTGTTCCCAGGATAGAGCCTTGGGGTACCCCACCAACCATTCTATACCATTCTGAGTACACGTTATTTATCACAGCCCTTTGGACACTCCCTCCCCGTAGCCAGTTATCTATCCAGGTACATACCCTATGGGTACATACCCTACGGTCCATGCCTACAGACCTCAGCTTGTAGATTAAGCGTTTGTAGGGAACTGTATCAAATGCTTGAGCAAAATCCAGATACACCACCGGCCTACATTTGTCCAGGTAGCAGCTCACTTCCTCGAAGAATGTTAATAGGTTGGGTTGGCAGGAGTGACCTTTGGTAAACCTGTGCTGATGATAATATTTTCGTCAGAAATTTATTGGATATGGTCCCTTATCATTCCCTCAAATAGTTTACATACTATCGATGTTAGACTGACAGGCCTATAGTTCCCAGGAATAGATCTCTGCCCTTTTTTGAATATTGGTACCACGTGGGCTTTTCGCCAATCAGCTGGTACCAATCCTGTCAGTATGCTGTCCATGAAGATTAGGAATAGCGGTCCGGCTATAATCTGACTGAGTTCTTTAAGGACTCTCGGGTGTAAGCCATCTGGTCCTGGTGATTTATTTATGAACCACTTGCCGATCGCCTCCTGTAGATATACGTCGGCACGTTGAAGAGGGATATCTCGGTAACGGCAGCAGCTGCTGCCACAACCGAGATTTCCATCTTTTCAGGAGCCAGTCCTCTTTACGATAATGGTGGTCTCCGCGGCAGATTCGCCGCAAGATCACCGTTATCGGTGGCGGGAGAGGTGCCCTCCGCCGCTTACCGGAGCCGTCCATAGTAGCAGGGGAGGCGATCGGGTCCTTTCATGTCCTGGGTATGGAGATGAGTGAGGCTAAGATGGCCCCCCACCCGTCTCCATAATATAGGAGGGCAGAAGCGACGTCAAAACGTAACCTCCGCCCATACCTCTTAAAGGAACATTTTTTCTGTTGTCATTTTTTCAAATGACAAATTTTTATTTATTTTTAAATTTTTTTGCATTTTAGTCCAAATATGAGATCTGAGGACTTTTTGACCCCCCAGATCTCATATATAAGAGGTCCTGTCATGCTTTTTTTCTATTACAAGGGATGTTTACACATTACAAGGGATGTTTACACCCCATATTTGTTGGGGTGTGCCAACTCAGGACTGGCCTCCCTAGCGCTCTTACCTCTACCTCTCCTTCTAGATGTCACGCAGCTACCTACCTCTGGCTCCTGTGCCTCCATGTCTCCAACCTTTTGTGTGCCCCCCGCCAGCACCTGCTGGGTAATGTCCAAACTCCTTTCCAGGTTGTTGATGCTGCGCAGTGTTGTCACCTTGTTTTCTAGATCCATGATCTGGGCTTCCAGAGAAACAACTAGCTGACATCTCGCACAGCAATTTTCGCCCTCGATTGGTTCATCAAGGAACGCATACATGGAGCAGAAGAATAGTTCCAGGAAAGAGCTTGTCTCTGCTGCTGGTGTGACCTCGGGGAGTTCCTGACCATGGCTTATGTCTTCTTATTCCTGTTGTGACCTCAGCTAGTTCCTGACCATGGCTTTAGTCTTTTTACTACTGTTGTGACCTTGGGTAGTTCCTGACCATGGCTTATGCCTTCTTGCTCCTTTTGTGATTTTTGTTAGTTCCTGGCTATGGCTTGTGCCTTCTTGTCCCTGTTGTGAACTCAGGTAGTTCCTGAGCATGGCCTATGCCTTCTTATTCCTTTTGTGACCTCAGGTAGTTCCTGCCCATGACTTATGTCTTCTTATTCCTGTTGTAACCTTGTGGAGTTCCTGACCATGGCTTATGTCTTCTTATTCCTTTTGTGACCTCAGATAGTTCCTGACCATGGCTTTAGTCTTCTTATTACTGCTGTGACCTCAGATAGTTCCTGACCATGGCTTTAGTCTTCTTATTACTGCTGTGACCTCAGGTAGTTCCTGACCATGGCTTTAGTCTTCTTATTACTGTTGTGACCTCAGGTAGTTCCTGACCATGGCTTATGCCTTCTTGCTCCTGTTGTGACCTCAGGTAATTCCTGACCATGCCGTATGTCTTTTTATTCATGTTGTGACCTTGTGTAGTTCCTGACATGGCTTATGTCTTCTTATTCCTGTTGTAACATTGGGTAGGTCCTGTCCATGGTTTATGCCTTCTTGTTCCTGTTTTGACTTTGGGTAGTTCCTGGCTATGACTTGTGCCTTCTTGTCCCTGTTGTGACCTCAGGTAGTTCCTGGGCATGGCTTATGCCTTCCAAATTCCTTTTGTGACCTCAGGTAGTTCCTGCCCATGACTTATGTCTTCTTATCCCTGTTGTGAATTTGGGTAGTTCCTGACAATGACTTACTGTATGTCTTCTTATTCCTGTTGTGACCTCAGGTAGTTCCTGACCATGGCTTATGTCTTTTTGTTCCTGTTGTGACCTTGGGTAGGTCCTGACCATGGCTTATGTCGTCTTATTCTTGTTGTTACCTCGGGTAGTCCCTGACCATGGTTATGTCTTCTTATTCCTGTTGTGACCTTGGGTGGGTCCTGACCATGGTTTATGCCTTCTTGTTCCTGTTTTGACTTTAGCTAGTTCCTGACCATGGCTTAGGTTATCTTATTCCTGTTGTGAGCTCAAGTAGTTCCTGACCATGGCTTATGTCTTCTCATTCCTGTTGTGATCTCAGGTAGTTCCTGACCATGGCTTATGTCTTCTCGTTCCTGTTTTGACTTTAGGTAGGTCCTGACCATAGCTTATGTTTTCTTAGTCTTGTTGTGATCCCAGGTAGTTCCTGACCACGGCTTGTCTCTGTTGATTCCTGATGTGACCCCAGCTAGTTTCTGACCACAGCTTGTCTCTGCTGATGTCTAGTGTCACACTGACTAGTTCCTGACCATGGCTTGTCTCTGCTAACTTTCTGGTGAGATCTCGGCCTTCCTCTTGACTGCTATTCTGCCTTGTTTCCTGCCTGCTGTTTGTCTTCTTGGCTTTGAACCATTGCCCATCTCTAATGATGTTTCTAGCCTGCTGTGTGCTCCAATGTTCTACCAGCTGCCTTCAGTTTGCTTCTACTTTTGACCTTGAGTAGTTCCTCACCATGACTTATGTCTTCTTATACCTGCTATGAACTCTGGTAGTTCCTTTCTATGGGTTATGCTTTCCCATTACTGTAGTTCCTGACCATGGCTTATGTCTTCTTATTCCTGTTCTGACCCCAGGGAAGTTCCTGACCACGGCTTGTGCCTGCTAACTATCTGGTGAGATCTTGTGCTTCCTCTTGACCGCTATTCTGCCTTGTTTCCTGCCTGCTGTCTGTCTTCTTGGTTTCCAACCCCTGCCTGTCTCTAACAATGCCTCTAGCATGCTGTGTGCTCCAATGTTCTACCAGCTGCCTTCAATTTGCTTCTACTGGTGACCCCAGGGTAGTTCCTTGTCCATGGATTGTCTCTGCTGATTCCCAGGGTTACCTTGGCTAGTCTCTGGGCTTGGCTTGTCTCTGCTGAGTTTTCAGTGAGATCTCGGCCTTCCTCTTGACCGCTATTCTTCCTTGTTTCCTGCCTGCTGTCTGTCTTTTTGGCTTCCAACCACTGCCTGTATTTGATGATGCTTCTAGGTTGCTGTGTGCTCCAACGTTCTGCCAGCAGCCTTCAGTCTGCTTCTACTTAATGACCTTCTCATCGACCTAGTGAAGCCTTCATGAAGTGACCTTCCAGGGACTGGACTTTTGGCAACCGCATCACCCTGTACTCCTCTCCAGACTGGAGGTGTAAGGGAAGTCTTCTTCTCATCTCAGCCTCTAACCAGGTACAGTAATGCCCCATACACACGGTCGGATTTTCAGACGGAAAATGTCCTATCGGACCATGTCGTCGGAAATTCCGACCGTGTGTGGGCTCCATCGGACTTTTTCCGTCGGAATTTCCGACGGAAAAAGTTTGAGATCCTGCTCTCAAATTTTCCGACAACAAAGTCCTATCGGACTTTTTCCGATCGCGTGTAGCGAATTCCGGCGGACAAAGTGCCACGCATGCTCATATCACATTACAAGACCAAAGCTATTGGCTACTAGCCTCTACGTAGTCCCGTCGTACGCAACGAACGTCACTACGTTCAGGATGATCGGATTTCCCGACAACTTTGTCCGACCGTGTGTATGCAACACCAACATCGGACTAAATCCGTCGGAAAAAATCAGACGGATTTTGTGGTCGGAATTTCCGACCGTGTGTACGGGGCATAAGACTGATGAAATAGACAAATGACATCAATCATATGATAAGTGCCACGGACAGATGATTCTTCCCTATCAAACGACACTTGGATGGTTATTTTTTTTAAAACTATAATGAAATTTGAGTATAAAACTCTTGCAGGAAGTTATTATTCTTTATTAATAACGTCTGAGAAGTGAATGTTAAATATGTATGATCATCCAATAAAACGTGTCTGTTAGGGGAGAAGGAGGACGGCGGCTCTGAAGATGTCGGCATGAACCCACCTGGATAGGCACGCTGTGAATCCGCAGTGTTTAATACAGCAGCTGCTGCGCGTAGCGCCGCTCTATAATTTGTTAGAAATTAGAAGGGAAATAAGATTGTTCTTACTTGGCACCAGGCGCCTGCGTGCACTTAGGAAACCGGATAATAAAATGTTAATCGATTAATGTCTTTTTCGTCGCTCTCTTGGCAGCCTGGAGGGTGTTGCGTACAATCAGACATAAAACGCGTAGTAATCCCGTATTAGAATATGGTATTTAACCGCTTTCTTACCGGGCCTATTTTGGCCTATTTTCCTTCATGTAAACATCATCATTTTTTTGCTAGAGAATTACTCAGAACCCCCAAACATTATGTATGTTTTTTTTTTTAGCAGACACCCTAGGGAATAAAATGGCGGTCATTGCAACTTTTTATCTCACACGGTATTTGCGCAATAATTTTTCAAACGCCTTTTTTTTGGAAAAAAAACGGTTTCATGAATTAAAAAAATAACAAAACAGTAAAGTTAGCCCAATTTTTTTATATAATATGAAAGATGATGTTACGCCGAGTAAATAGATACCGAACATGTCACGCTTTAAAATTGCGCACAATCGTGGAATGGCGCCAAACTTCGGTACTTAATAATCTCCATAGGCGACGCTTTAAATTTTTTTTACAGGTTACCAGTTTAGAGTTACGGAGGAGGTCTAGTGCTAGAATTGTTGCACGCGCTCTAACGCACGCGGCGATACCTCACATGTGTGGTTTGAGCGGCGTTTACATATGCGGGCGGGACTTGCGTGTGCGTTAGCTTCGGAGCGTGAGCTACAGGGGACAGGGGCGTTTTACATTTTTTTTTTTATTTATTTTTTTTTTATTTTACTTCATTTTTTTTATTTTTACACTTTTTAAAAAAAAAAAAATTTTGGATAACTTTTATTCCTATTACAAGGAATGTAAACATCCCTTGTAATAGGAATGTATGTGACAGGTCCTCTTTATGGAGAGATGTGGGGTCAATAAGACCCCACATCTCTCCTCCAGGCTGGAAAGCATGAGATCGGTAAAACATTTTTACCGATCTCATGCTGACAGCTGCGATCGCGGCTTTGTTTACTTCCGGGTACCGGGCGTGACGTCATAACGTCGCGCCCGGGCCTCCGACGGTCATAGAGATGACTGGCGACCATCTGGTCACCGGAAATCTCTATGCTCGTCATCCGGCGGCGATCGATTCTTTCTCCGGGCCCCCGATGGCACGGGAGAGCCCGGAGAAGCACCGGATGGCGGCGGGAGGGGGGGGACGTCCCCTCCCGCTGCCTATAAGAACGATCAGGCGGCGGAACTGCCGCTATGATCGTTCTTATGGTGCACAGAATCGCCGGCCGGAAAGAATGATATCTGAATGATGCCTATAGCTGCACCCATCATTCAAATATCCCGAGTCAAAGTCAAGGACGTCACGTGGTAAGCAAGTGGTTAAAGTGTATTTTGGTCAAGGTTGGAAATTGCAACAAGCTGGGTGTATTGAGTGCCTCTTTGCCCGGGAATGGTCAGTGGGTGTGGTCTGCCTGCTGTGAATTCTGGGAGGGGGTACTTAAGGGACAGACCCCGTGACAGGGAGGAGTTCTGACCTGATGGCCCTCCTGGCCTAAGGTGTGTTGCTGCCCGCTAAATTGTCTCGGGGCCGGCTGGCCCGAGGCGTCGTTACTGAAGGTAGGCCCAAAAGTCTTGGGGCCTACCGATCCAGGGGTGGTCCTGTGCTGTCTTGCCTGCGGGGAGAAGCCGAGCGACTGGAGGATCCAGGGGAGGACTTTTCAGGAGAGGACCGCGCACCAAGCTGGTGCCTCTAGAAGAGCCTGGAGACTCAGTTGGAGGATGTATCCCGGGTCACCTACCTCACAGTACCGTTGGTTCGGAAGAAGGGAACTGGTACTATGTGATTAAGCCTTGACATTGCAAAAAGTCGTTAATTACCCAATCCTGTGGCAGAGGATTGTGTAACAGTTATACCAAATCTTAAAGTCTGTGGCAGAGACTATGACCGAGCATCGCATCGGCTGCTTGGTCATTGAGAGAGGCCTATCCGGTGGTTGATGAATCCAGTTGTGGAGCTGTTGTCCTCTGGATCAAAGAAACTATCCCTGACTGCAAGTGAAAATGTACCTGAATTCCCCTAAACCCTCCATCCCTCTATTGCATGGGTCTTTCTAAAATAAAGCATTGGAAAAAAGAGACTATGTGTCGGAGCTAAAATCTTTGGAAAGAAGTCTTTAATGGGACCACTATGACGGACATGGTGGAACAGTGAAGGAACGGTAATCCCAATCAAATACCAGCCGCTCCTTCGGGGGTAAGTGCTACACTTAGATTTAGCAAATCTGAAAACCTGAGAACTTTCTGTAATTGACCCAAATGTATATAGATTTTTTTTAAACTTGCAGTGTTGAGCAAAAAATAAACACCTAAAGGGCGTGTCTCTAGTCCACCTCCTGAAGAAGTAGGACTCTACCCTGACCCCCCTCCCCAGGGAGCAAGGCTCCTCACCAGTGTTGCCAACCTACCAGATTGAAATTTACTGACACGAGACCCAAAATTTCCTGGCACAGTCACGTTTTTACTGACATAGTTACAAAATTACAGTTTTAAGTGCAAATCTTTGTATTTAGGCTACAAACAAGTACAGTGGTGTGAAAAAGTGTTTGCCCCCTTCCTCTTTTCCTGTTCCTTTGCATGTTTGTCACACTTAAGTGTTTCGGAACATCAAACCAATTTAAACAATAGTCAAGGACAACACAAGTAAACACAAAATGCAATTTGTAAATGAAGGTGTTTATTATTAAAGGTGAAAAAAAATCCAAACCATCATGGCCCTGTGTGAAAAAGTGATTGCCCCCCTTGTTAAAACATACTATAACTGTGGTTGTCCACACCTGAGTTCAATTTCTCTAGCCACACCCAGGCCTGATTGTTGCCACACCTGTTCACAATCAAGGCATCACTTAAATAGGAGCTGCTTGACACAGTAAGGTCCACCAGAAGATCCTTAAAAGCTACACATCATGCCGAGACCCAAAGAAATTCAGGAACAATTGAGAAAGAAAGTAATTGAGATCTATCAGTCTGGAAAGGGTTATAAAGCCATTTCCAAAGCTTTGGGAATCCAGCGAACCACAGTGAGAGCCATTATCCACAAATGGCGAAGACATGGAACAGTGGTGAACCTTCCCAGGAGTGGCCGGCCGCCCAAAATTACCCCAAGAGCACAGCGACGACTCATCCAAGAGGTCACAAAAGACCCCACAACAACGTCCAAGGAACTGCAGGCCTCACTTGCCTCAGTTAAGGTCAGCGTTCATGCCTCCACCATCAGGAAAAGACTGGGCAAAAATGGCCTGCATGGCAGAGTTCCAAGGAGAAAACCACTGCTGAGCAAAAAGAACATCAAAGCTCGTCTCAATTTCTCCACAACACATCTTGATGATCCCCAAGACTTTTGGGACAACATTCTGTGGACCGATGAGACAAAAGTGGAACTCTTTGGAAGGTGTGTGTCCAAGTATATCTGGCGTAGAAGGAACACTGCATTTCAGAAAAAGAACATTATACCAACAGTAAAATATGGTGGTGGTAGTGTGATGGTCTGGGGCTGTTTTGCTGCTTCAGGACCTGGAAGACTTGCCGTGATAAAAGGAACTATGAATTCTGCTGTCTACCAAGAGATCCTGAAGGAGAATGTCCGACCATCTGTTCGTGTACTCAAGCTGAAACGAACTTGGGTTCTGCAGCAGGACAATGATCCTAAACACACCTAAGTCCACCACCGAATGGCTGAATAAAAACAAAATGAAGACTTTGGAGTGGCCTAGCCAAAGTCCTGACCTGAATCCTATCGAGATGTTGTGGTATGACCTTAAAAAGGCCGTTCATGCTCGAAAACCCTCTAATGTAACTGAATTAGGACAATTCTGCAAAGATGAGTGGGCCAAAATTCCTCCAGGACGCTGTAAAAGCCTCATTGCACGTTATCGGAAACGCTTGGTTGCAGTTAGGGGGCAATCACTTTTTCACACAGGGCCATGATGGTTTGGATTTTTTTTCACCTTTAATAATAAACACCTTCATTTACAAATTGCATTTTGTGTTTACTTGTGTTGTCCTTGACTATTGTTTAAATTGGCTTGATGTTCCGAAACACTTAAGTGTGACAAACATGCAAAGGAACAGGAAATGGGCAAACACTTTTTCACACCACTGTACAATATACAATTACCAATGTGATTTAAGGTAGATATTAGGGCAAAAAACATATTTCTTATTTTATTTTCGATATAGTAAGTAAGTAGCTCAGGGACAGGAGAAATTAGAATAGGAAGGCACAAACACATGAAGTTGGTCCCTTCAGTCCACTCCAGTCTAAACAGCACTGATAGTCCCACTCCCGACCTGTCCTGCAGACCCGCACACGAGGCTCTGGCCGCTCTGCTTGGCTCCCTTGTACCATGACATCACCTCCACCAGAGCTGCCGAAAACACTGTAGCAGGGACTCGGATGGTCTCGGCCGGCTGTGGACCGAGCCGAACATCACAACCATATTTTTTACTGGCAACTTTTTGCTTTTACTGGCATTTACTGACAGGAGAAAATTGCCTGTTTTTTACTGGCTGCCAGTAAAAATACTGACGGTTGGCAACACTGCTCCTCACAGGAGCAAGGCTCAACATGGTCCACCTAGCCCAACCAGTGTCCCTCCAGCTTTTTTTGGTAACTACAACTCCCATCGTGCCTCTGCCTTTCAGAGTCATGCTTGTAACTTTCAGCAACCTGCCAAGCTTCATGGGACTTGTAGATCCCAAAAACCTGGAGGGTCACAGGTTGAGAAGCCATGACCTACCCCAAAGGTCTGGTGGACCCGTCTCCTCATGGTCAGCTGAGGACGGACACCAAGTGCTAGGTGAGGGGCTCTCCCAATAAGAGACACTCCCCACTTCACGGGAGGAAGGAACCCAATGGCCACCCCCCCCCCCCCCCCCTCCCAAACTTCAGGGTAGGTCTGAGGACCCACACCCTCCATCCAAGTAAGAAAAAGAAACACAGACAAAAGTGCATAGTGACAAATCCCAATTGATTGGATCTGGTTACCATGTCATTATCAGAACTGGTACATCTCCAGCTTGAGATTAGACATGTGCACAACAAAAAAATTTGTTTATTTTCGTTTCGTTTTTTTCGTTTCCGTTGATTCGTACATTCGTAAGTCATCGGTGTTCGGATTCGTAACGATTCGTACATTCGTAAGAGTTATTTTTTCGTTGATTCGTTTTTTCGTTAGTTAAATTTTCGGACGCATTCGTATTTATTCGTAACATTCGTAACATTCGTAGATTCGTAATCGGAGCATAATTCATAATTTGATGTAATGTGTATGCTATTATTACATTTTAATAATTTACGAATCGAAAAAAAAAGTTACGAATCGAAAAAAAAAAAGTTACGAATCGAAAAAAAAGTTACGAATGTACGAATTTTTTTGTTCAATAGAGACACTGAAAATTACAAATCGAAAAAAAAAAAAAAAAAAAAGTTACGAATGAAAAAAAAAAAAAATTACGGATTGAAAAAAAAGTTCCGAATGTACGAATTTTTTTGTTCAATAGAGACACTGAAAATTACAAATCGAAAAAAAAAAAAAAAAAAAAAGTTACGAATGGAAAAAAAAAAAAATTACGAATCGAAAAAAAAGTTACGAATGTACGATTTTTTTTGTTCAATAGACACGGAAAATTACAAATCGAAAAAAAAAAAAAAAAAGTTACGAATCGAAAAAAAAAGTTACGAATCGAAAAAAAAAAGTTACGAATGTACGAATTTTTTTGTTCAATCCATTCGAAGCACGTTTAGCAGCGCCATTGTAAGGGACACGGAAAATTAGCAATTCAACAAAAAAAAAAAAAGTTACGAATGTACGAATTTTTTCGTTCGTTTTCGTTTTTCGGATTTTCTTCATTAGTACATTCGTTGTTTCTAATTATTTTTTTTCGGATTTTCGTTGTTTTTCGGATTCGTTCGATTCGAATGATTCGTTAATCGGATTCGTACGATTCAAATGATTCGTTCATTCGTACGGAAACGAACGAACAAAAATAACGAAAAAAAACGAAAAACGAAAAAAAAAACGAAACGAATTGCACATGTCTACTTGAGATTTCTGGAAGCAGGACCACCAGCAACCCTTCTTGATTGGGGTGAGCAGGGACACCACCGGCAACACGTTACGATCATAACAGTCAAGGGAGGCTCTCTGTAGCCCAGGGGGTGGTCATAGTGGTCACATGGAGGGTCTTGAATGGCCAGCAAAGGATCCGGGGGAAATAGGTCACTTACCTGGCAGCAACCAGATACACTCGAAGTTTCACCAAAATCATATCTCCCAACTGTCCCTCTTTTGGAGCCAAGTCCCTCTGTCCCTCATTCCTCCTTAGCAGTGATGTAAGTAACGGAGTTAAAATAAACTGAGTTACTTAACGCAGTTACTTTAGAAGGTAACGAGTATCTAACTGATTACTTTTCCCCTCATGGTAACTCAGTTCCCATTACTTTGGCTTAGTTACCCCAATTACATCTACTGCCACTAGATGGCAGTAGTGTAATTCTGGTGTCCTGCCCAAAAATTTCCCCTGCCGGATAAGGACCCCCCTGTACTGCTCAGGCGCAGGGCTTGCGCAGTACGAAGGACTACGGAGCTTCCGAAAATTGCTGAACCTAAACAGCTCTGAGTGAACTCTACACCGCTCAGGCGCAGTTAACATGTAATTGTACGAGGCGATGCCGCACGCTCCCGATGCTCGTGCTACTCTGCAAGGGGCGTCTATCGTGTAAGTAAGGGGCGGGTCTAGTATTACTGTAACCAAGGGGGGCATTTATTATTATTGTTATATATCGAGCTCTGCCCATTCATTTAACATTCGCCCTCTTCTGTAGCCACCCGCCCCCTTACATGATATAATAATAATAGACCCGCCCCTTACACAATATAATAATAATAGACCCGCCCCTTACACCATATAATAATAATAGACCCGCCCCTTACACCATATAATAATAATAGACCCGCCCCTTACACCATATAATAATAATAGACCCGCCCCTTACACCATATAATAATAATAGACCCGCCCCTTGCTTACACGCTATAACAGATCTGCCCCTTGGTTACACAATATATAACAATAATAATAAATGTGCCCCTTGGTTACAGTAATACTAGACCCGCCCCTTAGTTACACGTATAGAATATTTAAAAAAAAAGTCAGTTACTTTACTGAGTAACTAATTACTTTTCCAATGTAGTAACTGAGTTACTAACGCAATTACTTTTTGGGAGAAGTAATTTGTAACTTAACTAATTACTTTTTTAAAGTAAGATGACCAACACTGGTCCTTAGTCATCCCTTGTTTTTTGGCCTGATATATAGACCTCTATTAACCGCTTCAAGACTGCACTGATACTGCGGCAGGACGGCCCGGCTGCGCTGAATCATGTACATAAGTTTGTATTTCCTGGGTAGGGGGCGCGCGTGCCAGCTGCCCGGCTCTGCTGTCATTCGCTACAGCACAAGCCGATCAGCAGGTCCCGTCAAATGATTTATGGCCAGAACGAATGACAGAATGGTTACAGCAGTGATGTACCGTATTTCTTCTCCCTGGGCAGGGAGTAAATACCGCCACATTGCTTAGTATAAACAGTACACACAGTTAACATTGTCAGGCACACAGGTAACCCCTTGATTGCTCCTAAATGTTACCCCCTTCCCAGCCAGTGTCATTAGTACAGTGACAGTGCACGCAAAAACAGCTCTGGCATCAGGGGTGGATCTGGGGGGGGGGGGGGGGCAACGGGGCAATTAACCCCCCCTCCCCCCGAGAAAATAGTGAGTGGCAGGTGACTGAGCAGACCGGTGGGTGACTTAGCGGACGGGCAGGCCGGTGAGCAGGCCGGTGAGTGAGTGAGCATGCTGGTGGGCGGTCAGGCTGGTGAGCGGACTGGCATGTGACTGAGCGAGAAGGCAGGTGTGCTGTCAGGAAGCCGCTACCCATCTGAATATGCAACTGAAGTGACGTGGCATCGCGGCCATCTTGGTACACCCGCACTCGTCCACAGTAAGCCTAGAGTTAGAAGTCGGCAAGCGGACATCTTTATACACCCACCAAAGTCTTGCTTTTCACAGTTATGTTTAACAGTAAACTCAACTTATATTTCACTATATAAGCTGAGTTTACTGTTAAAAATAACTGTGAAAAGCAAGACTGTGGTGGGTGTATAAAGATGTCCGCTTGCCGACTTCTAACTCTAGGCTTACTGAGGACAAGTGCGGGTGTACCAAAATGGCCGCAATGCAACGTCGCTTTGGTTGCATATTCTGATTTGTAGTGGCTTTCTGACATCACCGCAGGTCTGCTTCTGACAGAACACCACCATCACTGTGCAGGCGCGGGCAGCAGAGGGATTACATCATCTCTCACTGCCCACCCTCACTCTGGGACACTCTGGGCAAGTGAAAATCTGACATTGGCAAGTACCAATCCACATCTGGTGGCAGGGGATGTGGCAAGTGACACGCTCAGGGCTCCCACTGATTCTGCATTATGGTGAGTTGAACTATTTCATTTTATATTACAATGTAATAATATAAATACAGTAGAACCACGGATTACGAGTCTAATCCGCTCCAGGAGAATGCTTGTAATTCAAGCACTCGCATATCAAAGCGAGTTTCCCCATAGAAGTCAATGGAAACAAAGATAATTCGTTCCGCATTAACTTCTATTGCATGTAATACCGCATGTGGCCAGAGGTGGGGGGGGGCGCCAGAGAGCCTAGGAAATACTCAGGGACAGCTCAGCTGAACTTGGAAAGCCTTGGAAAGGCTCGGAAACACTCGGGAATGGAGTATTTCCGAGTGTTTCCGAGTATTTTCTAGTGTTTCCAAGTATTTTCGAGTGATTCCGAGTATTTCCGAACGGCTCCAAACCGTTCCGAGGGTCACCGGCGTCCCCTCAACTCTGGACAAATGCGGTACTGCACACCCCATTAGCTTGAATTCTGCTCGTTTTTGCGAGACAACACTCGCTCGAGTCAGAATAATAAAAAAAAAAAGTTGCTTGTCTTTCAAAACGCTCGTTAATCGTGTTACTCATTAACCAAGGTTCCACTGTAATGCGCTTTAATCATCCTGACACCATACCAACCATAGCGCCGTGATGAGTGAAGCGCCAACACCAGCCATTGCCCCAACAAATTGCCCTGCAAACTTTTCTGGCAGTGCCCCTCCCGAGGCTAGACTCTGGATCTGCCCCTGTCTGGCAGTGGAAGGGTAAACCTCTTACCACTAATCAAGCTATATCTTAAACCCCTGGCCACCCTGTAGGTAGGTGCAGTTAGCTACTTTGCCACTAGGTGGCTCTGTATTAGAATAGTGTCTGATTGCAGTAAGTAAGGTCATCAGGTGCTAGGCCCCTTTTAGGTAGCACCCAGTTTGCAGTGATGTCATGGGTGAGTCAGTGCCCAGTTAAAAGGTTGGGAGGAGCTCTGACTGCACTTGGGAGGACATGGGAGCTAAATACCCCACATCTATGTCAGCACGTGTATGCCCTGGGTGGGGAAGGAGGCCGGGAGAAGTGGGCCTGTACTCAGGAGGATCCGGTTGTAATCTTTCTGTCCCTTATGGAGGTGGGGGCTAGGGTGGGTGGCAAAAGTCCTTTTGGGCCAGACCAAGTGTTCCCTGAGTGGGGCCGCTTCCCTGGAGGGGTGTACCTAAGGAGGAGGTGACTACAGAGAGCACAGTCCTATGAGTACCAATGACCCCGGGTAAAGGAGAGACTGTAAGGGAGACAGCTGCTTAGGTGCTGCCTATGCTTTCACATGTGTCTACTGCGGACTGTCCACTACATACGATTGACTGTGTGATGTCATGTGACTCCGGAACGTATTGGCCTTGTGATGTCACTGTCTTGGATTTCACCAGTGGACATTCCTTCCTTTGGGGATATAAAGGGCGACGGCTGGGAATGTGGTGCGGAGTAGACATGTGCAATTTGTTTCGTTTTTTTTCGTTTTTAGTTATTTTTCGTTATTTTCGTTCGTTCGTTTTCGTACGAATGAATGAATCATTAGAATCGTACGAATCCGAATAACGAATCGCAACGAATCTGATTAACGAATCATTCAAATTGAACGAATCCGAAAAACAACGAAAATCCGAAAAAAACTAATTAGAAACAACGAATGTACTAATGAAGAAAATCCGAAAAACGAAAACGAACGAAAAAATTCGTACATTCGTAACTTTTTTTTTGTTCAATTGGTAATTTTCCGTGTCCCTTACAATGGTGCTGCTAAACGTGCTTCAAATGGATTGAACAAAAAAAATTCGTACATTCGTAACTTTTTTTTCGATTCGTAACTTTTTTTTTTTTTTTTTTTTTTCGATTTGTAATTTTCCGTGTCTCTATTGAACCAAAAGATTCGTACATTCGTAACTTTTTTTTCGATTCATAACCTTTTTTTTTTCGATTCATAACCTTTTTTTTTTCGATTCGTAACTTTTTTTTCAATTCGTAACTTTTTTTTTTTTTTTTTTTCGATTTGTAATTTTCCGTGTCTCTATTGAACCAAAAGATTCGTACATTCGTAACTTTTTTTTCCGATTCGTAACTTTTTTTTTTTTTTTTCGATTTGTAATTTTCCGTGTCTCTATTGAACCAAAAGATTTGTACATTCGTAACTTTTTTTTTCGATTCATAACCTTTTTTTTTCGATTCATAACCTTTTTTTTTCGATTCGTAACTTTTTTTTTTTTTTTTTTTCGATTTGTAATTTCCGTGTCTCTATTGAACAAAAAAAATTCGTACATTCGTAACTTTTTTTTTTCGATTCGTAACTTTTTTTTTTCGATTCGTAACTTTTTTTTTCGATTTGTAAATTATTAAAATGTAATAATAGCATACACATTACATCAAATTATGAATTATGCTCCGATTACGAATCTACAAATGTTACGAATGTTACGAATGTACGGATAAATACGAATGCGTCCGAAAATTAAACTAACGAAAAAACGAATCAACGAAAAAATAACTCTTACGAATGTACGAATCGTTACGAATCAACGGAAACGAAAAAAACGAAATGAAAAACAACGAATTTTTTTCAGAAACGAAAAAAAAACGAAACGAAAATAAACAAATTTTTTGTTGTGCGCATGTTTAGTGCGGAGGCCTCTGACATGGAGTGGGCCACAAGATGGCGGAGGGTTCAGCCTCATATGGGGGGGGTCAGTGTTCAAGTGGGACAGGAGCGGGGGGTGGGGACCAGATTCAGCCAACCACGAAGCCCTTCTTACACCCCCTTGTTAACTCCTAAAACTAAACTACTTACAGAACCGGGCTGATAACTTGACACCAATTTAAAGTTGATGAATAACGTCGATCGTTGCATCAATGTTGATGGTAGAAGACATTGTGCGGGGCTCTGCTGAATGTACGATCGCTATAGCAATACAAAATATAAAAATAGTTATGTGCAGAACAAGCCATATATAGTATTAGGAGCGTATCTACCCCGACTATCTCAGAGTTGGTAATCAGAGCCGTCACAAGGTCTGGATTTATGATCGAGCTCATAAATACGTCACCCATCCCCCCCCCCCCCCCTAGAGGGAAGGAGGAATGGAGATGGTTGGTGGGTCACAAATAGTCTCATAAAACCGCTCAATGACCAAGGTTGTCCAATGTGTGTAACCTGTCATCTCACCGGAGAAAATACCGGGCCCCGGAGGATCGTCCTACAGATTGTTTTCTGCACCGAAGATTTCCTCAAGAACACGGCAAAGACATCCCGAGACCCTTCAAAGACGAGGACATGCCGATCATTTGTGGGCCCGGCGGAGCCACACAGACAACGATCGTTCAGGAAGAAGATAGAAAACGTCTTTCTTTTTCCATAAAGTTTTATTTCAGCTTGTCCTCACATCAAAACCCGTAACCCCCCACCCCCCCACACCCCCCCCCACACCCCGTACCCCCCATCCCCCCACGCACTGTACAGAAGGGAACCCCGTACCCCCCATCCCCCACACACTGTACAGAAGGGAACCCCGTACCCCCCACACACTATACAGAAGGGAACCCCGTACCCCCCACACACTATACAGAAGGGAACCCCGCACCCCCATCCCCCACACACTGTACAGAAAGGAACCCCGAACCCCCCATCCCCCACACACTGTACAGAAAGGAACCCCGAACCCCCCATCCCCCACACACTGTACAGAAAGGAACCCCTGTACCCCCCATCCCCCACACACTGTACAGAAAGGAACCCCGTACCCCCATCCCACCACACACTGTACAGAAGGGAACCCCATACCCCCATCCCCCCACACACTGTACAGAAGGAAAAACCCCTGTACCCCCCATCACCCACACACTGTACAGAAGGGAACCCCGTACCCCCCATCCCACACACACTGTACAGAAGGGAACCCCTGTACCCCCCATCCCCCACACACTGTACAAAAGGGAACCCCGTACCCCCATCCCACCACACACTGTACAGAAGGGAACCCCATACCCCCATCCCCCCACACACTGTACAGAAGGAAAAACCCCTGTACCCCCCATCCCGCCACACACTGCACAGAAGGGAACCCCGTACCCCCAATCCCACACACACTGTACAAAAGGGAACCCCGTACCCCCCATCCCTCCACATACTGTACAGAAGGGAACCCCGTACCCCCCATTCCCCCTACACACTGTACAGAAGGAAAAACCCCTGTACCCCCCATCACCCACACACTGTACAGAAGGGAACCCCGTACCCCCCATCCCCCCACACTCTGTACAGAAGGGAACCCTGCACCCCCCATCCCCCACACACTGTACAGAAGGGAACCCCGTACCCCCACACACTGTACAGAGGGGAACCCCATCCCCACACAACCTGTACAGAAGGGAACCCCATCCCCCACACACTGTACAAAAGGGAACCCCGTACCCCCCATCCCGCCACACACTGCACAGAAGGGAACCCCGTACCCCCAATCCCACACGCACTGTACAAAAGGGAACCCCGTACCCCCCATCCCCCCCCACACTGTACAGAAGGAAAAACCCCTGTACCCCCCATCACCCACACACTGTACAGAAGGGAACCCCGTACCCCCCATCCCGCCACACACTGCACAGAAGGGAACCCCGTACCCCCAATCCCACACACACTGTACAAAAGGGAACCCCGTACCCCCCATCCCTCCACACACTGTACAGAAGGGAACCCCGTACCCCCCATTCCCCCTACACACTGTACAGAAGGAAAAACCCCTGTACCCCCCATCACCCACACACTGTACAGAAGGGAACCCCGTACCCCCCATCCCCCCACACTCTGTACAGAAGGGAACCCTGCACCCCCCATCCCCCACACACTGTACAGAAGGGAACCCCGTACCCCCACACACTGTACAGAGGGGAACCCCATCCCCACACAACCTGTACAGAAGGGAACCCCATCCCCCACACACTGTACAAAAGGGAACCCCGTACCCCCCATCCCACCACACACTGCACAGAAGGGAACCCCGTACCCCCAATCCCACACGCACTGTACAAAAGGGAACCCCGTACCCCCCATCCCCCCACACACTGTACAGAAGGGAACCCCATCCCCCTACACACTGTACAGAAGGAAAAACCCCTGTACCCCCCATCACCCACACACTGTACAGAAGGGAACCCCATACCCCCCATTCCCCCTACACACTGTACAGAAGGGAACCCTGTACCCCCTATCCCCCCACACTCTGTACAGAAAGGAACCCCGTACCCCCCATCCCCCTAAACACTGTACAGAAGGGAACCCCGTACCCCCATCCCCCCACACACTGTACAGAAGGGAACCATGTACCCCCAATCCCCCACACACTGTACAGAGGTTAACCCCGTACCCCCCATCCCCCACACACTATACACAAGGGAACCCTGCACCCCCCATACACTGTACAGAAGGGAACCCCGTACCCCCCCCATCCCCTATACGCTGTACAGAAGGGAACTCCATCCCCCCACACACTGTACAGAGGGGAACCCCATACCCACACACACTGTACAGAAGGGAACCCCACCCCTCACCCCATCCTCACACACACTGTACAGAAGGGAGCCCCCGTACCCCCCATCCCCCCACACACTGTACAGAAGGGAACCCCATCCCCCCACACACTGTACAGAAGGGAACCCTGCACCCCCATCCCCCCCACACTAATGGCCATGGCTTTGAAGTGGGATGCCCAGCAAGCCCAAATAGGTCTGATGGATGGAGAAACTCGAGTGTCCTGCACAGAGCCCTGACTTCAACCCTACTGAACACCTTTGGGATGATTTGGAATGCCAATAGTGAGCCAGGTCTTCTCATCCATCATCACTACCTGACCTCACAAATGGGCAAAAATTCCCACAGGCACCCTCCAAATGATTAAGTTCAGTTTTCCCAGTGAAGCCTATTGGTAATAGTACATCATACAAAGACATCATCGACAACTGTGCTCTTCCAACCTTCTGATCATTTTGGTGAAGACCCTTTTCTGTTCCATCATGACTGTGACCCCCCGTGTACAAAGCCAGCTCCATAAATGTGTAAAGTAAATGTCACTTCAATTTAAGGCCAGCCCTCGGTGATTAGCTGTGATTAGGATGAGAAGACCTGGCTCACTATTGGCATTCCAAATCATCCCAAAGGTGTTCCGTAGGGTTGAGGTCAGGGCTCTGCGATTAGCATTTGATCAGTATGAAAATAAATAATCTAGTGCTGCTGGAAATAGACGCAATGGAATGATGGAAGGCGAGGTCGTTGAAGTTGGTTAAGGGTTAATCCAGTAGGTAGGCAGCGGAGAGGCGGCTGTCCTTGGCTCTGAAGGACCCAGCTTCGGTATGGACTAGACACCCTAGAAAAAAACATTATCTCATCCTGCATACACTCAAGAAGGGTTACATCCCCTGGCTGGATGGAGGACCCCGGGAAAGATTAATATTTCTACGAAACGTATGCAATGTTGTTTTATTATACTATGAATATTTTATTTTATTCAATAAGAAAGGGCAGAAAGGATACAGCTTTGTACACTGAATATAAAACTATCCAAGTAAATCACATAGTTACATGTGAAACCTACTGTCACAGGTACTCACCCGGGCCGAAATGCTGAGAGCTGCTCCCCTTGCGACTAGGTGCACGATGCCTCTGGAATGGGTACAGAGGACACCGGGCACAAAGATGCACGGGTTGCCAGCAGGTGGGTTGCAGGTGGTGTAGTAGCAGTAGCGACGTAGACCAGGTGAGGCTGAAGCTGCACTGGAAGTAGACACCTGGCAGGACCGTGATGAGGCAGAGGCTGTAGAGGTACCGGAACACACACTGGAGGGAGATCCTGAGGTGCATACGTGAACTGGAAGTCCAGGAAGCCAGGCTGAGGGTCAAGCACAGGTAGGTCAACCAAAGGGGACCCAGAAGGCAAGCCAGAGGATCAAACACCAGTAGCAACAAGAGAGTGTCCGGAAGGCAAGCCAGGGGTCAAACACAGGTAAGTAACTCAGAGAATGTCCAGTAGGCAGGCCGAGGGTCAAGCACAGGTGATCAGGCAGAAAGATATCCAAGAGGCAAGCCAGGGGTCAAACACAGGTAAGTAACTCAGAGAATGTCCAGTAGGCAGGCCGAGGGTCAAGCACAGATGATCAGGCAGAAGGATATCCAAGAGGCAAGCCAGGGGTCAAACACAGGTAGGTAACTCAGAGAATGTCCAGTAGGCAGGCCGAGGGTCAAGCACAGATGATCAGGCAGAAGGATATCCAAGAGGCAAGCCAGGGGTCAAACACAGGTAACAGCAGCGGTGGTCAGGAGGGTTCCGGGTCAGGCACAGGTAATCAGGCAGATACAGGATACAAGGTACTGGATACAAGGACTGGAGCCAGGGACTCAGGAAGTAGAGACAACAAACAAGCAATAGTAAGGGGAAAGAGAAGGCCTTTTATAGGCCAGGTAAATGGTCAGGTGGGGTACCCGGACGAGTGCGCATGCGCACTCGTCTTCTGTCAGCGATGCGCATAGCAGTGAGCCGCACTGGGTGAGCTACAGCAGATACCCGAGCGCCGTGAACCCGCGCATGCGCACCCGCTGCCCCGCGTACCTGTACTGTTTGCCGAGCCGTTCTACCGCGTGTGCGCATTCTTGGAACCCGGCGCCGGAGTACGGTATTTCCCTGACACCTACGTAGAAGAGACATGGAATCATATGACAGGATGGGCCTAGATCATGTCGAAGATCCATGGGTTCACAGAAGAAGACATGCAGTCCGTGAGAAATTTGACATTTGAACAGTGGATGTCCATGTAACATGGTCACAGGCATAAGCCTACATTAAAGAGACAGGGTCTCATATGATTAGACCACCATAGGTCTACAGCAGACCAAGTTCAGAATTTACGGGTCTGTGGAAGAAACAGGGGTATGGCCCAAGACATGCAGTCCATGAGAAATATTAACACGATAGCAACATGATCACAGGTAAAACCTATGTAAAAGAGACAGGACATCATATGTTAGGACCACCAAAGGTCTAGAACAGTCCAGAATCCAGGGGTTCACAGAAGAAGACATACAGTCCATGAGGACTATTAACACTTGAACAGTGGATCTCCATGTAACATGGCGACGGGTGACCTGAAAGAATTAATATGAATGCAGAAAGATTTGGGAAACGAAGAGAGCAACAACCAAAGGCAAGAGCAAATAGATGAAGCGAATAAGGGCAGCATAGCATGCTGGCCACACGGCCAAGGAACAATGCCTTCAAGAGTGAATCCCTTGTTTGCACACATCAGAACTGCTTCTTGATAACGTCAGAACGACGAAACGCGTCAGAGGAGGCAGAAAGTGTACACCTAGAAAGGATGCCATTGAACACACAGGAGGAAGCTGGGAGGGACAGCTTGCAATAAGAGTGTATAGAGGGGAAATCTTCCAATGGGGACACACGTTCTGGTGACAACCAGGAATTCCCTCACTTTGGAAGGATTTCCTCCCACTTCCTGTTTTGGCTAAGAAATCTCTCCAATGAGACACAAATGGCAAAGAACACCATCCAACACTCTCCAATATAAAATGACAATGTTACCTTTTCCTACACTTTAAGTTACCTGCTCGTCCCAGGTAACTTTTATCATCAGCTGTGATCCCTAGCAGTGCACTGACTATGCTGACTGCTATCCTGCTGCCTGTCCTTGATTACATGAGTACATACTTTATGTTTGAATCAATTACACTATTGCCCCTATTGGCACTGCCAGGTGTCATAGAGAGAGGTCGCTTAGGGTGTGAGCAGGGTGCAGCGTGGTGTGTCGGCAAGCAGTGAACACACAGAGGCCAAGGTGAATGAGAACAGTGTATTAAGAAAGTCCCAACAATACACAATGAGGCCGGTGGGTAGGCACTGCTGACCAGAACCACTTAGCAGTGGAGCGTTAGCTAGAAAGGATGCCGACAGCTTCTGCAACAGGAATGTGGCCTGGCCGGTCCACACCCAATTGGGAGGCTTCCTAGAACCGAGGGAAGATGTATTCCCCGCACTGTCCCTACTCCTCCGGAACTTTTCCCTACCTCTGAACACTCTCCTACACAACTACGTGCCAAACCCCAGGAGACAGTGTCCTATATTGACACTGCCCTGAAACAAGATGGCCATTGAGGCCACGAGGGGCACCAGCATCCAATCAGACAGCTGTTTCCCTGGTGACTGCAGGAAATCATAGAGGAACCAAGCTCCTCATTACTTCCTTCCCCTGCTGCATTGCCACTTCAGGCAAGTGCCACCAACAGTGGGGAGTACAGATTGCACCTGTCTACACTACCCCCCCACCCCTCTTTGTCAGGTGCTGTCCCCGGCTTTGAAACACAATAAGGAACAACACATAGCTGCATGAAACATAGAGTACTTTGTAGGGAGCTGCTCGTGGTTAGACGCCATTAGGCCGCAGACCTCACTGTCCTCTGTGGGATCACCTTTAGAATTGTCATCTTCTATACGTGGCTCCGAGGCCTCAGTTGGTTGAGGATCATCAGGGCCAGCCATCCCCCGTCACCTGAGCTGGAAGGAGTCCAGTGATTCAGCAGGACTGGTAGCCTCTGGGATCGGTACCTCAGAACTGTCGGTAGATGAGATGGTGGTGCTCTCCTCCTTTGAATAAGCTGGGGCGTGAGGCTTGGGTTCAATAGGAGGCGGTTACCACTCGAAGCAGACTTCCTGGACTGGTGGAACATCCTGCAGGGGGGACCCCATTGAAGTTTTTGCTATGGGGCCCCATGAATTTTAGTTACGCCCCTGCATTGCTCCATTGGATATTTGAATACTTTCTTTTCTGATCTGACGCTGAAAATATACAATGTACACGCAGACGGTGAAACCCTTTTACATAAACCAAATTGTAATTTATGCTTAGCGGCCTTTTTACATCTCCGTCGAAATTAACGGTAAAGGCCTTTTTATTCGCTTCTCCATAAAAATAAAACCCAGTGCTGTGTGCATTATAGAAACTTTCATTTACATAATTACCATATCTGGAGAGAAAAGGAAATGATTCTCTCGCTTGTCAGTTTTTGCGAGTCATTGTACTAAAGCCCGTTTAATGAGACACGTTTTAGTGAAATGCCTGGATTTAGAACTACAAAGGGTAAGTGTACACGGGGGGTCAGCTCAGGAATAAAACAAACGCAGAGAAAGTTTGAGCGTGCATTATATCCTGCGTACGCCCGTAATGAGGCAGATCTGAAGCATCTGGAATGCAGGGGGAATGCTGAAATCCAGGCAAGAATAAAGGATTCCTTATTCCAGGTCCCTTCTTTTGCTTTCAAAATAATGAGGTGGACTTGTGACCTGTATTTTCAAACAGAAAGAAAAAGACACATTGTATTTACAAAGAGAAACAAAAAGACACATTGTATTTACAAACAGAAACAAAAAGATACATTGTATTTACAAAGAGAAACAAAAAGACACATTGTATTTACAAAGAGAAACAAAAAGACACATTGTATTTACAAACAGAACCAAAAAGACACATTGTATTTACAAAGAGAAACAAAAAGATACATTGTATTTACAAACAGAAACAAAAAGATACATTGTATTTGTAAACAGAAACAAAAAGATACATTGTATTTACAAACAGAAACAAAAAGACACGTTGTATTTACAAACAGAAACAAAAAGACACGTTGTATTTACAAACAGAAACAAAAAGACATGTTGTATTTACAAACAGAAACAAAAAGACACATTGTATTTACAAACAGAAACAAAAAGACACATTGTATTTGTAAACAGAAACAAAAAGACACGTTGTATTTACAAACAGAAACAAAAAGATACATTGTATTTGTAAACAGAAACAAAAGTATACATTGTATTTACAAACAGAAACAAAAAGATACATTGTATTTACAAACAGAAACAAAAAGATACATTGTATTTACAAACAGAAACAAAAAGACACATTTTATTTATAAACAGAAGCAAACATATACAATGTATTTATAATCAGAAACAAAAAGATGCATTGGGGTTGATTTACTAAAATAGACTGCACTTTTGAAAGTTGCTGCAGAGATTAGTAAATGAGGTAAAGCTTCACTTTACAAAGAACAACCAATCACATGCAAGGACAATTTAAAGTTATTGTAAAGCTTAGTTTTTTAAAAAAAAATAACAAACATGTCATACTTACCTCCACTGTGCAGTTTGTTTTTTGCACAGAGTGGCCCCGATCCTCGACTTCTGGGGTCCACTGGCGACGCTGGTAGCTCCTCCCCGCATCGTATAAACCCCTAGGAGAAGCGCTCTCCGGGGGGGGGGGGGGAGGTTACCTGGCGGGCGGGCTCCCGAGTCCAGCATTTGGATCCATAGACACAGAATGCCGGATTCGCCCCCCCCCCCCCCCAGCGCCTGCCTCATTGAATTTGATTGACAGCAGTGAGAGCCAATGGCTGCGCTGCTATCAATATATTCAATCAAGAGCCGAAACAACGGGCAGAAGGGGAAGAGCGCATCTCCGGCGAGGGAAATACGGGGCTAAATATAAGTTGTAGCTTTTTGTTTCTGTTTGGAAAAAAACAACATATCTTTCTGTTTCTGTTTGTAAATGAAATGGGTTTAATTTACTAAAGTCAAATTTACTGTGCACATGTCATGTTTTTTTACTGTGCACATGTCATGTTTTTTTTACTGTGCACATGTCATGTTTTTTTTACCTTAATGCATAGGATGCATTAAGGTGAAAATACATGAGGGTTTACAACCACTTTAAAAAAAAAAAAAAAAAAACAGCATTATTGCTTGCACATGATTGGATGACGGAAGCCAGCGGAGCTCTCCCTCATTTACTAAGCTCTGGAGCAGCGGCACTTGCAGAGTGCAACTGAACTTTAAAATGTGCACAGTAAATTTGACTTTAGTAAATCAAACCCATTGCATTTCCAAACAGAAACAGAAAGATACAACTTATATTTACAGTTTGTAAATACAACGTATCTTTTTGTTCCTGTTTGTAAGTACAACGTATCTTTTTGTTCCTAGCAGGAACAAAAAGATACGTTGTATTTACAAACAGGAACAAAAAGATAATTTTATTTTGCAAACAGATTGATAAATTACATAAACAACAAAACAGTATAGGTAGATTTAGACATACAAAATAAAAAGATTTACAGCGCTCACAAAAATAAAGACATTTAAAATTTGACAACATCCATATGAATTGTGCAAATGTGCTCCAGGTAATGAAGTGCTCCAAACTTCTAGGTGCCTCAGACACCCTTCCTGTTCCTGTGTCCCCCACTCACCAAAAAGGTCCTTGATGACGCCTTGCGGGAGGGAGAAACGCGTTGACGTAATTTCCAGTGTTCAAGCCCAAACGACGTCACTTCCTTTTTCAGTGGAACGCACGCTGGACGCATCGTTTCCCATCTGTTTTTCACTGCAATACCTCTATTGCGAGATTAATTTTGTCAGTCTGTAAGTACCTACCCACTTTGCGCCATAAAGCGGTTTTATACAGTACTTCACTATCAGCCTTTCTTTACTTTTTTTTTTCTTACTTTTTGGTGCCATATTCATTTTATGATCAACACGAGTGGGGGAAGAATTGTGGAGGATCCTTCTAGGATATGCCATTGATGGCCAACACTCAAGACTGATTGGCTCCTGGACTGAACAGCCACAGGGGCCCATTCTTTTTGGTGAGTGGGGACTAGAGATGTGAAGGCCCAGAAAAAATTCGTTATTTTTCTGTTTTTATCCTGAAGGCTTTTTATTTTTTTGCCCAAAAATTGGAAAAATTTTAAAAAGAAATAAAACATTTTGGAATATTTTATTTTAACATGATGAATAAAATATTTTAAGACAGGGTGTTCAAATATTTTCCAAATCATTTTTAAAAAAAATTTATGATATCAGATTATTCTAATTTCTGTGCACTTAGTGAGGACAAGCAAGTCCTAGGTAACAAACTGAACCCTCCAATGCAAGAACAGTATGCATTTCTTCCTTTAGGAGGTGCTGTGCTGCTATTGTAACAAGAAAAAGGTTTCGGTTTTGCTTTTGCATGTTAGTGGGTGTGTTTGGTTTGTTCCGTCCTCTTCACTAGGCCTCAAAAGTATTGGAAGAAAATACAGAGCAACAAAAAGGACCTGAAAGTATATACTTAATTAAAAAAAGGTAAGAGTTTACATTTATCTGATTCTGAATCCAGAAAACTGAATCATTTAGCTACATTAGTTTATCTTTATAAACTTTTGTGTAAATAATAATTCAATTACCAGTAATTTGGTTCTTCCCCCACCCCCGCACACAACCATAGATTAGTGTCTTTTTGCAAAGTAGTATTTTTTTCTTGTTTTTATTTCCTTCTCCCCTCAGAAAAAGGGTGAGACCAACATCTAGCATATGAGGCATTTCAAAATTTCCGGAAATTTTACATCACTAGTAGGGAAACAGGAGGGGTGTGTGAGGCTCCTCGAAGTTTGGAGCACTTCATTACATGGAGCACATTTGCACAATTCACATGGACGTTGTCACATGTTAAATTTATTTATTTTTGTGAGCGCTGTAATTCTTTTTATTTTTGATTTCTTCAAGTGTTAGCACTTCGTGTGCAAACCACACGTTTATTATTCACTTCTAGCACGAGTCAATATATGTCTATACATATATACCAATAAGATTTAGACATGCGTCTGAATCTCCCTTCCCTCTGAAACCCAACCCACGTTCCTCCATTTTATTTATATATAAAAGGGAGATTTGTGAGCATGTGTGAAAAAACAGAAAACATGCGGCACATATGTTTCTGGGAGATTGTGTGAAGTGTAAATATGCTCTATAGTTAGAATCAGGACTAAGCAAAGTCTGGGACTGTAACTGTTCTTACTGATTCAAATGTTGCTTTATATATTCACATACCTCTATAGATCTTAACCCCTTCATGCCTAAGTCTTTTTCTGACACTTTTTGCTTAAAATACGTATTTTATTGCTAGAAAATTACTTAGAACCCTCCAAACATTATATATATATATATATATATATATATATATACATATATATATTTTTTAGCAGAGACCCTAGAGAACAAAATGGCGATTGTTGCAATATTTTATGTCACACTGTATTTGTACAGCGGTCTTTCAAATGTAAATTTTTTTGAAAGAAATACACTTTCATGAATAAAAAACAAAACAAAAAAACAATAAAGATAGCCCAATTTAAAACTGCGCACACTCCTGGAATGGCGACAAACTACGGTACTTGAAAACATCCATAGGCGACGGTTGAAAAATTTCTACAGGTTACAAGTTTAGAGTTACAGAGGAGGTCTAGCGCTAGAATTATTGCTCTCGCTCTAACGATCACAGCGATACCTCCAAAATGTGTGGTTTGAACATTGTTTATCTATGCGTTTGCTTCTGCACACGAGCACAGAGGGATTTCTGATCACTTTTATTGCAGTCACAAGGAATGTAAACATTACTTATGACAGTAATAGGCATGTGACAGGTCCTCTTTATAGAGAGATCTGGGGTCTATAATGAATGTAAACATCCCATGTGACAGTAATAGGAGGTGACAAGTCCTCTTTATGGAGAGATCTGGGGTCTATAATGAATGTAAACATCCCATGTGACAGTAATAAGAGGTGGCGGGTCCTCTTTATGGAGAGATCTGGGGTCTATAATGAATGTAAACATCCCATGTGACAGCAATAGGAGGTGACAAGTCCTCTTTATGGAGAGATCTGGGGTCTATAATGAATGTAAACATCCCATGTGACAGTAATAGGCGGTGACGGGTCCTCTTTATGGAGAGATTGGGGTCTATAATGAATGTAAACATCCCATGTGACAGTAATAGGAGGTGACAGGTCCTCTTTATGGAGAGATCTGGGGTCTATAATGAATGTAAACATCCCATGTGACAGTAATAGGCGGTAACAGGTCCTCTTTATGGAGAGATCTGGGGTCTATAATGAATGTAAACATCCCATGTGACAGTAATAGGAGGTGACAGGTCCTATTTATGGAGAGATCTGGGGTCTATAATGAATGTAAACATCCCATGTGACAGTAATAGGAGGTGACGGGTCCTCTTTATGGAGAGATCCGGGGTCTATAATTAATGTAAACATCCCATGTGACAGTAATAGGAGGTGACAGGTCCTCTTTATGGAGAGATCTGGGGTCTATAATTAATGTAAACATCCCATGTGATAGTAATAGGTGGTGACGGGTCCTCTTTTATGGAGAGATCTGGGGTCTATAATGAATGTAAACATCCCATGTGACAGTAATAGGTGACAGGTCCTCTTTATGGAGAGATCTGGGGTCTATAATGAATGTAAACATCCCATGTGACAGTAATAGGTGGTGACGGGTCCTCTTTATGGAGAGATCTGGGGTCTATAACGAATGTAAACATCCCATGTGACAGTAATAGGAGGTGACAGGTCCTCTTTATGGAGAGATCTGGGGTCTATAATGAATGTAAACATCCCATGTGACAGTAATAGGTGGTGACGGGTCCTCTTTATGGAGAGATCCGGGGTCTATAATGAATGTAAACATCCCATGTGACAGTAATAGGAGGTGACGGGTCCTCTTTATGGAGAGATCTGTGGGGTCTATAATGAATGTAAACATCCCATGTGACAGTAATAGGAGGTGACGGGTCCTCTTTATGGAGAGATCTGGGGTCTATAATGAATGTAAACATCCCTTGTGACAGTAATAGGTGGTGACAGGTCCTCTTTATGGAGAGATCTGGGGTCTATCATGAATGTAAACATCCCATGTGACAGTAATAGGAGGTGACGGGTCCTCTTTATGGAGAGATCTGGGGTCTATAATGATCAATAAGTCAGAAATTGAATCCATTGCAATTTTACTTCAGATTCTGTAACAGATGTTGTTGTTTTTCATTCTTTTGAAGTTTAGGAAGACGATGATTTATGACTTTGACAAGAACTAACGATGACTGGGGAAAAAAAAAATAATGAAAAGACACATGAAGGGTCTATCTACCGTAGGACTGAACTAACTAGCACTAAACAGGAGGGGAGAGCAGAAGGAAATACCAAATCCCATAAGTAAACAAGTTGTGCTGACCCTAAACTACCACTAGATGTCAGCACACATCCGAACAGTAACCCGATACAGTTCAAGTCAAGCAGAGCAGATTCTTTCCCAGCAAGCCCTGACGGCGAAAAAACAGCTCTGAACCCAGAAGTGATGAAATGCTGGTTTCCGGGTTCAATCACTGGAGAGAAGATCAGTGAAAGTGGTATTCGTTGATCTCCCTCAAATCTTTACACCACAACCCACCACCATGGGCCTGCAGGATGGGAAAGTGGAGCCGGGGGAACATGGTTGACTACCCGCAGTTGGGGGAGTTGTTTTGGAGGGGTGTAGAAGTGATCCACCAAGAGAGAAGATCGGTGAATGGATATTTGCTGATCTCCCTTCACTCTTCTTAACGACCCACCATGTCCATCATAGACCTGCAGGATGGAAAAGTGGAGCCGGGGGAACATGGTGGCGGTTAGTCAATTGAGGTAGTTATTTGGGAGTGTGTGGAAGTGACCCAAGAAGAGAGGAGACCATGACTATTTGCTGATCTCCCTCTGCTCTACTCGCCAACACCCGACCCACCATGTCCATCAGGGGCCTGCAGGATGGGAAAGTGGAACTCGGGGTACATGGTGGGGGGGTAGTCATTGGGGGTTAGTCATTTTGGAGGGATGTGAAAGTGATCCAAGAGAGGATACCATGACTATTCACGGATCTCCCTCTGCTCTACTCACCAACACCCACCATCAGGGGAGGGCTGGGGGGCAGAGTGGCAATTGCCCCCCAGGCCGCCCTAACTTACGTTGAACATGGCTGGCGCCCGCTGCTGTTTTTACAGCTGCGGCAGTCGGCCACTGTTGCATTCCGGGAGTTGTAGTCCACACTCAAGCTCCCAAACAGCGCAGAGGAAACTACCACCCTCAGAGACCAGGGTGCCCGTGACTGGCTCGGGCTGTGGGGCTGGGTGCTGGCTTGCGCTGGCCGTGGCGTGCAACCTGAGCTGCCAAGTAAGAGACCCTGACACCCCCAGCTGACCCCCATACCCCATCCCCCCATACACCCTATTTACCCTGCCCCAGTGATCAGGCTGCATTGGATGGGCACTGGTGAGACTGCATTTATGGACACTGGTGAGGTTGTATTGATGGGCACTGATGAGGTGGCACTGATGAGTCGGGATTGATGGGCACTGATCAGGCTGCATTGAGGGGCACTGATCAGGCTGCATTGAGGGGCACTGGTGAGGTTGCATTGATGGGCACTGATGAGGTGGCACTGATGAGTCGGCATTGATGGGCACTGATCAGGCTGCATTGAGGGGCACTGGTGAGGCTGCATTGAAAAAACAGCTGGGCATGGATGGTGAGCTGATTCGGTAGTTCAATGGGCCACTTGAATGGACTTCCCCCCCAGGCCTAAGGCTGCCAGCCCTCCCCTGGAAGTGATCCACCAAGAGAGAAGATCAGTGAATGGATATTTGCTGATCTTCCTCTGCTCTACTCGCCAACACCCGACCCACCATGTCCATCACGGGCCTGCAGGATGGGAAAGCGGAGCCGGGGGAACATGGTGGGGTAGTGAATTGGGGGGGTAAAAAGGAAAAAAATCTCCCCAAAAAGGGTATATGGGGTTTTTTTAGGCAGCGAATAGAAAAGAGTATGATACAAAGTATCGTCTAAATATAAATGTTTATTAAAGATGTCACAGAAGTGGCATGGTGGATGTAAGGCATGGGTCCCAAATGGGAGTAATAAAACAAAACAGAAAAAGTATAAAAATACGCTGGTAGACAAAGAACTTTTACAGCAGAATATTTTAACACAGCCAACATTGGTTGAGGTAAAAGTGAACCTGACGCGTTTCGACCCGTATTAGTGTGGGCCTTCCTCAGAGGTGATTTGTTCTATTGGAAAAAGAGAGGGTAAAAAGGACAAATATGTTGCAACAATATTTATATTTCATATGATAGTCTCTATATAATTTGGGATAGAGACATATGCAGTATTATGCTATATTAGTATTATATTGTAAGATATTTACCCAATCGTGTATGTTTCTGATGAAATTTACTTCTCATGTGGGGCTTCCCTGAAGAGGTTTTCTGTCCCCCGGGTGGCATTGGGGGGGGGGGGGGGTTGTTTCGGAGGGGTGTGGAAGTGATCCAACGAGAGAGGATACCATGACTTTTCGCTGATCTCCCTCTGCTCTATTCACCAACACCCACCATGTCCATCATGGGCCTGCAGGATGGGAAAGTGGAGCTCGGGGTACATGGTGGGGGTAGTCATTGGTGGGGGGGGGGGGGGGGGGTTATTTGGAGGGGTGTGGAATTGATCCCCTAAAAGGCTGGAGGGTACTATGAAAAGAAACGTGATGCATTTATATTGGCTGCATTCCTTCATATCTCTGTTTTCTTAATAAACACACAGCTGGATAGAAAGAGTTTCTATTCCGGTATTGTGCCCGGGGGTTGTGCCGTTGGCGCCCGGTGGGGGATGTATGGATTGGGTCGGGATTAGACGCGTTTTACGGGGCAGATGCCACCTCACATGACACACAGGGTTCTGATTGGAGGTTTCTAAGCGTTTAGACTTTGTCTCTGTTTCCGGAGCTCCATCTTCCTCGGTTATTTACCCCGGTCCATTCACGGTGAGTTTTCTGGTGGTGGGCGGTTTTTATCTCTTAATCTGAATGTTGCTTCCATGATGACGTGTCTTATTTCCCTCCAAGGGGGAGGGTCACAGGGAAGTGTTAGTAATTGTTGGTGATTGAGTGTTAATGTTAGGGAGGGTCAAATAAAAGGTTACAGTGAAGGTTATAGAGGGGGTTAGTATTAGGATTACAGGGAAGGTTAGTGTTGGGGTCACAGAGAAGGGTAGTCTTATGCCGCGTACACACGGTCGGAACAGGTTCTCAATCCAAAGTCCGTTGGAAATGCCAACAGAAAAAGACCGATGGGCGTACACACGGTCGGAAAATCCGATGAAAAGCTCCCATCGGACTGTTTCCATTGGAAATTCCAACCGTGTGTACGCCGCATTAGGGTTACAGGTAGGGTTGGTGTTTTAGTGTTAGGATTACAGGTTGGGTTAGTGTTAGGCCCCTTTCACACCGGGGCGTTTTTCAGGCGGTACAGCGCTAAAAATAGCGCCCGTTCACCGCCTGAAAAAATCCGGCCCCTTTAACTCCAGTGTGAAAGCCGAGCGGTGTGCTAGCAGGACGGCAAAAAAAGTCCTGCTAGCAGCATCTTTGGAGCGGTATAGGAGCCGTGTATTCACCGCTCCTATACCGCTCCTACCCATTGATTTGAATGGGAAACCGCGGTAAAACCGCGGCAATACCGCGCGCAAAGCGCCGCTACGGCGGCGCTCTGCGGGGGTCTTTAACCCTTTTTCGGCGGTTTAAATGGCGGTAAAGCAGCGCTAAATATAGCGCTGCTTTACCGTCACCGCGGCTTCCCGCCCCAGTGTGAAAGAGGGCCTAAGGTTTACAGGGAACAATGAAGATATTTGCCAGCACACCATGGAGCGACACAAATAGCGTCCAAAAGGGTGATTTATTGCTTGATCACAACACAAGGGTAGTGCAACGTTTCGGAGCCACGCAGGGCCCCTTCGTCAGGCATGTGTTACAGGGAAGGTTAGGGTTACTGGGAGGGTTAGTGTTAGGGTTACATGAAGGATTGGTGTAAGGATTACAGGGAGGGTTAGTGTTAGGTATACAGGGAGAGTTAGTGTTGGGGTTACAGGGAGAGTTGGTGTTGGGGTTACAAGGAGGGTTAGTGTTGTGATTACTGGGAGGAATAGTGTTGGGGATACAGGTTGGATTAGTATTAGGATTACAGGAAAGGTTAGTGTTAGGATTACAGGGCGGGTTAGTGTTAGGATTACAGGGAGGGTTAGTATTAGGATTACAGGGCAGGTAAGTGTTAGGATTACAGGGAAGGTTAGTGTTAGGATTACAGGGAGGGTTAGTATTAGGATTACAGGGAGGGTTAGTATTAGGATTACAGGGAAGGTTAGTGTCAGGATTACAGGGAAGGTTAGTGTCAGGATTACAGGGAAGGTTAGTGTTAGGATTACAGGGAAGGTTAGTGTTAGGATAACAGGGAAGGTTAGTGTCAGGATTACAGGGAAGGTTAGTGTTAGGATTACAGGGAAGGTTAGTGTTAGGATTACAGGGAAGGTTAGTGTTAGGATTACAGGGAGGGTTAGTATTAGGATTACAGGGAGGGTTAGTGTTAGGATTACAGGGAAGGTTAGTGTCAGCATTACAGGGAAGGTTAGTGTCAGGATTACAGGGAAGGTTAGTGTCAGGATTACAGGGAAGGTTAGTGTCAGGATTACAGGGAAGGTTAGTGTCAGCATTACAGGGAAGGTTAGTGTTAGGATTACAGGGAAGGTTAGTGTCAGCATTACAGGGAAGGTTAGTGTTAGGATTACAGGGAGGGTTAGTGTTAGGATTACAGGGAAGGTTAGTGTCAGGATTACAGGGAGGGTTAGTGTCAGGATTACAGGGAGGGTTAGTGTTAGGATTACAGGGAAGGTTAGGGTCAGGATTACAGGGAAGGTTAGTGTTAGGATAACAGGGAAGGTTAGTGTCAGGATTACAGGGAGGGTTAGTGTTAGGATTACAGGGAAGGTTAGTGTCAGGATTACAGGGAAGGTTAGTGTTAGGATAACAGGGAAGGTTAGTGTCAGGATTACAGGGAAGGTTAGTGTCAGGATTACAGGGAGGGTTAGTGTCAGGATTACAGGGAGGGTTAGTGTTAGGATTACAGGGAAGGTTAGTGTTAGGATTACAGGGAAGGTTAGTGTTAGGATTACAGGGAAGGTTAGTGTCGGGATTACAGGGAAGGTTAGTGTCAGGATTACAGGGAAGGTTAGTGTTAGGATAACAGGGAAGGTTAGTGTCAGGATTACAGGGAAGGTTAGTGTCGGGATTACAGGGAAGGTTAGTGTTAGGATTACAGGGAAGGTTAGTGTCGGGATTACAGGGAAGGTTAGTGTCAGGATTACAGGGAAGGTTAGTGTCAGGATTACAGGGAAGGTTAGTGTCGGGATTACAGGGAAGGTTAGTGTCAGGATTACAGGGAAGGTTAGTGTCGGGATTACAGGGAAGGTTAGTGTCGGGATTACAGGGAAGGTTAGTGTCAGGATTACAGGGAAGGTTAGTGTTAGGATTACAGGGAAGGTTAGTGTTAGGATTACAGGGAAGGTTAGTGTTAGGATTACAGGGAAGGTTAGTGTTAGGATTACAGGGAAGGTTAGTATTAGGATTACAGGGAAGGTTAGTGTTAGGATTACAGGGAAGGTTAGTGTCAGGATTACAGGGAAGGTTAGTGTCGGGATAACAGGGAAGGTTAGTGTCAGGATTACAGGGAAGGTAAGTGTCAGGATTACAGGGAAGGTTAGTGTAAGGATTACAGGGAAGGTTAGTGTAAGGATTACAGGGAAGGTTAGTGTCAGGATTACAGGGACGGTTAGTGTTGGGGTTAAAATGGAAGTTAGTATTAGGGTTTAGTATGTGGGGGTCCCAGGTTAACATTTTGCTCTCAGACCCTTTTTTTGGCCCCGGTGATGAACGCCAATGCCTCATTTTCCCGGTGAATTATGTAATGTGGTCGGTGAAGCTGCGATTGTATAAAAACTGTCATGACATTATTCTGCCAAACTCCTCTTATATCCCCCCCCCCCCCATGGATATCCAGGCGTTGGGGGGTCCTCCCACTATAACGGACCCGCCATTGACTTTGAAAACGTTCTGAACAAAGAACGATTCCGGCGGTCACAACCGGCGATCGCTGGTCACTCTCCACCAACATTATATGGCAGATTTCCCGCTTCATTTCCTGGCCAGTTGGCCGTGTGATGGACTAATATCCCAGTCCGCTGGTCAGCGGCGCTCTCGGCCTCGGGGGCGTACTGGAGGGGTCCGTGGTGGAAAGAAAATACGGCGTACATCTTGGAAAGAGATTGGCAGCGGGAGCGAACGATTACCTGGAACAATTCCCAGTGCTGGCAGACATTCAGATCCCCGGCATTTATTTCGAAACAGAAGTATTTTGCTGCATTATGACAACCTTGGGCTGATGTTGGCAGCGAGTAACCTGTCAGCGGATTCTCACACCGCCAGCCTTTGTTGTGTTATTTAGCTCTGTCAAGTTTCAGATAGAAAGTCTGTTGTAGCCGGCAGGCAGAGGCGGCAGCTGGATGACACCGGAGGCCGCGCCGTACGCCGTGTCTACAATGACTTCGAACATACTGTCTGTGCTGCTTCCAGGTCACCGGAGAACACCGTCTACCCCGAGTCTAGGCCGTCTACCCCGAGTCTAGGCCGTCTACCCCGAGTCTAGGCCGTCTACCCCGAGTCTAGGCCGTCTACCCCGAGTCTAGGCCGCCTACCCCGAGTCTAGGCCGTCTACCCCGAGTCTAGGCCGTCTACCCCGAGTCTAGGCCGTCTACCCCGAGTCTAGGCCGTCTACCCCGAGTCTAGGCCGTCTACCCCGAGTCTAGGCCGTCTACCCCGAGTCTAGACCGTCTACCCCGAGTCTAGGCCGTCTACCCCGAGTCTAGGCCGTCTACCCCGAGTCTAGGCCGTCTACCCCGAGTCTAGGCCGTCTACCCCGAGTCTAGGCCGTCTACCCCGAGTCTAGGCCGTCTACCCCGAGTCTAGGCCGTCTACCCCGAGTCTAGGCCGTCTACCCTGAGTCTAGGCCGTCTACCCCGAGTCTAGACCGTCTACCCCGAGTCTAGGCCGTCTACCCCGAGTCTAGACCGTCTACCCCGAGTCTGGGGGCAAGAGAGGGCAATTCTCTCTTCCTTCTTTTATCCTTTCCCCTTCTCACCTCACTTCAGATATTGTTACGCCCGGAGATGACACGTGTTTTAGCTCCTGACCCTCGAGAAAATGGTACCCGGGCGAGACGGCCTTCAGTGCTGTCCAGATGGTAAATGTTAGGCTTTGGGGCTCTTCATAGACAAGGCAGGAAAGATCATGAACAATGACACCCTGAGACTTGGGGGTCCCAGAACAATGACACTCTGACACTTGGGGGTCCCAGAACAATGACACCCTGACACTTGGGGGTCCCCGAACAATGACACCCTGAGACTTGGGGGTCCCAGAACAATGACACCCTGACACTTGGGGGGTCCCAGAACAATGACACCCTGACACTTGGGGGTCCTGAACAATGACACACTGACACTTGGGGGTCCCAGAACAATGACACCCTGACACTTGGGGGTCCTGAACAATGACACACTGACACTTGGGGGTCCCAGAACAATGACACCCTGACACTTGGGGTCCCAGAACAATGACACCCTGACACTTGGAGGCCCCAGAACAATGACACCCTGACATTTGGGGGTCCAGAACAATGACACCCTGACACTTGGGGGTCCCAGAACAATGACACCCTGACACTTGGGGGTCCCCGAACAATGACACCCTGAGACTTGGGGGACCCAGAACAATGACACCCTGACACTTGGGGGACCCAGAACAATGACACCCTGACACTTGGGGGTCCCAGAACAATGACACCCTGACACTTGGGGGTCCCAGAACAATGACACCCTGACACTTGGGGGTCCCAGAAAAATTACACCCTGACACTTGGGGGTCCTTAACAATGACACACTGACACTTGGGGGTCCAGAACAATGACACCCTGACACTTGGGGTCCCAGAACAATGACACCCTGACACTTGGGGGTCCTGAACAATGACACACTGACACTTGGGGGTCCCAGAACAATGACACCCTGACACTTGGGGTCCCAGAACAATGACACCCTGACACTTGGAGGCCCCAGAACAATGACACCCTGACATTTGGGGGTCCAGAACAATGACACCCTGACATTTGGGGGTCCAGAACAATGACACCCTGACACTTGGGGGTCCCAGAACAATGACACACTGACACTTGGGGGTCCCAGAACAATGACACCTTGACACTTGGGGGACCCAGAAGAATGACACACTGACACTTGGGGTCCAGAACAATGACACCCTGAGACTTAGGGGTCCCAGAACAATGACACCCTGACACTTGGGGGTCCCCAGAACAATGACACCCTGAGACTTAGGGGTCCAGAACAATGACACCCTGACACTTGGGGGTCCCAGAACAATGACACCCTGACACTTGGGGGTCCCAGAACAATGACACCCTGACACTTGGGGGTCCCAGAACAATGACACACTGACACTTGGGGTCCCAGAACAATGACACCCTGACACTTGGGGGTCCCAGAACAATGACACCCTGACACTTGGGGTCCCAGAACAATGACACCCTGACACTTGGAGGCCCCAGAACAATGACACCCTGACATTTGGGGTCCAGAACAATGACACCCTGACATTTGGGGGTCCAGAACAATGACACCCTGACACTTGGGGGTCCCAGAACAATGACACACTGACACTTAGGGATCCCAGAACAATGACACACTGACACTTGGGGGTCCCAGAACAATGACACCCTGACACTTGGGGGACCCAGAACAATGACACCCTGACACTTGGGGGTCCAGAACAATGACACCCTGACACTTAGGGGTCCAGAACAATGACACCCTGACACTTGGGGGACCCAGAACAATGACACCCTGACACTTGGGGGTCCCAGAACAATGACACCCTGACACTTGGGGTCCCAGAACAATGACACACTGACACTTGGGGGTCCCAGAACAATGACACCCTGACACTTGGGGGTCCCAGAACAATGACACCCTGACACTTGGGGGTCCCAGAACAATGACACACTGACACTTGGGGTCCAGAACAATGACACCCTGACACTTGGGGGTCCCAGAACAATGACACCCTGACACTTGGGGGTCCCAGAACAATGACACACTGACACTTGGGGGTCCCAGAACAATGACACCCTGACACTTGGGGGTCCCAGAACAATGACACCCTGACACTTGGGGGTCCCAGAACAATGACACCCTGACACTTGGGGGACCCAGAACAATGACACCCTGACACTTGGGGGACCCAGAACAATGACACCCTGACACTTGGGGGTCCCAGAACAATGACACCCTGACACTTGGGGGACCCAGAACAATGACACCCTGACACTTGGGGGACCCAGAACAATGACACCCTGACACTTGGGGGTCCCAGAACAATGACACTCTGACACTTGGGGGACCCAGAACAATGACACCCTGACACTTGGGGGACCCAGAACAATGACACCCTGACACTTGGGGGACCCAGAACAATGACACTCTGACACTTGGGGGTCCCAGAACAATGACACTCTGACACTTGGGGGTCCCAGAACAATGACACACTGATACTTGGGGGTCCCAGAACAATGACATCCGACGCTTGGGGGTCCCAGAACAATGACACCCGACACTTGGGGGCCCCAGAACAATAACACCCTGACACTTGGGGGTCCAGAACAATGACACACTGACACTTGGGGGTCCAGAACAATGACACCTGACACTTGGGGGTCCCAGAACAATGACACCCTGACACTTGGGGGTCCCAGAACAATGACACCCTGACACTTGGGGGTCCCAGAACAATGACACCCTGACACTTAGGGGTCCCAGAACAATGACACCCTGAGACTTGGGGGTCCCAGAACAATGACACCCTGAGACTTGGGGGTCCCAGAACAATGACACCCTGACACTTGGGGGTCCCAGAACAATGACACCCTGAGACTTGGGGGTCCCAGAACAATGACACCCTGACACTTGGGGGTCCCAGAACAATGACACCCTGACACTTGGGGGTCCCAGAACAATGACACCCTGAGACTTGGGGGTCCCAGAACAATGACACCCTGAGACTTGGGGGTCCCAGAACAATGACACCCTGACACTTGGGGGTCCCAGAACAATGACACCCTGAGACTTGGGGGTCCCAGAACAATGACACCCTGAGACTTAGGGGTCCCAGAACAATGACACCCTGACACTTAGGGGTCAAGAACAATGACACCCTGACACTTGGGGGTCCAGAACAATGACACCCTGACACTTGGGGGTCCCAGAACAATGACACCCTGACACTTAGGGGTCAAGAACAATGACACCCTGACACTTGGGGGTCCCAGAACAATGACACCCTGACACTTGGGGGTCCCAGAACAATGACACCCTGACACTTAGGGGTCAAGAACAATGACACCCTGACACTTGGGGTCCCAGAACAATGACACCCTGACACTTGGGGGTCCCAGAACAATGACACACTGACACTTGGGGGTCCCAGAACAATGACACACTGACACTTGGGGTCCCAGAACAATGACACCCTGACACTTGGGGGTCCCAGAACAATAACACAGAGACTTAGGGGTCCAGAACAATGACACCCTGACACTTGGGGTCCCAGAACAATGACACCCTGACACTTGGGGGTCCCAGAACAATGACACCCTGAGACTTGGGGGTCCCAGAACAATGACACCCTGACACTTGGGGGTCCTGAACAATGACACCCTGAGACTTGGGGGTCCCAGAACAATGACACCCTGACACTTGGGGTCCCCAGAACAATGACACCCTGACACTTGGTGGGTCCCAGAACAATGACACCCTGACACTTGGGGGTCCAGAACAATGACACCCTGACACTTGGGGTCCCAGAACAATGACACCCTGACACTTGGGGGTCCCAGAACAATGACACCCTGACACTTGGGGGACCCAGAACAATGACACCCTGACACTTGGGGGTCCCAGAACAATGACACCCTGACACTTGGGGGACCCAGAACAATGACACCCTGACACTTGGGGGTCCCAGAACAATGACACCCTGACACTTGGGGGTCCCAGAACAATGACACCCTGACACTTGGGGGACCCAGAACAATGACACCCTGACACTTGGGGGTCCCAGAACAATGACACCCTGACACTTGGGGGACCCAGAACAATGACACCCTGACACTTGGGGTCCCAGAACAACGACACCCTGACACTTGGGGGACCCAGAACAATGACACCCTGACACTTGGGGGTCCCAGAACAATGACACCCTGACACTTGGGGGACCCAGAACAATGACACCCTGACACTTGGGGGACCCAGAACAATGACACCCTGACACTTGGGGGTCCCAGAACAATGACACCCTGACACTTGGGGGTCCCAGAACAATGACACCCTGACACTTGGGGGTCCCAGAACAATGACACCCTGACACTTGGGGGTCCCAGAACAATGACACCCTGACACTTGGGGGTCCCAGAACAATGACACACTGACACTTGGGGGTCCCAGAACAATGACACCTGACACTTGGGGTCCCAGAACAATGACACCCTGACACTTGGGGGTCCCAGAACAATGACACCCTGACACTTGGGGGGTCCAGAACAATGACACCCTGACACTTGGGGGTCCAGAACAATGACACCCTGACACTTGGGGGTCCAGAACAATGACACACTGACACTTGGGGGTCCCAGAACAATGACACCCTGACACTTGGGGGTCCCAGAACAATGACACACTGACACTTGGGGTCCCAGAACAATGACACCCTGACACTTGGGGGTCCCAGAACAATGACACCCTGACACTTGGGGGTCCCAGAACAATGACACCCTGACACTTGGGGGTCCAGAACAATGACACCCTGACACTTGGGGGTCCAGAACAATGACACCCTGACACTTGGGGGTCCCAGAACAATGACACCCTGACACTTGGGGGTCCCAGAACAATGACACCCTGACACTTGGGGGTCCCAGAACAATGACACCCTGACACTTGGGGGTCCCAGAACAATGACACCCTGACACTTGGGGGTCCCAGAACAATGACACCCTGACACTTGGGGGTCCAGAACAATGACACCCTGACACTTGGGGGTCCCAGAACAATGACACCCTGACACTTGGGGGTCCCAGAACAATGACACCCTGACACTTGGGGGTCCCAGAACAATGACACCCTGACACTTGGGGTCCAGAACAATGACACCCTGACACTTGGGGGTCCCAGAACAATGACACCCTGACACTTGGGGGTCCCAGAACAATGACACCTGACACTTGGGGTCCCAGAACAATGACACCCTGACACTTGGGGGTCCCAGAACAATGACACCCTGACACTTGGGGGTCCCAGAACAATGACACCCTGACACTTGGGGGTCCCAGAACAATGACACCCTGACACTTGGGGGTCCTGAACAATGACACACTGACACTTGGGGGTCCCAGAACAATGACACCCTGACACTTGGGGGTCCCAGAACAATGACACCCTGACACTTGGGGGTCCCAGAACAATGACACACTGACACTTGGGGGTCCCAGAACAATGACACCCTGACACTTGGGGTCCCAGAACAATGACACCCTGACACTTGGGGGTCCCAGAACAATGACACCCTGACACTTGGGGGTCCAGAACAATGACACACTGACATTTGGGGTCCCAGAACAATGACACCCTGACACTTGGGGGTCCCAGAACAATGACACCCTGACACTTGGGGGACCCAGAACAATGACACACTGACACTTGGGGGTCCCAGAACAATGACACCCTGAGACTTGGGGGTCCCAGAACAATGACACCCTGACACTTGGGGGTCCCAGAACAATGACACCCTGACACTTGGGGGTCCCAGAACAATGACACCCTGACACTTGGGGGACCAGAACAATGACACCCTGACACTTGGGGGTCCCAGAACAATGACACCCCTGACACTTGGGGGTCCCAGAACAATGACACCCTGACACTTGGGGGTCCCAGACCAATGACACCCTGACACTTGGGGGTCCCAGAACAATGACACCCTGACACTTGGGGTCCCAGAACAATGACACCCTGACACTTGGGGGTCCCAGAACACCAGTGTTGTCCTACTGAGATCCTCTTCTCTGCAGCTGCCGCTCGGGTCTCGCCACGCAATGTTTTTATGTGACGTGACCAGGAGGCTGCCGGCTCTTCCGGGTTCAGCCATCGGGCCTCCCCGGATGAAGCACCGCCAGGCCCACCCCCCCTCCTTCATTTGTGAATGAAAGACTATACCTCCTGGGATATGAGGCATGCGTATCCCAGGAGGCACCAGGAGCACAGTGCATGACATTCGCCTAGGTACTCTGCCCCGAGCTACATTACCAATCTTGTCTCCAAACATATCCCAAACCGTCCTCTCCGCTCTTCTCAAGATCTCCTCCTGTCAAGCTCTCTTGTTTCCTCCTCCCATGCTCGTCTCCAGGATTTCTCCAGAGCCTCTCCCATCCTCTGGAACTCGCTACCTCCACCTGTCCGGCTATCCCCTACTCTTGCTACCTTCAGGCGATCCCTGAAAACTCATCTCTTCAGGGAAGCCGATCACGTCTCCAACTAATCTCCTACCACTTCCACCAGCTCATTCCCCACAGTTACCACCTTTTGTACCACCTCCCCCACCCTATTAGATTGTAAGCTCTTCTGAGCAACGGCCCTCTTAATCCTCTTGTATTTTATTGTACTATAACTGTATTGTCTCCCTTTTATATAGTAAAGCGTTGCGTAAACTGTTGGCGCTATATAAATCCTGTATGATAATAATAATAATAATAATAATAATAATAATAATAATAGGTGCGTGATGTGTAAAGGAGGAGGGACCAAAGTCTTTTCAGTAAAAATAAAAATAAAAAAACAGGGTACTGTATGTAGCAGAGTGGAGGAGGGGTGGAGAGGAGGAATTTTGGATTTGAGGATCCACTTTAATTTTACTCAAACATTTTTTTATTTATTTTTCAATCCCTGTATTATATTTTACATTCAGCATACAGATCTGTCTTCTCTTCCCAATCTCCCCATATCTATTATTTTCATGCTGGTTTTAATTTTTAATTATTTTTTTTTAATTTCTAGTTTTCTTATTATCATTATTGAAGTGTTTTTTTTATTTTTATTCATCTTGTTTTGTTAGTTATTTGTTGCAATAAAACAATAAGAGCGAAATGGAAAATAAACATCCTTTATTTCATTTGTGAACAACTTTGCAACACTTTGTAGCAGAATCGTAATGTTACCGTCATTTTACACAGATGAAATTATAGAACACAATTTAGACTTTGTATCTACAGCAACAATATTTTACTAACAGTGAAACTAACACTGAAATATGGTGCTATTTTTTAGTTGTGTTTTATTTATTTTTTTAAATCTTTTTTGTCTATGGATTGCATACAAAATAAATCATTTTTGCAAGACAATATCATACACAGATCAGCCATAACATTCTGACCACTGACAGGCAAAGTGATTAGAATTGATTATCTGGTTACAATGGCATCGGAAAGTAGGTGGGATATTATAGGCAAGTGAACATGTTGTCCCTGAAGTTGATGTGTTTAAAGCAGAAACAATGGACAAGTGTAAGGATTTGATGGACTTTGACAAGGACCAAACTGTAATGTCTAGGCAACTGGGTCAGAGCAACTCCAAAACTGCAGCTCTTGTGGGAATGCTTCCGGTCTGCAATGGTCAGGACAGACCAAAAGTGCTCCAAGAAGGAAAACTGGACAACCAGCAAGAGAGGCATGGGTGGTCAAGGCTCATTGATGGAGGTAGGGAGGGAAGGCTCATTGATGGAGGTGGGGAGGGAAGGCCTGGCTCATTGAGGGAGGTGAGGAGAGAAAGCTCATTGAGGGAGGTGTGAGGGGGGGCTCATTGATGGAGGTGGGGAGGGAAGGTTCATTGATGGAGGTGGGGAAGGAAGACTCATTGATGGAGGTGGCGAGGGAAGGCTCATTGATGGAGGTGGGGGTGAAGGCTCATTGATGGAGGTGGGGAGGGGAGGCTCATTGATGGAGGTGGGGAGGGAAGGTTCATTGATGGAGGTGGGGAAGGAAGACTCATTGATGGAGGTGGCGAGGGAAGGCTCATTGATGGAGGTGGGGGTGAAGGCTCATTGATGGAGGTGGGGAGGGGAGGCTCATTGATGGAGGTGGGGAGGGAAGGCTCATTGATGGAGGTGGAAAGGGAAGACTCATTGGTGGAGGTGTGGGGGGGGGCAGAGGATCATTGATGGAGAGGGGAGGGAAGGCTCATTGATGGAGGTGGGGAGGGAAGGCTCATTGATGGAGGTGGGGAGGGAAGGCTCATTGATGGAGGTGGGGAGGGAGGGCTCATTGATGGAGGTGGGGAGGGAAGGATCATTGATGGAGGTGGGGAGGGAAGGGCTCATTGATGGAGGTGGGGAGGGAAGGCTCATTGATGGAGGTGGGGAGGGAAGGCTCATTGATGGAGGTATGGGGGAGGCTCATTGATGGAGGTGGGGAGGGAAGGCTCATTGAGGGAGGTGAGGAGAGAAGGCTCATTGAGGGAGGTGTGAGGGGGGGCTCATTGATGGAGGTGGGGAGGGAAGGTTCATTGATGGAGGTGGGGAGGGAAGGTTCATTGATGGAGGTGGGGAAGGAAGACTCATTGATGGAGGTGGGGAGGAAAGGCTCCTTGATGGAGGTGGGGGTGAAGGCTCATTGATGGAGGTGGGGAGGGAGGCTCATTGATGGAGGTGGGGAGGGAAGGCTCATTGATGGAGGTGGAAAGGGAAGACTCATTGGTGGAGGTGTGGGGGGGGGGGCAGAGGCTCATTGATGGAGGGGGAGGGAAGGCTCATTGATAGAGGTGGGGAGGGAAGGCTCATTGATGGAGGTGGGGAGGGAGGTCTCATTGATGGAGGTGGGGAGGGAAGTATCATTGATGGAGGTGGGGAGGGAAGGCTCATTGATGGAGGTGGGGAGGGAAGGCTCATTGATGGAGGTGGGGAGGGAAGGCTTATTTATGGAGGTATGGGGAGGCTCATTGATGGAGGTGGGGGGAAGACTTATTGATGGAGGTGGGGAGGGAAGGCTCATTGATGGAGGTGGGGAGGGAAGACTCATTGATGGAGGTGGGGAGGGTAGGCTCATTGATGGAGGTGGGGAGGGAAGGCTCATTGATGGAGGTGGGGAGGGAAGACTCATTGATGGAGGTGGGGAGGGAAGACTCATTGATGGAGGTGGGGAGGGAAGGCTCATTGATGGAGGTGGGGAGGGAAGGCTCATTGATGAAGGTGGGTAGGGAAGGCTGACCCGTGTGTCCAATAGAAGAGCTACTGTGGCTCAGATTGCTGAAAAAGGTAATGCTGGTTCTGATAGAAAGGTGTCAGAACACACAGAGCATCACAGTTTGTTGTGTATGGGGCTTCATCACTGCAGACCGGTCAGGGTGCCCATACTGAACCATTTTCACAGCCAAAGGCAGCTTCAATGGACACGTGAGCATCAGACGTAGACCACGGAGCAATGGATGATGGTGGCCTGGTCTGATGAATTCAGTCCAATCAAGCATCTGTGTGATGTGATGGAAAAAAAAGTCCAATCCATGGAGGACCCACCTCACAACCTATAGGACTTAAAGTAACTGCTACTGATGGCTTGGTGCCAAATGCATGCCACGGGCACTCACCTTGAAAACTATGAATGCCAACATGTACTGGGACATACTGAAGCAGAGCATGACCCCCTCCCTTCAGAGACTGGACTGCAGGGCAGTATTCCAACATGATAACGACCCCAAACACACCTCCAAGATGACCACTGCCTTGATAAAGAAGCTGAGGGTAAAGGTGATGGACTGGCCAAGCATGTCTCCAGACCTAAACCCTATTGAGCATCCTTAAACGGAAGGTGGAGGAGCGCAAAGTCTCTAACATCCACCAGCTCCGTGATGTCGTCATGGAGGAGGGGAAGAGGACTCCAGTGACAACCTGTGAAGCTCTGGTGACCTCCATGCCCAAGAGGGTTAAGGCAGTGCTGGAAAATAATGGCGGCCACACCAAATATTGACTATTTGGGCCCAATTTGGAGATTTTCCACTTAGGGGTGTCCTGACTTTTGTTGCCAGCAGTTTAGACATTAATGGCTGTGTGTTGAGTTATTTTGAGGGGACAGCAAATTTACACTGTTATACAAGCTGTACACTCACTACTTTACATTGTAGACAAGTGTCATTTCTTCAGTGTTGTCACATGAAAAGATAGAAGAGGAGTGTATTTACTTTTGTGAGATAATGCATATATATATATATTTACGTAGTATATAGAGATATCTTTAGGTATTTTAATAGATGGGTATATCTTTTTTATTATTATTATTATTCTATCAGGCTGTTTTGTCATATGTAGCTCCTAGTTATATAATTATCATTGCATGTTTTCCATTAGAAGGCATTAAACAATATGTCATGGGTGAATGGACAGTCCTCCACGCTCCCTCCATAGCGGAGCTCTCAGCGTTTGGTACGCATGTCATGTCAGGTGTCAATCAATAAATATGTTTTTTCCTGGATAAATATAATGTGCATTAACTAATCCAATACAATTACTTCCGCTGTGAGACAACATCCCGCCAGCCATGATCTACATTACATTAAAAAGCAGGTCCACGTGCCTGCATCGGAGGGGCCGTGGATTGTACATAAAAGGTCGCTTTAGAGGAAATTTACAGGAAATTATGTAACAGTTGCAGAATTTTATCAAAATGTTTTCAAAATAAATATAAATAAACATAAAGCTTAACTCCCAACATTTTTTTCCATCTTGTAGTTGAACCCAATGTTTGTCCAGCTCTGAACGCCTCTTCTCTTGGCAGGAGAAAAGCAGCTTTAAAAATGTGGCCAAAGCCACGTTTTAGGCACGTCCAGCGCGCATGAGGCCAAGTTATGTGTTCATTGTCAGGTCCTCCTAAATATTGTTTTTCCATGACGTGAGGGAGCTGAATCTGCCTGGATTTCCTTCAGGTTGGTGGCTACACTGCAGAATGCCCTAATTATTTCCTTCTGCGTAGCCACCCATTAAAAGGCACTGCAGGAGACCTCGAGCCATGGGCGTCCGCATGTAGGGGCAAGGGGGGGCAAGTGCCCCCCCCCCCCCCCCTGGAATCAGGGATCGGATCAGGAGTTTGTTCCCCACTCGGTCTTTATCCTAACGCTGGTGGCCGGCTCTGTCCTCACCCAGAATGAAAACGGGTCTTGCCAGCTGCTGGCCATAATGGACATCCTACTGGCATGCAAGGTACCGTACTGAGCATTACACACACCACTGGGACATAGGGGCACTTGAGGGACTGCAGAGAGGGCTAGGGGGTCCCTCCCTCTGACCCCCCATCACCCCTCTTTGTCACCCTCTTTTTCACCCCCTCTTTCTGTCACCCCACCCCTCTGTCTCTTTCTGTCACCCCCTATGTCTCTTTCTATCACCCACTCTCTCTCTCTGTCATCCCCCTGTCTCTCTCTGAAACCCCCCCCCCCCACATGTATGCAGTCTCTTAGAGTCTCTTGTGCTATGTCCGCAGTCTCTTATAGTCTCTTGAGCCATGTATGCAGTCTCTGACAGTTTCTTGGGCCATGTATACAGTCTCTGGTCATCTCTTGTGCCATGTCCGCAGTCTCTTACAGTCTCTTGAGCCATGTATGCAGTCACTGACAGTCTCTTTGGCCATGTATACAGTCTCTGGTCATCTCTTGTGCCATGTCCGCAGTCTCTTACAGTCTATTGAGCCATGTATGCAGCCTCTGACTGTCTCTTTGGCCATGTATACAGTCTATGGTCATCTCTTGTGCCATGTCCGCAGTCTCTTACAGTCTCTTGAGCCATGTATGCAGTCTCTGACTGTCTCTTGTGACAAGTTTGCAGTCTCTGACCATCTCCTGTACTACGTCTCTGACCGTGATAATGACAGTGTCGAAAAGGGTCAGATGGTCAGAGCATGGGTGACCTTAAAATGATGCCCCCCCCCCCCCTGAAAAAAGTTCTGTGGACGCCCATGCCTCGAGCATACACATGCTTGTACAATGCCTCGTAGAATTAGCCCTCTGCAAAGCTCTTACTTCGCCCATATGACCTGCCAACAGCTAATATTTTAGATGTAGGATTTTGAAACTTCAAGGAGACATGGGTCACGTAGTCCTAGTATGGCAAAGCTGAAGGCCGGGAGCTGATGTAGAAGCTGCACTGCTGCCCATTCTCAAAATATTGCAGTGGCGCCAAACAGTGGTGTTGTCACCCTAGGACAGGTTTTATTTATATCTCTGCCACATTCATTTGTATCTCTCAATAAAGTCTTTACAATGGTTATATCTCAGACCAGATGGTACGCCAGCTGTGGTCCGCAGGTATATGGACAGGCTAGGGTAGTATAAAGACAGGCTAGGGTAGTATATAGACAGGCTAGGGTAGTATATAGACATGCTAAGGTAGTATATAGACAGGCTAGGGTAGTATATAGACAGGCTAGGGTAGTATATAGACAGGCTAGGGTAGTATATTGACAAGCTAGGGTAGTATATAGACAGGCTAAGGTAGTATATAAACAGGCTAGAGTAGTATATAGACAGGCTAGGGTAGTATATTGACAAGCTAGGGTAGTATATAGACAGGCTAAGGTAGTATATAGACAGGCTAGGGTAGTATATTGACAAGCTAGGGTAGTATATTGACAAGCTAGGGTAGTATATAGACAGGCTAAGGTAGTATATAGACAGGCTAGGGTAGTATATGGACAGGCTAGGGTAGTATATAGACAGGCTAGGGTAGTATATAGACAGGCTAAGGTAGTATATAAACAGGCTAGAGTAGTATATAGACAGGCTAGGGTAGTATATAGACAGGCTAGGGTAGTATATAGACAGGCTAAGGTAGTATATAGACAGGCTAGGGTAGTATATAGACAGGCTAAGGTAGTATATAGACAGGCTAGGGTAGTATATATAGACAGGCTAGAGTAGTATATGGACAGACTAGGGTAGTATATGGACAGGCTAGGGTAGTATATAGACAGGCTAGGGTAGTATATAGACAGGCTAAGGTAGTATATAAACAGGCTAGAGTAGTATATAGACAGGCTAGGGTAGTATATTGACAAGCTAGGGTAGTATATAGACAGGCTAAGGTAGTATATAGACAGGCTAGGGTAGTATATTGACAAGCTAAGGTAGTATATAGACAGGCTAGGGTAGTAGACGGGTGAGCTAGGGTAGTATATGGATAGGCTGAGTGTGTTGGGGGTCCTGCTTGTTGAGGGTGTGGGTCCCGGATGACCAGTGAAGGTGTACAGAGGAGCGGAGTGGACATACAGCTGGAGGGGTCCTCCTCCGATGAGTGGGGATGTGGAGCGAATAGAGAGCGGGGAGCTCCTTCTGCAGAGCAGGACCGGCTGCGAGTGGCAGTCAAGCAGTCCGTGACCGACATAGAGTGGACTGCTACTTCCAAGTGCCGGAGGAAGAGCCCGGTCTATCCGGTCGGGCTGTGTGCTGGGGCTCAGGGGATCCGTAGCTGGGATCGGTGCTGGGATTATCAGTCAGGTCACGTGCCGATACCAGCCCACTGCACCAGCCCAGATACCCCAATGTACCTGCTGTGCCGGTGATGATGAGGATGAAGCCTGCCAAAGCCCTCTGGCGCAGGTCAGGACGGAGCGGAGGGGCCCAGGGGGGCCCTAGCAGGCTGAGGAAGAGAGTGAAGATCAGCCCCCCCAGTTCCAGCTTCACAACTGAACTATCAGGCTTCTGTACCCAAGAATGAGCCAAAAGGACCCACGTGATCTCTGTGAGAGTCACCAATCAGGACCCGAGGGAGGCAGGCCTGCTGGAGAACTTCATGGAGGCTTTCTTTGACAGCTGCTTCTCCTGATGGTGACCCTGGTGGGGAGCATCGGCAGACCAGTGGCCGTAGCTGCGCCCTAGGCGGCTGCCTAGTTTGCCTAGTGGTAGCACCGGCCCTGTCCTCAACAAAAGTGGAGTTACTCTTTAAAGCTCAGCTTTCTCCACTCATAACAAACTTTGGAGCTTCGCAGTGAATCCTCTGTAATTTCTACAGTCATTACCTAATCTTGCATGGTGGCCGTTCCTCGCACTGTCACCCATTGTATCCTCTCCTGAGATGAATCTGTGACTGATACAATGTTTCTTCTTTGTATGTGATTCCTGTTTCTGGTTTCCCCTCTGTTTGTAGATTTGTATGACTTGCTGATACTGGGCTTTAGATTTAGTATTTGTCCTGACGAAGTAGTGCCGAAACTCTTCCCAAACTGTCCATGTTCTGCTGAACTTTAATTCGTCTTCGCTTTCTGCTCTTGCTGTGGATTGAAATATCTCTATATATATATATATATATATATATATATATATATATACACACTTCCTCCCCTCCATACATTTGTCAGCTTCTCGCCGCCTCTCTATGTCGTTCATTATCTTTCCTCCGTCACCGAGCGCTCTACAATGTCTGGATCCCAGCATGACGTGGAGCTCTGAGCAGCCGCTAATAAGAAGGGCGTCCTCCAGCCTGTCACGGTGCGTCCTCCAGCCTGTCACTGTGCGTCCTCCAGCCTGTCACTGTGCGTCCTCCAGTCTGTCACTGTGCGTCCTCCAGCCCGTCACTGTGCGTCCTCCAGCCTGTCACTGTGCGTCCTCCAGCCTGTCACTGTGCGTCCTCCAGCCCGTCACTGTGCGTCCTCCAGCCTGTCACTGTGCGTCCTCCAGCCTGTCACTGTGCGTCCTCCAACCTGTCACTGTGCGTCCTCCAGCCTGTCACTGTGCGTCCTCCAACCTGTCACTGTGCGTCCTCCAGCCTGTCACTGTGCGTCCTCCAGCCCGTCACTGTGCGTCCTCCAGCCTGTCACTGTGCGTCCTCCAGCCTGTCACTGTGCGTCCTCCAGCCTGTCACTGTGCGTCCTCCAGCCCGTCACTGTGCGCACATCACTACCAGTGAAGAGACGCGCAGCATCCCAGGTAGGATGGACAGTTCACAGGAGAGCGGAGCACTGGTCGTATTGATATTCCACACTGAGCAGAATAAAAATAGAACGAAACAAGTGATTGTATCTTGGCGGATTACTGGAGGGGTCGCTTTAAGACATTCCTGGGGCTGGGACGTGCAATAAAGAGCCCTGAGCTTTATTCCTGGCACAGAGAGCCCGACACGGGGAGTGCTCATTACATGGGTTGCAGTGGTGACTGGTGCATAATATTTTGGGGAGGGGGGGCGGCAAACCAACACCACCCATCCCCGCGGAAGACGTACAGGAAATCGGCGCCCCCCGCCCTGCGTGGAAGATGGACAAGAAGGTGGCGATCAGAGGCCTCCTTACCTTAGGAGGCAGGTGAGGAGGATCCGGGATAGGGCTGCTGCTCCTTGCTTTGGGGCCATTGCTGAACAGAAAGTAGGTCCGGAGTAGGTCCTGAGACCCAATTGGCCGGGAGTCCTAGGACCCGCTTCCTAATCAGATTGGAGGAAAATCAGGAAGACAATAGCAAATATTAATTCACTATTGTCACACAACTGGGTGGGCTCAGGGCACAGTGATCTGCGCCCCAAGCCCACCCTTTTTTGGAGCCAATTAGAGCCTCAGGCATCCCCGCCATAAATGTAGATTAGGGGACGGGTGCATGGATTAGGGGGCAGCGCCCATGCTTCCCGTATGGACGGGGCACCACTGGTGGGTTGTGGTGTTTACTTATAAAGGAGAACAAACACTGCCTACATGCTGGGACCCCCAACTTGAAGCTGTAACCTTCAGTCTTGCACAGTTGTACCGGCTCCTCTCCTGGACTGAAATGGCTTCCTCTGATTTCACTGCACCCTGTGAGCTTATCACAATGTGCATTAGAAGCTGCAAAAGTCACATAGCCTCATTTCCTGGCTGGAGGACATCGAGCAGCACCAAATAAGTCCAGATGGCTTACACCAGAGGGTCCTGAAGGATCTCAGTCAGGTGACAGCTAGATCATTATAACCTAATTCTTATGGACAGTTTACTGACTGGAATGTTACCAGCTGATTGGAATGGTACCAGCTAATCTCCTCCCGGCCAATCAGGAAGCGGGTCCTGAGACCCATCTTCTGATTGGCCGAGAGGAGAAGTGATCCTATTGGTCGCCAAGGAGGAGGAGGGAGGAGACGCAGGGGAAGCCGCTGCAAAGCACCGGGAGGAGGAGACGCCGCATGCTGTCTGCTGCCGGAGGAAGCGCTGCCCGTGACCTAGATGGGGCAAATGCAGGGCTGTGAGTCTTTTATTTTCTTGCGACGTGTCCGGATGTTGAAGTGACGACTCATAGTCTCACTTCAAAGTGAGGCTTGGTTATGATTTCCGCATTCCGGCCATCAACCGGAAGTGACGTCGTCCAGCCTCTTCCTCAAACGAGGCTTGGTCCCATTAGACTTCAGCGATCTGTTGCTGTTAATGATATTTTCACATCGAAGTGCGGATCGCGGTTGTTCCTTTTGCCTTGATTTTTGCCGCAACACTATTCTTCTTTTTTTTTTTTTAAACGGCCCATCCTAATGTTTGTGACCCCGACCGAAAGTGACGTAAATGTTTCCGGACCGGAACTTCCAGTAGACATGTGATTCAATTTGGGGCCATTTCTTAGAAGGCAGGTGAGGAGGATCCAGGGTAGGGATGCTGCTCCTCACTTCGGGTGATGGTTGACACTCATACCCCAGATGGCGTCTACTCAGACGAAACGCGCCGGGTCAAGTGCTGCCAGTACTACTGCGCCCATCTTATGTTTAATAAGCTTTTGATTGCTTTAACAAATGTGAGTGTTCAATTTTATCCTTTTTTAATCAATATTCCCCAAACAATATCACACTATGTGGAACTTTGTTTCATTTAGTTTTCAACGTGTGGGTATGTGAAACTTCTCTGACCGTCCCTCTCTTCATCTGAAACCTATTTGCCCATTTATGAGAACAACTTGCTGACCAGTGCCGTCCATGATCCATAATGTGACCGTGGTTATCCGGATCGTTGATGGTTTCATATCGCATATAGTGTTCATCACTACAAGCCTGGTTGACTAAAGTGGTATATGCCCCTTTAAGCCCACTATCTCCGGTAAGCCTTCATGCAATTGGTGGCGGTTTTCTCACAAGTTTCCCTTCTAATCCTTTTCAATTAAATTTCATGTCTATTTTGAAGATTTTCTAGAAACTTTTAGAAAGTTTATAAAAGTTGCTCCATTGCTTTTTTTATGCCAATCAACATTCACGTGGTGGACTTTGTTTTTGATTTATTTTTTGAAATGCAGGGCTGATGACCGACCGGTTGGGGGGGGGGGGGGCGGTGGTGTAGCCGCCACTGATAAGGATTCCAAATAGTTATGCCGCGTATGCACGATCGGAATTTCCGGCCAGAAAAAGACAGATGAGAGCTTTTCATCGGAAAATGCGACCGTGTGTAGGCCCCATCGGAATTTTTCTGGCCGAATTTCCGACAGCAAAGAATCGAGAGCGTGTTCTCAATTTTTCCGACGGAAAAGGTTTCTATCGGACATTCCGATCGTCTGTAGCAATTCTGACACGCAAAATTGCTACGCATGCTCGGAAACAATTCGACGCATGCTCGGAAGCATTCAACTCGGCTCGTTGTAGTGTTGTACGTCCGTTCGTGACGAATTTGGTGTGTGTGACAGACCTAGCCGGGACACAGGCTTTTTGAGAGGACTAAATGCGAGCCTCCTGCCAACCGATTATGGGCCCTGGATTTTAAGGGGCACAGGGTGAAGGAGAACCCCAACCCCAGTCAGATTCAATGCTGTATATATGTGTATATATAATGTGTGTTGTCTCATCCTGTTGGACACACACTGTCAGATGCTAGTGTCATGAACTCAAGATGTTAATTGAAAGAGCTGATCACATTGTCCTCTGTACAATGTAGTAGACGGTCCGTCTGTTACTGGTGGTCTCCTGCTATTGTGATAAAATGTCTTGTGGTGGTAATTATGATAATTTATAATCAACTGTGTTTAGCTTGGTGACAACAAGTCTAACCTGTAGTGAAATCCTGAGTCACATCGGCTGCTTAAAGGGATTAGTTAGTTAGTTTATGTTAAGTTGTTACAGGTGTATTGTTAGAGTAATATGAGCAGGAGGGGGACCTCCTCTTCTACTGTATATAAATACTTGTCAATGGTTCTAATAAAAAGAGTCCATGTTAGCACTAAGCAAGTCTTGTCTCGTTTGGTGCTTGGGAGCGGTTGGAATATCTGAGATCCGTATCCAGACTGGGAGGAAGTGATATATGACGAGCGCACTCAAGAGGAGTGTAGGGACGTTCCGTCACAGTGTGACCGCGTGTAGGCAAGACAGTTTGAGCGGAATTCTGTCGGGAAAAACGTCAGAGCTTTTTCCAACAAGAATTCCGATCGTGTGTACGCGGCATTACTGTTAATCAAGTAAAGCTCAGCTTTGAAAAGTCATAAATGTGGCAGATATGGGGAAGGAAAGTAGTAGTGTGAAGAACTCTGAAGTCAACAGTTGGCCGCCATTAAGAGGAGGGATGGGGGCTGTAGTCCAGTTGTCTTCAGCAGAGATTTGACATCAGTTCCATAATAACGTGGCTGGAGACATATTGGCGTTCTCCTCCCATTGGCTATTTAGCTCTGTTGCCCCCCCCCCCCCCAGGCCAAACAGCATCCAACTGTCCACTGAACATGATTAAATTCTGCATGTTGAAGCTCCTCGACCGTTTATCTTCGGCTTTTCTCAATGTTTCCTTCCCAACACAATTAAAAATCAGACAAGGGCTCTTGATGTGATGTCAATAAAAACATAGAGCGGCATTGATATAGGAGTACATAATCCCCACCACACTGGATACTCTGCTGCCCCTTCATATATGCAAACGAGTCATTTCCTCCACTCCCGGGATCTGCTCAGCCGAGTGGAAAGTCAATTTCTTTTTATCACAGCCTCTTTGGATTCCAATCAATTGGCCATCTTTCTTCATTCCGGGGCTGAATGGAGTTGCTGAGATTCATTGTTGCTTTGTAAAAGATCTCGCAGAATCATCGGGGCTAATGTTACCATTTAATGCTTTTACTTTGCATTCTAATAATATGTCTAAGCTGATGATGAGATCGCAGAGGAGATCGTTGGGAAAATTACGGGGAAAAGGGCAAACCAAAATCCAGGGGCTTCCAGGGTAAGAAGAAGACCAATGGATGGAGCACCAGGATGAGATTTAGGCAGTGGCAGTTGAAGGCCTGGCAAGAAAGATAAAACTTGTAGCCAATGAGCAAATGAAGGTAAAAGATAAATAAACAACCAAAAAACATGAAAGGCCGGAGTCACACTGAGAGGTTTTGTTTGGCCAAAACTTCACAACTTTGAGGAAAATTGTGGCATTCCTGTGAAATTCCTATTTCAATAGCACCTTTAGAAATAGATTTACCGTATATACTCGAGTATAAGCCGAGTTTTTCAGCACATTTTTTTGTGCTGAAAGTGCCCCCTTCAGCTTATACTCGACTTATACATTTTCCGACCCGAATTTGGGGCCCTGCATCTCGGGGCCACTTGGTGCTAGGAACCATGGGCGTCCGCAGGTAGGGGCAAGGGGGGTCAAGTGCCCCCCCCTGGAATCAGGGTTCGGATCTTAAATTCAGCACAGTTGCGTAGCTATCGGGGTGCGGGCAGCCCGCACACGGGTGCCACCCACCAGTGGGGTGACACTGACAAGGTGCTGTCAAGCCCCCCCATCAGTGTAGTGTGACTTTGGCTCTCTTCCCTGCTTAGGCCTGTTGGCCATTATCCATTACTTATCCTAGGGACTGTACTCTGCAGTCTCTGACCATGATAATGTGATAATGACATTGTCAAAAAAGGGGCGGTGCATGGGTGACCCTAAAATGATGCCCCTCCCTGAAAAAAGTTCTGCGGACGCCCATGCTAGGAACCCCTAATTTGGTATACCAACCTAGTGCAATACAACATATCCAAATTTGGGGTTCCTAGCACCAAGTGGCCCCGAGATACCGAGCCCCAAATTCAGGTCAACTGTGTCCATCTGCAGCAATGTAATTTTGGGACCCTTTGGGTCCAGAGATCCCAAATTTTAGCTGCAGCTAGGGGGCATCTAGGAACCCTTAACTACCAAGTTTGAAGTTTGGGGGACCTATGGCTGCCAATGGGCACAGTGAGGCATGCAAATGGGCACAGTGAGGCTGCAAATGGGCATTGTTGACCCTCTTTTACACTTACAGTAGCTGCGCATTTCTCACCCTAGGCTTATACTCGAGTCAATACGTTTTCCCATTTTTTTTGGTAAAATTAGGTGCCTCGGCTTATATTTGGGTTGGCTTATACTCGAGTATTTATACGGTACCTAGAAAAATGGTGATGTGTTCAATGTTTATTTTACCAGCTGTACCTCCTGTAGACCTCAGTCCATCCTGCCAGTATGGGCACCCAATGAATAAGCTCCATTCACAGACAGCTCAACTCTCCAATAAGACAACATAGTTTAATCCTAATATGAAGACTGGGAACTAACCGAGGCAACACAAAGGAGAAGAGAAGGGTCTGTCTAAGGACTAAACCAACTAAACTAGACATGCAGGTAAACTAGAATGTGCCATTTTAGAAATACAGAAATAAGAAATCGTTGTTACACTGGATTGCCACTAGATGTCAGCACAAAGATATTTCTATGTTACATAATGAAATCCATTGCAAAGGTGATGGATATGTAGCGGCCATAACCCTCGATGGGGGCGGCCTTGACTTTTGGGCTTACCGGTTACCTCCGCTTGGCTTGTTCCTCCAGGTCTAGGGGTTCCCAGGGTTAGTACCCAACAACTTTGGACGCTGACACCATAAAAGTCCTTAAGAAAGGTTTTTATTTGCAGGGGTAACATCCAACAGACACAGTCTCATGCAGTAACAGAGGGCAAGGGTGAAGAAACCCAGGCACCTTGAACTGCTAAATATGTGAAAGTCTCTAATGCCAACCCAGAGAGTAGCCACTCGCAGCTGGGGGCTTCAAAGCTGAACGAATCTCTAGCCAGAGATTATGGCAGTCGGCACTTGGATTCGGAATTGACAAAATCTCTAACCTTGAGTTAAAGTAGCAATCAGAAACACACAGGAACCTTTCCTCAGTACCTGGAACGTTATCCGTCTCCTTGGCAGTATTGGGGAAATGTGGATTCTCTAGTGTCCTTTACAACCCAGCAACCAGGCACTTCTCAGGATGCCAGCTTGTTGGCCCTCCTCCGAAGAGTCCTCCCCCGGTCGCCTGCACGAGCTGCGGTGCCCCTCCAAGTTGAGAGCGCACCCGGACGCCTTGAATCCTCCCTCGGACCAGCCGGTTCCGAGACTCGAACAGATGGATCCTCGCCCCAGACCAAGCGGGTCTGTGGGGCTAGTCAAACTAACCATGTTGCGGGGCGGCACACGCTCCCGCGACCGGGACCCCTCGCGGGGCTACCCCGGTCCACACTGGCCACACGAACGAACCCCGAACACGTGACCCCCAGCATCTTAAGTAACCTTCCCCAGACTCCGGGGAATGTTGATACCCAAAACGTCCAACCAGGCCTGGTTCTAAACCTGTCATGTGCACCTAACTGTACCCATGACCAGGCAGAACCCCAACGCATCCCAGCCAAACTGATGCCAAGGTCAACCTACATAATTAACTCTCAGAACCCCTTTACTGTTCTTGAGAGAAAAATAACTAAATTTACACATAGAGGACACCTTGCAAAGTGTCACTGCTACAGATATATAATCAGTGTTCCAGAACAACCAGTGGGCAGGGCTTACTGCACTCATGTGGGGGGCTCACTAGTGCCCCCAAAGGCGGGCTGAGGCTGGCGTTCCACGAAAAGCTGGCGTTGGCAGCACTTCAACTTAAAAGTGATGCTTCTCCAACAGAACACAATTAACCCCTTGTATTCCCTCACCCCAACTTCTGTACTGTTTACATTGCTCACTATGGACATCAGCTCCTCATGTACTTCATAACTCTTCTCTCGCTTTTCTGTAGCATTTCTGAGCCGGTACCGCTGAGCCTGTCCAAGTCTTCACCAGCCCAGTCACCTGTCACCTCCCTCCCAGTGACATCCATTCATATATTACACTTGGATATAGGGGTGCAACGGATCAAAAAACTCACGGATCGGATCGATCCTCGGATCAGAGTCACGGATCGGATCATTTTTCGGATCAGCAAATAATAATTGAATTTGCAAAATCCTGTGAAAATTCCGCCACCATATAGTCCCCACTGTAATATCCACAATCTCCCCCACTGTAATATCCACGTCATCTCCCTCACTGTAATATTGTCTGAGTATCGCCGAGTATTGGCAGGGTATCGCAGAGTATTGGCAGGGTATCGCAGAGTATTGGCAGGGTATCGCAGAGTATTGGCTGGGTAATGCAGAGTATTGGCTGGGTATCGCAGAGTATTGGCTGGGTAATGCAGAGTATTGGCTGGGTAATGCAGAGCATATGCTGGGTAATGCAGAGTATATGCTGGGTAATGCAGAGTATTGGCAGGGTAATGCAGGGTATTGGCTGGGTAATGCAGGGTATTGGCTGGGTAATGCAGAGTTTGTTTACAAGTGATCGCTCCGTCATTTGACGGAGCGATCACATTGTAAACAGTGGCCGGGTGTACCAAGATGGCCGCCGCTCCGGAGCTGTCATCTCCCTCACTGTAATATTGTCTGAGTATCGCCGAGTATTGGCAGGGTATCGCAGAGTATTGGCAGGGTATCGCAGAGTATTGGCAGGGTATCGCAGAGTATTGGCTGGGTAATGCAGAGTATTGGCTGGGTATCGCAGAGTATTGGCTGGGTAATGCAGAGTATTGGCTGGGTATCGCAGAGTATTGGCAGGGTATCGCAGAGTAATGCAGAGTATTGGCTGGGTAATGCAGAGTATCGCAGAGTAATGCAGAGTATCGCAGAGTAATGCAGAGTATCGCAGAGTATTGGCTGGGTAATGCAGAGTATATGCTGGGTAATGCAGAGCATATGCTGGGTAATGCAGAGTATATGCTGGGTAATGCAGAGTATTGGCAGGGTAATGCAGGGTATTGGCTGGGTAATGCAGGGTATTGGCTGGGTAATGCAGGGTATTGGCTGGGTAATGCAGAGTTTGTTTACAAGTGATCGCTCCGTCATTTGACGGAGCGATCACATTGTAAACAGTGGCCGGGTGTACCAAGATGGCCGCCGCTCCGGAGCTAGGCCGAAGCCGCAGCCTTTCCTAAGGCCGCCGGGTGTACCAAGATGGCCGCCGGCGCTCCGGAGCTAGGCCGAAGCCGCGGCCTTTCCTAAGGCCGAGGCCGCGGAGCGCTCCGCGGATCGCGGGGTGTGCCGATCCGAACGGGGTGACCCGTTCGGATCACGGATCGGCGACGATCCGTTGCACCCCTACTTGGATACTAGGAAGCTCACCATATACATAATCAGGCCTCATCCATCTTCCGTGACTTCCAGGCTGGGTCCCTAGGACACCCTGTGCCACAACGTCGGACCCAATATTAGGTTTCCGACTGCTAGGGAAGGAACCTAAGCACACAAGCTCCTTTCCTACCAGGGCCTTCTGTCACCTTTGCCAAGTCACACCGCTTCCCGGCTGGCTGGCTGCTTAGGCACTCAACACTAGTACATTAGCAGTGTCAATATATCCTCTTCCAAATTGGGTATTCCTATCCGGATGTTTCTTCCTATGAGGGATATGGAGATAATAGTGAAATTGTGCATCTCACCTTTATAATTTGAAATCCCAGATCCCATTGTGTTGGAGGTGGTGGAGAACACAGTTGGATCACGTGTGATGTGGAGCTCAGAACACATGCAAAGCTGTGATGTTATGTGTATTGTTGTATTATTGTTTAAGTGCCCTTTCTGTCTCCCACATATTCTCACAAATGTCTCTTTGTTTCCCATGTACTGTGATGACTGCCCATATGTTTCCCAGTATGGTAATGACTGCCCATCTGTTTCCCCTGTAGTACAATGACTGCCCGTTTATTGTTCATGGACTGTAATGACTGAACATTTGCATTTGTTTCCCATGTACTATGATGACTGCCCATATGTTGCCCATGGACTGCACTGAACATTTGCATTTGTTACCCATGTACTGTGATGACTGCCCATTTATTGCCCATGTACTGTGATGACTGTCCATTTGTTGCCTCTGTACTGTCATGACTGCCCATATGTTGCCCATGTACTGTCATGACTGCCCATTTGTTGCTTCTGTACTATGATGACTGCCCATTTGTTGCCCATGTACGATAATGACTGCACATTTGTTGCCCATGTATTATAATGACTGCACATTTGTTGCCCATTTACTGTGATGACTGCCCATAGCTTACCCATGTACTGTGATGACTGCCCATTTTATTGCCTCTGTACTATGATGACTGCACATTTGTTGCCCATGTATTATAATGACTGTCCATGCGTTACCCATATACCGTGATGACTGCCCATTTATTGCCAATGTACTGTAATGACTGTTGATTTGTTGCCCATGTACTATTATGACTGGCCATTTGTTGCCCATGTTTTATAATAACTGCTCATTTGTTTCAGAGTATTCTAATGACTGTCTGTTTGTTGCCATGTACTGTGGTGACAGCCCTTTTCTTGCCCATGTCCTGTAATGGATGCCTATTTGTGTCCCATGTACTCCACTGACTTCCCTTTATTGTCCATGTACTGCAATGACTGCTCAATTGTTGCCCATGTACTGTGATGACTGCCCATTTGTGTATTATAATAACTGCTCATTTGTTTCCCAGTATTCTGACTGTCTGTTTGTTGCCCTTTTCTTGCCCATGTCCTGTAATGGCTGCCTGTTTCCCATGTACAGTATACTTATGACTGCCCTTTATTGCCCATAAACGGCAATGTCTGCTTATTTGTTGTCCATGCACTTTAATGACTGGCCATTTGTTTTCCTTGTACTGTAACACCTGCCTATTTTTGTCCATGTATTGTAATGACCACTCATTTATTTTCCATATACTTTAATGAGTGCCCATTTGTTTTCCATGTACTCTAATGACTGCCCATTTATTGTCCATATACTTCAAAGACTGCCAATTTGTTTCCCACGTACTGTAATGACTGCCCATTTTTTTCCCATGTATTGTAATGATGCCCATTTGTTACATACATAGTATACACTGCTATTATAACCTTAACCCTGATTTTGCAAGCTATTCACTGATTGGTTAGTAGGGGTGGTTTGAAGGGTTTACAAAGCCTCATGGGAAGGTTTTCTTACAGGTAGATCTTTTTCCTCAAGCATATGTTCACCTAACCAGCAAGGCAGTTTGGTAGAGCTTAGCCATGAAGATAGAGGAAACCAGACCCCAATGACATAGGGTACCTAAATCAGAGAGGTGCACAAAAGTGGCTTTTTTAGGTAATTGAGTTAACAGCGGGTATTAGACATGTGCACAACAAAAAAATGTGTTTATTTTCGTTTCGTTTTTTTCGTTTCCGTTGATTCGTAACGATTCGTAAATTCGTAAGTCGTCGGTGTTCGTATTCGTAACGATTCGTATTTTCATAAGAGTTATTTTTTCGTTGATTCGTATTTCCGTTAGTTTAATTTTCGTTTATTCGTTTATTCGAAATTCGGACGCATTTGTATTTATTCGTACATTCGTAACATTCGTAGATTCGTAATCGGAGCATAATTCATAATTTTATGTAATGTGTATGCTATTATTACATTTTAAGAGACTACGGAAAATTACGAATCGAAAAAAAAAGTTACGAATGTACGAATTTTTTTCGTTCAATCCATTCGAAGCGCGTTAAGCAGCGCCATTGTAAGAGACACGGAAAATTACGAATCGAAAAAAAAAAGTTACGAATGTACGAATTTTTTCGTTCAATCCATTCGAAGCACGTTAAGCAGCGCCATTGTAAGAGACACGGAAAATTACGAATCGAAAAAAATAAGAAAAAAAATTACGAATTTTTTCGTTCAATCCATTTGAGGCACGTTAAGCAGAAACATTGTAAGGGACACGGAAAATTACCAATTCAACAACAAAAAAAAGTTACGAATGTACAAATTTTTTCGTTCATTTTGATTTTCGTTGTTCCTGTTTTCGTTTTTCGGATTTTCTTCTTTTGTACATTCGTTGTTTCTAATTTGTTTTTTTCGGATTTTCGTTGTTGTCGGATTCGTTCGATTCGAATGATTCGTTAAAATTTTTAGCTAATCGTTCGTTCATTCGTACGAAAACGAATGAACGAAAATAACGAAAAAAAAAAAGAAAAACGAAAAAAAAAACGAAATGAATTGCACGTGTCTAGCGGGTATCTTGTATCGCCTAGGCAGCACCTTTACTTCAAAACTTTAAACAGATCTCAGGAATCTCTGACTTTAGCACAGCTGCAGTGATTCCTGGATACATTAGCCGCTTATAGAATGCTTTTCTCTAATTTCCAGGTGGCAGCAGTTCTGATTTTACATCAATCCACAACATGGAAGCCCAAACCAAACGCCAGACCCCGATCATGAGTTTAATGGGGGATTTTTCTCCATCTCCGCCTGGCCACGCTAACTGTATCGACCACCGCCTCTCCTCCCCGCCCCTCCCTCTCATTCTACCGTCTTACATTTAATTACACCCGCTTGTGTTTTTAGGAGGACAGGCCTCTGAAGGAGGTGCGAAACTCTCTCCGCCATTGACTTGAAATGATCAATAAAAAGTCTTGTCCAGTTATAATGAAAGTGGCAGTGGAAAGCCGGAGCTGACAGCCCCCCCCCCCCCTCCCCCGCACTTTCCTTTATTTAGGCTGAATTATTTATTAGGGTCTAGATACAGTAGTTAACATTTATTTGTCTATTGTAAGGGTCGATTCTATCCTGAAGGAAACGTGTTATCCCTTTATAGGGTTTTAGGCATACCTATGAATGTTATCAGATAGATTTAATTTGACCTGATGAATGCGGACGGTCCTAACGATGCGAATGTTCAACTTTTATTAGTACATTCCGGTGAACAAGCTTTTCCTTTCCTAGTTTTCCCTCCTGGCTCCAGTCCACCCCAGTGCCGCATATCACCAATCCAGAGCCTCGGGAACCACGGTGTACGGTGCAGGAGAAGAATTCGCAAACACGCCCCCTGCAGGCTCTTTCTTGTCTTTCACAAAATATTCTGCATGGTATAAAAATAATCCATACAAGACAAGTGTGATAGACTCACCCGGGACAGAGGCTTTTTGAGGGAACTGAATGCTGACCTCTTGCCTACTGATTATGGGCCCTGAACTCTTTGGGAGGTGTATGCCTGGGGACCCTTCAAGTAATGTTACTTTGGATTCAATTCCATGTCTCCCCAAGACACACAGAATCTGGGATCCATCTATAGGGCCTAACTGCCATATTAAAAATAGCGACTGCTTCATACTGCTGGGACTCATAGCAGATGCTGATGTCCTCTAGACATGTGCACAACAAAAAAATTTGTTTATTTCCGTTTCGTTTTTTTCGTTTCCGAAAAAAAATCGTTTTTTTTTTGTTTCGTTTTTTTAGTTTCCGTCGATTTGTAATGATTCGTACATTCGTAAGTCGTCGTCGTTCGGATTCGTAACGATTCGTACATTCGTAAGAGTTATTTTTTCGTTTTTTCGTTAGTTTAATTTTCGGACGCATTCGTATTTATCCGTACATTCGTAATCGGAGCATAATTCATAATTTGATGTAATGTGTATGCTATTATTACATTTTAATAATTTACGAATCGAAAAAAAAAGAGTTACGAATCGAAAAAAAAAAGTTACGAATCGAAAAAAAAAAGTTACGAATGTAAGAATTTTTTTGTTCAATAGAGACACGGAAAATTACAAATCGAAAAAAAATATAAAAAGTTACGAATTGAAAAAAAAGTTACGAATCGAAAAAAAAAAAGTTAGGAATCGAAAAAAAAGTTACGAATGTACGAATTTTTTTGTTCAATAGAGACACGGAAAATTACAAATCGAAAAAAAATATAAAAAGTTACGAATTGAAAAAAAGTTACGAATCGAAAAAAAAAAAAAAAGTTACGAATCGAAAAAAAAAGTTACGAATGTATGAATTTTTTGGTTCAATAGAGACACGGAAAATTACAAATCGAAAAAAAAAAAAAGTTACAAATTGAAAAAAAAGTTACGAATCGAAAAAAAAAAAAAAAAGTTACGAATCGAAAAAAAAAGTTACGAATGTACGAATTTTTTTGTTCAATCCATTCGAAGCACGTTTAGCAGCACCATTGTAAGGGACACGGAAAATTACCAATTCAACAAAAAAAAAAAGTTGCGAATGTACGAATTTTTTCGTTCGTTTTTCAGATTTTCTTTATCAGTACATTCGTTGTTTCTAATTGGTTTTTTTCGGATTTTCGTTGTTTTTCGGATTCGTTCGATTCGAATGATTCGTTAATCGGATTCGTACGATTCGAACGATTCGTTACAATTCGTTATTCGGATTCGTACGATTCGAATGATTCGTTCATTCGTACGAAAACGAACGAACGAAAATAACGGAAAAAAAACGAAAAACGAAAAAAAAAAAACGAAACGAATTGCACATGTCTAATGTCCTCAGCAAGCCACCTGTCTGCTATAATGTGTTTATTGCAAGTAGGTTTAGTGAACCTACTAAGGGTCTTTCACCCATTCTTATTTGTGATAATGAACTCAGCTATTGTCTACTAGCACACTGCCCTTGTGGTCTGTGTTTATACTTTTGATAATGTGGATTGTGTCTTCTGAGCTAGAAGACGACAAGTCTGACCTGAAAGGTCAAACCTCTGAGTCACCTAGGCTGGTGAAATGACTAGTTAATTAGCTCATGTTAATTTATGTTTCTGGTTACAGTTGTATTGTTAGGGTAATATGATCAGGAGGGGGGAATGTCTTTCTCAAGTGTATATAAGCCTGTATACTTGTTCAAATAAACAGTTCTTATTCTGGTGTATAGGGATGAGCCAAACGCCCCCCGGTTCAGGTCGCACCAGAACATGCGAACAGACAAAAAATTTGTTCAAACACGCGAACACCGTTAAAGTCCATGGGACACGAACATGAATAATCAAAAGTGCTAATTTTAAAATCTTATATGCAAGTTATTGTCATAAAAAGTCTTTGGGGACCCGGGTCCTGCCCCAGGGGACATGTATCAATGCAGAATGCCGTTTTTTCGGTAGCAGTGATTTTAATAATGCTTAAAGTAAAACAATAAAAGTGAAATATTCCTTTAAATTTCGTACCTGGGGGGGTGTCTATAGTATGCCTGTAAAGTCCGAGAGCAAAATGACATTTCTAAAGGAAAAAAGGTAATTTAAAAGTACTAGCGCTGGCGCCGGCTATAATGAATTGTCAGTCCCGGCAATACACATAAAAGTCATTGAAAAAAACGGCATGGGATTGCCCCACAGTCCATTAACCAGGCCCTTTGGGTCTGGTATGAATATTAAGGGGAACCCTGAACCAAAATTAAAATAAAAATTGCATGGGGGTCCCCCCAAATTCCATACCAGGCCCTTCAGGTCTGGTATGGATATTAAGGGGAACGCCGCGCCCACATTTTTAAAAAAAATGTCGGGGGGGGGGGTCCCCCTAAAATCCATACCAGACCCTTATCCGAGCACGCAACCTGGTAGGCTGCAGTAAAAGAGGGGGGACAAGAGAGCGCCCCCCCTCCTGAACCATACCAGGCCACATGCCCTCAACGTGGGGAGATGAGGGGGTAGAGACGTGCATCTCTGCGGCTGCACAGAGAAGTGCAGGATCTGGCGGTGGAGTTCTGTCCTCCTCTCTGCTGACAACTGCTGAGACAAGGTGGGAGTGGAAATGAGGGGGGTGCCACAGCTGCTGGAGAGGCGCGAGGGCCACATGAAATGGCCTGGAGGGCCAGATTTAGCCCACAGTCCTTGTGTTTGACACATGTGATGTAGAGGTTTAGGGTAATGTAACACTTTTAATAGTTACATTTTAACTTACTTATATTTTACCTCCCCTGTTTCTTCCCTCCCCCCTCATCAACACCTTTCTATTTTCATTACATACCTTATTTTAGACCCAGCGGGTCTCTGTGCTTCTCTATGCAATGCAGACAGATCATGGCTGATAGGAGGGGAAGCCTGGCTCAGTCCTCTTCTCAAGAGCCCTCAGTCCTGATACACGCAGTGGGCTGGCTTTTGGGAGGAGTTATGCAAATAGCAACATTTCTTGATGGGTGGGTGTCAGTTTTAAGGTGTGGGTGTTTCTAGGCAGGCTGCATTTGCATAGGAAACCCCCACATGTGATTCTGATCCTCCATGACTGAAAGAACTGTAGTCCAATAAATGAAAGGGGTGGGGCAAGGACAGTCAGACTGAGGAGGAAAGCACTAGATGATGCTGGATGTTCTTCAGCCAGAGGCGGCTGTATGTCTCTTGTTGGAGCTTCTAATGCACCTTGTAAAAGGCTCTCAGTGTGCAATAAATTCAGAGCGAGCAATTCCAGTATTTTAGAGGGGCCATCCTAGCTATGTTGTCGGGCGGGAAAGGGGGGAGTCGCCCTGTCCAACAACATAGCTAGAAAGCAGATCACCACCTTTACATTAGTATAAACATGTATTTTGGCTCTAAGCTGTTTTCCAAGACAAGCCGCAGCAAGAAGAGTGCAGTTTCCCAAGACAAGTGATGGCAAGAGGAAGGCATAAGGAGAGTGGATATGTCAGCAGCTTCTCGTGACAAGCAGTGACAAGAGGAATGCAGAGGGGACGTGTCAGCAGTTTCCCAAGACAAGTGATGGCAAGAGGAATGCAGAAGGAAAGGGGGCGTGTCAGAAGGTTCCCAAGACAAGTGATGGCAAGAGGAATGCAGAAGGAAAGGGGGCGTGTCAGAAGGTTCCCAAGACAAGCAGCGACAAGAAGAATGCAGAGGGAAAGGGGGCGTGTCAGCAGTTTCCACAGACAAGCAGTGACAAGAAGAATGCAGAGGGAAAGGGGGCGTGTCAGCAGTTTCCCAAGACAAGCAGTGACAAGAGGAATGCAGAAGGAAAGGGGGCGTGTCAGAAGGTTCCCAAGACAAGCAGTGACAAGAGGAATGCAGAGGGAAAGGGGACGTGTCCGCAGTTTCCCAAGACAAGCAGTGACAAGAGGAATGCAGAGGGAAAGGGGGCGTGTCAGCAGTTTCCAAAGACAAGCAGTGATAAGAAGGGGGCGTGTCAGCAGTTTCCCAAGACAAGCAGTGACAAGAAGAATGCAGAGGGAGAGGGGGCGTGTCATCAGTTTCCAAAGACAAGCAGTGACAAGAGGAATGCAGAGGGAAAGGGGGCGTGTCAGCAGTTTCCCAAGACAAGCAGTGACAAGAAGAATGCAGAGGGAAAGGGGGCGTGTCAGCAGTTTCCCAAGACAAGCAGTGACAAGAGGAATGCAGAGGGAAAGGGGGCGTGTCAGCAGTTTCCCAAGACAAGCAGTGACAAGAAGAATGCAGAGGGAAAGGGGGCGTGTCAGCAGTTTCCAAAGACAAGCAGTGACAAGAAGGGGGCGTGTCAGCAGTTTCCCAAGACAAGCAGTGACAAGAAGAATGCAGAGGGAAAGGGGGCGTGTCAGCAGTTTCCACAGACAAGCAGTGACAAGAAGAATGCAGAGGGAAAGGGGGCGTGTCAGCAGTTTCCACAGACAAGCAGTGACAAGAAGAATGCAGAGGGAAAGGGGGCGTGTCAGCAGTCTCCACAGACAAGCAGTGATAAGAAGAATGCAGAGGGAAAGGGGGCGTGTCAGCAGTTTCCACAGACAAGCAGTGACAAGAAGAATGCAGAGGGAAAGGGGGCGTGTCAGCAGTTTCCACAGACAAACAGTGACAAGAAGAATGCAAAGGGAAAGGGGGCGTGTCAGCAGTTTCCCAAGACAAGCAGTGACAAGAAGAATGCAGAGGGAAAGGGGGCGTGTCAGCAGTTTCCACAGACAAGCAGTGACAAGAAGAATGCAGAGGGAAAGGGGGCGTGTCAGCAGTTTCCCAAGACAAGCAGTGACAAGAAGAATGCAGAGGGAAAGGGGGCGTGTCAGCAGTTTCCCAAGACAAGCAGTGACAAGAAGAATGCAGAGGGAAAGGGGGCGTGTCAGCAGTCTCCACAGACAACCAGTGACAAGAAGAATGCAGAGGGAAAGGGGGCATGTCAGCAGTTTCCACAGACAAGCAGTGACAAGAAGAATGCAGAGGGAAAGGGGGCATGTCAGCAGTTTCCCAAGACAAGCAGTGACAAGAAGAATGCAGAGGGAAAGGGGGCGTGTCAGCAGTTTCCAGAGACAAGCAGTGACAAGAAGAATGCAGAGGGAAAGGGGGCGTGTCAGCAGTTTCCACAGACAAGCAGTGACAAGAGGAATGCAGAGGGAAAGGGGGCGTGTCAGCAGTTTCCCCAGACAAGCAGCGACAAGAAGAATGCAGAGGGAAAGGGGGCGTGTCAGCAGTTTCCACAGACAAGCAGCGACAAGAAGAATGCAAAGGGAAAGGGGGCGTGTCAGCAGTTTCCACAGACAAGCAGTGACAAGAAGAATGCAGAGGGAAAGGGGGCGTGTCAGCAGTCTCCACAGACAAGCAGTGACAAGAGGAATGCAGAGGGAAAGGGGGCGTGTCAGCAGTTTCCCAAGACAAGCAGTGACAAGAAGAATGCAGAGGGAAAGGGGGCGTGTCAGCAGTTTCCCAAGACAAGCAGTGACAAGAGGAATGCAGAAGGAGAGGGGGCGTGTCAGCCTCTTGTCTCTTGCATTCCTCTTGCTGCCTCTTGTCTCAGGAAGGGGCAGGAACACCCAGTGTGACCTCATAGCTAGGGTTGGGAAGCATCTATCAACATGGAACAAGATACTACATATAATGCTAATCCCAGACTGCACCATACATGTCATTTTAGATTTTGCCCATAGTTGCACTTTAATATATAAAAAAAAAAAAAAAAAAAAAAAAAGGCATGAGGCGATCGGACAAAAAAATATGGCAAAACACGATAAAAATAAGATCGGAAGATCGGTGACGTCCCAATGGTAAAGCTCACAGGAACCTGGCTGGGGAGCGTTTTGGAGAAGGAATATTTTGCATACCGTTGGCTATAAATGGCGTTATTGGAGCCATTTATTAGAGCGAGCAGCTCCTCGATATACAGCGACAATCTTGTCTTCTATCTCGGGGGGGGGGCGGAGTTCTTGGTTAACAATCTCACCGGGGATTATGTCACACACACGTACACGCGGTATCGATTGGCGTTATACCAGAGGTTGCTATTTATGTTGAAGAATCCATAACGTTCCAATATTTCCCGAACGAGGCTTCATTCACCCTGACAGTCGGGTGGATGTGGATTCACCGCGGCGCGGTCTTTACCTTACAGTTAGAATTACATTTATCGCATCATTATGAGATGTATATTACTCCGACGGATGATTTATAGAGTGCAGGGGGCTGAAGTAGGAACGAACAGATTGATGTCCGCATGAAGAATTAATATTGATGTTTTTTTGCCGGTGACGCATTTATCTTGCGGTGAATCAGGTCGGAGGAGGCTCTAGTATGAGTCTTATATATTAACTGCTTAGGGATTTTTTTTATAGGATCGTATAGAAGAGAGTTTGAGGGAAACTCAGTGTATATTTCTCATGCCAGCGTTGTATTTATCTGGAATCTGGGTGCCCACCGGCCTGAGGTGACAATTGTCCCATCCAGACCTGCTGCCCATCATCACATAGTCTATATAAAGCTAATGTGTGTAGGCAGGGCCGGTGCTACCACTAGGCAAACTAGGCGGCCGCCTAGGGCGCCCTGCTGCCTAGGGCGCCCGGCCACTGGTTTTCCTACTCTCTTCTCTCTGCAGCCAGCAACTAAGTCTCAGCATCAGCAGGCAGCCGCCTCTCCGTTCACACATAGTGTCAGAGGCACAGCAGTGGTGGAGGACTGTGTCTGTGTCCCGACTCCCGCAGCAAGCAAACATTCATTGATGGGCGCTGGTGAGGGTGCATTTGATGGGCACTGGTGAGGCTACATTTGATGGGCGCTGGTGAGGCTGCATTTGATGGGCACTGGTGAGGCTACATTTGATGGGCGCTGGTGAGGCTGCATTTGATGGGCACTGGTGAAGCTGCATTGAAGGGCGCTGGTGAGGCTACATTTGATGGGCACTGGTGAGGCTGCCTTTGATGGGCACTGGTGAGGCTGCCTTTGATGGGCGCTGGTGAGGCTGCCTTTGATGGGCGCTGGTGAGGCTACATTTGATGGGCACTGGTGAGGCTGCCTTTGATGGGCGCTGGTGAGGCTGCATTTGATGGGCGCTGGTGAGGCTACATTTGATGGGAGCTGGTGAGGCTGCATTTGATGGGAGCTGGTGAGGCTGCATTTGATGGGCGCTGGTGAGGCTGCATTTGATGGGAGCTGGTGAGGCTGCATTTGATGGGCGCTGGTGAGGCTGCATTTGATGGGTGCTGGTGAGGCTGCATTTGATGGGTGCTGGTGAGGCTGCATTTGATGGGCGCTTGCACCAGCCCTGTGTGTAGCGCTCCCTGCGTAGGCGGGGCCACTGATTCGAACTAGTTCTTCCCCCAAACTGTACAGAGGCTGTCAGTCACCCAAGGAACAGTCCATTCACTCCAGTAACTCAGTCTAGGGCAGGGATCACTAAACGGCGGACCGTGGTCCGGACCTGAACCAAGTGACATTCTAGTCCGGACCATGGCTGTGCCACTTGGCAGCTGGGTGTCCTCTCCCAGGTCTCCTGCCCCGGCCAATGCTGTCCTTGTCACAGCAGAGCAGGGGGTGTTGTAGATATTGACAAAGAGCGGGAGCATGGGCGCCCGCAGATAGGAGCAGGGGGGGGGGGGGGCAAGCGCACCCCCCCTGGAATCAGGGATTGGATCAGGAGTGATGACCCCCATCACCCCTCTCTGTCACCCCCTCTCTCTCTCTCTCACCCCTCTCTTTTTCACCCCCCTCTGTCTATGTCACACCCCTCTCTCTCTGTCACCCCTTCTGTCTATTTCTGTCACCCCCTCTCTCTCACCCCCTTTCTCTCAGTCACCCCCTCTGTCTCTTTCTGTCACCCCCCCCCCTGTCTCTGTCTGTCAACCACCACATGTATGCAGTTTCTGACAGTCTCTTGTGCCATGTATGCAGTCTCTGACAGTCTCTTGGACAATGTCCGCAGTCTCTGACAGTCTCTTGTGCCATGTCCGCAGTCTCTTGAGCCATGTATGCAGTTTCTGACAGTCTCTTGGGCCATGTATGCAGTCTCTGACAGTCTCTTGGACAATGTCCGCAGTCTCTGACAGTCTCTTGGACCATGTCCGCAGTCTCTGACAGTCTCTTGGACCATGTCCGCAGTCTCTCACAGTCTCTTGAACCATGTCCGCAGTCTCTCACAGTCTCTTGGACCATGTCCGCAGTCTCTGACAGTCTCTTGGACCATGTCCGCAGTCTCTGACAGTCTCTTGTGCAATGTCTGCAGTCTCTGACCATCACCTGTACTACGTCTGCAGTCTCTGACCGTGATAATGTGATAATGACATTGTTGAAATGGTCAGAGCATGGGTGACCTTAAAATGATGCCCCCCCCCCCCTGAAAAAAGTTCTGCGGACGCCCATGAGCGGGAGTCTTTTCAAATTAACAAGCATTAATCACCCCCACTTGTTAACATAATGGATTGGGCAGCTCCTGCCCCCTGCGCTGCTGTGAGGGAGACCCAGGCTGATAAGTGCCTCTATTCTGCCAAAGGTATGACTGTGCATAGGAGGCTTCCATTGAAAAGGGGCATTGTCAATGGCGACCGCTGGCAATTGTTTTTCTATTTTTCTTGGGGGGGGGCGGCACTGACAGAAGCGTGTGTGAGACTCGTTTTCCGATTGGCCGAAAAGAGAAGACTCCCGATTGGCCACCGAGGAGGAGGGAGGAAATGGAAGCCGCCGTGATGACCCGTGGAGAGCAGGGGAACGGGAGGCCGCTGCCGAGCAGGGGAAGCCGCTGGTGAAGCGCGATGGGGTAAGTGCTACTTACCGACACACCCCCTCGGTCGGTCAGTAGCACTTACCCCATCGTGCTTCACCAGCGGCTTCCCCTGTTTGGCGGCGACCTCCTGTTCCCCCGCTCTCCACGGGTCATCACAGCGGCTTCCGTTTCCGTTTCCGATTTCCTCCTCAGTGGCCAATCGGGAGTCTTCTCTTTTCGGACAATCGGAAAACTAGTCTGACACCCGCTTCTGATTGGCCCGGATTGAGTATCAGTGTTTTAACAGCGAATGTTCATTCGCTGTTGTAACACCTGAGTGGGCTCATGATGCAATGCTCTGCGCCACAAGCCCACCCTATTTTGAAGCCTATTATTAAAAAAAAAAACCCTGGCGCTGTAATTCCGGCACCCAGTGTCCTGGAAGGGGCCAGACGCATGAATAGGGGGTGGCCACGGCGGGCTTGGATAGATTCATGCCATGCATGAATCTATCTATTATACATATAGGGGGATGGCGTGGATAGAGGGGGTGGCAGAGGGGGTGGCGCCCCGGGTGCCCCCAATGGATGGGCCACCAGTGGGCATTGTGATGTGAAGCGGATTGCAATGTAAAGGGGCACTGTGATGTAAAGGGGCTGTCAGGGGATGAACCACAGAAGAACTGGTATATTTGCAATTACCCAACAAGGTCACGCCAATGTGCATGGAAATGCACGCAGATGTTGTGTACGGGTGCTTGGGCGCGTGCCTGTGCTCCGCAGCGCACACAAGGCGTGAGAGATTCTGGTCTATTTAAAGACAGCAGTTTGGTCCACAAGTTGCTGGTTGATTTTTAGCCCCCAGCAGGGGCGGACTGACCATTTGGCCACTCGGGCACTGCCAGAGGGCCCCGGGCCACTAGGGGGCCCCATCAGGGTTGCCAGCCTCAGTAAAACCAGGGACAGTATGTAAAAATCTGTGTTTTTTTTACATCTGTCTCTGAAATGTCCCTTACCGACATCCTTTTGGTCTAAAAATCCCGAGATTATAGCTGCCCCACCTCTCCAGCACCTTCTCAGCCAATAGAAACATGTCTGTGTATACTGTGTGATTGTATGCTGTGTGTGTGTTTGTGTATACTGTGTGACCCCATAATCTCCTATTGCCCGGGGGCCCCATGAGTTGTCAGTCCGCCCCTGGCCCCCAGTATCCTGTGCTTCTGTGTTGCTGCATTCCCGTTGCTGACCTGGCTTGCACTTGGACCTGTCTTGGCTTCTTTCCTGGCTCTGACCCTGTCTGGTTCACCCGGACGTCGCTTAGTGCCAGCTTGTTGTGTACGATCTTGACTTTGCTTCTGCTCCTGTTCCTGAGTGACCCCCCCTGTGTATGACCCTGGATCCGGCTCCTGTATGACCCTGGATCCGGCTCCTGTATGACCCTGGATCTGGCTCCTGTATGACCCTGGTTCCGGCTCCTGTATGACCCTGGATCCGGCTCCTGACTCCCATTCCTGTTCCACTCATCTGTCAGGATTCGCCGGTGCACCTAGACTTGACACCTGTCTTACTGGTATCCGTCCACAGCCAAGACTTCACCTGCTCACCTAGAGTGAAACCACTGCATGGTCAAGTTTCCTTCGAGGACCTCATCTACGCTGATCTTTAGGCAACGCCGCAGCTGGCAACCCTTATAATGCTTCTTTGGGGCGCAGCAATCCTCTGTCTACACCTTCGGGGGTGATCTGCACTCAGCGGCAACGGGAATCTCTCTCATCACTTCAGCCTCCAACCAGGTACATAACACTGCGGTGCAAAGGTGGGCTGTGATGTGAGGGGGGGGACTGGAGATGCTGGGACTACTATACAGGGGGGACTGTGATGTGAGGGGGGACTACTATACAGGGGGGACTGTGATGTAAAGGGGGACTGTGATGTAAAGGGGGACTGTGATGTAAAGGGGGACTGTGATGTGAGGGGGCACTACTATACAGGGGGGACTGTGATGTAAAAGGGGACTGTGATGTGAGGGGGGACTACTATACAGGGGGGACTGTGATGTAAAGGGGGACTGTGATGTAAAGGGGGACTGTGATGTGAGGGGGGACTACTATACAGGGGGGACTGTGATGTAAAAGGGGACTGTGATGTGAGGGGGGACTATTATACAGGGGGGACTGTGATGTAAAGGGGGACAGTGATGTGAGGGGGGACTACTATAAAGGGGGGACTGTGATGTAAAGGGGGACAGTGATGTAAAGGGGGGACTGTGATGTAAAGGGAGACTGTGATGTAAAGGGGGACTGTGATGTGAGGGGGGACTACTATACAGGGGGGACTGTGATGTAAAGGGGGACTGTGATGTGAGGGGGGACTACTATACAGGGGGGACTGTGATGTAAAAGGGGACTGTGATGTGAGGGGGGACTACTATACAGGGGGGACTGTGATGTAAAAGGGGACTGTGATGTGAGGGGGGACTACTATACAGGGGGGACTGTGATGTAAAGGGGGACTGTGATGTAAAGGGGGACTGTGATGTGAGGGGGGGACTACTATACAGGGGGGACTGTGATGTAAAAGGGGACTGTGATGTGAGGGGGGACTATTATACAGGGGGGACTGTGATGTAAAGGGGGACTGTGATGTGAGGGGGGACTGTGATGTGAGGGGGGACTACTATAAAGGGGGGACTGTGATGTAAAGGGGGACAGTGATGTAAAGGGGGACTGTGATGTAAAGGGAGACTGTGATGTAAAGGGGGGGCTGTGATGTGAGGGGGGACTACTATACAGGGGGGACTGTGATGTAAAGGGGGACTGTGATGTGAGGGGGGGACTACTATACAGGGGGGACTGTGATGTAAAGGGGGACTGTGATGTAAAGGGGGACTGTGATGTGAGGGGGGGCTACTATACAGGGGGGACTGTGATGTAAAGGGGGACTGTGATGTAAAGGGGGACTGTGATGTGAGGGGGGACTACTATACAGGGGGGACTGTGATGTAAAGGGGGACTGTGATGTAAAGGGGGACTGTGATATGAGGGGGGACTACTATACAGGGGGGACTGTGATGTAAAGGGGGACTGTGATGTAAAGGGGGACTGTGATGTGAGGGGGGGACTACTATACAGGGGGGACTGTGATGTAAAGGGGGACTGTGGACACTGATGTGGACGCTCTGCTCCAGGCACACACTCCGGGATCCTGCTTTGGATAGGGAATGGCCAGCATCTGAGACCCTATGGGAGCTCTCTCAGTCCAATCTACCTCCGGCACTTATATCCCAAAAGCACATAGTCCTCAGGGATCAGTTCCGGGTCATTACTCTCAGTCCCCAGGTCAGGACAGCTGCCACCTTTCTATGGACACAGCCCAGTGAGTAGAGATGGGGTTCGCACCGTTGAAGTCTATGGGACCTAGAGTGGAAAAAAAGCAAACGTTCACATTTTGAAGGCTTCAATGCAAGTTATTGGCCATAAAAATATTATGGGGGTCCGGGTACTGCCCTGGGGGACATGTATCAATGCAAAACATTTTAAATAAAAAGATTATTTTTACAGGAGAAGTGATTTTAATGATGCATAAAGTGAAACAATAAAAATCAAAAGTTCCTTTAAATATAGTGCCTGGGGGGTCCCCTTAGTCTGCCTGTAAAGTGGTGCATCTGTACCATGTATAGAACCTGCTGCAGCAAAAAAAAAGAAAAAAAAAAAATATTGCATTTAATACAGAAATGTAAAAAAAAATGCCCTCAAAATCCATACCAAACCCTTAACCGAGCACGCAGCCCGGCCGGTCAGGAAAGGGAGGGGGACAAGCGAGCGCCCCCCCCCCCCCTCTCCTGAACCATACCAGGCTACATACCCTCAACATGGGGGGTGCTTTGGGGCAGGGGGGGCTCTGCCCACCCAAAAGCACCTTGTGCCCATGTTGATGTGGTTAGTGATTAGTTTATGAATGGATGAGTGAGTAGATGAATGGATGGGTGGATTGGTTTATGAATGGATGAGTGAGTAGATGAATGGATGGGGGGACAGACAGACATATCAGCTGTGTAGGCACTCCGGGGTCTCTGAGCTCCTGGGGCCCATTATAAGGTCCTGCCAGTTCCTGAACCCCATTGGTCAGATGGGGACATAAAATAAACGAAGCCCCCTCTGGTCACATTGATGATGGGGGGGAGGGGCGTACCTGATGGCTACCACTGAGATTAATGAAAGAATTCTTCTTCTTTATTTTTCTCCAATAAAACAACAACCCCCCCCCCCCCGGGGCCTGAGTATCCCGATCGTATCTCCACCTGCCCCTCCCCCCCCCTTGTAGACATAACACAGAAGCGGGATTTATCCCCCCCACTTCTCCTCCCTGCGATCGCACATTGTGCAGACAATCGATGTTTAATATTTCAGTGGAGGATCCCCTCGGGAGGCGCTCAGGTATAGAAGGTGGAATGTTAGACGCCCTCAGGCAGCCAATCAGCTGGGAGATTTAATTTCCTGCCCTGAAGGGAGCCGAATCCTTACTGCGCACACAGCGAGGGTCGGCACTCGGCGGGGGCGGCACTCGGCGGGGGCGGCACTCGGCGGGGGCGGAGAAGATGTCACACAAGTCACTCCTCAGAGAAATGAACCCGGTTTGATGGAAGACGGCGGAGATGGAGATGGAATTCTTCTTTGTAATAAAACAATCGCTGAGATCCCATCGGATTGCGGAGCAGAAGATTCGATTTCTACCGCAGCCGACGGAGAGAGAGGCTTAAAGGAGAACTCCGGGCAAAGCCATCCGTTCCACACCCCGACCTGCCAGTCATCTATCCGATCCGAGCAGAAAAACGATCGTTCCATTTTATTTCTGGCCTATAATATATATAATAACTTCCTTACCGGGCACATATACCCCCCTTCCTGCCCAGGCCAATTCTCAGCTTTCAGAGCTATCACACTTTGAATGACAATTACTCAGTCATATAACACTGTGCACATAGGAGATCGTTATCATTTATTATCACACAAATAGAGCTTTATTTTGGCGGTATGAAAAAAGACAAAAAATTTGAGAAAAAAATAAACAAAACGTTTTTCATATTTTGTTATACAATTTTGCAAACAGGTAATTTTTCTCCTTCAATGATGGGCACTAATGATCCAGCACCAATGGGCACTGATAGGCTGCACCAATGGGCACTGATAGACTGCACCAATGGGCACTGATAGGCTGCACCAATGGGCACTGATAGGCTGCACTGATGGGCACTGATAGACTGCACTGATGAGCACTGATGATGCAGCACTGATAGGTGGCAATGATGGGCACTGATAGGTGGCACTGATGGGCACTGATGATGCAGCACTGATAGGTGGCACTGACAGGCACTAATAGACAGCACTGATGGCCTCTGATAGGCGGCACTGATGAGCACTGATGAGGCGGCACTGGTCAGGAGGCACTGATGAGGCTGCACTGATGGGTGACACTGATGGGCACTGATGATGCGGCACTGATAGACGGCACTGATAGGTGACACTGATGAGCACTGATGGGCACTGATGGGCACTGATGAGCACTGATGATCCAGCACTGATAGGCTGCACTGATGAGCACTGATGATGCGGCACTGATAGGTGGCACTCAAGAGGTGGCACTGATGATGCAGTACTGATAGGTGGCACTGATGGGCACTTATAGACGGCACTGATGGGCTCTGATAGGGGGCACTGATGAGCACTAATAAGGCGGCACTGGTCAGGAGGCACTGATGAGGCTGCACTGATGGGTGACACTGATGGGCACTGATGATGCGGCACTGATAGACGGCACTGATAGGTGACACTGATGAGCACTGATGGGCACTGATGAGCACTGATGATCCAGCACTGATAGGCTGCACTGATGAGCACTGATGATGCGGCACTGATAGGTGGAACTGATGGGCACTGATAGGTGGCACTCAAGAGGTGGCACTGATGATGCAGTACTGATAGGTGGCACTGATGGGCACTTATAGAGGGCACTGATGGGCTCTGATAGGGGGCACTGATGAGCACTAATAAGGCGGCACTGGTCAGGAGGCACTGATGGGCAATGATAGGGCACTGATGATGAGGCACTGATTGACAGCACTGATGGGCACTTAGGGGACCGATGTCCCTCTAACAGAAGACGGTAATTGGCTTCTGCTTACTTCCGTGATCATCTGTCATTGGCTGACAGTTGATCATGTGGTAATGGGCCCGCTGTGAATGGCTCTGTGATCAGCCGGGTCCCAAGAATTTGTTGATCACAGAGCGCACTGCGCGGGCGGCGTGGCGTAGGACGTACATGGATGCCCTCCCACCATTTGAGGTCCGGGTTGTAGTCATCTTTCGGCTATAGCACAAACATCGAGTGGTTAAATTCTACATAAAACATTTGTAAGACTTGCACAGGACGTTCATGTCGGGTGACGGACTCCAAGCCGAGGATCACATCTATGTGTGTGTGGGTGATCTGTGTAGTCGGAGGGCCCCTTTGTAGGACATCCATGTTATCTGTCAGTCTGACTCCCATTGATAATACATGGACTTTGCATAATGACCCCCCCCCCCCCATAGATGATCGAAGCTGTCAAATTGATTAATTTTCTCCGCTGCTCAGATTCCCATCTACCAGGATGAAAGCCGATCGCCTCCGGACTTCAGGCGTCTTGCCTGAGGGGTTCGCCAATCGCTGCAAAGCGTCCTTTTCCGCTACGCCGGGTGCTGTAAATCACAAGCTAACAGCTGCGCTGTGCCCCCGGGCGCCGCGACTCCGCAGATGTTTTCAGGGAGAAAAGAAAGCAGAGAATAGACGATCGGCTACAATGGAAGGACGATCGGCTACAATGGAAGGACGAACCGTTACAATGGAAGGACGATCCGCTACAATGGAGGGACGATCGGCTACAATGGAAGGACGATCCGCTACAATGGAAGGACGATCCGCTACAATGGAAGGACGTTCGGCTACAATGGAAGGACGATCCGTTAAAATGGAAGGACGATCCGTTACAATTGAAGGACGATCCGCTACGATAGAAGGACGACCCACTACAATGGAAGGACGATCCGCTACAATGGAAGGACGATCCGCTACAATGGAAGGACGATCCGCTACAATGGAAGGACAATCCGCTACAATGGAAAGACGATCGGCTACAATGGAAGGATGATCCACTACAATGGAAGGACGATCGGCTACAATGGAAGGACAATCCGTTACAATGGAAGGACGATCCGTTACAATGGAAGGACAATCCGCTGGAATGGAAAGACGATCGGCTACAATGGAAGGACGATCCGCTACAATGGAAGGACGATCAGCTACAATGGAAGGACGATCCTCTACAATGGAAGGACGATCCGCAACAATGGAAGGACGATCCTCTACAATGGAAGGACGATCCACTACAATGGAAGGACGATCCACTACAATGGAAGGACGATCCACTACAAGGGAAGGACGATCCGCTACAATGGAAGGACGATCCGCTACAATGGAAGGACGATCCGCTACAATGGAAGGACGATCCGCTACAATGGAAGGACGATCCGCTACAATGGAAGGACGATCCGCTACAATGGAAGGACGATCCGCTACAATGGAAGGACGATTCGCTACAATGGAAGGACGATCAGCTACAATGGAAGGACGATCCGCTACAATGGAAGGACGATCCGCTACAATGGAAGGACGATCCGCTACAATGGAAGGACGATCCGCTACAATGGAAGAAAGATCCGCTACAATGGAAGGACGATCCGCTACAATGGAAGGACGATCCGCTACAATGGAAGGACGATCCGCTACAATGGAAGGACGATCCGCTACAATGGAAGAACGATCCGCTACAATGGAAGGACGATCCGCTACAATGGAAGGACGATCCGTTACAATGGAAGGACGATCGGCTACAATGGAAGGACGATCTGTTACAATGGAAGGACGATCGGCTACAATGGAAGGACGATCTGTTACAATGGAAGGACGATTCACTACAATGGAAGGACGATCCGCTACAATGGAAGGACGATTCGCTACAATGGAAGGACGATCCGATACAATGGAAGGACGATCCGCTACAATGGAAGGACGATTCGCTACAATGGAAGGACGATCCGATACAATGGAAGGACGATCCGCTACAATGGAAGGACGATCCGTTACAATGGAAGGACGATCCGTTACAATGGAAGGACGATCCTCTACAATGGAAGGACGATCCGCTACAATGGAAGGGCGATCCGTTACAATGGAAGGACGATCCGCTACAATGGAAGGACGATCCGCTACAATGGAAGGACGATCCGTTACAATGGAAGGACGATCCGTTACAATGGAAGGACGATCCTCTACAATGGAAGGACGATCCGCTACAATGGAAGGACGATCCGTTACAATGGAAGGACGATCCGCTACAATAGAAGGACGATCCGCTACAATGGAAGGACGATCCGCTGCAATGGAAGGACGATCCGTTACAATGGAAGGACGATCGGCTACAATGGAAGGACGATCTGTTACAATGGAAGGACGATTCGCTACAATGGAAGGACGATTCGCTACAATGGAAGGACGATCCGCTACAATGGAAGGACGATCCGCTACAATGGAAGGACGATCCGATACAATGGAAGGACGATCCGCTACAATGGAAGGATGATCTGTTACAATGGAAGGACGATCCGATACAATGGAAGGACGATCCGATACAATGGAAGGACGATCCGATACAATGGAAGGACGATCTGTTACAATGGAAGGACGATTCGCTACAATGGAAGGACGATCGGCTACAATGGAAGGACAATTCGCTACAATGGAAGGGCGATCCGCTACAATGGAAGGACGATCCGCTACAATGGAAGGACGATTCGCTACAATGGAAGGACGATCGGCTACAATGGAAGGACGATCCGCTACAATGGAAGGACGATCCGCTACAATGGAAGGACGATCCGCTACAACAGAAGGACGATCCGCTACAACGGAAGGACGATCTGTTACAACGGAAGGACGATCCGCTACAATGGAAGGACGATCCTCTACAATGGAAGGACGATCCGCTACAATGGATGGACGATCCGCTACAATGGAAGGACGATCTGTTACAATGGAAGGACGATCCGCTACAATGGAAGGACGATCCGTTACAATGGAAGGACGATCTGTTACAACGGAAGGACGATTCGCTACAGTGGAAGGACGATTCGCTACAATGGAAGGACGATCCGCTACAATAGAAGGACAATCCGCTACAATAGAAGGACGATCCGCTACAATGGAAGGACGATCCGCTACAATAGAAGGACAATCCGCTACAATGGAAGGACGATCCGCTACAATAGAAGGACAATCCGCTACAATGGAAGGACGATCCGCTACAATGGAAGGACGATTCGCTACAATGGAAGGACGATCCGCTACAATGGAAGGACGATCCGCTACAATGGAAGGACGATTCGCTACAATGGAAGGACGATCAGCTACAATGGAAGGACAATTCGCTACAATGGAAGGACGATCCGCTACAATGGAAGGACGATCCGCTACAATGGAAGGACGATTCGCTACAATGGAAGGACGATCGGCTACAATGGAAGGACGATCCGCTACAATGGAAGGACGATCCGCTACAATGGAAGGACGATCCGCTACAACAGAAGGACGATCCGCTACAACGGAAGGACGATCTGTTACAACGGAAGGACGATCCGCTACAATGGAAGGACGATCCTCTACAATGGAAGGACGATCCGCTACAATGGATGGACGATCCGCTACAATGGAAGGACGATCGGCTACAATGGAAGGACGATCGGCTACAATGGAAGGACGATCCGTTACAATGGAAGGACAATCCGATACAATGGAAGGACGATCAGCTACAATGTAAGGACGATCCGCTACAATGGAAGGACGATCAGCTACAATGGAAGGACGATCCGCTACAATGGAAGGACGATCCGCTACAATGGAAGGACGATCCGCTACAATGGAAGGACGATCCGCTACAATGGAAGAAAGATCCGCTACAATGGAAGGACGATCCGCTACAATGGAAGGACGATCCGTTACCATGGAAGGACGATCGGCTACAATGGAAGGACGATCTGTTACAATGGAAGGACGATTCGCTACAATGGAAGGACGATCCGCTACAATGGAAGGACGATTCGCTACAATGGAAGGACGATCCGATACAATGGAAGGACGATCCGCTACAATGGAAGGACGATTCGCTACAATGGAAGGACGATCCGATACAATGGAAGGACGATCCGCTACAATGGAAGGACGATCCGTTACAATGGAAGGACGATCCGTTACAATGGAAGGACGATCCTCTACAATGGAAGGACGATCCGCTACAATGGAAGGACGATCCGCTACAATGGAAGGACGATCCGATACAATGGAAGGACGATCCGCTACAATGGAAGGATGATCCGCTACAATGGAAGGACGATCCGTTACAATGGAAGGACGATCCGCTACAATGGAAGGATGATCCGCTACAATGGAAGGACGATCCGTTACAATGGAAGGACGATCCGTTACAATGGAAGGACGATCCTCTACAATGGAAGGACGATCCGCTACAATGGAAGGACGATCCGCTACAATGGAAGGACGATCCGTTACAATGGAAGGACGATCCGTTACAATGGAAGGACGATCCTCTACAATGGAAGGACGATCCGCTACAATAGAAGGACGATCCGCTACAATGGAAGGACGATCCGCTGCAATGGAAGGACGATCCGTTACAATGGAAGGACGATCCGCTACAATGGAAGGACGATCTGCTACAATGGAAGGACGATCGGCTACAATGGAAGGACGATCTGTTACAATGGAAGGACGATTCGCTACAATGGAAGGACGATTCGCTACAATGGAAGGACGATCCGCTACAATGGAAGGACGATCCGATACAATGGAAGGACGATCCGCTACAATGGAAGGACGATCCGATACAATGGAAGGACGATCCGATACAATGGAAGGACGATCCGATACAATGGAAGGACGATCTGTTACAATGGAAGGACGATTCGCTACAATGGAAGGACGATTCGCTACAATGGAAGGACGATCCGCTACAATGGAAGGACGATCCGTTACAATGGAAGGACGATCTGTTACAACGGAAGGACGATTCGCTACAGTGGAAGGACGATTCGCTACAATGGAAGGACGATCCGCTACAATAGAAGGACGATCCGCTACAATGGAAGGACGATCCGCTACAATAGAAGGACAATCCGCTACAATGGAAGGACGATCCGCTACAATGGAAGGACGATTCGCTACAATGGAAGGACGATCCGTTACAATGGAAGGACAATTCGCTACAATGGAAGGACGATCCGCTACAATGGAAGGACGATCCGCTACAATGGAAGGACGATCGGCTACAATGGAAGGACGATCCGCTACAATGGAAGGACGATCCGCTACAATGGAAGGACGATCCGCTACAATAGAAGGACGATCCGCTACAATAGAAGGACGATCCGCTACAACAGAAGGACGATCCGCTACAACGGAAGGACGATCCGCTACAACGGAAGGACGATCCGCTACAATGGAAGGACGATCCGCTACAATGGAAGGACGATCCGCTACAATGGAAGGACGATTCGCTACAATAGAAGGACGATCCGCTACAATGGAAGGACGATCCGCTACAACAGAAGGACGATCTGTTACAACGGAAGGACGATCCGCTACAATGGAAGGACGATCCTCTACAATGGAAGGACGATCCGCTACAATGGATGGACGATCCGCTACAATGGAAGGACGATCGGCTACAATGGAAGGACGATCGGCTACAATGGAAGGACGATCCGTTACAATGGAAGGACGATCCGATACAATGGAAGGACGATCAGCTACAATGTAAGGACGATCCGCTACAATGGAAGGACGATCGGCTACAATGGAAGGACGATCGGCTACAATGGAAGGACGATCCGTTACAATGGAAGGACGATCCGCAGCATTAGCCGCCGCTCTTATCCACAAAGTCCTAACTTTTTATGTATCGTCCAACGACCACAAGAAGACGATGTATGTACCGCGTGTTTGGGGGCGTGGCGGGGGAGGGGGGGCGGGTCTCATGTTAAATTAGGTAAAAGACACGAGTAGAACAAACCACCAACAATTGCACATAATTGCTACATCATTTATAAAATGTTGTCATTAATTATTCTGAATACAATGGAGATGATTCACCAGATTGCAGACAATGAAAACACGGAGCGATTAGAGAAGACGGAGAGGAGCGGGTTGCTGGATAAACATACCTGAGACGCCGGGGGAAAGCGGGAACAACGGCTGGAGGGGAGGAGGAATCCGGGTTCAGGTATTCATAACATATATAGGAAACCTTCCATGATATTTAATAAAGCAAATGTGTATTTTGTAATTAGGAACAGATCTTCTGTTTACTAACAATGCTTTTCCTGCACCCCCAACAACCCCAAATTGTCCCTCAGAGCCCTGTGAAAAAAGCTGAGTACAGTGCAGCATCAGGGCCCCCTGATGACGTCAGACGCTGACAACGAAACGCGTCATACGGGGCACGTCAAGGGCAGGCTGTAGGGGTGCAGCAATATAACCAATTAAGTTTAGGTCTTGGGGTGCAGCACCATAGCCAGTGGAGAGATGGGGGACACCGCAGCCAATAAAGAAGAAGGGTGTAGTGTAGGGCTGCAGCCCAACAGCCAATGAAGAGGAAGGGGCAGGGTGTAGGGTGCAGAACCCCAGCCAATGAAGAGGAAGGGGCAGGGTGTAGGGTGCAGAACCCCAGCCAATGAAGAGGAAGGGGCAGGGTGTAGGGTGCAGAACCCCAGCCAATGAAGAGGAAGGGGCAGGGTGTAGGGTGCAGAACCCCAGCCAATGAAGAGGAAGGGGCAGGGTGTAGGGTGTAGGGTGCAGAACCCCAGCCAATGAAGAGGAAGGGGCAGGGTGTTTGGTGCAGTACCCCAGCCAATGAAGAGGAAGGGGTAGAGTGTATGGTGCAGAACCCCAGCCAATGAAGAGGAAGGGGCAGGGTGTAGGGTGCAGAACCCCAGCCAATGAAGGGGCAGGGTGTAGGGTGCAGAACCCCAGCCAATGAAGAGGAAGGGGCAGGGTGTAGGGTGCAGAACCCCAGCCAATGAAGGGGCAGGGTGTAGGGTGCAGAACCCCAGCCAATGAAGAGGAAGGGGTGGGGTGTGGGGGGGGGGGGAGCACCCTAATTATTATAGTAGAGCGGGCATTCTGTTGAGGTTCAGCTATTGCAACAAAAAAAAAAAAAAAAACATTGAAATAGATGAATGTTTAAAACAAAGGACATTTCTGCTGACAAAACTTGCCCAAAGCTGAATCTCACACATAAGACGGTCTCTGGAAATCCAAGACCATTGGCTGCCATTCCATACAGCGACCCAGGAGGGGAGCCAATCCGATCCGCCACTGGATATCCGCTTCCCACCAATCGGAGCGGTGCAATGGATTAGATGGGATCAGCCTCTTCACCTCGCGCTCCGTCATGCATATTCAGCCCAAATAATAACCGCGGCGCGTTTCCAAAGACAAAGAAGTGGAAGTATGAAGGGCGGCATAACTTTGTGAATGTATTTACCGGCGGACTGCGCGCCAAGCCGGGGATTTTTATTGGACGGGAGTAATTAGGGAGATGGCAGAATTATACCGGCAGCTGTTGAAGCTCCGCGAATTCTCTCTGGGAAGTGAGAAACGGAAATAAGTTCTAGGAAAGCAATCCGGATAATGTGGGATTGTCAGGAGCTCATTACACCTTCCCTCCATACAATATGTACCTACGTGTGTATGAGCATCGCATCGCATCGCATCAGGGTACCACACAGCACAGCCTTGTATAGAGTGCAGGGGTCAGGACTATGTACTGTACAACATATTGTATAGAGTGCAGGGATCAGGACTATGTAATGTACAACATATTGTATAGAGTGCAGGGGTCAGGACTATGTAATGTACAACATATTGTATAGAGTGCAGTGCCAGGACTATGTAATGTATACCACAGTGTATAGAGTGAAGGTTATGGATTTTTTTCTGTGTAAGAGCTATAAAAACAAAACAAAAAAACAAAACAAGCAAATATGTTGCTGATTAGCCGCTGGATTGCTTTTACATGCAGCAGGAGGGGATGTCCCCCCCCCCCCACCAGCACCTCCCATGTGATCAGGGAGCCCAGTATCTGATCTGGCAGGGCTGCCGGGTTATCATAGAGCTGGCTGAGGACTGGTCATCTCTATGGTCTATGACATCACAATGTCACTTGTGGTTTGGGCGGATGTAACACTGCCTTTTTATTTTTGGAAAGCATGAGCTTAATATTTTATTTTGATCTTTAATGCTTTCCAGGGTAGAGGAGAGGTCTGAGGTCTTATAGACCATAAAGAGGACCTGTCATCCCTTATTTCATTTACAAAAATGTCATGTGATAGGAGTGCTAAAAAATAACAAAAAAATTAAATAAAAGGGAGAGTGTAAAAATAAAGAAAGTAATAAAATAAATAATAATAATATAAATATATATATATATATATATATTTAAAGTGCCCACGCGCTCACGCACATAAGCACACTCATATGTAAACGGTGTTGCACACATGTGAGGTATCACCACGATCGGTAGAGCGAGAGCAATAATTCTAGCATTAGACCTCCTCTGTACCTCTAAACTAGTAACCTGTAAACATTTTTAAAGCGTCGCCTATGGAGATTTTTAAAGGGGTTGGAAATCCTCTAGGACACATCGGACATTTTTGACACATTTTTGGGACCATTGTCATTTAAACAGCAATCAATGCTATTTAAATGCACTGATTCCTGTGTAAATGACACTGGCAGTGAAGGAGTTAACCATTAGGGGGTGGGGAAGGGCTAAGTATGTCCTGTGTGTGTGTTTTTTTTTACTGTAGGGGGGCGTGGCTTGGCGTGTGACATCACTGATCGTCTTTCCCTATGACAGGGAACAGACGATCAGTGACAGCCTCACTAGGAAGCACGGGAGAGGTTTGTTTACACTTACCTCTCCCCGTTCTTCAGATCTGTGACCCGATCGCGGGACACCAGCCGTGATCGGGTTCGCTGGTCCTGCGGCCACGGTCACGGAGCTCAGGACCGGGTCGTGAGCGCGCCGCCGGAGGCCCACGGCTGGGCTCTTAAAGGACAACGTACGCTGATGTGCCCAGCCGTGCCATTCTGCCGACGTAAATGTGCAGGTGGCGGTCCTTAAGCGGTTAAGTATTGTCGCTTGTCGCTGTTGCGTGGGCCTGCACAATTTAAAAGGTATCTATTTACTCAGTGTAATCATCTTTTACATGATACCAAAAAATATAGTTTTGTATTGTGCTTTTTTGCATTAAAATTCCTTAAAGTGTATTTTTTTTTTCAATATAAATTGCGTTTGAAAAACCGCTGAGCAAATACCATGTGACATAAAAAATTGCAACGACCGCCAAGTGCCAATTGCTTCTCTAGGGCCTCTGCCTTCAAAAATGTTGAATGTTTGGTGGGGGGATTCTAAGAAATCAAAAAATACTGATTGTTACATGTAAAGAGAAATTGCAATAAAAGGCCTGTGGGGGGAGGGGGGGGGTGTTCAAGTGGGGCGGAGCTATAAAAAACAAAGTATCCTTTTGTACTTTTAATATTTGTTTATATTAATGGATAATTGTTTGCACAATATGTGTTACTTTGTTTTGCTTTTGTAATTGCTACATTTTCACAGAATAATTCAGAACTAGAGCCGATGTTACTTGTTTGTTATAAAAAAAATACATTAAAAAAACAAGCAAATATGTTGTGAAAGTTACTTTTTCAAGAAACATTCTTTATATAAAACAAATTTTTTATTAATGTGGGTGGGGATTTGCAAGAGTGGGTGGGATTAAGTAGCACATAAAGGCGGAGCATTGGTGGTCAAAAATACTTCCCGAGCTCCAATCACACAACACGAAGAACGAACTCATCGTTTATGAAGCCAATTCTGGTGATTATTAGCGACCAGCGAGACCCTGACCCGCCTCTGGCGATTATTAGCGACTAGCGAGACCCTGACCCGCCTCTGGCGATTATTAGCGACCAGCGAGACCCTGACCCGCCTCTGGCGATTATTAGCGACCAGCGAGACCCTGACCCGCCTCTGGCGATTATTAGCGACCAGCGAGACCCTGACCGGCCTCTAGCGATTATTAGCGACCAACGAGACCCTGACCCGCCTCTGGTGATTATTAGCGACCAGCGAGACCCTGACCCGCCTCTGGCGATTATTAGCGACCAGCGAGACCCTAACCAGCCTCTGGTGATTACCCGCCTCTGGCGATTATTAGCGACCAGCGAGACCCTGACCCGCCTCTGGCGATTATTAGCGACCAGCAAGACCCTGACCCGCCTCTGGCGATTATTAGCGACCAGCGAGACCCTGACCCGCCTCTGGCGATTATTAGCAACCAGCGAGACCCTGACCAGCCTCTGGTGATTATTAGCGACTAGCGAGACCCTGACCCGCCTCTGGCGATTATTAGCGACCAGCGAGACCCCGACCCGCCTCTGGCGATTATTAGCGACCAGCGAGACCCCGACCCGCCTCTGGCGATTATTAGCGACCAGCCAGACCCTGACCCGCCTCTGGCGATTATTAGCGACCAGCGAGACTCTGACCCGCCTCTGGCGATTAGTAGCGACCAGCGAGACCCTGACCGGCCTCTGGCGATTATTAGCGACCAACGAGACCCTGACCCGCCTCTGGCGATTATTAGCGACCAGCGAGACCCTGACCAGCCTCTGGCGATTATTAGCGACCAGCGAGACCCTGACCCGCCTCTGGCGATTATTAGCGACCAGCCAGACCCTGACCCGCCTCTGGCTATTATTAGCGACCAGCGAGACCCTGACCCACCTCTGGCGATTATTAGCGACTAGCGAGACCCTGACCCGCCTCTGGCAATTATTAGCGACCAGCGAGACCCTGACCTGCCTCTGGCGATTATTAGCGACCAGCGAGACCCTGACCCGCCTCTGGCGATTATTAGCGACCAGCGAGACCCTGACCCGCCTCTGGCGATTATTAGCGACCAGCGAGACCCTGACCTGCCTCTGGCGATTATTAGCGACCAGCGAGACCCTGACCCGCCTCTGGCGATTATTAACGACCAGCGAGACCCTGACCCGCCTATAGCGATTATTAGCGACCAGCGAGACCCTGACCCGCCTCTGGTGATTATTAGCGACCAGCGAGACCCTGACCCGCCTCTGGCGATTATTAACGACCAGCGAGACCCTGACCCGCCTATAGCGATTATTAGCGACCAGCGAGACCCTGACCCGCCTCTGGCGATTATTAGCGACCAGCGAGACCCTGACCCGCCTCTGGCGATTATTAGCGACCAGCGAGACCCTGACCTGCCTCTGGCGATTATTAGCGACCAGCGAGACCCTGACCTGCCTCTGGCGATTATTAGCGACCAGCGAGACCCTGACCCGCCTCTGGTGATTATTAGCGACCAGCGAGACCCTGACCCGCCTCTGGCGATTATTAACGACCAGCGAGACCCTGACCCGCCTATAGCGATTATTAGCGACCAGCGAGACCCTGACCCGCCTCTGGTGATTATTAGCGACCAGCGAGACCCTGACCCGCCTCTGGCGATTATTAACGACCAGCGAGACCCTGACCCGCCTATAGCGATTATTAGCGACCAGCGAGACCCTGACCCGCCTCTGGCGATTATTAGCGACCAGCGAGACCCTGACCCGCCTCTGGCGAAGATCAGGAGGATATAGAAGCATTCATTTCATCTGCATCACGCTGTGTATATCCTCTTATATCTAAATGTATATATATCTCCAATGTCAGGGCGCGGGTTCCAATTAAGCCCGCTGGGGTCAGGGAAGGTGGTGTGTAATAAAATGGATATTAAACTCGGATATCTATGTTAAGCAGGGCCCCAACCCCCATAAAATTGATTGAAACGACTCGCGTAAAACGGTTTTGTAAGAATTTGCTGTGGCTACTCATTAAATCACAGAGGCTGTTACATGGCTGTATGTCATGACATAATGGGGAGCTCTCCATGTATATATTAAACACAGCAAGGATATATAGCTGGAAGATTGTATTATGGGATGTTTAACTACTTCAGGTCCTGCAGATTTATTATTAGCCATTGGTGTGGATTTGCCATAATGAGCACAGCGGGTGTACAGACCCGGGAACTCAGCACAGGGATGGTGGGAGCCCCTCATAATGGGCACCGCGGGTGTACAGGCCCAGGAACTCAGCACAGGGACGGTGGGAGCCCCTTATAATGGGCACAGCGGGTGTACAGGCCCGGGAACTCAGCACAGGGACGGTGGGAGCCCCTCATAATGGGCACCGCGGGTGTACAGGCCCAGGAACTCAGCACAGGGACGGTGGGAGCCCCTTATAATGGGCACAGCGGGTGTACAGGCCCGGGAACTCAGCACAGGGACGGTGGGAACCCCTCATAATGGGCACAGCGGGTGTACAGACCCGGGAACTCAGCACAGGGATGGTGGGAACCCCTCATAATGGGCACAGCGGGTGTACAGACCCGGGAACTCAGCACAGGGATGGTGGGAACCCCTCATAATGGGCACAGCGGGTGTACAGACCCGGGAACTCAGCACAGGGATGGTGGGAACCCCTTATAATGGGCACAGCGGGTGTACAGACCCGGGAACTCAGCACAGGGATGGTGGGAACCCCTTATAATGGGCACAGCGGGTGTACAGACCTGGGAACTCAGCACAGGGACGGTGGGAACCCCTCATAATGGGCACAGCGGGTGTACAGACCCGGGAACTCAGCACAGGGATGGTGGGAACCCCTCATAATGGGCACAGCGGGTGTACAGACCCGGGAACTCAGCACAGGGATGGTGGGAACCCCTTATAATGGGCACAGCGGGTGTACAGACCTGGGAACTCAGCACAGGGACGGTGGGAACCCCTCATAATGGGCACAGCGGGTGTACAGACCCGGGAACTCAGCACAGGGATGGTGGGAACCCCTCATAATGGGCACAGCGGGTGTACAGACCCGGGAACTCAGCACAGGGATGGTGGGAACCCCTCATAATGGGCACAGCGGGTGTACAGACCTGGGAACTCAGCACAGGGATGGTGGGAACCCCTCATAATGGGCACAGCGGGTGTACAGACCCGGGAACTCAGCACAGGGATGGTGGGAACCCTTATAATGGGCACAGCGGGTGTACAGACCCGGGAACTCGGCACAGGGATGGTGGGAACCCCTCATAATGGGCACAGCGGGTGTACAGACCCGGGAACTCAGCACAGGGATGGTGGGAACCCCTCATAATGGGCACAGCGGGTGTACAGACCCGGGAACTCAGCACAGGGATGGTGGGAACCCCTCATAATGGGCACAGCGGGTGTACAGACCCGGGAACTCAGCACAGGGATGGTGGGAACCCCTCATAATGGGCACAGCCAGGGCTCGAGTCCAGCGGGAACGCGTGGGAACGGCGTCCCTGCACTTTTTTCATAGCAGGAACGCCGTTCCCTCTCTTCTTTAGGACTAGAGCCGCCCGAGGCTCTAGATTTTAACAGGCAGAGTGGACCAAGTCCGGACCGCATCAATCATCTGTGCGGCCCCGCCGTGGTCACGCCATTAAAGCTTTTTTGTCATCAGCTGCCGCTGCCTGCTAGCTCTGTTTTCCTCACAGAGCTGACATCGGAAGAGCAGCACAGCGATGCACGGAAGGCAGGGGCTGGCCCAGTTAACTGATTGGTTGATAGAACCGCTCTGCAGTCTATCAACCAATCAGTTAACTGGGGCAGGTCCCGCCCTCTGTCCATCCCTTTGCTGCACTTCCGATGTCAGCTCTGTGCCTCTGATGTCATCTGTGTCCTGTGTAAGGTAAGACAGAGGGCACTGTAATGAAGGACGGAGGGGGAAAGAATCAGAAACTGAAAGGAATGAGGAGAGGTGATATAAAAGGGAGGCAGGACAGGAATGTGAAGGGGGGATCTACAAAGGGAGGCAGGACAGGAATGTGAAGGGGGGATCTACAAAGGGAGGCAGGACAGGAATGTGAAGGGGGGATCTACAAAGGGGGTGAGGACAGGAATGTGAAGGGGGTGAGGACAGGAATGTGAAGGGGGTGAGGACAGGAATGTGAAGGGGGTGAGGACAGGAATGTGAAGAAGGGTGCTATAAAGAGGACAGGTTTAAATTTTAAAACTGGCTACTTGGTCATCTTCTAGTATGTCGCATTTGCAGTCTGGTCATCTCCTGTAGCATGTCGCATTTGTAGCCTGATCATCTCCTGTAGTATGTCGCATTTGTAGCCTGATCATCTCCTGTAGTATGTCGCATTTGTAGCCTGATCATCTCCTGTTGTATGTCGCATTTGTAGCCTGATCATCTCCTGTAGTATGTCGCATATGTAGCCTGATCATCTCCTGTTGTATGTCGCATTTGTAGCCTGATCATCTCCTGTAGTATGTCGCATTTGTAGCCTGATCATCTCCTGTAGTATGTCGCATATGTAGCCTGATCATCTCCTGTAGTATGTCGCATTTGTAGCCTGATCATCTCCTGTAGTATGTCGCATATGTAGCCTGATCATCTCCTGTAGTATGTCGCATTTGTAGCCTGATCATCTCCTGTTGTATGTCGCATTTGTAGCCTGATCATCTCCTGTAGTATGTCGCATTTGTAGCCTGATCATCTCCTGTAGCATGTCGCATTTGTAGCCTGATCATCTCCTGTAGCATGTCGCATTTGTAGCCTGATCATCTCCTGTAGTATGTCGCATTTGTAGCCTGATCATCTCCTGTAGCATGTCGCATTTGCAGTCTGGTCATCTGTAGTATGTCGCATTTGCAGTCTGGTCATCTGTAGTATGTCGCATTCGCAGTCTGATCATCTCCTGTAGTATGTCGCATTCGCAGTCACTGTATTTTCTGTGAAATATATATGCATATGAGCGTATTATATATTTTTTTTTTTATTTTTTTTGGTGGTGGAGTGGATCTTGGGTGGGAGTTCCCACACTTTTTTCCCCAGGACTTGACCCCTGGGCACAGCAGGTGTACAGACCCGGGAACTCAGCACAGGGATGGTGAGAACCCCTCATAATGGGCACAGCGGGTGTACAGACCCGGGAACTCAGCACAGGAATGGTGGGGACCCCTCATAATGGGCACAGCAGGTGTACAGACCCGGGAACTCAGCACAGGGATGGTGGGAACCCCTCATAATGGGCACAGCGGGTGTACAGACCCGGGAACTCAGCACAGGGATAGTGGGAACCCCTCATAATGGGCACAGCGGCGTACAGACCCGGAAACTCAGCAAACAAGATACAGGAGATGGCCAGAGACTGCAGACATGATACAGGAGATGGTCAGAGACTGCAGACATAGTACAGGAGATGGTCAGAGACTGCAGACATAGTACAGGAGATGATCAGAGACTGCAGACGTGATATAGGACATGGTCAGAGACTGTGCAGACATGATACAGGAGATGGTTAGAGTCAGGGACTGCAGAGTGCAGCCACTGTGCCCATCAAGTGCAACCACTGTGCCCATCAAATGCAGCCACTGTGCCCATCAAGTGCAACCACTGTGCAAATCAAATGGATGCCACCCCCTTTGTGGAAGACAGCATCTGTTTGATTGTGGGGGAGTATATGTGCTGGGAAGGGAGAAGACGTGCTGGAGGGGGGGTGGATTTCATATCCAAGCCCCCTTGTAGCATAAGTCCTAAAGTGCACCCTAGCACACAGTGGCGCCACTAGGGTTGGTGTCACCGGGTGCGGTAGAACATGGTGTCACCCTCTGCACTTAGCAGGCTGGTGTGTTGGTGTTGCTCCCCCCCCCCCTTAACCTGCCACAATGGATGGAGCAGGGATGACGTCTTTCCAGTTCATTTGTTGGTTTCTCGTGCATTCTGGGATATCTCCTACCTCTACCTGCAACGCCTCAAAAACAAAGTGATTCTAACGCTGAATAAAAGCCCCTCAAAAGGTGCAGGTGCTGTTAGTGAGCATTGTTGCAGACTTCTATGGAGGCTTTGGAGATGCTTTGAAGCACCAATAAAGTGACATTGGTGATCATTTTTGAACCAAAGCAAACGCAACAGTGTGACCAGGACTGTAAGGGGACCATTTTATTTAGTGAGAGGAGCTTTGACTGGCATTCAGAGTGCTTGTGTCCAATGCCACATTTTGAAGCGGGCATAAACGAGGCCTAAAAGACCCTCCAAAACCTGAGACTGAAGCACCCATTGGCAGATACGGGTTTATGGAAATGAGGCAGGAGAATAAAATGTAAATATATGTATAAATACAATATACAGTTTATATACCGTATTTATCGGCGTATAACACGCACCTTTACGTACATGTGTATCTCGGCTCCGCCCAGTCCCTGCAATCTCGGCGGCGTTCGCTCTGCTCCGGTGTCCTGACGGCGCCAATTTTAAATGGCGATGGACACTGGGGACAAGGCTGCAATGGGGACAAGGCTGCAATGTGGACAAGGCTGCAATGGGGACATGGCTGCAATGGGGACAAGGCTGCAATGGGGAAAAGGCTGCAATGGGGACATGGCTGCAATGTGGACATGGCTGCAATGTGGACAAGGCTGCAATGGGGACATGGCTGCAATGGGGACAAGGCTGCAATGGGGACATGGCTGCAATGGGGACAAGGCTGCAATGGGGACAAGGCTGCAATGGGGACATGGCTGCAATGTGGACATGGCTGCAATGTGGACAAGGCTGCAATGGGGACATGGCTGCAATGGGGACAAGGCTGCAATGGGGACATGGCTGCAATGGGGACAAGGCTGCAATGGGGACATGGCTGCAATGGGGACAAGGCTGCAATGGGAACAAGGCTGCAATGTGGACAAGGCTGCAATGGGGACATGGCTGCAATGGGGACAAGGCTGCAATGGGGACAAGGCTGCAATGGGGACAAGGCTGCAATGGGGACAAGGCTGCAATGGGGACAAGGCTGCAATGGACACTTAAATGTAAGTTTTTTTTTTTTTCCTTAAACTTCCATCCTAAAAGTTATTTTCCTTAAAATTCCCTCCTAAACTTGGAGTGCGTTTTATACACCGATAAATACGGGAAATGTAAAGTCCCGCCTTCCTTGACTCGCTCTTTGTTGGCCATGATGGATTCACAAGTCTCATTACAAAAACTCCACGTTTTCTCCTAAGGCCTCGCTGCTGCTGCTTCACACTTTACATCAAGTGGGCAGAAGTCCGGCTGGAATTTGTCGTCTATTTTTAAACAAATGATGAATGGTTTATACAGGAATGTGACCGAAAACTCCCCCCCCAGCGGCACTTCATAAGCGGCCTCCACCTATGCAGCACCCCGACCGCTACACCTGCAGCCTTTGCTGCGTGTATACGGAGCGCGTCGAAGATTAATGGATTTGTGGGGAAACGGATGAAGTTTCCTGGAGACAGTGAAATATCGGAGAGGAGTCGGGTATTATTTCCCAGCTTACAGCCCATCAACACCTGAACATGGACCATATGAAAGCTGGTCCCCCCACCTGCACCCCCCCCCCCCCCCCCGGAGGAACGGTGACAAATCGATGGAGATAGTGGCTGTTATAGTGATACACAAACCACGGGTGACCCTTTGCTACAAAAGATTTGTCATAAAACTCATAATTTCGCCTCTGTGTGATTTTTTTTCTTCTCGGAGTTTATATTGCTCCGTTCCCGTGGAGGATCCATGAGATGGATTTGGTGGTACGAGGAGACCCAGAGGACCCTCGTTCTCTTCTGTGACCTGCTTTTCTGGATTCAGGAGAAATACGGGCGGGGGGGGGGGGGGGGGGGGGGACATAAAATCCTAAAACTATGGGGATATATTGTGACCATTTCTGGAAAATCCATTAACAGCATTCTCTACTGAAAGTGAGCAAATTCTTGAAATGAAAATGTAAATATAAAGGTTGAACCCATTTATAATGTGGCCCCCAGATCCACAGAACTTTCCAGGGGCCCGGTCACATTATTTCCACTGGTCACCGGTCTCTAGTGATTGGATAGGCTGCATTCTCAGTGATGTCATCGCTCTCTAGTGATTGGATAGGCTGCATTCTCAGTGATGTCACCGCTCTCTAGTGATTGGATAGGCTGCATTCTCAGTGATGTCACCGGTCTCTAGTGATTGGATAGGCTGCATTCTCAGTGATGTCACCGCTCTCTAGTGATTGGATAGGCTACATTCTCAGTGATGTCACCGCTCTCTAGTGAATGGATAGGCTGCATTCTCAGTGATGTCACCGCTCTCTAGTGATTGGATAGGCTGCATTCTCAGTGATGTCACCGCTCTCTAGTGAATGGATAGGCTGCATTCTCAGTGATGTCACCTCTCTCTAGTGATTGTATAGGCTGCATTCCCAGTGATGTCACCGCTCTCTAGTGATTGGATAGGCTGCATTCTCAGTAATGTCACCGCTCTCTAGTGATTGGATAGGCTACATTCTCAGTGATGTCACCGCTCTCTAGTGATTGGATAGGCTGCATTCTCAGTAATGTCACCGCTCTCTAGTGATTGGATAGGCTGCATTCTCAGTGATGTCACCGCTCCCTAGTGATTGGATAGGCTGCATTCTCAGTGATGTCACCGCTCTATAGTAAATGGATAGGCCGCATTCTCAGTGATGTCACCGCTCCCTAGTGATTGGATAGGCTGCATTCTCAGTGATGTCACCGCTCTATAGTAAATGGATAGGCCGCATTCTCAGTGATGTCACTGCTCCCTAGTGAATGGATAGGCTGTATTCCCAGTGATGTCACCACTCTCTAGTGATTGGATAGGCTGCATTCTCAGTGATGTCACCGCTCTCTAGTGATTGGATAGGCTACATTCTCAGTGATGTCACCGCTCTCTAGTGATTGGATAGGCTGCATTCCCAGTGATGTCACCGCTCTCTAGTGATTGGATAGGCTGCATTCTCAGTAATGTCACCGGTCTCTAGTGATTGGATAGGCTGCATTCTCAGTGATGTCACCGCTCTCTAGTGATTGGATAGGCTACATTCTCAGTGATGTCACCGCTCTCTAGTGATTGGATAGGCTGCATTCTCAGTGATGTCATCGCTCTCTAGTGATTGGATAGGCTGCATTCTCAGTAATGTCACCGCTCTCTAGTGATTGGATAGGCTGCATTCTCAGTGATGTCACCGCTCTATAGTAAATGGATAGGCTGCATTCTCAGTGATGTCACCACTCTCTAGTGATTGGATAGGCTGCATTCTCAGTGATGTCACCGCTCTCTAGTGATTGGATAGGCTACATTCTCAGTGATGTCACCGCTCTCTAGTGATTGGATAGGCTACATTCTCAGTGATGTTACCGCTCTCTAGTGATTGGATAGGCTGCATTCTCAGTGATGTCACCACTCTCTAGTGATTGGATAGGCTGCATTCTCAGTGATGTCACCGCTCTATAGTAAATGGATAGGCTGTATTCCCAGTGATGTCACCACTCTCTAGTGATTGGATAGGCTGCATTCTCAGTGATGTCACCGCTCTCTAGTGATTGGATAGGCTACATTCTCAGTGATGTTACCGCTCTCTAGTGATTGGATAGGCTGCATTCTCAGTGATGTCACCACTCTCTAGTGATTGGATAGGCTGCATTCTCAGTGATGTCACCGCTCTCTAGTGATTGGATAGGCTGCATTCTCAGTGATGTCACCGCTCTCTAGTGATTGGATAGGCTGCATTCTCAGTGATGTCACCGCTCTCTAGTGATTGGATAGGCTGCATTCTCAGTGATGTCACCGCTCTCTAGTGATTGGATAGGCTGCATTCTCAGTGATGTCACCGCTCTCTAGTGATTGGATAGGCTGCATTCTCAGTGATGTCACCGCTCTCTAGTGATTGGATAGGCTGCATTCTCAGTGATGTCACCGCTCTCTAGTGATTGGATAGGCTGCATTCTCAGTGATGTCACGCTCTCTAGTGATTGGATAGGCTGCATTCTCAGTGATGTCACCGCTCTCTAGTGAATGGATAGGCTGCATTCTCAGTGGGGTATAGGTGTGCTACGATATCAGTAATATTGCACAAATATAGATATATATATATATATATATATATATATATATATATATATACTGTATATGACATACGGTACCAATGTTCTCATTGCTGATGTTGGTGGAGAATGATCGAATTCTTCGGGAAGATCCCTAATGATAATAACGAGTGCGGTGCTCATTATACGCGGATCAGCTTGCAGAACACAAGCCGCACATTGGACTGTCACTTCATAACATGCAGAGCAGTGACAAGGGATGAATTACAAAGGAACTTCCCATTACCATATTACCATCCTATATCTCAATGTCGGGTTCAGCAAACAATCCGCGTCATCGGAGGGAGCTTGTCAGTGTAATTGTCACTGGAAATCAGAAAAAAAAACACGCACATTGATACTTCATATCCAAAACCTGCGAGCGCTAATTTATTTTTCTATTTTTTTATTTGGTTGGGCGCTCATCTCTCCTCGCCTTGTCACAAAGAAAATTAATAGCCGCTGACATTTTTCATCTATAAACTCCTCGTCTCCCCGCGTTGTGCGGATTCTCCTCGTCTACATGATTAAGACACAAAACACTTTACAGAACAAGTTTCGTCCTTTTTGTATATTAAACTCGTATTATCCCCGTATACAGCAATTATTTCTACAGGTTCTGCTTTCTGAACATCAATCATATAGACAAGATCGGGGGTCGCTAGCTGCAATTTTTTTTTAGACATAAAGATCAGGCAGAGTTCAGGAGGCGGAGCTGAGACATCACTACATTCATAAAACAGATTCAATGGCAGTCCCGTGTATGAAATACTTCCCATTAGACATGTGCACAACAAAAAAATTTGTTTATTTTCGTTTCGTTTTTTTTGTTTCCGTCGATTCGTAACGATTCGTACATTCGTAAGTCGTCGTTGTTCAGATTCGTAACATTTGTAAGAGTTATTTTTTCGTTGATTCGTTTTTTTTGTTAGTTTAATTTTCGGACGCATTCGTATTTATTCGTACATTCGTAGATTCGTAATCGGAGCATAATTCATAATTTGATGTAATGTGTATGCTATTATTACATTTTAATAATTTACGAATCGAAAAAAAAAGTTACGAATCGAAAAAAAAGTTACGAATGTACGAATTTTTTGGTTCAATAGAGACACGGAAAATTACAAATCGAAAAAAAAAAAAAAAAAAGTTACGAATTGCAAAAAAAATTACGAATTGAAAAAAAAAGTTAAGAATCGAAAATAAAGTTACGAATGTACAAATTTTTTTGTTCAATAGAGACACGGAAAATTACAAATCGAAAAAAAAAAAAAAAAGTTGCCAAAAACTGCCACCACCATGTTTCACGGTGGGGATGGTGTGTTCAGGGGGATGGGCAGTGTTAGTTTCCCCCACACATAGCGTTTTGCTTTTAGGCCAAAAAGTTGAATTTTAGTGTCATGTGAGCAGATCACCTTCTTCCACATGTTTGCTCCCCTCCCCCACATGGCTTCTCACAAACTACAAACAGGACTTCTTCTGACTTTCTTTCTCCAATGTCTTTCTTCTTGTCACTCTTCTATAAAGGGCAGATTTGTGGAGAACACGACTAATAGTTGTCCTGTGGACAGACTCTCCCCCCTGAGCTGTGGATCTCTGCAGCTCCTCCAGAGTTACCATGGACCTCTTGGCTCTTCTCTGATGAATGCTCTCCTTGCCCGGCCCGGTCAGTTTAGGTGGACGGCCATGTCTTGGTAGGTTTGCAGTTGTGCCATACTCTTTCCATTTTCCGATGATGGATTGAACAGAGCTCCGTGAGATGGTCAAAGATTGGGAGATTTTTTTATAACCTAACCCTGCTTTATACTTCTCCACAACTTTATCCCTGACCTGTCTGGTGTGTTCCTTGGCCTTCATGATGCTGTTTGTTCACTAAGGTTCTCTAACAAACCTCTGAGGGCTTCACAGAACAGCTGTATTTATACTGAGAATAAATGACACACAGGTGGACTCTATTTACTAATCAGGTGACTTCTGAAGGCAATTGGTTTCTCTAGATTTTAGTTATCAGAGTAAAGGGGGCGCCATACAAATCCCCCCCCCCACACTTTTCACATATTTATTTGTATCATTTATCATTTTCCTTCCACTTCACAATTATGTGACACTTTGTGTTGGTCTATCACATAAAATCCCAATAAAATACATTTATGTTTTTGGTTTTAACATGAGGAAATGTGGGAAATTTTCAAGGCATATGAATACTTTTTCAGGGCACTGTATGTAAAACGTTTCTCCGCCTCTATTCAAAATCAACGGTTCCCTATGGGAACCCATTGATTTGAATAGAAGTCACGCCAGAAGTCGGATAATGATAGTATGGATTTTAAGGGGGACCCCCACGCCAAGAAAAGTGGCATAGGGGTCCCCAAAACAAAGTGAAGCCAACGCTGAATAAAAGCCTCTCAAAAGCTGCAGGTGCTGTTAGCGAGCGTTGTCATAGACTTCTATGGAGGCTTTGGAGACACTTTGAAGCACCAAGAAAGTGACACGGAGGATCATTTTTGAAGCGAAGCCAACACAACGTGTGACCGGGACTGGAAGGTCACCATTTTATTTAGTGAGAGGAGCTTTCATCGGCGTTCAAAAGGCTTTAAAAAAGAGTGTCCAATGCCACATTTTGAAGCAGGCGGGGGCGGACTGACCATTCAGCCACTCGGGCACTGCCCGAGGGGCCCCGGGCCACTAGGGGACCCCATCAGGGTTGCCAGCCTCAGTAAAACCAGGGACAGTATGTCAAAATCTGTGTTTTTTTTTTACATCTGTCTCTGAAATGTCCCTTACCGACATCCTTTTTGGTCTAAAAATCCCGAGATTATAGCTGCCCCGCCTCTCCAGTACCTTCTCAGCCAATAGAAACATGTCTGTGTATACTGTGTGTACATGTGTGTGTATACTGTGTGATTGTATACTGTGTGTGTGTATACTGTGTGGCCCCATAATCTCTGACTGCCTGGGGGCCCCATAATCTCCCATTGCCCGGGGGCCCCATGTGTTGTCAGTCCGCCCCTGGAAGCAGGTGTAAATGAGCCCTAATAATGATAAGGAGGGGCCACTTTCTGACATAGAATAGGAGCCACTTAAAGCCAAATGCATCCTTAACCGCTTCCCGACCGCCTCACGCAGATATACTGCGGCAGAATGGCACGGGCAGGCAAAATCACGTACCTGTACGTGGCCCTTTAATTGTCTGCCCGTGGGTCGCGAGCGCGCCGGGGTCTCCATGACCCCGGCCGCGGGACCAGCGGACCCGATCGCCGCTGGTGTCCCGCGATCGGGTCACAGAGCTGAAGAACGGGGAGAGGTCTGTGTAAAGAAACCTCTCCCCGCGCTTCCTACTCTGCCTGTCATTGATCGGTTGTTCCCTGTCATCGGGAAAGCCGATCAATGACGTCAGACGTACAGCCACACCCCCCTACTGTAAAAAAACACACACACGTCACAGCCCATAACCCCTCCCCTCCCCCTAGTGGTTAACTCTTTAACTGCATGTGTCATTTATACAGGAATCAATGCATTTAAATAGCACTGATTGCTGTATAAATGACAATGGTCCCAAAAATGTGTCAAAAATGTCCGATGTGTCCGCAGTCACAATAAAAATCGCTGATCGCCGCCATTACTAGTAAAAAAAAATTATTAATAAAAATGCTATAAAACTATCCCCTATTTTGTAAACGCTATAACTTTTGCGCAAACCAATCAATAATTAGACATGTGCAATTCGTTTCGTTTTTCGTTTTTTTTCGTTATTTTCGTTCGTTCGTTTTTGTACGAATGAACGAATCGTTCGAATCGTGATAACGAATCCGAAAAACAACGAAAATCCGAAAAAAAATAATTAGAAACAACGAATGTACTAATGAAGAAAATCCGAAAAACGAAAACGAACGAAAAATTTCGTACATTCGTAACTTTTTTTTTTTGTTGAATTGGTAATTTTCCGTGCCCCTTACAATGGTGCTGCTTAACGTGCTTCGAATGGATTGAACAAAAAAATTCGTACATTCGTAACTTTTTTTTCGATTCGTAACTTTTTTTTTTTTGATTCGTAACTTTTTTTTTTCGATTCGTAACTTTTTTTTTTTTTTTTTTCGATTTGTAATTTCCGTATCTCTATTGAACCAAAAAATTCGTACATTCGTAACTTTTTTTTCGATTCGTAACTTTTTTTTTTCTATTCGTAACTTTTTATTTTCGATTCGTAATTTTATTTTATTTTTTCGATTTGTAATTTCCGTATCTCTATTGAACAAAAAAATTCGTACATTCGTAACTTTTTTTTCGATTCGTAACTTTTTTTTTTTGATTCGTAACTTTTTTTTTTCGATTCGGAACTTTTTTTTTCGATTCGTACATTATTAAAATGTAATAATAGCATACACATTACATAAAATTATGAATTATGCTCCGATTACGAATCTACGAATGTTACGAATGTACGAATAAATACGAATGCGTCCGAAAATTAAACTAACGAAAAAACGAATCAACTAAAAAATAACTCTTACGAATGTACGAATCGTTACGAATACGAACACCGACGACTTACGAATGTACGAATCAATGGAAACGAAAAAAACGAAACGAAAAAAAAAACAATTTTTTTTCGGAAACGAAAAAAAAGAAACGAAAATAAACAAATTTTTTTGTTGTGCACATGTCTATCAATAATCGCTAATTGCGATTTTTTTACCAAAAATATGTAGAAGAATACGTATCGGCCTAAACTGTGGAAAAAAAATGTTTTTTTATATATTTTTTGGGGATATTTATTATAGCAAAAAGCAAAAAATATTGAATTTTTTTTCAAAATTGTCGCTCTATTTTTGTTTATAGCGCAAAAAATAAAAACCGCAGGGGCGATCAAATACCACCAAAAGAAAGCTCTATTTGTGGGAAAAAAAGGACGCCAATTTTGTTTGGGAGCCACGTCGCACGACCGCGCAATTGTCAGTTAAAGCGACGCAGTGCCGAATCGCAAAAAGGGGACTGGTCCTTTGGCTGCCAATTGGTCCGGGGCTGAAGTGGTTAAAAACAACACCCAAAACCCCCTCTTTACGTTTAACTTCCCCATGGATTGCACCACATTATTTTCAGGGAAATGAGAACTCTTCTGATTGGCTGTGTTTGCCCCCCATCTCGTCCCCCACTCAGCCCCGCATGACCGCTTTGCCCCCCACACTGCTCCTTTGTTGCTGACATTCTCCTAACCGATACATTGGAACATAAAGGCCCGGGGGCTCCCGAGCATCGAGGCCTCCGAAGGAGACGTTTCCTACAGGAGAGGCCACTAAGTCTGAACGTTGGCATTGAAAAATGACTCTAGGCGTCAACTCTGAATTCCGAATTCGTTTAGCGAGGCGCGATCCAGTGCGGAGCCGTGTTCACGGCGAGTTAATTGACAGCTTACACTGTTAGCTGTGACACGGCAGGCTGGTGTTTTTTTTTTGCTGTAATGAGATCCGTTAAGCGGTAACCAACTCTCCGGTAGGGGAATCATTTAAACACTCCGCAAATTGTTTTTGAATAAGCCTGGCTGGTTCTGGGTCAGCGAAGCCCTGAATACAAAGGAATGACTGCCAGGCAATTAGCATTTTCACAAGGAGAGGTCATAACCCCCCCCACTAGTGTTCTTCTAGATGTTGTTCTAGGCTTTTTTTTTTTGTAGACAGTAGCAGAATAAGGCAACCAATGTAGTTCAGGGCCAAGCAATGTGGTTTGGGTAAGGTGGGTGTCAGGTGCGGGTATGGAGATCGAGTTGCTAAGAGGGCTCCCCTTGCGGCTAAGTGCAGCGCGTTCCTGAAGTTGGGAACAGGAGCGCGGTGCCCAAAGAAGCGCGGATGGCCGGGTCCTTGCTCGCAGTTCGCTGCGCTCGGCTGCTGAGGGATGGCCGAAGCAGGCGGAGCAGAACTTGCTGTATTCAGATTAACTTCTTGCTGACCGCCCACTGTCAAATGACGGCGGGACGGTGCAGCTCTTGTGGCGGGCCGCCGTTATATGACGGCGCTCGCTTTTTGGCCACTAGCGTGCCCGCCGCGTAGCTGGGAAGCCAATGCACTTACCCGGCGGCCGTGATGACCACCGGGCACCCGCGATTGCCCGGTAATTGAGCAGGACGTGGATCGGTGTGTGTAAACACACCGATCCACGTCCTGTCAGAGGAGAGGAGACCGATGGTGTGTCCCTTGTACATAGGGACACCGATCGGTCCCCTCCCCCAGTCAGTCCCCTCCCCCCACAGTTAGAATCACTCATATAGGGAACATATTAACCTCTGCAGCGCCCCCTTTTTCCTTTAGAAATGTCAGTTTAAATTACTTTTTTTCCTTTAGAAATGTCAGTTTAAATTACTTTTTTTCCTTTAGAAATGTCATTTTGCTGTGGTATTGTTCTAAACACGGGAAAAATGTGCCACTGTACAGGCGTACTATAGACACCCCCCAGGCACAATATTTAACTACTATGGCAGCGGTGGGCAAATGGACATACCTGTACGTCCCCTTTAAGAGGCGGGGATAGCAGGTACGTACAGCGTGACTGTGCCCGCGGGACCGGCGGACTCTATGTCCGTCGGTCTCCCGGTGATCGCGTCACAGAGCCGCAGAACGGGGAGATGCCGATGTAAACAAAGCATTTCCCCGTTCTGGCTTGTGTCATGACAGAGATCACCGGTCCCTGTCATCGGGAGCAGTGATCGCTGTCATGTCAGTGGTAGCCCATCCCCTCCACAGTTATAATCACTCCCTAGGACACACTTAACCCCTTCATCGCCCCCTAGCGTTAACCCCTTCCCTGCCAGTCACATTTATACAGTAATCAATGCATTTTTATAGCACGGATCGCTGTATAAATGTGAATGGTCCCAAAAATGTGTCAAAAGTGTCCGATATGTCCGCCGCAATGTCGCAGTCACGATAAAAATCGCAAATCGCCGCCATTACTAGTAAAAAAAAAAATAATAATAAAAATGCTATAAATCTTTCCCCTATTTTGTAGACGCTATAACTTTTGCGCAAACCAATCAATAGACGATTATTGCGATTTTTTTTTACCAAAAATATGTAGAAGAATACGTATCGGCCTAAACTGAGGAAAAAATTTGTTTAAAAAAAAAAAAAAATTGGATATTTATTATAATAAAAAGTAAAAAATATTGCGTTTTTTCAAACTTGTCCCTCTTAATTTGTTTATAGCGCAAGAAATAAAAACCGCAGTGGTGATCAAATACCACCAAAATAAAGCTCTATTTGTGGGGAAAAAATGATGAAAATTTTATTTGGGTACAGCGTAGCATGACCGCGCAATTGTCATTCAAAATGCGACAGTGCTGAAAGCTGATAAATGGCCTGGTCAGGAAGGGGGTGTTTGTGCCCGGTAGGCAAGTGGTTAATGGAGAAACCAGGAGCCAGGCCAGGGGTCATACACAGGCAGATCAGTCCAGAGAATACACAGGGGCGAGCCGAGGTCAAACACAAGCAGGGTCCAGGTACAAGCCGGGAGGTCAGGAAGCAGAAACAGAGTCCAGGAACAGGCCAGGGCAGGGGCGGACTGACCATTCGGCCACTCGGGCACTGCCCGAGGGCCCCGGGCCACTAGGGGGCCCCATCAGGGTTGCCAGCCTCAGTAAAAGCAGGGACAGTATGTAAAAATCTGTGTTTTTTTTACATCTGTCTTTGAAATGTCCCTTACCGACATCCTTTTGGTCTAAAAATCCAGAGATTATAGCTGCCCCCCCTCTCCAGTACCTTCTCAGCCAATAGAAACATGTCTGTGTATACTGTGTGTACATGTATGTGTATACTGTGTGATTGTATACTGTGTGTGTGTATACTGTGTGGTCCCATAATCTCTGATTGCCTGGGGGCCCCATAATCTCCTATTGCCCGGGGGCCCCATGAGTTGTCAGTCCGCCCCTGGGCCAAGGGTCAGGCTAGGAGATCAGGAAGCAAGGTCAAGGCGGGGCCGGGTCACAACAGGTAGATCAGATCAAGGAAGCAAGGTCAAGGTGCACACGGGAGCTGAGGAGATAATCCAGCGCTGTCCTGTGGCTACAGGCTGGCTTTAATAGAGCCACTGGCGCCAAATTCCATCACGTCAGTGTGCGCCGTCGCGCACGCGCAGTATCGTGCGCGCATGTGCGCCGATGGGCACCCGTATGCACCAATACGCGCCGATGCGCACCCGTATGCGCCAATGTGCGCCGATCGGAACCTGTATGCGCTGATGCATGCCGGCATGCGCCAATGTGACGCTGATGCGCCCTGGCATGCGCCAATGTGCCGCTGATGCGCCCTGGCATGCGCCAATGTGCGCTGATGCGCAGGGCGTGCTCGTGCATGACTTGGGATCCATTGTAGGCGTCCCTGAGTGCTCTGGGCGGTGTTGTCAGCACCGTGATGGCCATGTCCCTGACATTGGGGCTCAAATAACCATGGCATCCACCTCGGGAGGTTGGTCTATATGCGTGGGCTGGTACTTGCACTGGTTGCCCCTAGTGCTGCTGGTAATGGGACGTTTTCCCTGCAGGGGTCAGCTAGGGGCAATGCTATCAGTGTCAGATTTATAAGGGGGCAAAGAGGGCAATTGCCCCCCGGCCCCCCCCCCACTTCCTGTATAAAATAAAAATATAATAATTATAAAATTTGTTTCATTATTTAACAAAAATTGAACAATGTGTGAGTGTCAGGATACGGAACAGTTAAGCCTGACTTCAAAAAGGTAACGGAAGGGATGAGGGCTTCTGGCAGATGTTTTTATTTTGCAACTTCTCATATTATTTTACTATTCGAGATGTGATCATGTCAACTTTCCTGATGAAGCCTTTATAGGCGAAACATGTAGAAGCTTGTTGAATACGTGACCACACATTAATGAACTGAATGTAATATCTATGTCTATAATAGGAACAGGTGTATATACCTTAGACAATGGATTTTTGCATATTTGTTCACTTTTTATAAATTTCTTTTCTTATCTGTATTAATAAAATATGTTTTCACATTTAAATTTTTGTATCAGAGTATTTCACTCTAAAAAAGAAAATATCCTTATAAGGTACCCGTAAAATCCCATATCTCCATTCTCTTTAACATATTCGAGATGTTTGTTTTAATAGAACGGTGTCACGGAGTTTATTGTCTGTATTTATGACAGACAAGTGGTTGGGACAAGTCTGAAAAATGTTGGGAAGTGCCAAGCAACAGCCCCGACGTGCCCCCATCACATGGGCAATGGTGTCACTAAGGGGGGGCCAGAGGGGGCCCTGGGGCTGATGCGAGTGAAGTTAAAGCGGTTCGGCACACATTTTATTTAGTAAATCTCTTTGCCTTCCAAATCAGGCAAAGAGTACTAAATGAAATGTGTTTTTTTTTTTTTTCACTTACCTTGTAATCGATGACTTCCGGTCCTCTGTCTCTGCGGCGGTGGGCGGGGTCTGTGCGGGGATCCTCGTCACGACGCACTGTCTCCTGGGATCTGGTGTCATTGATCCCAGGAGCCTGTGCGGGCATCTTCCGAAATCTCGCGAGATTTCGGGCACATCTTCCGAAATCTCGCGAGATTCCGGACACATCTTCCGAAATCTCGCGAGATTTCGGACACATCTTCCGAAATCTCGCGAGATGTCGGCAGATGTGCCAACATCTCGTGAGATTTCGGAGAACGTGAGCTGCACTTTGCCGTTACTGCGCACGCGCAAGCTCGGCGCAGTAACGGCGGTGCATGCTGGGCCATCTAAAGTGCCTGTGGGGGTTTCACATGCCCACAGGCAAGATGGACCCCAGCACAAAAGAAGAAGATAAAGAACTTCATCGGACGAAAACCGGCAGCGATCACGAATGAAGATGGAACAGGTGAGTCCCCTAATTTTCCTATTACCCCTTAGCATATTCCCCAAAAAAAAAAAAAAACCCTGGTGCAGAACCGCTTTAATGACCAGCATTGAAAAAAAAAACAACACATTTTTGTTGAGAACGATGGACTTTGTAGGCATAAAACACAAGTTTGTAAAAGTTAACAACATTTATTTACAAAATAAACATAAAATTACTAGATGCAAAAAACATACAGAGATTTGCAAGAAATACAAATAGCCAAAAAAGCTTATAGATTACACGGCCAGTGTAGTCAACTTGGATCATATATCGATCGAAGACTCGAATAATAATACTCAGATCTAACAAGTAATGGTTTGACATAAAAAAAAAAACGTATACAATGTATCGTAGATGGCTTAACCACTTCCCATCCAGGCCAATTCTGACATTTCTCTCCTACATGTAAAATTCATAATTTTTTTGCTCAAAAATTCCATAGAACCCCCAAACATTATTTATGGTCGGAGCCCTCGGTTCTTAACGATGTGAAGGAGCAAACATAAACACGCCACAAGACAGACAACAAACTAGACCTGAAGTGTGCCCTGGTCTACCGTAAGGTAAGCCCTGGTGAGCTGCACCGTGAGGCCCTTTCTGCTAGTAGAGTAGTTAAGAAAAGGGCGCAAAGACTTGTTTTTAGGGAGGTAATGGTTTATTGTTTGGCAAAAGATTGTAAGACTGGTGGTGCCGTGAAGGTGGTGACTCAGACTAGGGTTAGTTGAGACCAGTGAGGGATGGCAGCCATGGTCGAATCGGCTCCGGGTTCCTGGGAAAAGAACAACGGGAAATTGAATCGGGACAGAGCGTCAGCTGAGGTGTTACACTTGCCCGGGATGTGGACGCAGAGGACCTTGAACTGGTGTAGCAGGGATAATTGTACCAGCCTGCGCAGGAAGGCCATAATGGTCAAGGACCTGGACCGGCCTTTGTTTATGATGTCAGCTGTGGCCTGATTGTCAGTGGAAAAAAACCACCGTCTGGCCTGCCCAACTGCTTCCCCAGGTTTGTGCTGCTGCCACTATTGGGTATAGTTCGAATAGGGAGGAGGACTGGCTGAAACCGGGGATTGCCAAGATTTCTGGCGGCCATGGACCGGCAAACCAGTGGGGGCCAAAAATAGCTGCGAAGCCCGTGGAGGCAGCGGCGTCAGTGACAATCCGGGGAGAAGAGGGAGATGCTGCCGGAATGAACATGGAAATGCCATTCCAGTCAGCCAGGAAGTGGTCCCACATGGAAAGGTCGGCTATGGCTGCCTGATCAAGTCTGAAGATCTGGTCTGGGTCTTGACATCCTGTGAGGAAAACTAGGAGGCGGGAGACAAAGGATCGTCCCTGAGGGATGACTCTTACTGCGAAATTTAACATCCCGAGTAAGGACTGAAGTTGCCTCCTGGAGCACCCCTGGGTGGCCGTGAAGGAATGAATGACTTCCCTGATGCGAGTCAACTTGTCTGGTGGTAGGCTGGCCTGCATGGCCTGAGTGTCTAGTATGACGCCTAGGAAGGTGATGCGATGTGCTGGGCCTTCTATCTTCTTCTCCGCTATGGGGACATTGAGGTTGGAGAAGACCTCCCTTAGACTCATGAGGTCTACCGGGGGACGGTTGGGGTCTTCGATAAGCAGAAAGTCATCCAAGTAATGGATCACTTTCTGACAGGATGCGTGGTGCGAGAGAATCCAGGACAGGGACTGTGCGAACGTGTCAAAGAGCCATGGGCTGCTTTTGGATCCAAAGGTCAGTTTCGTGGCGAAGTAGTACTGACCTTTCCACCTGACTCCGTGCCAGCGCCACAGACACGGCTGGATTGGTAGCAGCTTGAAGGCGTCTGCGACGTCTGCTTTGGAGAGCCAGGCGCCCTCGCCTGTGTCTAGGATGGCCTGGATAGCAAGGTCGACAGAAGAGTATTTGAGAGAAAATTCTTGTGAGGGTATAAGGGAATTTAAGCTAGGTGTGTGAGAAGAATAAGGCGCGGACAAATCATAAATTAAACGGAGTTTATTTGAAAACTTCCCTTTTACGAGCCCGATAGGGCTAACTCTCCAAACGGAAAACGGTGGGTGAGAGAAGGGGCCGATCATGTACCCTCGGTCAAGTTCGTTTTGTAGTAGGGTACTGATGGCTTCCTCGTCGGTGGCTGCTGACAGCAGGTTTTTGCACTCGTGGGTGGTGTCGGGGAGTGTGATAAGCCCCGTGTGAAAGCCTGTGGTGAAGCCTTGTACCAGAAAGGCTGCTAGTGAGGGTGATGGGTGTGAGGTGAGGTAGGATTGCAGCCATCCGATATCAATACGGCTTAGTCAGGCTGAGCTGAGCTTATTGATCCCGCAGGTGATCCTGGGGTGGGCTTTGCGGCAAATGAGGCAGACGTGGAGGAGTCTGCAACGTGAGAAGTTGCAGATCCCCAAATTGAAATTATTGCATATCGGCGCCCCTCCTAAAGTTCGGACGGGCCGTCCGAGTCTGTCTTCCTGGGGGTGTGGTGGGGTTGCGTCTGAATACTGGGATGTGTGCGGGGCAGAGGGGAAGTTGGGGAGGTGTCTACCATCGGGTTCTGAACACCAATTGGCGGTGTGGGTGGAGGATTGGCAGTTAGTGCAAAGTGGGGAGCGGAGGCCAGCGAAATGGCGACAGAAGAGTTCTGTGTCGATGGCGCTCCAGTCCGTGGTTGCCTGAAACTGACTGAGCTTGGCTGCTGCCTTTGCTGAAAAGGAGCGATGGTAGTCGTAGAAGGCGCTGCCTCCGTACTTGTACCCTAAATCTGTGACAGCATGAAGGTAGAGGTCTAGTTCTTCCCTCCTGTCTGGTTTGATGGAACAGATGACATCCCGAAACATGCCGAAAGCAAGTACGAACTCCGTAACCGTGAGCTTTCGTGTAAGCCTGTGGTCTTTTGCCTTCAAGATAACGGAAACGTCGCCCCAAGCGTAGGCCTTGTTCTCTGTCACATCGTGTACCGAGATCAGAAGGGATGCCAGGTTGATGTCGCGGCCATCTAGTATTTCCTTCCTGATGTTTGCCGGGATGAGATGTGCGGGGAAAACAGAAAAACCGGCGTGAGGCGTAGCTGTGACGCATGATGCGGGGGTGGCGGGGGCGGCAGCTGGTGGAGTGGGGGTTCCTTGCTGGAGCTCCAAGGTCCCCACTCTGGCCTGGACATCAGAGATGGTAGTAGCTAGAGAGGAGACCAGCGTGTGAAGCTGGGACACTGCCGAGGCAATTGTCTGTAGTGATGCCTGAGTGTCTGGTGGGGTTGGTGGGGATGGGCTGGGGAACAGTAGTCTGTACAGTTCGGCTTTCCTGGCCGTGATGGGGTAGGGGATATTCCTGCGCCTCAGCTCAGCTGAGAGTCTGGGGATGGTCCAAGCTCTGAAGGCTTGAGAGGAGTTGTCTGCCGGACCCGCTTCGGGTGGTGATGGGGCGGGGGTGAAATCGTCGCTGCTGGCCAGAGACATGGCGTCTGCTAGAATAAAAGAGGGGGGGGGAAGGGAGGGGGGGGGCATGTTTGTCTCGGGTTTCTCTTTTTTTTTTTTTTTTATGTTTTGAAGGGCAGGAGAGCATATATATATGTATGTGGTTGTGGCAAAAAAGGGGGGGGGAGGGGGGGGGCAGGGTGGGATACCTGTGTGACAGGTCTGGGAACAAATGGGTTGCGCGCGTGCGCTGAGTGGGATGTTCCATGGGCCTATATGTAAAACTCGGGGGGGGGGGGGGGGGGGCGTGAAACCCGAGGTGAGCCAGGAGGTGACTGGCCGGATGGTTGATGCTCGGGTGTCCGTCTGTGCTCGGCACGGACTGGTTAACCAGAGCCCCCCCAGGGCGGTACTGGGGGGAGTGGCTACTGGTTGATTTGCTAAGTAGGAAATGTTTCGATCTGTAGCATTTGACGTAGGTTCGGTCAGCTAATACTTGCACTGCCAGCAAGTCATGAGACTAGGTGACCTTGTCTGCGTAGTGAAGGCTTGTGCTTCGAAAAATAGAGTGATATGCGTAGAAGTATGTGACAGTTACTAACGCCTGGAGATTTTATCAAAACTATGGTGTTCTGCTTGGATGGGGAGGGGAGATGTGTGAACGAAGCAGGATACCGTTCGACGGTATGGTAACAATCGGGGATGCGCGTGAGCGCTGGGTGAGTTTGTTTCTTTGGCCTGTGAACAACCGAGGTAAGCCAGGAGGTGACTGACCAGGTAACCGGTGCTCGGGTGTCCGTCTGTGCTCGGCACGGACTAGTTCAACCAGAGCCCCACCAGGGCGGTACTGGGGGGAGTGGCTGCTGGTTGGTTGCTAAGTAGGGATGTTTCGATCTGTAGTAGTTTGACGTGGGTTCGGTCAGCTAATACTTGCACTGCCAGCAAGTCATGAGACTAGGTGACCTTGTCTGCGTAGTGAAGACTTGTGCTTCGAAAACAGAGTGACATGCATAGAAGTATGTGACAGTTTCTAACGCCAGGGTACTGAGCCAAATAAGTATGTGGGAGGGGGATATGTAGTGAAAAGGTGTGAAGAGAATGGAAAACTGAAACCAACAATAACTTACGCACCTGCTTGCTGCCCTAGTGATGGAGTCACTGTAGGGGTCAAAACCTGGTGGACCTGGTACCTACGGTAGGGTGACGTAAAAAATATTAGTGAGAGGTGGGTTGCAAGAGCTGATTTGGGGCCGTAGTTGACCCCCTGGTGAAGAGATGCAAGCCCTCAAGACAAAAAAGGGGGTAGGTTATTGTATTTTTTATTTTTTTTACCTGAAAAAGGAACGGGATGGTCTGATCCTGTTGTGTAGAAGACCAGGGGCGATTACTGACCTAAGGAAAAGGTGAAAAGGGATAGAGAAAGGTGTGAGTAGCTGAAGTTTGCTACTGGGGAAGTTGTGGCTGCGAGGCCAATGGAGGTCGAGCTGCAACGATTGCAGAGGTGTGTGGGAGGGTGGATGTGGGAGCCGTGACACAAACCTGCGGTGAAGCAAGATGTGCGGGGGGCGGCTGTGCCTCACATTGGCTGGGTTGCCGTGGAAGGCAAGGAGTGGACTGTCTTGCTGAGGTTTGCAAGGTGTGGGGGCCCATTTACACGAACTTGCGGTGCCTGCAAGAAGTGCGTGGGGAGTGCAGTGACAGATGCTCTGGTAGGTGTGTGTGTTTTTTTTTTTTTTTTTTTTTTGGGGGGGGGGGTGTTGTGGTGGCCGTGTGAGTGAGGGGATGCTTGCACTGGGTAGCGGGCGTCACAACCAGTGGAAGTGGGGTGAATTGTGGGGTAGAAAATAAACAAACAATAGCATGGTAGTTGAAAATGACTCAGTGGAAAAACAGGGGTTTCGACGTAGCGACGAAAAAGCATAAATCCTACCTGCGACGCTGAAGCGGAACGAACTGGGGGTGCGATCGGGAATCGAATCCGTAATCTGGAACGAGGAGCGTCGGACAACTCAGGAACGTGTACTGAGTTGTTTGTCGGCCTGGTGACGTGTAATACGGCGCGCTGGAACCGACACCGGCCTCGTGGAGAGGTCTGGTATATATACCCTCCGGGCTCCTCCCATAATTGCAGGCCACCATGCTGGCCTTCCTATATATGTGTTTTTTTAGCAAAGACCCTAGAGAATACAATGGCAGTGGTTGCAACTTTTTATCTCGCTCGGTATTTGCGCAGCAATTTTTTCGCACATGTTTTTTTCAGAAAAAAAAAAAACAGTTTCCTGCTTTAAAAAAAAAAAAAAAAACAGTAAAGTTAGCCCAATTTTTTTTGCATAATGTGAAAGATGAAGATACGCCGAATAAATAGATACCCAACATGTCACGCTTCAAAATTGCACGCGCTTGTGGAATGGCGCCAAACTTTTGGTATTTAAAAATCCCCATAGGCGACGCTTTAAAATGTTTTACTGGTTACATGTTTTGAGGTACAGAGGAGGTCTATGGCTATAATTATTGCTCTCGCTCTAACGTTCGCGGTGATACCTCACATGTGTGGTTTGAACACCGTTTTTCATATGTGGGCGGGGCTTACGTATGCGTTCACTTCTGCGTACGAGCTCACTGGGGGCAGGGGCGCTTTAAAAAAAAAAAAATTTCTTATTGTTAATTTTACTTTTATTTTTTTAGTTTGACACTTTAAAAAAATAAATAAAAATTGATCACTTTTATTCCTATTACAAGGAATGTAAACATCCCTTGTAATAGGAATATGGCATTACAGGTCCTCTTTACAGTGAGATATGGGGGGGGTGGGGGGGGGGGGTCAATAAGACCCCACATCTCACCTCTAGGCTGGAAAGCCTAAAAAAAAAAAAATAAACAAACGATCTCTGCTTCCCAGCCGCGGCGCCGCCGTTATTTGAATGCAGAGGCCGGGGCGTGACGTCATAACATCGCGCCCGGCCTCCGAACGATCATAGAGACTCCGGCGACCATCTGGTCCGCCGAAAATCTCTATGATCATCATCCGGGGGCCGGCGGATCCTGTGTCCGACTCACCGATGGAAGCGGTGAGTCGGAAGAAGCACCGGAGGGCAGCGGGAGGGGGGACGTCCCCTCCCGCCGCCCCTAAGTACGATCAAGTGGCGGAACAGACGATACGATCATTCTTATGGTGCAGGGAATCGCCGGCTGAAAACGGCAATATCTGAATGATGTCTGTAGCTGCACCCGTCATTCAGATATACCCCCGGGAAGTCAAAGACATCCCTGGACGCCCTATGGGCGCAAAGTGGTTAATTTCCCTACATGTTTCGCGTTGTATAAACACTTCATCAGGAGTTTTTGCGTTCTATTCCTAATAAGGGTAGAATAGACGTTCGTATGAGCGGGGGATAGTGATTTTTAAACCTTGGTATACCACCAGAGACAAAAGAGATTGGAAAAACTTCTTTACCCTAATTAGGGTGCGATCCAGCACTAGATACATTTCGATGATCAGCGTTTTAAAGTTTAACCAGGATTATTAAAAGGCATTTCACTGGAAATAAGGTCAGTCCCAGGACATTCCCCAAATAAGGAAAATAGAATGCCTCTTTCAGGCTAGTGACCGATCGGTATTTTTGTGGTGAAGGTTTGCTTTTATTCCCCCGCTCTGTGACAGCACCGCATCATACATAATACCAGGGGCGGACTGACCATTCGGGCACCCGGGCACTGCCCGAGGGCCCCATGCCACTAAGGGGCCCCATCAGGGTTGCCAGCCTCAATAAAACCAGGGACAGTATGTAAAAATCTGTGTTTTTTTTTTTTTTAATCCCAAGATTATAGCTGCCCCGCTTCTCCAGTACCTTTTCAGTGTGTGTGTGTGTATACTGTGTGTGTATACTGTATGTGTGTGTATACTGTGTGGCCCCATAATCTATTGCCTGGGGGCCCCACAATCTCCTATTGCCTGGGGGCCCCATAATCTATTGCCTGGGGGCCCCATAATCTCCTATTGCCTGGGGGCCCCATAATCTATTGCCTGGGGGCCCCATAATCTCCTATTGCCTGGGGGCCCCATAATCTATTACCTGGGGGCCCCAAAATCTCCTATTGCCTGGGGGCCCCATAATCTATTGCCTGGGGGCCCCACAATCTCCTATTGCCTGGGGGCCCCATAATCTCCTAATGCCAGAGGGCCCCATAATCTTCTCCTATTGCCTGGGGGCCCCATAATCTCCTATTGCCTGGGGGCCCCAGGAGTTGTCAGTCCACCCCTGCATAATACATCCCTTTCCAGCCTTGCTGAGGCTGGAAAGGGATGTGAGTTTTCAGCTCTCGCTCTCTTCCACTAGCTCCTTTCTTCTGCCCAGGGGAAGAGCCTCCCTCTAGGCAACTGGACTCTGCTCCCACATGGCCAGGCTCCAGAACATTTATGGACTATCTCCCCACCTACTGGGACTTACCTACACAAGGATTGGAGGAGACTCCATAAATATTTAGGCTTAGACTCTGTTCCTGCACCCTCTAAGTTCCAGAACTACATACTTCCCAACCGTCCCGGATTTGCTGGGACCAACCTGAGATTTCAGGCAAATCCCGTTGTCCAGTGAATCTGGGCTGAATCTCACAGTGGAGCCGAGTGCGGGAACAGGTTTCCGGCACTGGACTCCACTAATCCCCCTGTCAGGTGCGAGCCGTGCTGCAGATGTCAAGGCTGAGACTGACAAGTCAGTGCCCAGCCAGCACTGCCCCCAACTCCCTCCGCCCGCTCACCCTCCCATACAGTCTGCACAATGGAAGAGGAGGGAGGCTAGCTTTCCTTCCATGTACCATACTGACCCCTCCTTTCTGCCTTCCATGTGCCATAGTGATCCTGCCTTCCATGTGCCATAGTGATCCTTCCTTCCTGCCTTCCATGTGCCATAGTAATCCTTCCTTCCATGTGCCATAGTGATCCTTCCTTCCTGCCTTCCATGTGCCATAGTGATCCTTCCTTCCTGCCTTCCATGTGCCATAGTGATCCTTCCTTCCTGCCTTCCATGTGCCATAGTGATCCTTCCTTCCGGCCTTCCATGTGCCATAGTGATCCTTCCTTCCATGTGCCATAGTGATCCTTCCTTCCTGCTCTCCATGTGCCATAGTGACCCTTCCTTCCTGCCTTCCATGTGCCATAGTGATCCTTCCTTCCGGCCTTCCATGTGCCATAGTGATCCTTCCTTCCTGCCTTCCATGTGCCATAGTGATCCTTCCTTCCTGTCTTCCATGTGCCATAGTGATCCTTCCTTCCTGCCTTCCATGTGCCATAGTGATCCTTCCTTCCTGCCTTCCATGTGCCATAGTGATCCTTCCTTCCGGCCTTCCATGTGCCATAGTGATCTTTCCTTCCTGCCTTCCATGTGCCATAGTGATCTTTCCTTCCTGCCTTTCATGTGCCATAGTGATCCTTTGTTCCTGCCTTCCATGTGCCATAGTGATCCTTCCTTCCTGCCTTCCATGTGCCATAGTGATCCTTCCTGCCTTCCATGTGCCATAGTGATCCTTCCTTCCTGCCTTCCATGTGCCATAGTGATCCTTCCTTCCTGCCTTCCATGTGCCATAGTGATCCTTCCTTCCGGCCTTCCATGTGCCATAGTGATCTTTCCTTCCTGCCTTCCATGTGCCATAGTGATCCTTCCTTCCTGCCTTTCATGTGCCATAGTGATCCTTTCTTCCTGCCTTCCATGTGCCATAGTGATCCTTTCTTCCTGCCTTCCATGTGCCATAGTGATCCTTCCTTCCTGCCTTCCATGTGCCATAGTGATCCTTCCTTCCTGCCTTCCATGTGCCATAGTGATCCTTCCTTCCTGCCTTCCATGTGCCATAGTGATCCTTCCTTCCTGCCTTCCATGTGCCATAGTGATCCTTCCTTCCGGCCTTCCATGTGCCATAGTGATCTTTCCTTCCTGCCTTCCATGTGCCATAGTGATCTTTCCTTCCTGCCTTCCATGTGCCATAGTGATCCTTCCTGCCTGCCGTCCATGTGCCACATTGATCCTTCCTTCCTTCCATATACCATAGTGATCTTTCCTGCCTTCCACATGCCATAGTGAACCTTCCTGCCTTACATATACCATAGTGATCCTTTCTTGCCTTCCATGCATCATGGTGATCCTTCCTGCCTTCCATATGCCATAGTGATCCATCCTTCCTTCTATGTGCCCTAGTGATCCTTCCTTCCGCATACCAATGAACCCAGTGAAAAAGGTACCTACGCTCGATGATGCTGGCTCTCTCCTCTGGGGAATACGGTATATTGTTACCTCTCTTTCTGTGGACTCATGAATACGTCCCGTAACCTCAACTCTCTACATAAAATACATTTATGTTATCTTCTCAGTCTCAGTTCTTCAGAGAGGAAGTCATTGGCAAGTCCTTCCCATCAGATCAACCGCTTAAATATCGTTCGATCGTCGAGTCGGTGCAGCTCGCTTCCTTGCACCTTGGCGTCAGATCTTGATGCTCGCAAATTCTTTGAATCACACAGGATTTTACCCAAAGCTTTCCCATAAACCTCTGAAACTTTAAGAATCGATTCGGTGTCCGTGCCGTCCTCGACTTCCCACGTCCGCGTCATAATAATTCACATCAAATGAAAGGGATGTCTGGATACATCAGTCTTAAAAAAAAATTCTATATATCAGTTTTTGCATATTTAAAGAGGAACTGCAGTCTGCGCACATAATGTGTAATAAAAAAACATCTTTGCCATTCCGAAGCTTCCCTCCAACCACTTTGCATATTATTTTATTATATATATACTGCGAATCTGTACTTGCAAAATACGCTGCAGAAATCTCCCTCCACCGAGTCTGGCTGCAGCCATTTTAACTGTGGGCAGCTTCACTTCCTGGATTTAAACAGAGGCCTCCAGCTCTGCAGCTCTCATTGGCCCTCTTATGACTCACCCCCCCCTCCCTTCCTGGCAAACTCTCACGAGAGGGAGCTGTGCATGATGTCATACGCCTAGGCCAATGACCAGACAGGAATCAGGAAGTGGGCTGTATAAGGGATTTACTGGCAGAAAAAAAATGTTTTACTATCCAAAGATAAAACAACAACAACAACATCAACAAGAAGGGCAGAAGATTTAATAGATGAAAAGATGAGAAAATGACTGAAGGTCCTTTTTAAGTTTTTGTATTGTAATAATTATTTACTTTTAGATATATTATTATTATTGCTGTAAAATATTGATTTATACGGATATAAGAATTATATATGAATTCTTTATGAATCGTTATTATTTCTTTATTTTTTTTATTTTTTTTTACTGTTGATACATTTGAATATTTCTTTTTGTTATTTGCCATATAATTAATTTTCTATGTTGAGGAGCCCCTCCTGAACTGGAAGTGCCCCGGGGCCCCCTAATGTCTAAATCCTCCGGCATTGAGTGCCATAATCGATGTGGGCACCAAAGGTCGTGTCTGGGGGTAACCATTAAGGCGTGGAATAGAGATGTAATCAGGAAGAAGCCAAAGGTCGGGGCAGGCGGAGTGGAGGAAGGTCGGGGCAGGCGGAGTGGAGGAAGGTCGGGACAGGCGGAGTGGAGGAAGGTCGGGGCAGGCGGAGTGGAGGAAGGTCGGGACAGGCGGAGTGGAGGAAGGTCGGGACAGGCGGAGTGGAGGAAGGTCGGGACAGGCGGAGTGGAGGAAGGTCGGGGCAGGCGGAGTGGAGGAAGGTCGGGACAGGCGGAGTGGAGGAAGGTCGGGACAGGCGGAGTGGAGGAAGGTCGGGGCAGGCGGAGTGGAGGAAGGTCGGGGCAGGCGGAGTGGAGGAAGGTCGGGGCAGGCGGAGTGGAGGAAGGTCGGGACAGGCGGAGTGGAGGAAGGTCGGGGCAGGCGGAGTGGAGGAAGGTCGGGGCAGGCGGAGTGGAGGAAGGTCGGGGCAGGCGGAGTGGAGGAAGGTCGGGGCAGGCGGAGTGGTGGAAGGTCGGGGCAGGCGGAGTGGAGGAAGGTCGCGGCAGGCGGAGTGGAGGAAGGTCGGGACAGGCAATTTATCAAGTCAGGAGGGTGACACTTCTTCTTTCTGGCCTTATCAAGGCTAAGAGGCGAGCTGGAACCGGGCACTGCCAAGCGGGTCCAATTAAAAAAAAACAAAAAACAAATGCAGCAAGGAGAGGGGCTTTTCATGAGGCTTAAAGGGCAACACCGGAAATATACAAATCCTTTAGATAGGAAAAAAACATAATAATAATAAATGAACAGGGAGGTCTAGGGGGGCTCATTGGTAATATATCAAAAACTGCAGCTTCTAAATTCACAGTGTTTATTACTTATACATAACCACTTGCTTCCCGGGCATCTATACCCCCCTTCCTGCCCAGGCCAATTCTCAGCTTTCAGCGCTCTCACTCTTTGAACGACAATTGCGCGGTCATGTGACACTTATACACATACGATATTTTTTATCATTTTTTCCCCACAAATAGAGATTTCTTTTGGTGGTATTTGATCACCTCTGGGGTTTTTTATTTTTTGTTAAAAAAATAAATAAAAACGAAAATGTTGAAAACAAAAACAAAACGGTTTTACATTCTGTTATAAAATTTTGCAAACAGGTAATTTTTCTCCTTCATTGATGTACGCTGATGAGGCTGCACTGATGGGCACTGATAAGGTGGCACTGATAGGCAGCACTGGTGGGCACTATTATGTGGCACTGATGGGCACTGATAAGGTGGCACTGATGGGCACTGATAAGGTGGCACTGATAGGCAGCACTGGTGGGCAGTATTATGCGGCAGTGATGGGCGCTGATGAGGCGGCACTGATGGGCACTGATAAGGCGGCACTGATAGGCAGCACTGGTGGGCACTATTATGCGGCAGTGATGGGCGCTGATGAGGCGGCACTGATGGGCACTGATAAGGTGGCACTGATGGGCACTGATAGGCAGCACTGGTGGACACTGAGAGGTGGCACTGGTGGGCACTAATGCCGCGTACACACGGTCGGAATTCTCGTCGGAAAAAGCTCTGATGGTTTTCCCGTTGGAATTCCGACGGAATTTCACTCAAACTGTCTTTTCTACACACGGTCACACCAAATTCCGACGGTCAATAACACCGCGGCATACAACGCATTCGACGGCACTATAAAAGGGAAGTTTAATGCTTCTGAGCATGCGTCAAACTGTTTCCGAGCATGCGTCTGAATTTTGCGTGTCGGAATCGCATACACACGATCGGAAAATTCGATAGAAAGGTTTTCCGTTGGAAAAATTAAGAACAGGTTCTCAATCCAAAGTCCGTCGGAAATTCCGACAGAAAAAGACCGTTGGGCATACACACGGTCGGAAAATCCGATGAAAAGCTCCCATCGGACTGTTTCCATCGGAAATTCCGACCGTGTGTACACCGCATGAGAGGTGGCACTGATTGGTGGCACAGATGGGTGGCACTGATGGGTGGCACTGATAGGTGGCACTGAAGGGCACTGATGGGTGGCAATGATAGTTGGCACTGATGGGTGGCACTGATGGGCACTGATGGGTGGCAGTAATGGGCACTGGTAGGTGACACTGATAGGCAGCACTGCTAGATTGCACTTATGAGGCACTGATTGGCATCACTTGTGGACATTGATAGGTGGCACTCTTGGACATTGATAGGTGGCACTGATTTTAACTGGTGGGCACCGATTGATGGCAGTGTGGGCACTGGAACGTGGCACTGGCAGGGGTGCTGGTTGGCACAGATGAGGCGGCAATGCCTCTTCCTCTTCGGGACCGATGTCCCTTCAACACAGAAGCCGTGATTGGCTTTTTTTTCAGCTTGAGGAGAAAAAAAAATTTCAGAGCTTCTGTTTACATCACGTGATCAGCTGTCATTGGCTGACAGCTGATCACGTGGTAAGGGGCCGGGATCGGCCCCTTACTCGGATCTGTGATCACCGAGTCTCATTGACTTGGTGATCACAGAGCGCACCGCACGTTACCCACAGGGGGCACGCGGGGAGTGAGGAAAGGAGAGGACATCTATTGGAGGCCTCCCGGTAATGTAGGTCCGTGCTGTTCGTCATTCGGCTATAGCGCTGACGAGAAGAGGATACGATTAAATTCCTAGTTAATAGGTATACAGAGAAAAATACATCATATGTCATAAAAAGGAAAAAATGCATTTCTCCATAAATTAATGTCACAGTCAACGCGTTTCAACGTGTTTCGCAGTCACAAGCCGCTTCTTCAGGACTTATATTTGCATACGACAATTTTCTTCCAAGTCCTGAAAAAGCGTCGCGTGACCTCAAAACGCGTTGACTGTGTAACATGTGACATTCATTTATGGAAGAGGGCATTTTTTCCTTTTTATGACATAGGATGTGTTTTGCTCTGTATACCCATTGGCTGGGAATTTTGTATCTTATGTATGTAATAAACAATGTGATTTTAGAAGCTGCAGGTTCTGATTTATTACCAATGAGCCCTCCTAGACCGCCCTGTTCTATTGTTTATTTTTTCTTGTTTTCTTTTGGGTTGGTGAATCACGGGGTAAAAATCTGGGATCCCTTCCACTAATATATTTGCGTGGTTGGTGCCGTAGACCCGCAGGTTCTGTTACGGAAGCTCGAAGCTCCAAAACGCTGGAGGAGAAAAAAAAAAATCAACCCTTCTCTATGGAGACGGTTCCCATCCCCCACTACAAGTCGCCTGAAACTCAAAAAGGTTCTGGAGCTTTTTTATTGTACCTCAAATCAGAGAGATTGTTGCATTTTTTTTAAGCCTTATTTTGTTACATAGATATACATTGAAACGCTTAATTCGCACATTTTAGCGCGTTTGGTTGCACATTTTTTAGGGTTTTCAAATGCAATAATTAAATAAAACAAAATAATAATTAATAAAAAAATAAAAATAAAATAATAATAATAATAAATAAAATAACCCCTGACCCTAATATTAACCCATAACCATAATCCTAATCCCCAACCTAACCCTAATCTCCCTTACCCAGGTTGTACGCCCGGAGAAGGGGGAAGGGGAACACCGCGCTGTTTTTACCATCTTTTTAATTTCACCTGTAGGATTGGTAAGTAAATTAACTTCTTCAGATCCACGCTATAGCCGAATGATGGCTACAGCACGGAGCTGCTTTGCCGGGAGTACGTCTATTGATGTCCTCCGGTGCCCGAGCAGGCTGTGTGCCTCCTGCAGGGCGTGCGTGGTGGGCTCTGATCAGCGAGTCTATGATCAGCGATCCCGACCCCTTACCACGTGATACCTCCGTGATCAGTCCTGTGCCACCTGCCAGTGCCATCTAGCAGTAGACAACAGTGCTGCCTACCAGTGCCCACCAGCAACACCCATCAGTGCCCATAGTGAATCTTTAGAAGGGTTCCTCCGGGGTGGGAATCTTTATAAGGGTTCCTCCGGGGTGGGAATCTTTAGAAGGGTTCCTCCGGGGTGGGAATCTTTAGAAGGGTTCCTCCGGGGTGGGAATCTTTAGAAGGGTTCCTCCGGGGTGAAAATCTTTAGAAGGGTTCCTCCGGGGTGAGAATCTTTATAAGGGTTCCTCCGGGGTGGGAATCTTTATAAGGGTTCCTCCGGGGTGGGAATCTTTAGAAGGGTTCCTCCGGGGTGAGAATCTTTAGAAGGTTTCCTCCGGGGTGAGAATCTTTAGAAGGGTTCCTCCGGGGTGAGAATCTTTAGAAGGGTTCCTCCGGGGTGAGAATCTTTAGAAGGGTTCCTCCGGGGTGAGAATCTTTAGAAGGGTTCCTCCGGGGTGGGAATCTTTAGAAGGGTTCCTCCGGGGTGAGAATCTTTAGAAGGGTTCCTCCGGGGTGGGAATCTTTAGAAGGGTTCCTCCAGGGTGAGAATCTTTAGAAGGGTTCCTCCGGGGTGAGAATCTTTAGAAGGGTTCCTCCGGGGTGGGAATCTTTAGAAGGGTTCCTCCGGGGTGGGAATCTTTAGAAGGGTTCCTCCGGGGTGGGAATCTTTAGAAGGGTTCCTCCGGGGTGGGAATCTTTAGAAGGGTTCCTCCGGGGTGGGAATCTTTAGAAGGGTTCCTCCGGGGTGGGAATCTTTAGAAGGGTTCCTCCGGGTGGGAATCTTTAGAAGGGTTCCTCCGGGGGGAGAATCTTTAGAAGGGTTACTCCGGGGTGGGAATCTTTAGTAGGGTTCCTCCGGGGTGAGAATCTTTAGAAGGGTTCCTCCGGGGTGAGAATCTTTAGAAGGTTTCCTCCGGGGTGAGAATCTTTAGAAGGTTTCCTCCGGGGTGAGAATCTTTAGAAGGGTTCCTCCGGGGTGGGAATCTTTAGAAGGGTTCCTCCGGGGTGAGAATCTTTAGAAGGGTTCCTCCGGGGTGGGAATCTTTAGAAGGGTTCCTCCGGGGTGGGAATCTTTAGAAGGGTTCCTCCGGGGGGGGAATCTTTAGAAGGGTTCCTCCGGGGTGGGAATCTTTAGAAGGGTTCCTCCGGGGTGGGAATCTTTAGAAGGGTTCCTCCGGGGTGAGAATCTTTAGAAGGGTTCCTCCGGGGTGGGAATCTTTAGAAGGGTTCCTCCGGGGTGAGAATCTTTAGAAGGGTTCCTCCGGGGTGAGAATCTTTAGAAGGGTTCCTCCGGGGTGAGAATCTTTAGAAGGGTTCCTCCGGGGTGGAAATCTTTAGAAGGGTTCCTCCGGGGTGGGAATCTTTAGAAGGGTTCCTCCGGGTGGGAATCTTTAGAAGGGTTCCTCCGGGGGTGGGAATCTTTAGAAGGGTTCCTCCGGGGTGAGAATCTTTAGAAGGGTTCCTCCGGGGTGGGAATCTTTAGAAGGGTTCCTCCGGGGGGTGGGAATCTTTAGAAGGGTTCCTCCGGGGGGTGGGAATCTTTAGAAGGGTTCCTCCGGGTGAGAATCTTTAGAAGGGTTCCTCCGTGGTGGGAATCTTTAGAAGGGTTCCTCCGGGGTGGGAATCTTTAGAAGGGTTCCTCCGGGGTGAGAATCTTTAGAAGGGTTCCTCCGTGGTGGGAATCTTTAGAAGGGTTCCCCCGGGGTGGGAATCTTTAGAAGGGTTCCTCCGGGGTGAGAATCTTTAGAAGGGTTCCTCCGGGGTGGGAATCTTTAGAAGGGTTCCTCCGGGATGGGAATCTTTAGAAGGGTTCCTCCGGGATGGGAATCTTTAGAAGGGTTCCTCCGTGGTGGGAATCTTTAGAAGGGTTCCTCCGGGGTGGGAATCTTTAGAAGGGTTCCTCCGGGGTGAGAATCTTTAGAAGGGTTCCTCCGTGGTGGGAATCTTTAGAAGGGTTCCCCCGGGGTGGGAATCTTTAGAAGGGTTCCTCCGGGATGGGAATCTTTAGAAGGGTTCCTCCGGGGGGTGGGAATCTTTAGAAGGGTTCCTCCGGGGGTGGGAATCTTTAGAAGGGTTCCTCCGGGTGGGAATCTTTAGAAGGGTTCCTCAGGGGTGGGAATCTTTAGAAGGTTTCTCAACAGTTAAAACACAACATAGAAGAAAGTCTGAATAGCAAACGGTTAAAATAAAAGTTGAGAATTTGAAACAATCTTTTTTTTTTTTTTTTCTTTCGATCGGAGTTTTCGATTTTGACCCTCAGACACTTTAATTAATTAATACCGAAAAAAAAAAAAAAAGAAAAGGCGTCCATCTCTCGCCGGATCCTGAGTGACCCATCGACTGGGAGATGAGAGAGCGGAGGAGAACGGGAGATTAAAGGCAACACACAGACACCGGCAGAGAGAAATGTATTTTTATGTCAGAAAATTCTCCGATATCCTCGGAAGAGACATCAAAGCGCGCTGATTTGGCCTGGCCTTGTCACACGCGAATCTCTTGATCTGAGAGGAGTTTAGAATTTGCTGTGATGAAGTGTCGGAACATAATGTCTCAGCTTTTGAAAAGAGGAAATATTTATGGAGGGAAGAGGAGAATTATCGGAGAGGACATTTACTCTCCAGCCGAGGGGGAAGGTTCCGCTTCTATTTGAAGGTATGAAGAGCGCCGTTATCAGCGCCGCGTCCACATTATCATATTAACGAGGGAGACGCCGAGTGTCGGAGCGCGTCAGCCCATTGATCGGTGGAGAAAGTTTGGAAACCCGAAAGGAACATTTTAGATGGAGGCTCGGGTCTCTGCCTCTAAACCCGTGGACTGTAGGTCCCGATTGGGAGAAAGGAGCTCGTCCCGGCTCTACAGAGGAAGTCACAATCGCCGCAACACTCCAGGGAAACCCGATGAGTGTACAAATAAAGGCAGCCTGAGCCTAGCTCCGTCCAGGCCACGCGTTTCACCCCAGCCCTTGGGCTTAGTTATGGAAGGTCCTCCATGACTAAGCCCATGGGGTGGCAGGGAGAAACGTGTTGGCGGCATGGCCAGGGTGGAGCTAGGGTGGGGCTGCTTTCCATCTGTAAATGGAGTTAGTTGTCACAATGGTGGCCCCTTGGACATGCGGCTCTACAGAGGAAGTCCTAGACATGTGCACAGCAAAAAAATTCGTTTATTTTCGTTTCGTTTTTTTCGTTTCCAAAAAAAATATCGTTTTTTTTTCGTTTCGTTTTTTTCATTTCCGTTGATTCGTAACTATTCGTACATTCGTAAGTCGTCGGTGTTCGGATTCATAACGATTCGTACATTTGTAAGAGTTATTTTTTCGTTGATTAGTTTTTTCGTTAGTTTAATTTTCGTACGCCTTCGTATTTATTCGTACATTCGTAACATTCGTACATTCGTAATCGGAGCATAATTCATAATTTTATGTAATGTGTATGCTATTATTACATTTTAATAATTTACGAATCGAAAAAAAAAGTTACGAATCGAAAAAAAAAAAGTTACGAATCGAAAAAAAAGTTACGAATGTACGAATTTTTTTGTTCAATAGAGACACGGAAAATTACCAATCGAAAAAAAAAAAAAAAAAAAGTTCCGAATCGAAAAAAAAAGTTCCGAATTGAAAAAAAGTTACGAATGTACGAATTTTTTTGTTCAATAGAGACACGGAAAATTACAAATCGAAAAAAAAAAAAAAAAAAGTTACGAATCGAAAAAAAAAAAGTTACGAATGTACGAATTTTTTTGTTCAATAGACACGGAAAATTACAAATCGAAAAAAAAAAAAAAAAAGTTCCGAATTGAAAAAAAAAGTTCCGAATCGAAAAAAAAGTTACGAATGTACGAATTTTTTTGTTCAATAGAGACACGGAAAATTACAAATCGAAAAAATAAATAAATAAAAAGTTACGAATCGAAAAAAAAGTTACGAATGTACAAATTTTTTTGTTCAATAGAGACACGGAAAATTACAAATCGAAAAAAAAAAAAAAAAAAAGTTCCGAATCGAAAAAAAAAAAGTTCCGAATCGAAAAAAAAGTTACGAATGTACGAATTTTTTTGTTAAATAGAGACACGGAAAATTACAAATCGAAAAAAAAAAAAAAAAAAAAGTTACGAATCGAAAAAAAAGTTACGAATGTACGAATTTTTTTGTTCAATAGAGACACGGAAAATTACAAATCGAAAAAAAAAAAAAAAAAAAAAAAAGTTCCGAATCGAAAAAAAAAAAGTTCCGAATCGAAAAAAAGTTACGAATGTACGAATTTTTTTGTTCAATAGAGACACGGAAAATTACAAATCGAAAAAAAAAAAAAAAAGTTACGAATCGAAAAAAAAAAAAAGTTACGAATCGAAAAAAAAGTTACGAATGTACGAATTTTTTTGTTCAATCCATTCGAAGCACGTTTAGCAGCACCATTGTAAGAGACACGGAAAATTACCAATTCAACAAAAAAAAAAAAAGTTACGAATGTACGAATTTTTTCGTTCGTTTTTGTTTTTCGGATTTTCTTCATTAGTACATTCGTTGTTTCTAATTAGTTATTTTTTCGGATTTTCGTTGTTTTTCGGATTCGTTCGATTCGAATGATTCGTTAATCGGATTAGTACGATTCGAACGATTCGTTGCGATTCATTATTCGGATTCGTACGATTCGAATGATTCGTTCATTCGTACGAAAACGAACAAAGGAAAATAACGAGAAAAAACGAAAAACTAAAAAAAAACAAAACGAATTGCACATGTCTAGGAAGTCCCAATCGCTGCAACACTCCAGGGAAACCCGATGAACGCACAGATGAAAGCAGCCTCAGCCTAGCTCCGTACAAGCCACGTGTTTCGCCCCAGCTCTTGGGCTTAGTTATGGAAGGTCCTCCATTACTATGCCCTGGGGGTGAAACGTGTTGGCGGGATGGCCAGGACGGAGCTAGGATGGGGCTGCTCTCCATTTGTAAATGGAGTTAGTTGTCACAATGGTGGCCCCTTGGACATGCGGCTCTACAGAGGAAGTCCCAATTGCTGCAACACTCCAGGGAAACCTGATGAAAGCACAAATGAAAGCAGCCTCTGCCCAGCTCCTACCAGGCCACGCGTTTCGCCCAGCCCTTGGGCTTAGTTATGGAAGTTCCTCCATGATTAAGCCCATCGGGGTGGCAGGGAGAAACGTGTTGGTGGCATGGCCAGGACGGAGCTAGGATGGGGCTGCTCTCCTTCTGTAAATGGAGTTAGTGGTCACAATGGTGGCCCCTTGGACATGCGGCTCTACAGAGGAAGTCCCAATCACCGCAACACTCCAGGGAAGCCCGGTGAACGTACAAATGAAAGCAGCCTCAGCCTAGCTCCGTCCAGGCCACGCGTTTCGTCCATCCCTTGGGCTTAGTTATGGAAGGTCCTCCATGACTAAGCCCATGGGGTGGCAGGGTGAAACGTGTTGGTGGCATGGCCAGGACGGAGCTAGGATGGGGCTGCTCTCCATCGGTAAATGGAGTTAGTTGTCTATCACCTACCTGATCGGAGGCTGAAATGCTGGGAGGGCTTCCCTTGCGACTAAGTGCAGAGCGCCCCTGAAGGTGACACAGGGAGTGCTATATCCAAAGCAGCGGGGGTCGCTGGCTGCGGCAGGTTGAGAAGAGTCCACTGGCAGGCAGCTGGTGAGCAGGGTAGACCGCTGGACAGGGGAACTTCGGAAGTACCAGATGAGCTTGTGCAGCAGAAGGAACCAGAAGGCCGTGTTAGGAGCCAAGCCGGAGTTCATGCACAGGTCAGCAGGCAGTAGCAAAGTCAATGGAACAAACCGGGGTCATACACAGGGCAGCAGATCAAACGGGTAAACAGGAAAAAGCCAAGGGTCAAGCCGGGGGGTCAACACAGATCAGACGGGTCTGGGCAAGCCGGGTCGTTAACAGGTATCAAACAGGAACAGGAACTAGAAACACACAGGGAGCTGAAGATCATGCAGCAGTTGGTCCCTGCTGCAGCAAGCTTTAACCGGTTCCCGACCGGCGCACGACGATATATGTCGGCAGAATGGCACGGCAGGGGGGGCGTATATAAAAGTCCCTCCTTAATGCCGTCCGTGCCATCGGGAGCGCGCCGGAAGCGACGCGCTCCCGCGCCGGTCGGGACCCCCGTGAGGCCGGTCGCGGGTCCCGCGGACTCGATCGCCGCGGGGACACCCGCGATCGTCTCACGGGAAGGCAGAACGGGGAGATGCGGAAATAGACAGCATCTCCCGTTCTGCCTAGCAACTAGTGATGCCGATCTCTGCTCCCTGTGATTGGAGCAGAGATCAGCATTCACTAGCTGACAGCCACGCCCCCCCCACAGTAAGAAACACACCCCTAGGCATACTTAACCCCTACACTGCCACCCCCTGGTTAACCCCTTCACTGCCAGTGTCATTTATACAGGAATCAATGCATTTAAATAGCACTGATTGCTGTATAAATGACAATGGTCCCAAAAATGTGTCAAAAATGTCCGATGTGTCCGCCATAATGTCGCAGTCACAATAAAAATCGCTGATCGCCGCCATTACTAGTAAAAAAAAAAATATTAATAAAAATGCTATAAAACTATCCCCTATTTTGTAAACGCTCTAACTTTTGCGCAAACCAATCAATAATCGCTAATTGCGATTTTTTTTAACAAAAATATGTAGAAGAATACGTATCGGCCTAAACTGAGGAAAAAAAAGTTTTTTTATATATTTTTGGGGGATATTTATTATAGCAAAAAATAAAAAAAATTATTTTTTTTTCAAAATTGTCGCTCTTTTTTGTTTATAGCGCAAAAAATAAAGACCGCAGGGGCGATCAAATACCACCAAAAGAAAGCTCTATTTGTGGGGGAAAAAATGACGTAAATTTTGTTTGGGAGCCACGTCGCACGACCGCGCAATTGTCAGTTAAAGCGACGCAGTGCCGAATCGCAAAAAGAGGCCTGGTCCTTTGGCTGCAAATTGGTCCGGGGCTGAAAGTGGTTAGGACACTGGCGTCCTTCATGTATTGCGCGCGCATTGGCGCACACGTGTGCACGCTGGCACGTATTGGTGCATGTGTGTGCACGCTGGCGCGTATTGGCGTGCACATTGGCGCACGCGTGCACACTGGCGCATATGTTGTCCTGGCTGTCCTCACCCGCGCGCGCATGCGCATTAGCATTGGGGAATTTGTATTTGCAGGTCCTCGATTCTGCTGCCCATTGATGCCAGTTCTCCTGTGGGTAGGTCCCTGACATTGTCACAATGGTTGCCCCTTGGACATGCGGCTCTACAGAAAAAGTCCCAATCGCTGCAAACACTCCAGGGAAACCCGATGAATGTATAAATCTAAACAGCTTCAGCCTAGCTCCGTCCAGGCCACGCGTTTCGCCAAGCCCTTGGGCTTAGTTATGGAAGGTCCTCCATTATTACGCCCTGGGGGTGAAACCTGGGGGTCAAACAGGAAATCCTTATGATAGGCCACCCACGTGGAATACGCCAGTTCAAATTAATTTAATAATAATATTTTGGGATGTCGTGTTTAAGTTCATTGTTTAAGATATGACTCCAGGTGTTTCGTATGTGTCCAGGAATTTGAATTGACAGTAAAAAAAAATATTCCCTCCTCCTAGTACAAATCCCCCCCCCCCACTGTAAATCCCCCACCTCAGCACAAATTCCCCGCAAATCCTCCTAAATCTTCGCTCTTAGCATCCCCACCCCCCAAATTTTCCCTCTTATGCCCCCGTCGGATATGCTGATGGAAAAAGTCCGATCGGATTATGTTGTCGGAAAATCCGACCGTGTGTGGGCTCTAGCGGGCGTTTTCTGTCGGAATCTCCGACGGAAAAAAATTGAGAGCCGGCTCTCAAATTTTCCGACAACAAAATCCGATCGGACAGTTTTCCGATCGTGTGTTGGGAATTCCGACGGACAAAGTGCCACGCATGCTCAGATCAAATTACGAGACCAAAGCTATTGGCTACTAGCCTCTAAGTAGTTCCGTCGTAGGCAACAAACGTCACCACGTTCAGAATGATCAGATTTTCCGACAACTTTGTCCGACCGTGTGTATGCAACACCAACATCGGACAAAATCCGTCGGAAAAAAACGGACGGATTTTGTGGTCGGAATTTCCGACCGGTGTACGGGGGCTTAGAATAATACTAACCTCCCACCAACCCCCAATTTCCCTCTTTCAACACAAATCCCCTCCCCCCCCAATCACCTTGTGGTGCCAATCCCCCACCCCCCACCTCACATGATACCACAGTGCCCCTTCTGCCCACCTCTTGTCCCGGCACTGGAAACAATGTCCCTTTTCCTTAAGGTAGGAACATCTGAGACTTGACTTTTGGAATTTGTCGTCCTATGTTGGGGCCACTCGTTTGTAGAGAGGTTATGTCGTCTCCCTCTGGGGCAATCAACATCTGCCTTGACACATTCCTTTTTGCTTTTTTTTTTTATTAGTATTTTTCTTCATCACAGAAACATTATAAAACAAAACAAACATGGAGAACAAAAAAAAACATATTTCCAGAATTCATTCAACAAAAACATATTACATTCCAAACACATTACTATATATATATATATATATATAATATATATATAAAAAAACAACAACCCCCCCTCCCCCCAGACCCAATTTCCCCTCCTCGCTCCCTACTCCCCCCCCTCATCCCCAACCCCCCTCCGTCCATAAGCTCCCCTCACCATTCCTTCTTTCTTGAGTCATCACACCTTAATTATTCTATATATCAAACACAGCCACTGTGCCCATCAAAAGCAGCCACTGTGCCCTTCAAACGCAGCCACTTTGCCCTTCAAACGCAGCCACTTTGCCCTTCAAACGCAGCCACTTTGCCCATCAAACACAGCCACTGTGCCCATCACGCGCAGCCACTGTGCCCATCAAGCGCAGCCACTGTGCCCATCAAACGCAGACACTGTGTCCATCAAGTGCAGCCATTGTGCCCATCAAAAGCAGCCACTGTGCCCTTCAAACGCAGCCACTTTGCCCTTCAAACGCAGCCACTTTGCCCATCAAACGCAGCCACTGTGCCCATCACGCGCAGCCACTGTGCCCATCAAGCGCAGCCACTGTGCCCATCAAACTCAGCCCCTGTGCCCATCAAGGGCAGCCACTGTGCCCATCAAACGCAGCCACTGTGCCTATCAAGCGCAGCCACTGTGCCCATCAAACGCAGCCATTGTACCCATAAATTGCCGCCACTGTGCCCATCAGACGCAGCCATTGTGCCCATCAAGTGCAGCCACTGCCATCAAATGCAGCCACTGTGCCCATCAATTGCCCCTACTGTGCCCCATCAATTGCTGTCAGTGTGCCCCATCAATTGCTGCTACTGTGCCCCATCAAATGCTGCCAGTGTGCATCGCCCGGGAGTCGGGACGTACCTGTCTCGCAGCAGGTCATGCTGGCGTCCTCCACGTCCACGATCCTCGATGTCACCGGTCCTCTCTATCAAGCGTCCAATCACAGCGCCTGTTGTTTCAGCCAATCAGGTAACAGATAACCCGAGCACCTGATTGGCTGAGAGGCCGGGTCAGTGTTAGGAAAGTGATTTATTCGCTTTCCTAACACAACACAGAGTAAACAGCGAACGCACAGCATTGCGCCCGCTGTTTACCATTGTGGAAGCCAATTAGAGCCTACGGCGCTAATCAGGTGCTTCCAAAAAAAAAATTCTGCAGTAATTCAAGTGCCCGGCGCCTGACAAGGGGCCGAACACCTGAATAGGGGGTGGCAGCGGCGACCATAGATAAATTCATGCAATGCATGAATCTATCTATGGTGAGAGAGAGGTGACAGGAGAGAGGGGGGGGGGAGCTCCTGCACCCTTTATGGACGCACCGCCACTGTATCCTATTAATGATTAATCTAGCTGCCGAAGTACCGTATTTATCGTATTTTTTCCCCTTAAAATCGTGGGTGCGTGTTATACGGCATTCCCCCGCCGATCCCGCGCCGATTGTGAGCTTCTCGGCGGTTTCGGACGATCTCGGCGGCTTTTGACGCTTTCGGTCGTTCTTGGCTATTTTGGGCCGCTCTCGGCGGCTTTCGGAAAGCCGCCGAGAACGGCCGGGCGCGGCCTAAATTTGCTGAAAATAGCTGAAAGCCGCAGAGAACGGCCGAAAGTCAACCAAAATAGCCGGCGGCGCCATTTTTAAACGGCAAGCTGAGACTGACACTGGCAAGGCTGCAAATGACACTGATAAGGCTGCATTGATGGGCATTTAAATGTAAGTTTTTTTCCTTAAAATTCCCTCCCAAACTTGGGGTGCGTGTTATACGCCGATAAATACGGTATAAACTTCTTTTTCTAAGTATCCTCACAAGCATGTTTTTGGATCTGTCTGTATCGGGGGTGGGATACACCTGGTTAATCCTTTCTATCACAGTCGGCCAATATCTAAACAATAACATTAGGGTGACCAGACATCCCCGGTTTCCGGGGACAGTCCCCGGATTGAGGACACTGTCCCCGGACCAAGTCTGTCCCCAGTTTGGTCCCCGGATTGTATTTGAACAGGGGATGGGGCAATTTCAAAGACAGTCAGTGCAGAATTTAACCACTACAATACCGGGCACTTTCGCCCCCCTTCCTTCCCAGCCCAATTTTCAGCTTTCAGCGCTCTCGCACTTTCAGTGACAATTGCGCGGTCATGCAACGCTGTACCCAAATGAAATTTTTATCATTTTGTTCGCACAAATAGAGCTTTAGTTTGGTGGCATTTATTCACGACTCCATTTTTTTTTTTTTTTTTTTGCGATATAAGCGAAAAAATAGCGGAAATTTTGAAAAAAAAACAATATTTTCTCCTTTCTTTTTTAAACGAGATCCAATAAAATCAAATTTTGTCATAAATTTAAGCCAAAATGTATTCTGCTACAATGTTTTTAGTAAAACAAAAACCGTTAAGTGTATAATAATTTGGTTTGCGTGATCACGGACATATGTACGCAAATGATCATGTACAGATGTGTGCAGGTGATCACGGACAGATGTGTGCAGATAATCATTGGCACATGTGATTTTACTGGGACATATGTGGGGGACATGTGTTTTTATTATTTGGGGACATGTGTGTTTTGGGGACATGTGTGTTTTGGGGACATGTATGTTTAGGGGACATGTGTGTTTTGGGGACATGTATGTTTTGGGGACATGTGTGTTTTGGGGACATGTATGTTTTGGGGACATGTGTGGGGACATGTGTGTTTTACAGGTGTTGGTGACACTAGACTGGTGATCAGTGAGTAAAAAAACAGCGAAATACTCACTGATCACCAGCCGGCTGCAGTGATCAGCTCTCCTCTCCTCACCGACGACTTCCGTGTGAGGAGAGGAGAGCCGGTTGCCTGGCAACCGGCTGTTTGCTTACATCACATGACGGCTGTGATTGGACACGGCCGTCATGTGATCAGGAGGGCCAATCACCGAGCCCTCCTGCCGATCCGAGATGCGCTCGTGTCCGGGCGACGCGGCCGCATCGGGATCGCGCCGCTGCGCGGGCACGCGCGCGCGCGATCCCCCTACTTCTGATGGACGTTCGGGAACGTCCGATCAGAAGAGTAGGCGGCTCCCACCCGGCCGTATATGTACAGTGGCCGGGTGGGAAGTAGTTAACAAAAGAAAATTCTGAATTACAACCCCCCCCCCCCCCGCTCCGTCGCTCCTAGTAGCTTAGAGGGGGTGTATTTCTTTCCATTATCTGTGCCCCTTTCTGATGATCCTGTGCTGGTCGGGGCGGAGGGACTATTTCTTCAGTTTCTGGCACATGCCCATCCAGCTCCGCTCTCATGTTCTTCTGCCTTGGCTCAAGTCCCGGCCAGCCGCCTACCTGCTTATCTCCTTGCCTTCCCTGGCGGAGTGATCTTCCTCACCACCCAGTAGTACCCGGGGCCCGGAGAGTGAGACTGGACAGGCTGCGAGGCGGGCGGCAAGCGGCGATGGGCAGAGAGTCGCCGATTGCCACCATTGCTAGTAAAAAAAAAAAAAACATGTCCCCGGATTGTATTTAACCACTTCCCGACCGCTCACTGTATATATACGTCATTTTTTTGAAGAGGGATATCTCGGTAACGGCAGCAGCTGCTGCCACAACCGAGGTATCCCTCTTCACAGTGAGCGGTTCTGTTTCCCATAATGGTGGTCTCTGCGGCGGGTTCGCCGCGAGATCACCGTTATCGGCGGCGGGAGAGGTGCCCCCCCCCCTCCCGCCGGTCTCCCGCGCCTTCCGCCGCTTACCGGAGCCGTCGGCAGCGGCGGAGGCGATAGGGTCCTTCTACGTGCCGGGTATAGAGACGAGTGAGGCTAAGATGGCCGCCACCCTTCTCTATACCGTAGGAGGGCGGAAGCGACGTCAAAACGTCACTTCCGCCCATACCTCTTAAAGGGGAATTTCCAAATGTCATTTTTTTAAATTACATTTTTTTTTGCACTTAAGTCTAAATATGAGCTGTGAGGACTTTTTGACCCCCCAGATCTCATATTATAAGAGGACCTGTTATGCTTTTTTCTATTACAAGGGATGTTTATATTCCTTGTAATAGGAATAAAAGTGATCAATTTTTTTTTTTTTAAAACAGTGTAAAAAATAATACATTTAAGTAAAATAAATAAGAAAAACAAACAAAAAAATGTTTTAAACACCCCGTCCCGACAAGCTCGCGTGCAGAAGCGAACGCACACGTGAGTAGCGCCCGCATATGAAAACGGTAGTCAAACCCCACATGTGAGGTATCGCCGCGATCGGTAGAGCGAGATCAATCATTCTAGCCATAGACCTCCTCTGTAACTCAAAAAATGCAACCTGTAGAATTTTTTAAATGTCGCTTATGGAGATTTTTTAAGGTTAAAAGTTTGACGCCATTCCACGAGCGGGCACAATTTTGAAGCAGGACATGTTCGGTATCAATTTACTCGGCGTAACATTATCTTTCTCAATACAAAAAAAAAATTGGGCTAATTTTACTGCTGTCTTATTTTTTTATTCAAAAAATTGATGCTTGTAAGACCGCTGCGCAAATACGGTGTGAAAAAAAGTATTGCAATGACCGCCATTTTATTCTCTAGGGTGTTAGAAAAAAAAACGAAATATAATGTTTGGGGGTTCTAAGTAATTTTCTAGCAAAAAAAAAACAGTTTTAAACATGTAAACACCTAAACTCCAAAACGTGGCTGGTCTGGAAGTGGTTAACCGCTTCCCGACGGCCCACTGCATATATACGTCAGCAGAATGGCACGGGCAGGCAAAACCACGTACCTGTACGTGGCCCTTTAAATGCCTGCCCGTGGGTCGGGAGCTCCGTGACCCCGGCCGCGGGACCAGCGGCGCTTACGGAGCTGAAGAACGGGGAGAGGTCTGTGTAAACAAACCTCTCCCCGCGCTTCCTACTCTGCCTGTCATTGATTGGCTGTTCCCGGTCATCGGGAAAGCCGATCAATGGCGTCAGACGTCAGCCCCGCCCCCTAATGTAAAAAAACACACACGTCACAGCCCATAACCCCCTCCCCTCCCCCTAGTGGTTAACTCTTTCACTACAACTGTCATTTATACAGGAATCAATGCTTTTAAATAGCATTGACTGCTGTATAAACGACAATGGTCCCAAAAACGTGTCAAAAATGTCCGATGTGTCCGCCATAATGTCGCAGTCACAATAAAAATCGCTAATCGCCGCCATTACTAGTAAAAAAAAAAAATATTAATAAAAATGCTATAAAACTATCCCCTATTTTGTAAACGCTATAACTTTTGCGCAAACCAATCAATAATTGCTAATTACGATTTTTTTTACCAAAATATGTAGAAGAATACGTATCGGCCGAAACTGAGGAAAAAAAATGGTTTTTTATATATATTTTGGGGGGATATTTATTATAGCAAAAAGTAAAAAATATTGCATTTTTTTCAAAATTGTCGCTCTTTTTTTGTTTATAGCGCAAAAAAAAAAAAAAAACCGCAGGGGCGATCAAATACCACCAAAAGAAAGCTCTATTTGTGGGAAAAAAAGGACGCCAATTTTGTGTTGGAGCCACGTCGCACGACCGCGCAATTGTCAGTTAAAGCGACGTAGTGCCGAATCGCAAAAAGGGGCGTGGTCCTTTGGCTGCCAATTGGTCCGGGGCTGAAAGTGGTTAAGAAAATCTGGCCACCTTAATAACGTTAATGATTGGATGAAGGTGTCGCGGCTTCCTGTGTGGATATAAATGTCGGGGTCTCATTAGTGACTTGGATACATTACGAAATGTCTTCAACATTACAGACGTTGCAGGTAAACGTGACTAACGACCTGCCTACACCCGGATCGGGATCGACGAGAACCAGAAACGACCTTCCATCTCATCTCCGTAGGTAAAAGTGTTAATTGGCCGTGTTTCGTTTGCAGCTCGTCATCGTCACACAAAACGCGGCTGATTCCCGAAGACTTGGAAACATTAAAAACGCAAAGAAAAAAATTCTATTTTCCAGTTGATATTTTTTTCCCTCTAATTGAATCTGTTGTCTGTTTGTACACAGAGCGGAGAGCGCCGCGGTGCGCAGACTAATTACGCCGGTAGAAACACCTGGCCGCCGCCCCCGGGAGAGGATTCTTTTTTTTCTCTTTCTTGTTATTCTAAAAACAGGTGATAAACTATTTTACCGAAAAGTCAGAGAGGCCCCGAGAACTCGTATAGGAAATGAAGATCATTTATTACACAATTCAATGGCGGACGGCGGCCCTCGGAGAGGGTTGTAGAGTCATTAGTGTAATCATGTGCCACTTAAATATAATTAATTGACTAGAAGCCGGGGGAGGGGGGAGGAGCGGGGGAGGAGGGAGGAGTGGGGGGGGGAGGGAGACAAAAGGGAACCTCTCATAAAAATAAATAAAACGATGCCAGGTGCAGAACGCACAGGAACTGCGCCATAATGAGGCAACGTGGGCTGTGGCCGAGGCATTGGGACCATCCGAGGGGAGATCAGGTGCGTTACATCAATGCGCTTTGGTTGGGTCTTCATTAGACATGTGCAATTAGTTTTTTTTTTTTCGTTTTTCGTTTTTTTTTGTTATATTCGTTCATTCGTTATCGTACGAATGAACGAACGATTCGCTAAAAATGTTAACGAATAACGAATCGTTCGAATCTAATGAATCCGAAAAACAACGAAAATCCGAAAAAAAACAATTTAGAAACAACGAAACTACGAAAGAAGAAAATCCGAAAAACGAAAACAGGAACAACGAAAATCAAAATGAACGAAAAAATTCGTACATTCGTAACTTTTTTTTTTTTTTGTTGAATTGGTAATTTTCCGTGTCCATTACAATGGCGCTGCTTAACGTGCTTCGAATGGATTGAACGAAAAAATTCGTACATTCGTAACTTTTTTTTTTTTTTGCGATTCGTAATTTTTCCGTGTCTCTTACAATGGCGCTGCTTAACGTGCTTCGAATGGATTGAACGAAAAAATGTGTACATTCGTAACTTTTTTTTTTCAATTCGTAATTTTCCGTGTCTCTTAAAATGTAATAATAGCATACACATTACATAAAATTCTGAATTATGCTCCGATTACGAATCTACGAATGTTACGAATGTACGAATAAATACGAATGCGTCCGAATTTCGAATAAACTAATAAACGAAAATTAAACTAACGGAAAAACGAATCAACGAAAAAATAACTTTTACGAATTTACGAATCGTTACGAATCAACGGAAACGAAAAAAACTAAACGAAAATAAACTAATTTTTTTGTTGTGCACATGTCTAGTCTTCATTGTTGCTGCCCACTCTTCCATTGGTAGTATAGGGTACAGTATCTGACAAAAGTAAGTACACCCCTCAGTGACATTTGTGTAAATCTTTTCTTCTCTCTTTTCATGGTGACAACACTGAAGAAATGACACTTGTCTACAATGTAAAGTAGTGAGTGTACAGCTTGTATAACAGTGTAAATTTGCCGTCCCCTCAAAATAACTCAACACACAGCCATTAATGTCTAAACCGCTGGCAACAAAAGTCAGTACACCCCCTAAGTGAAAATGTCCAAATTGGGCCCAAAGTGTCAATATTTTGTGTGGCCGCCATTATTTTCTAGACATGGGCGTCCGCAGAACTTTTTTCGAGGGGGGGGGGGGCATCATTTTAGGGTCACCCCTGCACCACCTCTTTTTTGACAATGTCATGTTCACATTATTATGGTCAGAGTCTGCAGACGTAGTACACTCCCTAGGATAAGTAATGGATAATGGCCAACAGGCCCTCTTACCAGACCCAGCGAAACTACAGCAGTGATCCCTCCGGCTGGACGATCGTTCACTCTGGGTTCCCCGGGGGCGACTCTGGTCAGTAGTGTAGCATGTCTGTACCCTGGTAGTGGCTCAGTCTTTCTCTCTCTGGTGGCTCTGGCCAGCCTGGCTCTCTCTCTGGTAGCACTGGGCAGTGTGGCTCTCTCTCTGGTAGCGCTGGGCAGCGTGGCTCTCTCTCTGGTGGCGCTGGGCAGCGTGGCTCTCTCTCTGGTGGCGCTGGGCAGTGTGGATCTCTCTCTGGTGGCGCTGGGCAGTGTGGCTCTCTCTCTGGTGGCGCTGGGCAGCGTGGCTCTCTCTCTGGTGGCGCTGGGCAGTGTGGCTCTCTCTCTGGTGGCGCTGGGCAGTGTGGCTCTCTCTCTGGTGGCGCTGGGCAGCGTGGCTCTCTCTCTGGCTTCCGCCCAGCACACTCCTCGTCCTGTAGCACTCTCTCCCTCAGCTTTTTTTCAGGCTGCAGTCTTCCAATCTCTCTTGATCGAGCTGTAGCCTCCTCCCTGTGGAAAATGGGGCCACCAATCTTTGGGACTACACGTCCCATGATGCTCTCCTCTCCTAGTCTCCTTTGATTGGCCCTCAGTTATGGCCAATAGGAAAGGAACGGAGCGGGCAGGAAGCTGGGTGAAGAACCTGGTGAGAGTCGCCGTCTCTTCTCCCTGACAGGAGAAAGGGGGGCGAGCGGGGGAAACCTCTGATAGCCCGCAGCTCGCCTTTCTCCTGTCACAGCGCTGCAGAGTTCTCTGCTGGACTGAGCAGGGAAAAGAGCCCAAAGTCACACTACACTGATGGGGGGGGGGGGGCTTGACAGCACCTTAATGGTGTCACCCCACTGGCGGGTGGAACCCGGGTGCAGGCTGCCCGCACTCCGGTAGAGACGATAGTGTGGAATTTAAGATCTGATCCCTGATTCCAGGGGGGGGGGCACTTGACCCCCCTTGCCCCTACCTGCGGACGCCCATGGTGCGCTGTCAATAAATTAGTTTAATTTCGTTCCGTTACGTTTCGTATTAGAATTAATTTGTATTTCCTAATTTGTGTCCAAATTTTCGTACGAAATACGAATTTTCGTTAGGTTCATTAACTTTTCATAACAATTACAAATGTTCGTTAGGAATTTGGATCCAAAATTTGTAAACGAAATTTCGGATTTCCTACAGAATTCGGAAGCATAGCAATTTGTATTTCGGATCCTCCCGAATGTACGAATTTACGGAAATTCGTGCAAATTTTTGATTCGTACAAAACTAATCGCACATGTCTATTATTTTCCAGCACTGCCTTAACCCTCTTGGGCATGGAGGTCACCAGAGCTTCACAGGTTGTCACTGGAGTCCTCTTCCCCTCCTCCATGATGACATCACGGAGCTGGTGGATGTTCGAGACCTTGCGCTCCTCCACCTTGCGTTTGAGGATGTCCCACAGATGATCAATAGGGTTTAGGTCTGGAGACATGCTTGGCCAGTCCATCACCTTCACCCTCAGCTTCCTTAGCAAGGCAGTGGTGGTCTTGGAGGTGTGTTTGAGGTGGTTATCATGTTGGAATACTGCCCTGCAGTCCAGTCTCTGAAGGGAGGGATTATGCTCTGCTTCAGTATGTCACAGTACATTAGGGGTCAAGTCCTGGGGAAAAAAGTGTGGGAACTCCCACCCAAGATCCACTCGCCCACCAAAAAAAAAAAAATGAAACGCTCCTATGGACGAAGGCTTCGAAAGTGGTATTTTTCATCCAATTTTCATATTGTGTGTATGAAGCTTAAATTCCGAATTTTCAAATTTCTGAATTTTCAAATTTCCGAATTTTCACATTTCCGAATTTCAAATTTCCAAATATCAAATTTTCAAATTTCCGAATCTTTGACATTTAGAATTTTCGAATGTCAGATTTCCGAATTTTAAATTTCCGCATTTCGGATTTCCCAATTTTCAAATTCTGAATTTTCGGATTTTCGGAATTCGAAAATCTGAAAAAAAAAAAGAAAATCTGTAAAATTTGAAATAATAACTAACTATTAAATTATAGGTATTGGAATTTCCTTTCAAATTTGGCTGTTTGTGAGTACAAATTTATCAGAAGTTACGAATTATCTGAAATAACAAATGCCATATCTAAATGAATGGAACGTAAGGATCTAATAATAAAAAATAATAATAATAAAACCTTTTTATTATTATTATTTATTATTAATTTGTTCCATTTCACTTGTTTAGATGCGGCATTCTTTATTTCGGATAATTCGTAACTTCAGATAAATTTGTATTCGTTACGTTCACAAGCAGCCAAATTTGAAAGGATATTCCAATACCTATAATTTAATAGTTAGTTATTATTTCGAATGTTACTGATTTTTCTTTCTTTTTTTCAGATTTTTGTATTTTCTAATTTTTGAATTTCCGAATTTTCTAATTCTGAAAGTTCGGAAATTCAGAATTCAGAAATTTGGAAATTCGAAAATTAGAAAATTTCTGAATTTCAGAATTTCAGAATTTCAAATTTCTGAATTTCAAATTTCTGAATTTCAGAATTTCAAATTTCAAATTTCAAATTCTAAAATTCTAAAATTCAAAAATTTGAAATTTGAAATTCGGAAATGTAAAAATTCGGAAATTTAAAAATTCGGAAATTTGGAAATTCGGAAATTCACAAATTCGGAGATCTGGAAATTCGAAAATTCAAAAATCAGAATTTTCGGATTTCCGAATTTCGGAAAAAAGCAAAAAAACTAATGAAACTTGTATAAATATTCAATTATTATACAAAGTAAAATACAACATAATTAGCAGTACAATTTCATAAAAAACGCTCATCCATTGATAATAATTAAATAAACATAAGAAATTGCTCTTAGTGAGCCAAACTTGTCGGTGTCAGTTCAATGTGTACTCAACGCACGTTTCATGGCTCACGCCAATCATCAGGAGTAAGACGCTCTGAAATTAAATCAATAACATATCTATAAATTAGGGCTGTGGAAATTAAAGATTAATTCCTCAATTAATTGATTCGTTTTTTGATCGATCAAAATTTTTTTGATCGGTACTCACCTCTCCACCTGCTTCCAGGTCTTCAGGGAGTTCCGTTGGAGATCCGGTGACGCCACAGACATCAACATCTCCTCCCCCTTCCCCAAGTGCCTCCGTCTGCTAACGAAGGGAAGTGGGGAGGAGTCCGGTGACGTTGAAGTTCTGATTGAACGTAACGCATACAGGGGAGGAGCTACGCATGACGTCACCCGCTGCTGCCCTACGGAACTAACACGATTGTCGGCTTTACATGCTGTGTTTTTATCATCTTTATGTGAGTAGTTTGTGTTTGAACACAAAAATTGAATCTTATACTTAAGCGGTGAGCACTTAGATCTTTTCTTTCTACCCATGACCTGCGTCCTTGCTGAGATCTAAGGAGACATGAGACAAGTTTATGGTCCGTGTTATACCCTTTTGATACCCGCTTGCATGACCACCTGTTTGCACAGGGGTCCATGCCATAAGGTGAGAGTGATTAGTTAGACCGGATGTGGAGGGATTGTCACGCTACTGTGGGAAAAAAATGACTTACGTCAGTGTTACAGTTTGAATTTAAAACGTATTTGTGTGAACTGTGAAGTTAAGTCATGGATTGTAGACATGTGCAATTCGTTTAGTTACGAATTCGTTTTCCGTTCAAATTCGTTATATTCGTTCATTCGTTATCGTACGAATGAACGAATGGTTTACTAAAAATTCTAACGAATAACGAACTATCGAAAAGAACGAATATGAAAAACAACGAAAATACAAAATAATTAAATTAGAAACAACGAAACTACGAAAGAATGAAAATCCGAAAAACGAAAACAGAAACAACGAAAATACCAAACAAAGATTAAAAAATAACGAAAATAAAAATGAACAAAAAAAATCGAAATATACGAATATTCGGAAAAAGGAAATCAAAACATCGAAAATACGAAATAACAAAAATTCTGCTGATCGAGAATTTTGAAAGAACGAATGTTAGTTCTGATTCTGAAATATTCCATCCAGAGTCCAGATAGGGTGCGGCTGGGTGCGGTTGGGTGTGGTTGGGTACGGTTGGGTGCGGTTGGGTGCGGTTGGGTCGGTGGCACTGTTTTGGTGGATTTTTGAGTTAAGTTCTGACATGTGAGAGAGAAATTCTTTGTTTCTTAAACAAATAAATAGCATACACATTACATATAATTATGAATTATGCTCCGATTACGAATCTACGAAAACAATGTTACGAAAGTACGAATAAATCAATCTCACGAAAGTACGAATGTAACTAAATCTACGAAAATTCGAATTTCGAATCAACGAAAATTAGATTAACGGAAATACGAATCTTTTTAAATCGAAAATATAGCTCTTCCGAAAATACGAATGCGTCCGAATACGAAATATAACGAAAATACGAATTTCGAATAAACGAAAATTAGACTAACGGAAAAACGAATCAACGAAAAAATAACTCTGACGAAAATACGAACGAGTCCGAATACGAACACCGACGACTTACGAAATTACGAATCGTTACAAATCAACAGAAACGAAAGGAAGCTAAACAAATTTTTCTATTGTGCACATGTCTTGCCGACCGGCGCACGACGATATACGTCGGCACAATGGCACGTACAGGCAGGAGGGCGTATATATAAGTCCCTCCTTAATGCCGTCCATGCCATCGGGAGCGGCGCGCTCACGCGCCAGGGGGGACCCCCGCGATCGTCTCACGGGAAGGCTGAACGGGAGATGCCGAGATAAACATTATCTCCCCGTTCTGCCTAGCAACTAGTGACGCCGATCTCTGCTCCCTGTGATTGGAGCAGAGATCAGCATTCACTAGCTGACAGCCACGCCCCCCCCCCACAGTAAGAAACACACCCCTAGGCATACTTAACCCCTACACTGCCACCTAGTGGTTAACCCCTTCACTGCCAGTGTCATTTATACAGGAATCAATGCATTTAAATAGCATTGATTGCTGTATAAATGACAATGGTCCCAAAAATGTGTCAAAAATGTCCGATGTGTCCGCCATAATGTCGTAGTCACAAAAAAAAAAAACGCAGATCGCCGCCATTACTAATAAAAAAAAAATATTAATAAAAATGCTATAAAACTATCCCCTATCTTGTAAACGCTATAACTTCTGCGCAAACCGATCAATAATCGCTTATTGCGATTTTTTTTTACCAAAAATATGTAGAAGAATACGTATCGGCCTAAACTGAGGAAAAAAAATGTTTTTTTTATATATTTTTGGGGGATATTTATTATAGCAAAAAATGAAAAATAATGCGTTTTTTTCAAAATTGTCACTCTTTTCTGTTTATAGCGCAAAAAATAAAAACCGCAGAATACCACCAAAAGAAAGCTCTATTTGTGGGGAACAAAGGACGTCAATTTTGTTTGGGAGCCACGTCGCACGACCGCGCAATTGTCAGTTAAAGCGACGCAGTGCCGAATCGCAAAAAGGGGCCTGGTCCTTTGGCTGCAAATTGGTCCGGGGCTGAAAGTGGTTAAACGGAGAACCATCTCTCAAAAAAAGGTCTATAACTTACAATGCCGCCCAATAGTGAAGCCCAACCTGTGCCCAACGAAAGACGGGGGCAGGGATTATTATCTCCCCCGGAGCTGAGGTGGGGAATCCCATCCAGACCAGAGACAGCAGCCAGGTGAAGACCAGGCGACCAGATCACCACCATGTAACAGCCCACACTGCTCTGCAAGGGTATGGAGATGGAACCACGTGAGATGAATAAACCGTTAATGAGATGAGCCCATACCAGTGAGTGGGTGGAGGTGATGAATGATGTGTAATTACTGCAGTGATCTGAAGTGTGCTAGCTAAGGGGACTACAACCAAGGGAGATGTATATGCATATACCCACCAAAAATCAATCCAAAGCCAAACCCACCATGTGATGACTATGTGCATACCATGATAATGGTGAAACTAAAACTTAACCTGAAGAGTGTTATGTGTAGATACGAGTAATGCCGCGTACACACGAAGGGACAATCCCGCGGGATTATCCTCTGGACTGAAGTCCAGCGGATAATCCCCTCGTGTGTGGGCGCCGGCGGACTTTTTGGCGCCAAAGTACGGCGGACTAAAGTTTGAAGTTTTGTTTTCAAATTATCCGCTGGACTTGGCAGTCCAGCGGATAATCCCGCCGTTAGTGGGCAAGTCCGCGGGACTTTTGAAATGAAGGGACTTGCCGCTCATCGGCAAGTCCGTTCATTTAGCACGTGACTTCAGGTTACGTAGCTAGCGTAGGCAGTTACTGCCGCCGCGCTAGCTCCGTGACCTGGCATGGATTTAAAGGGACTCCCACGCCAAAAAAACGGCGTGGGGGTTCCCCCCAAATCCATGTCAGACCCTCATCCGAGCACGCAGCCTGGCAGGCCAGGAAAGGGGTGGGGACGAACGAGCGCCCCCCCCCCTCCTGAGCCGTACCAGGCCGCGTGCCCTCAACATGGGGGGTGCCCTGGGGAAAGGGGGGCCGTGCGGCCCCCCACCCCAAAGCACCTTGTCCCCATGTTGATGAGGACAAGGGCCTCTTCCCGACAACCCTGGCCGTTGGTTGTCGGGGTCTGCGGGCGGGGGCTTATCGGAATCTGGGAACCCCCTTTAATAAGGGGGCCCCCAGATCCCGGCCCCCCACCCTATGTGAATGAGTATGGGGTACGATGTACCCCTACCCATTCACCTAAGGTGTAAAATGTAAAGTAAAAAAAAACACCCACACTTTTGAAAAAATAGTTTATTGCACTGCTCCGGGGGTCTTCTTCCGTCTTGGGGGTCTTCTCGCCGGACTCCTCCGCTCTCTTCTGCTCTTTTACCTAGCTCTTTCACGAGCGGGGGAAGTCCGGCTACCTTCTTCGTCGTCGCCGCCGTCGTCTGGGGGTCTCGATCCGCCTTCGGGGGTCTTCCGGGGGTCTCTTCTGTTCTTGCGGCGGTCGTCGTCTTCCGCGCCGCCGGCGCCTTCTCCTTCTTCTTGTCCTTCTTCTTGTTCTTCTTCTTCCGATGTTGACCCGACGCTCTCTCTGCCCGGAATGCCTGTGCCGCTCTGCGCTGAGACTTATATAGGGACATGGGGGACAGGGTCACATGCACATGTCACATGGTGACCCCGCCCCCTTGTGTTGTCACAGTCCCGGAGGATGCTGGGACTGTGACATCGCAAGGGGGCGGGGTCACCATGTGACATGAACATGTGACCCTGTCCCCCATGTCCCTATATAAGTCTCAGCGCAGAGCGGCACAGGCATTCCGGGCAGAGACAGCGACGGGTCAACATCGGAAGAAGAAGAACAAGAAGAAGGAGAAGAAGCAGGAGAAGGCGCCGGCGGCGCGGAAGACGACGACCGCCGCAAGAACAGAAGAGACCCCCGGAAGACCCCCGAAGGCGGATCGAGACCCCCAGACGACGACGGCGGCGACGACGAAGAAGGTAGCCGGACTTCCCCCGCTCGTGAAAGAGCTAGGTAAAAGAGCAGAAGAGAGCGGAGGAGTCCGGCGAGAAGACCCCCAAGACGGAAGAAGACCCCCGGAGCAGTGCAATAAAATATTTTTTCAAAAGTGTGTGTGTTTTTGTACTTTACATTTTACACCTTAGGTGAATGGGTAGGGGTACATCGTACCCCATACTCATTCACATAGGGTGGGGGGCCGGGATCTGGGGGCCCCCTTATTAAAGGGGGCTCCCAGATTCCGATAAGCCCCCGCCCGCAGACCCCGACAACCAACGGCCAGGGTTGTCGGGAAGAGGCCCTTGTCCTCATCAACATGGGGACAAGGTGCTTTGGGGTGGGGGGGCCGCACGGCCCCCCTTTCCCCAGGGCACCCCCCATGTTGAGGGCACGCGGCCTGGTACGGCTCAGGAGGGGGGGGCGCTCGTTCGTCCCCACCCCTTTCCTGGCCTGCCAGGCTGCGTGCTCGGATGAGGGTCTGACTTGGATTTGGGGGGAACCCCCACGCCGTTTTTTCGGCGTGGGGATTCCCTTTAAATCCATGCCAGCTTGCGGAGCTAGCGCGGCGGCATTTACTGCCTACGCTAGCTACGTAACCTGAAGTTACGTTCGAAATGAACGGACTGCTCCGTGTGTGGGCAAGTCCGTTCATTTTCAAAAGTCCCGCGGACTTTTGGCCGGCGGATTATCCGCTGGAGAAGTCCGTGCGTGTGTGGGCAAGTCCACACCCTCGGAAAGTCCAGCGGACCTAGCTGGAAAGTCCCGCGGGATTGTCCGCTGGACTAGGTCCGCCGGCAAAAGTCCGCACGTGTGTACGAGGCATTAGACTCAGTTACCTTGCGTGAGATTCTGTGGATGTGAGCATGCCTGGGATCCCTCTCGTGTAAATGGCCAGCTGGCCAGCCCGATCCGCCTTTATCCCCAGTAAGGGGCGGGTCCCCACCAACGTCATGAAAACCCACCAACGCAGTGGGAAATGGTGACAAGATTTGGCTCCATCCGCGGCATGCAAATCCGCTGCGGAACCAAGCATTGTGTTCTGACAGGGGGACTGCCCTCCCTACCAGACCACACCAATCAGCGCTGATCGGATGCCCTTTTCGGTCATGCCCCTTTCGACTGGCTGCCGTACACACGAGCCAAATGTCTGCCAGTTTCTATTGAAACTGGCCGATGCCACTTGATAGTTGGCCCGTGGGTACCACCCTTTAGACTCTGCACCCCAGGGAACCTAGAGTTGGCCTTCTACAAGGGCTTACTACCATAGGAACGTGACAATGTCTTCCGAGAAGTCATGTGCTAAGTCATGGTCCCTCTTCAGCAATGGTGGTGAGGAGTCTTCTCGTTCATCAACCTTCGTTCATCAACTTCAGCACCAGTCTATGCAGAGGAGAAGACTCTCCATCACAATTGCTAAAGAGGGATCCTAACTTATCACATGACTATGACTGCTTTGAAGACATCTAATATGTACCCTTCAAATTTTTTTGATATGTAATCCATCCTAGATGCCTTCAGAGCAGTCATGAGATAAGTCAGGGTCCCTGGTTCAGCAATGGTGATGGGGGGTGCGCTCCTCTGCATTGACTGGTTTGAAGTTACCCCAGGGAACCCAGAGTTGGCCTTCTACAAGGGCTTACTACCATAGGAACGTGACAATGTCTTCAGAGAAGTCATGTGATAAGTCATGGTCCCTCTTCAGTGATGGTGGTGAGGAGTCTTCTCTGCTGCCGTCGTTCATTAACCGTCGTTCGTTAACTGACCCCCTACCAGACCACACCAATCAGTGATGGGCGGATGCCGATCGGCATACCTTTTTCGGTCATGCCCCTTTCGCCTGGCTGCCGTACACACGAGCCAAATGTCTGCCAGTTTCTATTGAAACTGGCCGATGCCACTTGATAGTTGGCCCGTGTGTACCACCCTTTAGACTCTGCACCCCAGGGAACCTAGAGTTGGCCTTATACAAGGGCTTACTACCATAGGAACGTGACAATATCTTCAGAGAAGTCATGTGATAAGTCATGGTCCCTCTTCAGTGATGGTGGTGAGGAGTTTTCTCTGCTGCCGTCGTTCATTAACCGTCGTTTATCAACTTCAGCACCTGTCTATGCAGAGGAGAAGACTCTCTATCACAATTGCTGAAGAGGGATCCTGACTTATCAAATGACTATGACTGCTCTGAAGACATCTAGTATGGATCCTTCAAATTGTTTTGACATGTAATCCATCCTAGATGCCTTCAGAGCAGTCATGAGATAAGTCAGGGTCCCTGGTTCAGCAATGGTGGTGGGGAGTGCTCTCATCGGCATTGACTGGTGTTGAAGTTACCCCGGGGAACCCAGAGTTGGCCTTCTACAAGGGCTTACTACCATAGGAACTTGACAATGTCTTCAGAGAAGTCATGTGATAAGTCATGGTCCCTCTTCAGCGATGGTGGTGAGGAGTCTTCTCTGCTGCCGTCGTTCATCAACTTCAGCACCAGTCTATGCAGAGGAGAAGACTCTCCATCACAATTGCTGAAGAGGGATCCTGACTTATCACATGACTATGACTGCTCTGAAGACATCTAGTATGGATCCTTCAAAAAATGTTTGACATGTAATCCATCCTAGATGCCTTCAGAGCAGTCATGAGATAAGTCAGGGTCCCTGGTTCAGCAATGGTGGTGGGGAGTGCTCTCATGGGCATTGACTGGTGCTGAACTTACCCCGGGGAACCTAGAGTTGGCCTTCTACAAGGGCTTACTACCATAGGAACTTGACAATGCCTTCAGAAAAGTCATGTGATAAGTCATGGTCCCTTTTCAGCAATGGTGGTGAGGAGTCTTCTTTGCTGCCGTCGTTCATCAACCTTCGTTCATCAACTTCAGCACCAGTCTATGCAGAGGAGAAGACTCTCCATCACAATTGCTGAAGAGGGATCCTGACTTATCACATGACTATGGATCTATTATGGATCCTTCAATTTTTTTTGATATGTAATCCATCCTAGATGCCTTCAGATCAGTCATGAGATAAGTCAGGGTCCCTGGTTCAGCAATGGTGGTGGGGAGTTCTCTCCTCTGCATTGACTGGTGCTGAAGTTATGCTGCAAGAGTGCCGGTCTTTGCGGCTTTTCATTGCAGGGGATGTTTTTCTGACAACCTGGGCTCACAGGAAGAAGGAACGGCGAGCAGAATCCTAGAAAGGTGTATTCGACATCCCTGAAGAGGCAGGGCTGTTTTTTCCACTGGGCATGCTGGGCAGTTGCCCGGGGGCCCCACTTGTCTGGGGGGCCCCATCCAGGGCTGATCCTCAGCGCTGCAATCTGCTGCTTAAATTGACTGACTGCACTGGTTGCTCACTTCACCGGCCGGCATCTACCTAGCAACCAGTGACGTCAATCAGAGGCTGCGGCTGCCCCAGCATTCATAGCGCACCACGGCTGCCCCAGTGGCTAGTGAACAGGCTCCGCCCGCCTCTGCCATGCTCTTCAGCATGGAGAGGGAGCGGAAAGACGGCCCTTGATAGCTGGCGCTGCCTTGCTGCTGTACTGCACCAGGCCGGCAGCCTCAAGTCAATGTCTACTTAAGTAAGTTCAAGTTGTGCATCAAACACAGCCACTGTCTGTGCCCCTCAAAAGCTGCCACTGTGCCCATCAAAGCTGCCACTGTGCCCATCAAAGCTGCCACTGTGCCCATCAAAGCTGCCACTGTGCCCATCAAATGCAGCCACTATGCCCATCAAACGCTGCCACTGTGCCCATCAAACGCTGCCACTGTGCCCATCAAAGCTGCCACTGTGCCCATCAAACAGCCACTGTGCCCATCAAATGCAGCCACTATGCCCATCAAACGCTGCCACTGTGCCCATCAAACGCTGCCACTGTGCCCAAACGCTGCCGCTGTGCACATCAAACTCGTGTTATATTGTCCAAACATTTTAATTGTTTAACGTGTAAATGTCTAAACACTGATTTTGTTGGAAGTACCAATAAATACAGCCTTATTGATCATTTGCATTTTTATTCTCGTGTGTGATTGTGTAGACAGGGCTCCAGTGAACTGTATTGCCCGGGGGCCTATAATGCTCTTAAGATGGCCCTGTGAAGAGGGTAAGTATTGCATTACTATTTTTTTTTTTTTGCTCACAGGCTTGTATGGACAAAAGACCCACCAAAACTAGAGTCCTTCCTTAAAAAAAGCGGGAGCACAAAAAACCAAAAGCTGTGGAGAAGATGACACACAGGGTCATTGGCTTTGAGCTTGAAAAGCCACCAATGATCAGTGTGCATCCAAAGTTTTTTAGGGGTCGCACACACATATTTCTAGCTTATAGCCACAAGGAGAATTCAGCAACCATTGGCCATCATGTAGGAGAAGAATACAAGGAGGAAGCACCAACATCTACTGTATGTCCTCACAAGAGGTCACCATTCAGGCATCTCTGGTGGGCGTTCAATACTTGGCTACAGCTCATTCACACCTCGCTCACCTCCCAGAGGCCTTTCCCTTTAAAGTATAAAGTAACTATTAAAAGTACTCATGTCCACCATGGAAAAATTACACAACATTGGTTCCTCACAAAATAGGCCTAAAAAAAAAAAAAAAGCCACTTGCTCCTTTTTCCCAGTGCCACTTCTCGGAACCTCCGGTGAAGAACAGAAGACTGTAGACTTCACAAAAACTCTCCCACCAGCTTAGCTCTTCATGAGAGCCAAGATCAGTGGTGAAGAGAAGGTGAGTATTCATTATTGTCTTTCCAGGGAGAACTTTTTAAAACATTTTTTTTAATCCATTGACTCCCTTTAACCCTTCAATCCAAACATACAAAAGGTTTTGTCTGAAGATTTACGTAAACCCCCCCCCCCCCCCCCCCCCCCGCCGCCGCCATATCCTTCCGTAATAAAGGCACTTAGTGGCTCCATTATTTAGATGAAGCTTATCAAACTTCTACAAAAGCATTTGAAGGGAAAAAAAAAGTCTCTCTATTGTGTTTTAGGCATGAAGAGCCCCGAGTACAACGCGCCGTAATATTCCCTGAGCCACACTCAGCGCGGGCTACTCCCACAAGAGCGCACGCTTCATTAACTGCGCATCGTTATCTGTGCAGGTGGGAGGGATGTCTATCACCCGCGTGTATGATGAGAAATCCATCCCAATATTTACTCTACACTTATATTTGATGTTCTTATTTACCCTAATGTTACCGCGCCCACTCTCATCACCGCGTAATGCGCGCCGCCACTACAAGGTGACACACGTACAGACAATCTGCTCTCAAAAGTCATACTTCCTCATAGAGGACTACCGGATATATTATTATTCATGAATTTATATGTGTTATTATTATTATTATTATCATCAATAGGTATAATAATAATAATAATAATAAAAATGCAATGTACATTATTATTAATAATGATTATTATTATTAATAGTATTATTATTATTAGTAGTAGTATTTATAAATTATTATTTGTTAATTATTATTATCATCAATAATTATAATAATAATAATGCAATGCAATTTACATTATTATTAATAATGATTATTATTATTAATAGTATTATTATTATTAGTAGTAGTAGTATTTATAAATTATTATTTGTTAATTATTATTATCATCAATAATTAACAAATAATAATGCAATGCAATTTACATTATTATTAATAATGATTATTATTATTATTAATGGTGTTATTATTATTAGTAGTAGTATTTATAAATTATTATTTGTTAATTATTATTATCATCAATAATTATAATAATGCAATGCAATTTACATTATTATTAATAATGATTATTATTATTAATAGTATTATTATTATTAGTAGTAGTATTTATAAATTATTATTTGTTAATTATTATTATCATCAATAATTATAATAATAATAATAATGCAATGCAATTTACATTATTATTAATAATGATTATTATTATTAATAGTATTATTATTATTAGTAGTAGTATTTATAAATTATTATTTGTTAATTATTATTATCATCAATAATTATAATAATGCAATGCAATTTACATTATTATTAATAATGATTATTATTATTAATAGTATTATTATTATTAGTAGTAGTATTTATAAATTATTATTTGTTAATTATTATTATCATCAATAATTATAATAATAATAATGCAATGCAATTTACATTATTATTAATAATGATTATTATTATTAAATAGTATTATTATTATTAGTAGTAGTATTTATAAATTATTATTTGTTAATTATTATTATCATCAATAATTATAATAATAATAATGCAATGCAATTTACATTATTATTAATAATGATTATTATTATTATTATTATTATTATTAATAGTATTATTATTATTAGTAGTAGTATTTATAAATTATTATTTGTTAATTATTATTATCATCAATAATTATAATAATAATAATGCAATGCAATTTACATTATTATTAATAATGATTATTATTATTATTAATGGTGTTATTATTATTAGTAGTAGTATTTATAAATTATTATTTGTTTATTATTATCATCAATAATTATAATAATAATAATAATGCAATGCAATTTACATTATTATTAATAATGATTATAATTATTATTAATAGTATTATTAGTAGTATTTATAAATTACTATTTGTTAATTATTATTATTATTATAATCATTAATAATTATAATAATGCAATGCAATTTACATTATTATTAATAATGATTATTATTATTAATTATTATTAATAATAGTATTATTATTAGTACTATTTGTTAATTATTATTATTATTTTTATTATTTATATGTGTTATTATTATTATTATTATTGTTATTATTATTGTAGCGGTGACACTTTTGCAAGGTGTCCGCTATGTGAAAATTTAGTTATTTTTTTCTCTCAGAACAGAAAAGGGGTTCTGAGAGCTAATTGTGCAGGTTAACTTTAGCATCAGTCTGGCTGGGCTGTGTTGGGGTTCTGCCTGGTCATGGGTACAGTTAGGTGCACATGACAGGTTTAGAACCAGGCCTGGTTGGACGTTTTGGGTACCAGCGTTCCCCGGAGCCAATCAGTGGGTGCGTTTGGCCCCCCGCTGAGGAGTCTGGGGAGGGGTACTTAAGATGCTGGAGTCACGTGTTCGGGGTTCGTTCGGCCGTAGTTGCCTGTTCCTGAGTCTGGGCCGGGGTAGCCCCGCGAGGGGTCCTGGTCACGGGAGCGCGTGCCACCCCGCAACATGGTCAGTTCCATTGGCCTCACAGACCCGCTTGGTCCGGGGCAAAGGATCCATCTGTTCCCGAGTCTCGGAAGGCGCAGTAACTGAGGGAGGATTCAAGGCGTCCGGTTGCGCTCTCAACTTGGAGGGGCACCGCAGCTCGTTTAAGCGACCGGGGGAGGACTCTTCGGAGGAGGGCCAACAAGCTGGCATCCCGAAAAGTGCCCGGTTGCTGGGTTGTCAAGGACACTAGAGAATTCACGCTTTCCCAGTACTGCCAAGGAGACAGAGAACGTTCCAGGTACTGAGGAAAGGTTCCTGTTCACTTTGATTGCAACTTTTCTTCAAGGTCAGAGACTTTGCAAGTTTCCGAATCCAAGCGCTGACTGCCATAATCTCTGGCTAGAGATTTGTTCAGCTTTGAAGCACCCAGCTGCGAGTGGCTACTCTCTGGGCTTGCATTATAGACTTCCTACTAGTTTACAGTTCAAGGTGCCTGAGTTTCTTCACCCCTTGCCCTCTGTTCCCACATGAGACTGTGTCTGCTGGATGTTAACCCTGCAAATAAAAAAACCTTTCTAAAGGACTTTATTGGTGTCAGCGTCCAAAGTTGTTGGGTACTAACCCTGAGAACCCCTAGACCTGGAGGAACAAGCCAAGCGGAGGTAACCGGTAAACCCAAAAGTCAAGGCCGCCCCATCGAGGGTTATGGCCGCTACATTATTATATGATTAGTATTTCTGTATTATTGTTATTATTTATGGATGAGTATTATTTTATTATTATTGTTATTATTATTATTTCTTTATTATACCTTTGCAGCGAAATTTGTATTTTTTTTATTTTTATAGTTATTATTATTATTTATGGATGAGTATTTTTTATTTTTATTATCATTATTTCTTTATTATATCTTTGCAGCGAAATTTGTATTTTTTTATTGTTATAGTTATTATTATTTATGGATGAGTATTTTTAATTTTTATTATTATTATTTCTTTATTATATCTTTGCAGCGAAATTTGTATTTTTTTTTTTTTTTATAGTTATTTTTATTATTTATGGATGAGTATTTTTAATTTTTTATTATTATTATTATTTCTTTATTATATCTTTGCAGCGAAATTTGTATTTTTTTTATTTTTATAGTTATTATTATTATTTATGGATGAGTATTTTTAATTTTTATTATTATTATTTCTTTATTATACCTTTGCAGCGAAATTTGTATTTTTTTTTATTTTTATAGTTATTTATTATTATTTATGGATGAGTATTTTTAATTTTTATTATTATTATTTCTTTATTATATCTTTGCAGCAAAATTTGTATTTTTTTTATTTTTATAGTTATTATTATTATTTATGGATGAGTATTTTTAATTTTTATTATTATTATTTCTTTATTATATCTTTGCAGCGAAATTTGTATTTTTTTTATTTTTTTAGTTATTATTATTATTTATGGATGAGTATTTTTAATTTTTTTTATTATTATTATTTCTTTATTATATCTTTGCAGCGAAATTTGTATTTTTTTTATTTTTATAGTTATTTTTATTATTTATGGATGAGTATTTTTAATTTTTATTATTATTTATTATTATTTCTTTATTATATCTTTGCAGCGAAATTTGTATTTTTTTTATTTTTATAGTTATTATTATTATTTATGGATGAGTATTTTTATTATTATTATTTCTTTATTATACCTTTGCAGCGAAATTTGTATTTTTTTTTATTTTTATAGTTATTATTATTATTTATGGATGAGTATTTTTAATTTTTATTATTATTATTTCTTTATTATATCTTTGCAGCAAAATTTGTATTTTTTTTTTTTTTTTAGTTATTATTATTATTTATGGATGAGTATTTTTAATTTTTATTATTATTATTTCTTTATTATATCTTTGCAGCGAAATTTGTATTTTTTTTATTTTTATAGTTATTTTTATTATTTATGGATGAGTATTTTTAATTTTTTTATTATTATTATTTCTTTATTATATCTTTGCAGCGAAATTTGTATTTTTTTTATTTTTATAGTTATTATTATTATTTATGGATGAGTATTTTTAATTTTTATTATTATTATTTCTTTATTATATCTTTGCAGCGAAATTTGTATTTTTTTTTATTTTTATAGTTATTATTATTATTTATGGATGAGTATTTTTAATTTTTATTATTATTATTATTTCTTTATTATATCTTTGCAGCGAAATTTGTATTTTTTTTTATTTTTATAGTTATTATTATTATTTATGCATGAGTATTTTTTATTTTTATTATTATTATTTCTTTATTATATCTTTGCAGCGCCGGTACAGGGTTAATAATTACCGTGATATTTTTCCCCGTGTCTCTTCTTGTTAGGTCCGATGACTTGGATGGTGTTTGTTATACAACATCTTTTATGTAAGCACCGCGTCCTATTCCCGAAAAGTGAGAAAGAGATTTAAAGTTAGAAAGCTGAACCTGCTTTGTTCATTCAGCTGACACTCCGCATTATATTATTATGGGGGGGGGGGGGGGGGGGGGGAGGGGGACCTTTAATACACAGGATCCGATTCTGAGTTACATTTTTTATTTTTTTCACAATAAGGATTTCTAAATTCCCAGAAGAAAGATAAAATAATATTCATTCAGGTAAGTCAACCAAATCTTTATAACGGGAATATAGACTATTTTCATGATATTAGGAATGGGGCTCGCGGTGACATAGGATTTGCCGTGAACTCTAGCTGTTCCTCATTGGCCAAGCTGGCAAACTAAATGGGCATTTCACCCATCTGCCGAACGGAACCTCTAGATTCTGGGAAGTAGACATGTGCACAACAAAAAAATTCGTTTATTTTCGTTTCGTTTTTTTCGTTTCCGAAAAAATGTGTTTTTTTTTTTTTCGTTTCGTTTTTTTCGTTTCCGTCGATTTGTAATGATTCGTACTTTCTTAAGTCGTCGGTGTTCGTATTCGTAACGATTCGTACATTCGTAAGAGTTAATTTTTCGTTGATTCGTTTTTTCGTTAGTTTAATTTTCGGACGCATTCGTATTTATTCGTTCATTCGGAACATTCGTAACATTCGTAGATTCGTAATCGGAGCATAATTCATAATGTTATGTAATGTGTATGCTATTATTACATTTTAATAATTTACGAATCGAAAAAAAAAAAAGTTACGAATCGAAAAAAAAAGTTACGAATGTACAAATTTTTTTGTTCAATAGAGACACGGAAAATTACAAATCGAAAAAAATAAATAAAAAAAGTTACGAATTGAAAAAAAGTTACGAATGTACGAATTTTTTGGTTCAATAGAGACACGGAAAATAACAAATCGAAAAAAAAAATAACCTTTTTTTCGTTAGTTTAATTTTCGGACGCATTCGTATTTATTCGTTCATTCGGAACATTCGTAACATTCGTAGATTCGTAATCGGAGCATAATTCATAATTTTATGTAATGTGTATGCTATTATTACATTTTAATAATTTACGAATCGAAAAAAAAAGTTACGAATCGAAAAAAAAGTTACGAATGTACGAATTTTTTTGTTCAATAGAGACACGGAAATTAAATTACAAATTGAAAAAAAAAAAAAAAAAAAGTTACGAATGAAAAAAAAAAAGTTACGAATCGAAAAAAAAAAGTTACGAATGTACGATTTTTTTTTGTTCAATCCATTCGAAGCACGTTTAGCAGCACCATTGTAAGAGACACGAAAAATTACCAATTCAACAAAAAAAAAAGTTACGAATGTACACATTTTTTCGTTCGTTTTCGTTTTTCGGATTTTCTTCATTAGTACATTCGTTGTTTCTAATTAGTTTTTTCTGATTTTCGTTGTTTTTTGGATTCGTTCGATTCGAATGATTCGTTAATCAGATTCGTACGATTCGAACGAATCGAAAAAAAAGTTACGAATCGAAAAAAAAAGTTACGAATCGAAAAAAAAAGTTACGATTTTTTTGGTTCAATAGAGACACGGAAAATTACAAATCAAAAAAAAATAAAAAAAGTTACGAATTGAAAAAAAGTTACGAATGTACAAATTTTTTTGTTCAATAGAGACACGGAAAATTACAAATAAAAAAAAAATAAAAAAAGTTACGAATTGAAAAAAAGTTACGAATGTACAAATTTTTTTGTTCAATAGAGACACGGAAAATTACAAATCGAAAAAAAAAAAAAAAATACGAATTGAAAAAAAAAAGTTACGAATCGAAAAAAAAAGTTACGAATCGAAAAAAAAGTTACGAATCGAAAAAAAAAGTTACGAATGTACGAATTTTTTGGTTCAATAGAGACACGGAAATTTACAAATCGAAAAAAAAAAAAAGTTACGAATCGAAAAAAAAAAAAGTTACGAATCGAAAAAAAAAGTTACGAATGTACGATTTTTTTTGTTCAATCCATTCGAAGCACGTTTAGCAGCACCATTGTAAGGGACACGGAAAATTACCAATTCAACAAAAAAAAAAAGTTACGAATGTGCGAATTTTTTCGTTCGTTTTCGTTTTTCGGATTTTCTTCATTAGTACATTTGTTGTTTCTAATTTGTTTTTTTCTGATTTTCGTTGTTTTTTTGGATTTGTTCGATTCGAATGATTCGTTACGATTCGTTATTCGGATTCGTACGATTCGTTTATTCGTACGAAAACGAACGAACGAAAATAACGAAAAAAACGAAATGAATTGCACATGTCTACTGGGAAGTAATTTTTTTCCATGGTGGCTTCAGTGGTGGGTAAAGTGTATAGTCCCAATATGCAAACCTTTTGTGAACCTTTATGCACCTTCCCGGGAAAGCCCAGGAACTCATACATGTTCAGCCATCAATGGTTAATGTATATGTGTCTCTGCTTGATGTGGTTTACTTAACCTACACTATATTACCAAAAGTATTGGGACACCTGCCTTTATACGCACGACAATGATGCGCGCAATGCGCACGCGCATCATAGCATGTGTGTAGCAAGTGGAGATAAAGGGTGGTACTGGGGGTGGGTAGGGGGTGGAACTAAGGAACAGTGCTTAGAGATGTGAAGCAGGCAGAAATAAGGGGTGGTTCTGGGGGGTGGGTAGGGGGTGGAACTAAGAGTCAGTGCTCAGAAGTGTGTAGCAGGCGGAGATAAGGGGTGGATCTGGGGGGGGGGGGGTAGGGGGCGGAATTATGGGTCCGTGCTGAGAGGTGTGTAGGGGGTGGAGATAAAGGGAAGTTCTGGGGAGGTGGGTAGGGGGTAAAAATTAGAGTCAGTGCTCAGAGGTGCGTAGCAAGTGGAGATAAAGGGTGGTACTGGGGGTGGGTAGGGGGTGGAACTAAGAGACAGTGCTTAGAGATGTGAAGCAGGCGGAAATAAGGGGTGGTTCTGGAGGGTGGGTAGAGGGTGGAACTAAGAGTCAGTGCTCAGAGGTGTGTAGCAGGTGGAGATAAGGGGTGGATCTGGGGGGGGGGTGGGTAGGGGGCGGAATTATGGGTCCGTGCTGAGAGGTGTGTAGGGGGTGGAGATAAAGGGAAGATCTGGGGAGGTGGGTAGGGGGTGAAAATTAGAGTCAGTGCTCAGAGGTGCGTAGCAAGTGGAGATAAAGGGTGGTACTGGGGGTGGGTAGGGGGTGGAACTAAGAGTCAGTGCTCAGAAGTGTGTAGCAGGCAGGGATGAGGGTTGTTTCTGGGGGGGTGGGTAGGGGGTGGAACTAAGAGTTAGTCCTCAGAGGTGTGTAGCAGGTGGAGATAAGGGGCGGTTCTAGGGGGTGGAACTAAGAGTTAGTGCTCAGAGGTGTGTAGCAGGTGGAGATAAGGGGCGGTTCTAGGGGGTGGAACTAAGGGACAGTGCTCAGAGGTGTGTAGCAGGTGGAGATAAAGGGTGGTACTGGGGGTGGGTAGGGGTGGAACTAAGATTCAGTGCTCAGACCTGTGTAGCAGGGTGAGTAGGGGGTCAAAATAAGAGTCAGTGCACAGAGGTGTCTAGCAGGTGGAGATAAGGGGTGGTTCTGGGGGGTGGGTAGGGAGTGGAACTAAGGGACAGTGCTCAGAGGTGTGTAGGGTTGGAGATAAGGGGTGGTTCTGGGGGGGTGGGTAGGGGTGGAACTAAGGGTCAGTGCTCAGAGGTGTGTAGCAGGCGGACATAAGGGGTGTTTCTGGGGGGTGGAACTAAGAGTCAGTGCTCAGAGGTGTGTATCAGGCGGAGATAAGGTTCTGGGGGGTGGAACTAAGAGTCAGTGCTCAGAGGTGTGTAACAGGCGGAGATAAGGGGTGTTTCTGGGGGGTGGGTAGGGGGTGGAACTAAGAGTCAGTGCTCAGAGGTGTGTAGCAGGCGGAGATAAGGGGTGTTTCTGGGGGGTGGGTAGGGGGTGGAACTAAGAGTCAGTGCTCAGAGGTGTGTAACAGGCGGAGATAAGGTTCTGGGGGGTGGAACTAAGAGTCAGTGCTCAGAGGTGTGTAACAGGCGGAGATAAGGGGTGTTTCTGGGGGGTGGGTAGGGGGTGGAACTAAGAGTCAGTGCTCAGAGGTGTGTAGCAGGCGGAGATAAGGGGTGTTTCTGGGGGGTGGGTAGGGGGTGGAACTAAGAGTCAGTGCTCAGAGGTGTGTAGCAGGCGGAGAGAAGGGGTGGATCTGGGGGGTGGGTAGGGGGTGGAACTAAGAGTCAGTGCACAGAGGTGTGTAGCAGGTGGAGATAAGGGGTGGTTCTGGGGGGTGGGTAGGGGGTGGAACTAAGGGACAGTGCTTAGAGATGTGAAGCAGGCGGAGATAAGGGGTGGATCTGGGGGGTGGGTAGGGGGTGGAACTAAGGGACAGTGCACAGAGGTGTGTAGCAGGTGGAGATAAGGGGTGGTTCTGGGGGGTGGGTAGGGGGTGGAACTAAGGGTCAGTGCTCAGAGGTGTGTAGGGGGTGGAGATAAGGGGTGGTTCTGGGGGGTGGGGGGCACCTGTACCTATATAGCTATCAATGTCCATGAACTCTCTTCGCTTTGCTCGGCTCGGTTCTGGTAACTCATTTATCATCCCACAAACTCTGACATTGGCGGAGAGCGAGAAGACTAATTTCTGCCAATCAGTAGAGCCGGGCATGTGATGGTTCATTGTAATAAGGAAAATAGTTTGTGGCTCTCCCTTTCATTAGGCTGAGGCGGATATCGCTCCTTGTCCTCTTATTTCTCGCAGCTTTTCAAAGGATTGATTTAAAAATCACATTTTGCTTTAAAGTCAAATTAATGATTTTTGACACCTCCAGGCTGTGTGAAAGCTAAGTGTCTCATACCCAATTTAATAAATATATATTTTTTTCAAAGCTGTTACATTCACGTGTAAACAGTCGTGTCACGTAGAGAGCGGAAAAGTTGTCTGCGGGGTTGGGTGTGGATTTTAAGAGAACCGGTCACGAGTGGTCTGATGCAGTAATACTGAATATTTGTTCTTAGGAGATACATTGTATAAACCCTTGCTCAAGGATATCCCTGTATTTAGCACCATCCATATTTCCCTCAACTCTGACCAGTTTCCCAGTCCCGACTGCTGAAAAACATCCCCACAGCACGATGCTGCCACCACCATGTTTCACAGTGGGGGTGGTGTTCTTTGGGTGATGTGATGAGTTGGGTTTGTGCCAGACATAGCCTTTTCTTTGATGGCCAAAAAGTAAAATTTTAGTCTCATCAGACCAGAGCACCTTCCTCCGTACATTTTGGGAGTCTCCCACATGCCTTTTCGCAAACTCAAAACGCGCCATTTTGTTTTTTGGTGAAAGTAATGTCTTTCTTCTGGCCACTCTGCCATAAAGCCCAACTCTATGGAGCGTACGTCTTAGGCCCCTTTCACACTGGGGCGATGGGGGGGGGGGGGGCGCGGTAAAGCAGCGCTATATTTAGCGCTGCTTTACCGTCGTTTTAGCCGCGGTATTCGGCCGCTAGCGGGCGGTTTTAACCCCTGCTAGTGGCCGAAAAAGGGTTAAAAACCCCCCGCAAAGTGGCGCTGTATTGCCACGGTATCCCTGCGGTATCCCATTGATTTCAATGGGTAGGAGCGGTATAGGAGCGGTGAACACACGGCTCCTTCACCGCTCCAAAGATGCTGCTAGCAGGACTTTTTTTACTGTCCTGCTAGCGCACCGCTACAGTGTGAAAGCTCTCCGGCTTCCACACTGGAGTTAATGGACCTGCTTTTTTAAGGCGCTATACAGGCGCTATTTTTTAGCGCTGTAGCGCCTGAAAAACACTTAGGTGTGAAAGTAGCCTAATTATCGTCCTATGTACAGATACTCCAGTCTCTGCTGTGGAACTCTGCAGCTCCTCCAGGGTTACCTCAGGTCTCTGTGCTGCCTCTCTGATTAATGCCCTCCTTGCCCGCTCCGTGAGTTTTGGTGTGCGCCCGTCTCTTGGCAGGTTTGCTGTTGTGCCATGTTCTTTCCATTTGGTTATGATAGATTTGATGGGGCTCCTAGGGATCATCAAAGATTTGGAGATTTTTTTATAACCAACCCTGACTTGTACTTCTCAACAACATTGTCCCTTCCTTGTTTGGAGAGTTCCTTGGTCTTCATGGCAGTGTTTGGTTAGTGGTGCCTCTTGCTTAGGTGTTGCCGCCTCTGGGGCCTTTCACAAAGGTGTGTCTATGTAATGACAGATCACGTGACACTTGGATTATGCACATGACAATTATAATTTTTTTATTTCTAAAAAATAGTTTTATGTACCGTATTTATCGGCGTATAACACGCACCCCAAGTTTAGGAGGGAAGTTTAAGGAAGAAAACTTTTAGGAGGGAAGTTTAAGGGAAAAAAAATAAAAAAAAACTTACATTTAAATGCCCATTAATGAAGCCTTGCACTGTCCTCCTGCAGCCTTGCACTGTGTCCCCCTGAATCCTGGCACTGTGTCCCCCTGAAGCCTGGCACTGTGTCCCCCTGAAGCCTGGCACTGTGTCCCCCTGAAGCCTGGCACATTGTTCCCCTAAAGCCTGGCACTGTGTCCCCCTGAATCCTGGCACTGTGTCCCCCTGAAGCCTTTCTAAAAAGCATGGTTGATTTTTATTTTTAAACTTACCGCCGCCGCCATCTTCGGCTCCTCCCGCCGCCAGGATCTTTGGCTCCTCCCGCCGCCGCCGAGATCTTCGGCTCCCCCGCCGCCGAGATATTCGGCTCCTCCTGCCGCCGAGATCTTCTGCTCCTCCCGCCGCCACCGCCGAGATCTTCGGCTCCTCCCGCCGCCGACATAGACCGAGCTGGCTCCACTCGCAGTAACCACTCGCAGTAACGCCCCCATCCCGCCCCTTGGCCCGGCTCCTATGATGGACACAATGCCAGGCCAATGGCGGGACGTAAAGGCTAGGGAGGCGGGACTGGGCGTGACTGCCAGCAAAGCCGAGTACACAGAAGACTCGGCTCTGCTCGTAGATGTCGGCGGAGCTCCGGATCGGCGGCGATTGGCGGGGGATCGGCGTATAACACGCACCCACGATTTTCCCCTGATTTTAAGGGGGGAAAAGTGCGTGTTATACGCCGATAAATACGGTATATATTTTTCTGATTTTACTTCACCAACTTAGACTATTGTGTTCTGATCATCACATATAATTCAGATAAAAAAAAACATTGAACTAAAGGCTGTAATGTAACAAAATAGGTAAAAAGCCAAGTGGGGGGGAATACTTTTGCAAGGCACTGTAGCTCCTGTGGAGGGAGAAAACAATCGCTGTCCTTGTAGATTGTGTGAGAGGAGGTGACACCACATGTGTAACGGATGGAATGCTCTATAGGAGGAAGTATGATCTCAGCACTTGCAGATGGGTGAGGAGACACGCCATCCATTCATGTGACAGCCATATTTGCTGATGTAATAGATCTGTTGGAATATATAACCTATACACACTCCATCAATTATCACTTATGGGAGAGGACATTTTGCGGCACACGCTCTTTATATTTTTCTTCAGTCACATGCAGAATGACGTCCGTGAGGGGAAATGTACTCCAAGCAACTGCAAACAGAGATACAATGTGTTATTGTAAGGATAGTGCGTGCAGAGAAATCCTCCCAGCATGCACTGAGCATGGATCCCGCCAGCACCGCTCCGTCATACTAGGATTCCTGGTGGCGGCTTTTTTTATTTCTTCTCAACCTATTCTGCTCAGAGAGATGACCCTGGCCCAGGATTTGGGGTCATGTCCTGTAGATCCATTTTGTCCACACAGCCCTCCTTCCCCTGCTTAGTACTCAGATTGTGAACTTGTGGAAGATGAATATTCCCCATTTATTCTGTTTTCGGTATATGTATAGCCAAATCATTTTTAGCATTAGTTAGGTAAGGGTTTGTTGTCGCTGCCTGTCACAGATCAGCAGCAAAGTGCCCCTGCCAATCAGAGAGGTGCCCTTCCCTTTCTTATTGGAGAGGTTTTCTCCTCCTGAGTTGTCTATTTAAATTGGTTCAGCTATAAGTTCACAAGCTGACTGGTGAGCCTTCCTTCTATCCAACATGCTTTCATCCATTGATTTCTATGTACTGTCCATTGGCTTCATTTCCTACCTACAGTATGTGAGTTTGCAGCCTGCTCTGACCTCTGGCCTTGTTCCTGGTTGTCCAAATCCACTGCTTGTCCTGACTTTTGTATTTGTTTCTAGTTATCCAAATCCACTGCCTGCTATGAGCTCTGGCTCTATTCCTGGTTATCCAAATCTGCTGCCTGCCCTGACCCCTGGATTTGATCCTGATCCTCTGAATCCACTGCCTGCCCTGATTTTTGAATTTGATCCTGATCATCTGAATCTACTGCCTGCCCTGACCTCTGAATTTGATCCTGATTATCTGAATCCACTGCCTGCCCTGACCTCGGAATTTGATCCTGATCCTCTGAATCCACTGTCTGCCCTGACCTCTGGATTTGATCCTGATCCTCTGAATTCACTGCCTGTCTTGACCTCTGGATTTGATCCTGATCCTCTGAATCCACTGCCAGCCGTGACCGCTGGATTTGATCCTGGTCATCTGAATCCACTACTTGCTCTGAGCTCTGGATTTGATGCTGATCATCTGAATCCACTGCCTGCCCTGACCTCTGGATTTGTTTCTTGTCATCTGAATCCACTCTTTGCTCTGACCTCTGGATTTGTTGCTGGTTATACAAATTCACTACCTGTCCTGACCTCTGGATTTGATTGAATCCACTGCCTGCCCTGATCTCTGGATTTGACGCTGGTCATCTGAATCCACTGCCTGCCCTGACCTCTGGATTTGATCCTGATCATCGGAATCCACTGCCTGTCCTGACCTCTGGATTTGATTGAATCCACTGCCTGCCCTGACCTCTGGATTTGATCCTGGTCACCTGAATCCACTGCCTGCCCTGACCTCTGGATTTGTTTCTTGTCATCTAAATCCACTCTTTGCTCTGACCTCTGGATTTGTTGCTGGTTATCCAAATTCACTACCTGTCCTGACGTCTGGATTTAATTGAATCCACTGCCTGCCCTGATCTCTGGATTTGACGCTGGTCATCTGAATCCACTGCCTGCCCTGACCTCTGGATTTGTTGCTGGTTATCCAAATTCACTACCTGTCCTGACCTCTGGATTTGATTCTTGTCATCTGAATCCACTATTTGCTCTGGCCTCTGGATTTGTTGCTGGTTATCCAAATTCACTGCCTGTCTTGACCTCTGGATTTGATCCTGATTATCTGAATCCACTGCCTGCCCTGACCTCTGGATTTGATCCTGATTATCTGAATACACTGCCTGCCCTGACCTCTGGATTTTAACCTTATCATCTGAATCCACTGCCTGCCCTGACCTCTGGATTTTAATCTTGTCAACTGAATCCACTGCTTGCTCTGACCTCTGGATTTGTTCCTGGTTATCCAAATCCACTGCCTGCTCTGACCTCTGGATTTGTTCCTGGTTATAGTACAAACAAGTGATCACTGCCCCCACCTATAACTGGTCACTGCAACAAGGAGCATTGGTAAGGCAACGCATATAAAAAGAAAAACAAAGGAATTTCCAAGCTCAACTTACCGACCAGCCTGCGACCAATTAACCTGGCCACACAGTATGCGTTAAAAATAGGGGTTTAGTTGCACACATTTGCAAATACATACAGGTAACGTACTGACACCTTTGCTGCCATAGTGCTATGGGCTGACGCCCGGATTTGTTCCTGGTTATCCGAATCCACTGCCTGCCCTGACTTCTGGATTTGTTCCTGGTTATCCTTGTCCACTGCCTACCCTCATCTTTGGATTTGATCTTGGTCATCTGAATCCACTGCAGACCCTGACCTCTGGAATTGTTTCTGATTATCCAAGTCTGCTACTGCTTCTGACCTGTATGCTGTTTACAGCTCTGTCACCTGGACTGTTACCCGCAGTGCACCTACCAGATGTAGACCTTCTTCCTTGTACCTTTCCCTCTCCTGGTTCACATTGTTGCATATGGAAAACCTGGGGGTTGTGCTGTGGGGTCAGCAGGCAGCACAGCCCAGCACTCCTGTAAGGAGGTCCCTGGTGAATACCAACTGGATCGTAAAACTCAGTGCCCTGCGGAGTGCTGTGTCTCCTTCTCATACTTGGCAAGTCCTGTTACAGTTCCTCTCTCTCATCCATTCCAGTTTGATTCCAGCTCAACGGGTCTAGCTCCTATCTCCAAGGGACTCTGTACTACCTAAACCTGCTGTCAGCCTACACTTTTCAGGTACACCTATTGCCATTCCTAGACTATACCTTGTAGTCTAAGAATTTTAACCTGGACCGAGAGGGTCTATGTTGCTATAACCACCACCCTGTCAGGGAGAGTTTTCTTCACTTCCTGTCCCAGAGACACAACAGGAAGTAAGAGCAACTCTCCTCATTTTCCATCACTGTAAGTCGAAGGCGTAACTAGAACATTCAGGTCCCTGGTGCAAGAAACCATGAAGGCCCCCCTGTCCCTTCCCACTGATCCTGGTGCCCTCTTTTCTCCAATTGTGGGACCCTTTATTATGGTCCTGCAGCGGGCCACCTTCCTGCTGTGTTGGGGTCTCCCCACAGTGGTGGAATGCCAGAGCCCAGTTGCAAGTGACCTGGTAGTTCCGCCACTTGTGTCAGTAGTTTTTTGTTTTATTTTTTACCATTTTACCCTATTTTTGTATATTTTTTTTACAATTATATTTTTTATTTTAGGAGCCCTTATGAGAGGGAGGCTTTGCTGAAATATCAGGGGTCTAAACAGACCCCTGATGTCCCACTTTTGAGACAGAGAAAGGGACGTAACCAATCAATGACTGAATGAGAAAGTGGGAGCCTGTAAATGACCCCCTCTCCATACCGACAGATCCCCCCCAGCAGCTGGCGGGAGGGCAGGAGAGCACACAGGAGCCCCGGGCAGCTGGACAGCGATAGGGGGGTGGCAGGAGAAGCATGTGGAGGAACTGATGTCCTCCATTTCTTTCCTGCAGCCGCTGAATGTCTGCGGGAGGGAGAGGAGGAGAAACGGGCATTCATCAGATGCATAGAGGGATCCGCTCCAGGATATGCTGCCACCCTTGCCGCCCTCCTATCCAGGCATACAAGGGGGTCTCATGGGCCTCCTGGACTATGGGGACCCCTGCGACTCCTGTAGGTACGCCCCTGTCGTCTGTATTAAATACAAAGGTCAGCAGCAAAGATAGAAAAAAAATACGCTTTAACATACAATGTTTAACCAAATTACGGACCGCCCGCCCGTAATGTACTGCGGATGGGGGGGCCCGCACCAGAACAAGCAGAGCACAAGTGCTCTAGAATGTTCTGCTAGAGGACTGCGCTGACTTTGGACTTGATAAAACACAGAGGAGTCTGGAGGAAGAGTGGAGAGGCACAGAATCCAAGTTGCATGAGGTCCAGTGTGAAGTTTCCACAGTACACAGTATACTCTACATGGACAGACTTCTTATTAACCACTCCAGCCCCAGACCAATTTGCAGCCAAAGGACCAGGCCCCTTTTTGCAATTCGGCACTGCGTCGTTTTAACTGACAATTGCGTGGTCGTGCGACGTGGCTCCCAAACAAAATTGGCGTCCTTTTTCCCCCACAAATAGAGCTTTCTTTTGGTGGTATTTGATCGCCCCTGCGGTTTTTATTTTTTGCGCTATAAGCAAAAATAGAGCGACAATTTTGAAAAAAATGCAATATTTTTTACTTTTTGCTATAATAAATATCCCCCAAAAAATATAAAAAAAAAAACATTTTTTTTTCCTCAGTTTAGGCCGATACGTATTCTTCTACATATTTTTGGTAAAAAAAATCGCAATTAGCAATTATTGATTGGTTTGCGCAAAAGTTATAGCGTTTACAAAATAGGGGATAGTTTTATAGCATTTTTATTAATATTTTTTTTTTACTAGTAATGGCGGAGATCAGCGATTTTTATTGTGACTGCGACATTATGGCGGACACATCGGACATTTTTGACACATTTTTGGGACCATTGTCATTTATACAGCAATCAATGCTATTTAAATGCATTGATTCCTGTATAAATGACACATGCAGTGAAAGAGTTAACCACTAGGGGGAGGGGAGGGGTTATGGGCTGTGACGTGTGTGTTTTTTTACATTAGGGGGCGGGGCTGACGTCTGACGTCATTGATCGGCTTTCCCGATGACCGGGAAAAGCCGATCAATGACAGGCAGAGTAGGAAGCGCCTCTCCCCGTTCTTCAGCTCTGTGACCCGATCGCGGGATGCCAGCGGCGATCGGGTCCCCTGGTCCCGCGGCCGGGGTCACGGAGCTCCCGCGGCCGGGGTCACGGAGCTCTGGCCAGGCAATTAAAGGGCCACGTACCTGTACATGGTTTTGCCTGGCCGTGCCATTCTGCTGACGTATATGTGCAGGAGGCGGTCGGGAAGCGGTTAAGCCAACATTTCTGTATTAAAAGTTCTTTTTTTTATTGGTCTTATGTAATATTCTAATTTTCTAACACACTGAATTTTGGGGTGTCACTCGCTGTAAGTCAGAATCATCAAAATTAAAAAGAAAGAGATGTTTGAAATGTATCACTCTGTGTGTAACGCATCTATATATAAAATATTTGAGTTTCACTTTTTGAATTGAATTACCAAAATAAATTAACTTTTTGATGATATTCAAATTTTATGAGATGCCCCTGTATAATGTTTATTTTTCTTATATTCTCACACTTCTCCTTTTAACTTCCCTCTCATCTGATTGCTTAGCCTGAGCCAGGGCCGGGACATATGGGGTGGGCAGGAGGGGCAGCTGCCCTGGGCACCGTGGTGTATCATGTGAGGTGGGAGGGCACCATGAGGAGATTTGGGGGGAGGGCATTTGTGTTGGAAGGGGGAATTTTAGGGGCGGTAGGGGGTAAGAATTGTTCTAGGAGGGGAAAGTTGGGGTGTGTGCTAGGAGTGGTGATTTAGGGGGACCTGTGCTGGGAGGGGGGTGGGGTTGGGGGAGAGGATATGTGCTAGGAGACAAAATTGTGGGGTTTTGTGCTAGAAAAGGTGATATTTTTTTTTTGTTGGGGGGGGGTGGAAGGATTTGTGCTAGTACTGATGATTGAAGGGGGTATTTGTCCTAGGAGGGAATTTTTCTTGGGACGGAGGAAATTTTTACAAGAGGGGGGGGTTTGTGCTGGGAAAAGGGGATTTGGAGTGGGGGGGGGGGAGGATGTATACTTGGAGGGGAAACCTTTGGGGTAGAGGATTTGTGCTAGGAGGGTGCTTTTTTTGGGGGGGGGGGGGGGGCATTTGTGCTAGGTGGATATGGGGGGTGGGAGCAAAGGTTTGTACTGGGAGGAGAGGTAATTTATGCTTAGGGGTGATCATGCAGATTAGTGCTCAGTTGGGGTTTTGTGCTAGAAAAGGTGATATATTTTTTTTTCGGGGGGGGGGGGGTGAAAGAATTTGTGCTAGTACTGATGATAAAGGGGGGTATTTGGTCTAGGAGGGAATTTGTCTTGGGGCGGAGGGAATTTGTACAAGGGGGGGGGGGGTTGTGCTGGGAAAAGGGGATTTGGAGTGGGGGGAGAGGATGTATACCTGGAGGGGAAACTTTTGGGGTAGAGGATTTGTGCTAGGAGGGTGCTTTTTTTTGGGGGGGGGGCATTTGTGCTGGGGGCATATGGGGGGTGGGAGCAAAGATTTGTACTGGGAGGAGAGGTCATTTATGCTTAGGGGGTAATAAATTAGTGCTCAGTTTTGAGCACTTGTTTTTTTTTTTTTTTTCCTGACACGCATCTGAGGGTATGGGGGGGGGGGGCGGGGGGGGGGGGGCGCAGGTTGGCATGTTCGCCCTGGGTTCTAGACAACCTTGTCCCAGCACCGGCCTGAGCTTTCAATCAGACGAAGGGAGCTAGAAAGCAAGCTATAGCTGCTGAGCTGTATCTTGCTGAGTTGTATCTTTAGCTAAGCCATAGTACTCTGGGAATCTTATATCATGTGCATAATGTAAAAGCAAAGATCCTATACATATATCATTTTTTTTATATATATATATATATATATATATATATACTGTATATGTATATAAAAATATATAAAACCACGTTTCAAAAGCCTATCTACTTGAGAAGGAGGCAACAATTATAATTTCCCTCTAAGCCTGGGAAATGGTAATCAGTCTAATTCTTTCTGAAGAGTGGGAATAGAGAGGAGTCTTCTTATTAATAGGCGTGTATAGGTATACATTAATAATGTCCTCGCTGTATAGATCGCACTCCCGCAGCAATGCATTATGGATACTCTTGTAATACAAGCATGGTTCCCGTGCTGAGCGATCCTCAGTAACGGCGGCATAATATCCCAGAGCAAGACGGGATAGAATCTCATTATTTAATGTCAAGGTTTAATGCCGGCATCCATAACATAAGCGTTTTCCTGAGGAATTACAAACGGTGTGTTTTCGGGAAAATACTGTAATTATGGAAATCTTTCATTACGGGGGGACTTTACAGGCTAAATAAATTCCTTCCCATTTTTTTTTTTCTGACCGTGAGCACCAGTCAGGAAATAGGAATTTATAATAAGTCTATCGCGGGAACAAGTCATCAACTGGCTTCCTCTTCTGTATAATACTACATTTTGCTGAAGTGAACTCTACAAGAGGCAACGATTGCAACTGGCCTGAATGGAAGCCGATGGTATCAAGTTTGGGGGGGGGGGGGACAGCCCTGGACTGGTGCCACTGGAGGATATAGAAGGAATGGATTCCAATGGGTTGTAGGTGGTGGGTGATAGACTCCGTTGGGGTCTAGGGCATCTACCTTTCTAACAAAGACAATGGGGTCGCTACCCACTTGGGTGATTGGAGAGCAGAGGCGGCTCTCTAATTAGGCAAATTAGGCGGCCGCCTTAGGCCTCGCACTCCCAGGGGCCTCGCAGCCGCCTAATTTGCCTGACGTGTGTGGGAGTTGGAGGGAATGTCCCCCAGTCGGTGTCCCCAGGGCCGTGTCTCTGCCCGCTACTACTTTTACCCCTGCCAGGGGCGGACTGTTCAATTCAGCACTGCCAGGGGTGACGTCCCAGGGTCAGTGGGTGGCTCCATGTACTCCCCTCTCCCGACTCCTCCCCTTCTTCCAGGCTCTGTGGATCTCCTGCCATGTGCAGAGCCCAGCTAATGCCAGCAGCGGCCGGGCAGCTCTCACTCTGCTCCACTCTCCAGGATGAATGTCTGTAATGGAGGACCTGCCAATGCCAGACCAGGCGCCCAGCGATCATCGGGGAGACTGTCTGCCGACGGAGCTTCCAGGTACAGAATGATGACGGTCCTGCCCGATACTGACACATCCCGTGACGTCACCCCTGACCGAGGGGGCTCCGATAATCACTACCGCCAGCCGCCCCACACACAGCCCTGATGATATATATGCCATCTGGCATATCATGGCACCTACTGACCCCCTGTCATCACCAAAATTCTAGAAACTGTGTATTCATAGTTCATAGGATTTAAGGCTCTTAATATATGCAATTTGTACAGTTATTTTTTTATCGCTTGAATTATTTTTCCAATTTTGGGCGTGAGTGGGGCCTCATGTTTAAGATTTGCCTAAGGCCTCACAAAGCCTAGAGCCACCTCTGTTGGAGAGGAGCGCCCGGGGTCCAGAAAAACATCTCACTTGATGATTTTTATAGTCATTTATTGAAGTTAAAAGTATACAAGTGGAGTCAAACGCGTTTCGGGGGGGAATTGCCCCTTCTTCAGGGCTGTATTTCTTGAAGAATGTTTAAGCTCTGAGAGGATTAAATACAGGGCTGGCCCAAGAGATTGTGCTGCCTGAGTCCAGGAATGAAATGCTGCCCCCACCCCAGAAAAAAAATCACACCCATCAAAAGGCCCCCACATCCTTTATTTTATACCATGATAATTAAAACTAAAATTTAATTTATGAGGAAGTCAGATTTACATGAAACAGAACCTTGTCTATATGAAAAACTATATGACATATCATTATGTTCAATTCCAAGGGGATATATAGTATATAGACAGGCTAGGGTAGTATATGGACAGGCTAGGGTAGTATATAGACAGGCTAGGGTAGGATATAGACAGGCTAGGGTAGTATATGGACAGGCTAGGGTAGTATATAGACAGGCTAGGGTAGTATATAGACAGGCTAGGGTAGTATAGACACAGGCTAGGGTAGTATATGGACAGGCTAGTGTAGTATATAGACAGGCTAGGGTAGTATATAGACAGGCTAGGGTAGTTTATAGACAGGCTAGGGTAGTATATAGACAGGCTAGGGTAGTATAAGGACAGGCTAGGGTAGTATATGGACAGGCTAGGGTAGTATATGGACAGGCTAGGGTAGTATATAGACAGGCTAGGGTAGTATACGGACAGGCTAGGGTAGTATATAGACAGTCTAGGGTAGTATACGGACAGGCTAGGGTAGTATATAGACAGGCTAGGGTAGTATACGGACAGGCTAGGGTAGTATATAGACAGGCTAGGGTAGTATATAGACAGGCTAGGGTAGTATACGGACAGGCTAGGGTAGTACTATAGGAAATTCGTATAAATTTTCGATTCGTATGAAACTAATCGCACATGTCTACAGCCTATCAGTCCTCATCAGCGCACATCAGTGAAGGAGAGAAATTACTTGTTTACAAACTTTTCAAAATTTTTCGGTCTTTTTTTTTATTTTTTTATTTAAAACCCCAGCAGTGATTAAATACCACAAAAGAAAGCTCTATTTGTGTGAAGAAAATGTTAACACATTTTCACATGGTTACAGTGTAACATGACCGCGTAATTGTCATTCAAAGTGTGAGAGCGCTGAAAGCTGAGAAATGGCCTCGGCAGGAAGGGGGAGACAGTGTCCGGTAGATAAGCGGTTAAAGTGCGGTAGATAAGACCGCTGTGCAAATACAGTGTAACATAAAATATTGCAACAAATTATTTTCTAGCAAAAAATACGGATTTTTACTTGTAAGCAACAAATGTCAGACGAAGACCTGGTCTTCAGGTGCTTAAGTGTGGGGTGTAAGGTGTAGGGCATCGATGCCCAACCGAGTCCTTTGATGTGGCCCGCCACCTCCTGCTCTGGGATGGCAGGTTGTCAAGCCCAGATTGCGGGTTCTTGACCCCCCCATCCCCGAGCATCAGTGGGAAGATTCGAGCCGGCGCTAAAGGAAGTAGAGCCGATGCTTCCTGTATATCGGCGGCTTCTCTCTCAGGTGGATTGATACCAAATGTGCTCCGCCTGTGACAGTTCTCAGCGCGATACAGGAAGCATCGGCTCTGCTCTCTACTGCAGACGTATGCTTCCTTCAGCGCCGCTCCTGTCACACTGATGGCAGGTACAGGGGATCAAGAACCAGCCACCAGTACCCAGAAATACCAGCCAGCAGTACCCGCCAGTACCCAGAAGTACCAGCCAGCAGTACACACCAGTACCCAGAAGTACCAGCCAGCAGTACCCAGAAATACCAGCCAGCAGTACACACCAGTACCCAGAAGTACCAGCCAGCAGTACCCAGAAATACCAGCCAGCAGTACCCAGAAGTACCAGCCAGCAGTACCCAGAAGTACCAGCCAGCAGTACCCAATAGTACCCGGCAGTATCCATAAGTACCAGCCAGCATTACCCAGAAGTACCAGCCAGCAGTACCCAATAGTACCCACCAGTACCCAGAAGTACCAGCCAGCAGTACCCAATAGTACCCGCCAGTACCCAGAAGTACCAGTTGGCAGTACCAGCCAGCAGTACCCAATAGTACCCACCAGTACCCAATAGTACCAGCCAGCAGTACCCAATAGTACCCGCCAATACCCAGAAGTACCAGCCAGCAGTACCCAATAGTACACGCCAGTACCCAGAAGTACCACACAGCAGTACCCAGAAGTACCAACCACCAGTACCCAGCAGTACACACCAGTACCCAGAAGTACCAACCAGCAGTACCCACAAGCACCAACCAGCAGTACCAAAAAGTACCCAGAAGTACCAACCACCAGTACCCAGAATTAACAGCTAGTAGTACCCACAAGCACCACCCAGCAGTACCAAAAATTACCCAGCAGTACCAAAAATTACCCACCAGTACCCAAAAGTACAAGCCAGCAGTATCCACCAGTACCCAGAAGTACCAGCCAGCAGTACCCACCAGTACCAGCCAGCAGTACCCACCAGTACCAGCCAGCAGTGCCCACCAGTACCAAGCAGTACCACCCAGCAGTACCAGCCAACAGTACCCACCAGTACTCACCAGCAGTACTTCCCAGTACCAGCCAGCAGTACCCACCAGTACCAGCCAGTGTTACCCATCAGTACCAGAAACCAGTATTCACCAGTACCAGCCATCAGTACCAGCCAACAGTACCAGTCAGCAGGACCCACCCTGAAGGACAGCCAGCAGCAGCCACCAGCCATACCCACCTAGGAGACAGCAGCAGCCAGCAATACCTGCAGGAATCCTGAGGAAGAAGTGAAGATTGAGGTCAGTTAAGGTGCAGGTTACCTGCAGTGCATCGGTGTGAAAGGAGCCTTTGATCCCCTCTATAGAGCGGCAGATTTAATCTGACCCGTGTCCTTTTACACCGGCTTCTTAATCAGATCTCCAATCCGAACTGCTTAAAAAAACGGAAAGGAATCCATCGCCTTCTGTCTGGGCAGATCGGAGGGCCCATAGAATGTCCCTGTCTGCTCTTCATATGCAGAGCGGACACAGACCTGTCATCCGCCCGCTCCGCTCATCGTGGCCCGCAACCAGCTGCCAAGTCGCTAAAGTGGCCCTCGCTCTTCAAAAGGTTGGGCACCCCTGGTGTAGGGGAATAAATCAAATACATTTATATATATATACAATCCATTGTTGCATTCTGTAGTAGAGAGATCCCATAACAATGACATAGTAATCTTTTCATCATAGCAAACAATTTATTCTATAAAATAGATAGAAATATATATTATTTAATTGCATAACAAACACACATTCCGCTGCACCTTTCACATCACATAAAGTGTATTTTGTAAAGCGCTGCATAAACTGTTGCCGCTATATAAACCGCGTGCAATAATAATGCGTCACCAAAAGGTTATTTTTTAGCTTAGTATTGATTAGGAAAGGGTTAAACCAGACGTTGTATACAGATAGAAGGTCATCCCTTCGATCGATGGATGAATGAAAACGGAGTAAATACAAAAGTAATGATGTTACTTTGTATCTCTCTACCCCCCCCCCCCCCCTCTGATCAATGCTTATAAATAATGTTACTTTGTATTTCTCTCACAATATTTATAAACAATGTTTTAGGGTGTGCCCCCCCCCCCCAAATCTTTGTCTATTGTATGGATTCTGACCGAATCCTTTTGGGCAGGAGAACCCCCCCCACCCCCCATCATTGCCTCTTATTAGTGTCCATCTGTGTTATAGGAGGAGTCCTTCTAGTTCTCCCCTATAGAGGAGATTATGGCTCCCGCGGTTCAGAGAAGCTGAATCCCCCATTCTATTAGACATGTGCAATTCGTTTTTTTTTTTTTTTCGTTTTTTCGTTTTTTTTTTCGTTATTTTCGTTCGTTTTCGTACGAATGAACGAATCATTCGAATCGAACAAATCCGAAAAACAACAAAAATCCCAAAAAAACTAATTAGAAACAACGAATGTACTAATGAAGAAAATCCGAAAAACGAAAACGAACAAAAAATTTCGTACATTCGTAACTTTTTTTTTTTGTGGAATTGGTAATTTTCCGTGTCCCTTACAATGGTGCTGTTAAACGCGCTTCGAATGGATTGAACAAAAAAATTCGTACATTCGTAACTTTTTTTTCGATTTCGTAAATTTTTTTTCTCGATTCGATTTGTAATTTTCCGTGTCTCTATTGAACCAAAAAATTCGTACATTCGTAACTTTTTTTTTCGATTCGTAACTTTTTTTTTTGATTCGTAACTTTTTTTTCAATTCGTAACTTTTTTTTTTTTTTTCGATTTGTAATTTTCCGTGTCTCTATTGAACAAAAAAATTCGTACATTCGTAACTTTTTTTTTTTGTGGAATTGGTAATTTTTCCGTGTCCCTTACAATGGTGCTGCTAAACGTGCTTCGAATGGATTGAACCAAAAAATTCGTACATTTTGTAACTTTTTTTTCGATTCGTAACTTTTTTTTTTGATTCGTAACTTTTTTTTCAATTCGTAACTTTTTTTTTTTTTTTTTTCGATTTGTAATTTTCCGTGTCTCTATTGAACCAAAAAATTCATACATTCGTAACTTTTTTTTCGATTCGTAATTTTTTTTTTTTTTTTTTCGATTCGTAACTTTTTTTTCAATTCGTAAATTATTAAAATGTAATAATAGCATACACATTACATAAAATTATGAATTATGCTTCGATTACGAATCTACGAATGTTACGAATGTACGAATAAATACGAATGCGTCCGAAAATTAAACTAACGAAAAAACGAATCAACGAAAAAATAACTCTTACGAATGTACGAATCGTTACAAATCCGAACAACGACGACTTACGAATGTACGAATCGTTACGAATCGATGGAAACGAAAAAAACGAAACGAAAAAAAAAACGATTTTTTTTCGGAAACGAAAAAAACGACACGAAAATAAACACATTTTTTTGTTGTGCACATGTCTACATTCTATGGATAGTGTGGGACCCACTAATAATGGGGTACTTTGTCGCAGTAAGTGGGCTTAGCACTATATGGTCATACAGTGCGACTAAGGCCCCATATTATTTTACAATGTTCAGGTGTTTTAAATAACCTTGCAGGAGGTAAATATGAGTTTTGCACATGTGCGCTGTAATAATTTGTATCTCTCTATCTCCTGTCCGATCAATGTTTATAAACAATGTTACTTTGTATCTCTCTATCTCCCATCTGATCAATGTTTATAAACAATGTTACTTTGTATCTCTCTATCTCCTGTCTGATAAATGTTACTTTGTATGTCTCTATCTCCTGTCTGATCAATGTTTATAAACAATGTTACTTTGTATCTCTCTATCTCCTGTCTGATAAATGTTACTTTGTATGTCTCTATCTCCTGTCTGATCAATGTTTATAAACAATGTTACTTTGTATTTCTCTATCTCCTGTCTGATCAATGTTTATAAACAATGTTACTTTGTATTTCTCTATCTCCTGTCAGATCAATGTTTATAAACAATGTTACTTTGTATCTTTCTATCTCCGGTCAGATCAATGTTTATAAACAATGTTACTTTGTATCTCTCTATCTCCCGTCTGATCAATGTTTATAAACAATGTTACTTTGTATCTCTCTATCTCCCGTCTGATCAATGTTTATAAACAATGTTACTTTGTATATCTCTCAATATTATAAACAATGTGTCACATGATCTGTTTTTTTTTTTTTTGTAGACGGGATTGTCGCATGTCAAGTGAACTTAAAAGTGTTTTTGGGGTACATGTAGCATTTTTAACCAATTCAGCCCCAAGGATTTGGCTGGCAAAAGACCAGAGCACTTTTTTGCGATTCGGCACTGCGTCGCTTCAACTGACAATTGCGCGGTTGCATTGATTACTGTGTAAATGTGACTGGCAGTGAATGGGGTTAGCTCTAGGTGGCGCTGTAGGGGTTAAGTGTGGCCTAGGGAGTGATTCTAACTGTGAGGGGGAGGGGCTGCGTGTGACACGACACTGATCACTGCTCAAAATCACAGGGAGCTGTGATCAGTGTAACTAGGCAGAACGGGGAAATGCTTGCTTACATCAGCATCTCTCCGTTCTTCCTCTCCGTGAGACGATCGTGGGAATCCCCGCGGACATTGTGTCCACGGCAACTGCGGTCGGACTCACGGAGCTCGCGGTGGGCACGCGCGCGCGCCTGCTATCCAAGCCCCGCGAGGTCACGTAATATAACGTGATTTTGCGCAGCGGAGCCAACCTGCCTGGTCCACCACCGGTTAAGGTCCACAAAAGGGCGAGGTACAGAAGCGTGGTCAGTAACAAAGCCAAGGTCAGGATTAGGCAGGCAACGAAGTACAGAAGCGTGGTCAGGAAACAAAGCCGAGGTCAGGATTAGGCAGGCAACGAAGATCAGAAGCGTGGTCAGGAAACAAAGCCAAGGTCAGGAATGGGCAGGCAACAAGGTACAGAAGCGTGGTCAGGAACAAAGCCGAGGTCAGGATTAGGCAGGCAACGAAGTACAGAAGCGTGGTCAGGAAACAAAGCCAAGGTCAGGAATGGGCAGGCAACAAGGTACAGAAGCGTGGTCAGGAACAAAGCCGAGGTCAGGATTGGGCAGGCAACGAGGTACAGAAGCGTGGTCAGGAACAAAGCCGAGGTCAGGATTAGGCAGGCAACGAGGTACAGAAGCATGGTCAGGAACAAAGCCAAGGTCAGGAATGAGCAGGCAACGAGGTACAGAAGCGTGGTCAGGAACAAAGCCGAGGTCAGGAAAGGCACCGGTTAAGGTCCACAACTTGTTAAAAAAAAAAAAAAAAAAAACCTTAAAGTAGTGGTTAACTTTAAAAGGAAAAAATAATAATCTGATCCCTTGCTGGTTTCTGTAGTGCCTATTAGTACATGATGGCAGACAGACTGAGCCCTCCAGTGTTGCGCTGTCACAGCCGCTGGCGCCGCCATCTTTGGTCTTCCTTCTGGGTTCTTGCTCTGCGGCTGTTTTGATTGGCCGAGCTGTGATGATGTCACACATGTACACCGGAGTCATCATCGCGCCCCAGCCCTCTCTGTACTGACGCCGCACTCGGTGTGCCCTGAATGTAGACGCACATGCACTGTGACTGCCTCCTAAAGGGTGGAAGTTTAGGAGATACCCGCTGTGCCCATTGGTGAGACTTACTATAAGCTGACCTGTAGGTTACAAATGACGAATGTGAGTTTACGATCGCTTTCATTTCGCCTTCCCCATTGACTCCCAATAGCAAAGATTTAATAAACCTGATTTTTGCTGATATTTTCGGGGGAAGGGAGAACATTTAATTTTTCTCATCCCCACAAAGTGCGCAGCGATCTGCGTTCTGCCTGAAGTTGCAGCAATAAAGAATATATCAAGAACAATTAAAAATTTAAAAAAGCAACTCCAATAACATTGCAATGTAAAGCAGAATAAAAGAACGATCGCTCAAAACAGCCCAAAATCTCTCCAGTAGAAGTCTGAGCCCCCCCCCCCCCCCCCCCCCCCCCCCCCCCGTTGATTGTTCTTTACTATAATTCTAGAGTGTTCTAATTCCTAATCACTGCGCATTCCGCCGTCCCTTACAGCGATCGTTGTGTTACTGAGTCGATAGAGCAGCTGTGACTGTTCCCCAGATGGATGTAAAACAAACTTTCACAAATTTTAATGAAGAAGGAAATTTTACTGCTCGATGCAAGCTTTCCGCCCAGGCACATTTCACGTATAAACCACGCGGCTGTAATAATGGCGGGGGGGGGGAGGGGGGGGGAGGGGGTTACTGGTATCTAAAGCAGAACTTCCCGTCTCGGCCAATTGTGACTTTTCTGTCATATATGTCAAAAAAATATCAGCATTTTATTGCTAGAATATTTCTTAGAACCCCCAAACATTACATATATTTTTTTTTAAGCAGAGGCCCTGTACCTGACCTCGGCTTTGTTTCTGACCACGCTTCTGTACTTCGTTGCCTGCCCATTCCTGACCTTGGCTTTGTTCCCGACCACACTTCTGTACTTCATTGTCTGCCCATTCCTGACCTCGGCTTTGTTCCCGACCACACTTCTGTACTTCATTGTCTGCCCATTCCTGACCTCGGCTTTGTTCCTGACCACGCTTCTGTACCTCGTTGCCTGCCCATTCCTGACTTCAGCTTTGTTCCCGACCACACTTCTGTACTTCATTGTCTGCCCATTCCTGACCTCGGCTTTGTTCCCGACCACACTTCTGTACATCATTGTCTGCCCATTCCTGACCTCGGCTTTGTTCCTGATCACGCTTCTGTACCTCGTTGCCTGCCCTTTCCTGACTTCAGCTTTGTTCCCGACCACACTTCTGTACTTCATTGTCTGCCCATTCCTGACCTCGGCTTTGTTCCCGACCACACTTCTGTACATCATTGTCTGCCCATTCCTGACCTCGGCTTTGTTCCTGATCACGCTTCTGTACCTCGTTGCCTGCCCTTTCCTGACCTCAGCTTTGTACCTGACCCCGCTTCTGTAACTCGTTGCCTGCCCTTTCCTGACCTCGGCTTTGTTCCTGACCATGCTTCTGTACATCGTTGCCTGCCCATTCTTGACCTTGGCTTTGTTTCTGACCATGCTTCTGCACTTCGTTGCCTGCCTAATCCTGACCTCGGCTTTGTTCCTGACCACGCTTCTGTACCTCGTTGCCTGCCCTTTCCTGACCTTGGCTTTGTTCCTGACCATGCTTCTGTATCTCGTTGCCTGACCATTCCTGACCTTGGCTTTGTTCCTGACCATGCTTCTGTACCTCGTTGCCTGCCCATTCCTGACCTTGGCTTCGTTTCTTAACACACTTCTGTACTTCGTTGCCTGCCCATTCCTGACCTCAGCTTTGTTCCTGACCACGCTTCTGTACTTCGTTCTCTTCCCCTTTCCTGACCTTGGCTTTGTTTCTGACCATGCTTCTGTACTTCGTTGCCTGCCCATTCCTGACCTCAGCTTTGTTCCCGACCACACTTCTGTACTTCATTGCCTGCCCATTCCTGACCTCGGCTTTGTTCCTGATCACGCTTCTGTACCTCGTTGCCTGCCCTTTCCTGACCTCGGCTTTGTTCCTGACCACGCTTCTGTAACTTGTTGCCTGCCCTTTCCTGACCTCGGCTTTGTTCCTGACCACGCTTCTGTACTTCGTTGCCTGCCCATTCCTGACCTTGGCTTTGTTCCCGACCACACTTCTGTACTTCATTGTCTGCCCATTCCTGACCTCGGCTTTGTTCCCGACCACACTTCTGTACTTCATTGTCTGCCCATTCCTGACCTCGGCTTTGTTCCTGACCACGCTTCTGTACCTCGTTGCCTGCCCATTCCTGACTTCAGCTTTGTTCCCGACCACACTTCTGTACTTCATTGTCTGCCCATTCCTGACCTCGGCTTTGTTCCCGACCACACTTCTGTACATCATTGTCTGCCCATTCCTGACCTCGGCTTTGTTCCTGATCACGCTTCTGTACCTCGTTGCCTGCCCTTTCCTGACTTCAGCTTTGTTCCCGACCACACTTCTGTACTTCATTGTCTGCCCATTCCTGACCTCGGCTTTGTTCCCGACCACACTTCTGTACATCATTGTCTGCCCATTCCTGACCTCGGCTTTGTTCCTGATCACGCTTCTGTACCTCGTTGCCTGCCCTTTCCTGACCTCAGCTTTGTACCTGACCCCGCTTCTGTAACTCGTTGCCTGCCCTTTCCTGACCTCGGCTTTGTTCCTGACCATGCTTCTGTACATCGTTGCCTGCCCATTCTTGACCTTGGCTTTGTTTCTGACCATGCTTCTGCACTTCGTTGCCTGCCTAATCCTGACCTCGGCTTTGTTCCTGACCACGCTTCTGTACCTCGTTGCCTGCCCTTTCCTGACCTTGGCTTTGTTCCTGACCATGCTTCTGTATCTCGTTGCCTGACCATTCCTGACCTTGGCTTTGTTCCTGACCATGCTTCTGTACCTCGTTGCCTGCCCATTCCTGACCTTGGCTTCGTTTCTTAACACACTTCTGTACTTCGTTGCCTGCCCATTCCTGACCTCAGCTTTGTTCCTGACCACGCTTCTGTACTTCGTTCTCTTCCCCTTTCCTGACCTTGGCTTTGTTTCTGACCATGCTTCTGTACTTCGTTGCCTGCCCATTCCTGACCTCAGCTTTGTTCCCGACCACACTTCTGTACTTCATTGCCTGCCCATTCCTGACCTCGGCTTTGTTCCTGATCACGCTTCTGTACCTCGTTGCCTGCCCTTTCCTGACCTCGGCTTTGTTCCTGACCACGCTTCTGTAACTTGTTGCCTGCCCTTTCCTGACCTCGGCTTTGTTCCTGACCATGCTTCTGTACCTCGTTGCCTGCCCTTTTCATGACCTCGACTTTGTTCCTGACCACGTTTCAGTACTTTGTTACCTGCCTAATCCTGACCTCGGCTTTGTCCCTGACCACGCTTCTGTACCTCGTTGCCTGCCCTTTCCTGACCTGGGCTTTGTTCCTGACCATGCTTCTGTACCTCGTTGCCTGCCCATTCCTGACCTTGGCTTTGTTCCTGACCATGCTTTTGTACTTCGTTGCCTGCCTAATCTTGACATCGTCTTTGTTCCTGACCACACTTCTGTACCTTGTTGCCTGCCCTTTCCTGACCTCGGCTTTGTTCCTGACCATGCTTCTGTACTTCATTACCTGCTCATTCCTGACCTCGGCTTCGTTTCTGACCGTAGCTACCACTGTGACCTTGCTTCTGTCTCAATATTGGCTTCATACTACCTCCAAGTGTCTTCTTCTGCTGTCCTTCATACCGGCTCCAGTCATTGCAGCGTGTTTCTGCCTAAAGCCTGCTGAGAGCTTTGACAAGCCACACATCTAGAACCTGCAGTACATGCGGAGTTCCCCTTTAACCTTGGCTGGTCAAGCATGCATCGCATCTGTCCCAGGCCCAACGTCCTGCCTGACTTCTCAAGCCTGCATCTCCTGCTGCAAGTTCTGCTGTCAAAACCTGCCGGCACTCATGTTCCTCGTGTCCCTCAGCACCATCAATTCCACTCTTGGTGGGCCTGGAGATAGAAGAGAGTCCGACTTTGCCATTTCAGCCTCCTATCAGGTACCTGACACCCAAGAAATGTTTTTTTTTTAAATACCTTTTTTTTACTCTGACGCCCCTCCCACCCCATGACTTCATAATGAGAAGCACACATCCTGTTCAGCGGAGGCCTTCCATTTATCTTCAAAGGACTTTTTAGTAATGCAGTGGAGACTTTTAGCCTCATCATAACAAAACTTGTAGGTCTGGAAAGTCTCCTAGGAGAAGTCTGCCAATCAGAGCACTGCTGATAAACAACATCCGAGACTTGTAATTCATCTCTAAAACCTCCAGCAGAGCTGGACAGTCTGATCACTGGGGGAGGGGAGACTGAGGAAATGACTCCTCCTCCTTCTACAAAGTTACAATGTACAGTCTGATCACTGGGGAGGGGAGACTGAGGAAATGTCTCCTCCTCTTTCTACAAATTTACAATGTACAGTCTGATCGCTGGGGGAGGGGAGACTGAGGAAATGACTCCTCCTCCTTCTACAAAGTTACAATGTACAGTCTGAGCGCTGGGGGGGAGGGGAGACTGAGGAAATGACTCCTCCTCCTTCTACAAAGTTACAATGTACAGTCTGAGCGCTGGGGGAGGGGAGACTGAGGAAATGACTCCTCCTTCTACAAAGTTACAATGTACAGTCTGATCGCTGGGGGAGGGGAGACTGAGGAAATGACTCCTCCTCCTTCTACAAAGTTACAATGTACAGTCTGATCGCTGGGGGAGGGGAGACTGAGGAAATGACTCCTCCTCCTTCTACAAAGTTACAATGTACAGTCTGATCGCTGGGGGAGGGGAGACTGAGGAAATGACTCCTCCTTCTACAAAGTTACAATGTACAGTCTGAGCGGTGGGGGAGGGGAGACTAAGGAAATGACTCCTCCTCCTTTCTACAAAGTTACAATGTACAGTCTGATCGCTGGGGGAGGGGAGACTGAGGAAATGACTCCTCCTCCTTCTACAAAGTTACAATGTACAGTCTGATCGCTGGGGGAGGGGAGACTGAGGAAATGACTCCTCCCCCTTCTACAAAGTTACAATGTACAGTCTGATCGCTGGGGGAGGGGAGACTGAGGAAATGACTCCTCCCCCTTCTACAAAGTTACAATGTACAGTCTGAGCGCTGGGGGGGAGGGGAGACTGAGGAAATGAGTCCTCCTCCTTCTACAAAGTTACAATGTACAGTCTGAGCGCTGGGGGGAGGGGAGACTGAGGAAATGCTTCCTCCTCCTTCTACAAAGTTACAATGTACAGTCTGATCACTGGGGGAGGGGAGACTGAGGAAATGACTCCTCCTCCTTCTACAAAGTTACAATGTACAGTCTGATCGCTGGGGGAGGGGAGACTGAGGAAATGACTCCTCCCCCTTCTACAAAGTTACAATGTACAGTCTGAGCGCTGGGGGAGGGGAGACTGAGGAAATGACTCCTCCTCCTTCTACAAAGTTACAATGTACAGTCTGAGCGCTGGGGGGGAGGGGAGACTGAGGAAATGACTCCTCCTCCTTCTACTAAGTTACAATCTACAGTCTGATCGCTGGGGGAGGGGAGACTGAGGAAATGACTCCTCCTCCTTCTACAAAGTTACAATGTACAGTCTGATCGCTGGGGGAGGGAAGACTGAGGAAATGACTCCTCCTCCTTCTACAAAGTTACAATGTACAGTCTGAGCGCTGGGGGAGGGGAGACTGAGGACATGACTCCTCCCCCTTCTACAAAGTTACAATGTACAGTCTGAGCACTGGGGGGAGGGGAGACTGAGGAAATGACTCCTCCTCCTTCTACAAAGTTACAATGTACAGTCTGATCGCTGGGGGAGGGGAGACTGAGGAAATGCTTCCTCCTCCTTCTACAAAGTTACAATGTACAGTCTGAGCACTGGGGGAGGGGAGACTGAGGAAATGCTTCCTCCTCCTTCTACAAAGTTACAATGTACAGTCTGAGCACTGGGGGGAGGGGAGACTGGGGAAATGCTTCCTTCTGCCTGCAGCAGAAAATAAAGGATATTATTTCCGTATATTGGGATGTATGTCAGAAATGTGATTATGAAAAGTCCTCTTGGATACATTATAAGAAGATACAAAGTTGCAGTAATTCTCTAGAGGTGAAATAAGGAAAGTTTTCAGCAGCCAATCACTTTGTAATGGAGCGGCTGTAAAACTCCGAACTTAATTGAGCCGTTCCCATCGGCCTTATCAGGAAAAGCGCTGCCGCGTCCTTGGATGGAACACTTTCCTCGCACGGATATCTTCCTTCATTAAAATCTGGCAAAAGTTTGCTTTACATGCGGCTGGGGATTCGTCACAGATGTTCGATCGGCTCAGTAAAATAGCGATCGCTGCAAAGGAGGGCGGAGTGCCGCACCCCCGCCGGCGGAAGCCTCCAATCATTGTGGAGAACAGTCATTGGGGGGGGGGGGGGTTGTAGTGATTTTTGCTCACAGCTCCTCTTTTTTCAATTTTTTGGATTTTTTTACGTTCTTTCTGCGGCTTTTTCTTCCACTTTCTGTTTACAAGTAAAAATTATTATTTTTTGCTAGAAAATGACTTTGAACATTATATATTTTTTTTTTTTTAGTGGAGGCCCTCAGAGAATAAAACGGTGATGGTTGGAATTCTTTATGTCACAAGGTATTTGGGCCGAGGTTTTATAAATGCATTTTTTTGGGGGGAAAAATACACTTTAACCACCTGATTACTGGGCACTTTAACCCCCCTCCTGCCCAGACCAATTTTCAGCTTTCGGCGCTGACGCACTTTGAATAACAATTGCGCGGTCATACAACGCTGTACACAAAATACATTTTTATCATTTTTTTTCCCACAAATAGAGATTTCTTTTGGTGGTATTTAATCACAGCTGGGTTTTTATTTTTGGCTAAACAAACAAAAAAAGATGGAAAAAAAAATCATGTTTAATAGTTTGCAAACAGGTAATTTATCTGCTTCATTGATATGCGCTGATGAGGCGGCACTGGTGGGCACTAATAGGCTGCACTGGTGGGCACAGATAAGGTGGCACTGGTGGGGACAGATAAGTCGGTACTGATGGGCACAGAAAAGATGGCACTGGGTGGCACGGATGGGTGGCACAGATAGGTGGCATGGATGGGTGGCACGGATGGGCACTGATAGATGGCACTGATGGGCACTGATAGATGGCACTGATAGGTGGCACTGATAGGTGACACTGATGAGCACTGGTAGGTGACACTGATGTGCAGCACTGTAAAGGCACATTGTGGGCACTGACAGATGGAACTGTGGGCATTGACAGATGGCACTGTGGGCACTAACAGGTGGAGCTAGTGGGCACTGGTAGGCTGCACTGGTGGGCACTGATAGGCTGCACTGGTGGGCACAGATAAGGTGGCACTGGGGGGCACAGATAAGTCGGTACTGATGGGCACATAAAAGATGGCACTGGGTGGCACGGATGGGTGGTACAGATGGGTGGCAAGGATGGGTGGCATGGATGGGCACTGATAGATGGCACTGATGGGCACTGATAGATGGCACTGATAGGTGGCACTGATAGGTGGCACTGATGGGCACTGATAGGTGGCACTGATGTGCAGCACTGTAAAGGCACATTGTGGGCACTGGCACTGTGGGCACTGACAGATGGCACTGTGGGCACTGACAGGTGGAGCTAGTGGGCACTGGTAGGCGGCACTTTTATAGGGCACAGGTGGACACCATGGACACTGGGCACACTGATGTCCCTCTCACTGCCGCCGGTGATCGGCTTTTTTTTTCTCGAAAAAAAGCCGATTGCCGGCTCTGTTATTATCACATGATCAGCTTTCATTGGCTGACAGCTGATCACGTGGTAAGGGGTCAGGATCGACCCCCTTACTCGGATCTGTGATCCAGCGAATCTCACAGACTCGCTGATCACAGAGCGCGCCTTTCAGGGGGCATAAAAATTATGTTACATCGAGTAAGTAGATATTAGATATGTGCAGAACGAAAAAATGTGTTTCGATTTGTTATTTACATAAATTCAGTTTAGTTCAATTTGTTTAATGCGTTTAATTTGTTTTCGGAATTTGTTTCTTTTATTCGTATTCGAACCGATTCGAATTTTGGGAATTAGAATTCGAATAGTTTTCAAATTCGAATAGTTTTCCTTTTTCCAAAGAGAATAAAATAGAATAGAAAATAGAGGAATAGAATAGAAAAAAGATTGAATAAAACAGAATAAATATAACCATCTTCTGATTTTCGAATAGGATAGGATCGAAGGATAGAAAAGAATAGAATTAAAAAAACAATAGAATAAAATAAAAATAATATAACCATTTCCCAAAATTCAAATAGAATCAATTTGAATTTGAATAGTATACAAAAGAGTAGAATAACAAATAACAGAATAGTATAGAAAAAACATAGAATAGAATAGAATATAACCATCTTCCTATTCTAATCTATTCTATTCAAATTCAAATTGATTCTATTTGAATTTTGGGAAATGGTTATATTCTTTCTATTCTATTGTTTTTGTAATTGTATTCTTTTCTCTTCTATTATAGTCTATTCTATTCTTTTTTTCTATTCTATTCTTTTCTATTTGTTTATTTTCTTTTATTTTGTTCTATTCAAGTTTACTCTATTCGAATTTCAGAAGATGGTAATATTCTTTCTATTCTATTATTTTTTTTTTAATATTCTAGTCTGTTATTTTTCTATTCTTTTCTATTCTATTCAAGTTCAAATTGATTCTATTTGAATTTTGGGAAATGGTTATATTTTTTCAGTTTTTTATTTTATTATTTTCTCTTCTATTATAGTCTATTTTTTTTATTCTATTCTTTTCTTATGTATTCGAATTTGAATTAATTCTATTTTAAATTAGAATTTCAGAAGATGGTTATATTCTTTCTATTTTATGCTATTCTTTTTTATTCTATTTGTTTCTATTCTATTCTATTCTGTTCTTTTATTTTTCTCTTTTGTTCTGTTTTATTCTATTATATTCTGTTATATTCTTTTCTTTTCTATTCAGTTTTTTTTCTATTGTATTCCTTTATTTTCTATTCTATTTTAATCTCTTTGGAAATTACAAAACTTTTCGAAAATTCGAAAACGATTCGAAATTGATTTGAAAACTATTCTAATCAATTAGAATTTCGTACAAATTTTTTTTTTTATTGTTATTTCGGATTCTTTAAATTCGGTACTATTGTAATTTGGAAATTCAGATACATCCGAACTTCCAAAAATTCGTCCGAATTTCAATTCGGAACGAAACTAACCGCACATGTCTAATAGATACCAAACATGTCACGCTTTAAAATTGCGCATGCTCGTGGACAAACTACGGTACTTGAAAATCTTCATAGGCATAGGTTACTAGTTTAGAGTTACAGAGGAGGTCTAGAGCTAGAATTATTGCTCTCGCTCTGACGTTCGTTGTGATATCTCACATGTGTGGTCCGAACGCTACAGGAGCCTGTGATACGTATGTACATGGGAGGAGTCTGTGATACGTATGTACATGGGAGGAGTCTGTGATACTTATGTACACGGAGGGAGCCTGTGGTACTTGTATACATGGGAGGAGCCTGTAATACTTATGCACATGGGAGGAGTCTGTGATACGTATGTACATGGGAGGAGTCTGTGATACGTATGTACATGGGAGGAGTCTGTGATACTTATGTACATGGGAGGAGTCTGTGATACGTATGTACATGGGAGGAGTCTGTGATACGTATGTACATGGGAGGAGTCTGTGATACTTATGTACATGGGAGGAGTCTGTGATACGTATGTACATGGGAGGAGTCTGTGATACGTATGTACATGGGAGGAGTCTGTGATACTTATGTACATGGGAGGAGTCTGTGATACGTATGTACATGGGAGGAGTCTGTGATACTTATGTACATGGGAGGAGTCTGTGATACGTATGTACATGGGAGGAGTCTGTGATACTTATGTACATGGGAGGAGTCTGTGATACTTATGTTCATGGGAGGAGTCTGTGATACTTATGTACATGGGAGGAGTCTGTGATACGTATGTACATGGGAGGAGTCTGTGATACTTATGTACATGGGAGGAGTCTGTGATACGTATGTACATGGGAGGAGTCTGTGATACTTATGTACATGGGAGGAGTCTGTGATACGTATGTACATGGGAGGAGTCTGTGATACTTATGTACATGGGAGGAGCCTGTGATACTTATGTACATGGGAGGAGTCTGTGATACTTATGTACATGGGAGGAGTCTGTGATACGTATGTACATGGGAAGAGCCTGTTATACTTATGTACATGGGAGGAGTCTGTTATACTTATGTACATGGGAGGAGCCTGTGATACTTATGTACATGGGAGGAGCCTGTGATACTTATGTACACGGGAGGCGCCTGTGATACTTATGTACATGGGAGGAGTCTGTGATACGTATGTACATGGGAGGAGCCTGAGATACTTATGTACATGGGAGGAGTCTGTGATACGTATGTACATGGGAGGAGCCTGTGATACTTATGTACATGGGAGGAGCCTGTGATACTTATGTACATGGGAGGAGTCTGTGATACGTATGTACATGGGAGGAGTCTGTGATACTTATGTACATGGGAGGAGTCTGTGATACTTATGTACATGGGAGGAGTCTGTGATACGTATGTACATGGGAAGAGTCTGTTATACTTATGTACATGGGAGGAGTCTGTGATACTTATGTACATGGGAGGAGTCTGTGATACGTATGTACATGGGAGGAGTCTGTGATACGACAAATGTCTGTCACGTGGTCATTATGGGGGATTGTTTGTAGAATTTTGAGGAAAATATTGAATTTAATCGATTTTGAAATAAGACTGTAACATAACAAAATGTGGAAAAAGTGAAGCGCTGTGAATACTTTCCGGATGCTCTGTATGGCAGAAAGCAAAATATATTGTTTTTTTTTTTTTTTCAAAATTGTTGATATTTCTTAGTTTATATAATAGAATTTAAAAATGAAAACCCCGGCGGTGATCAAATACCACCAAAAGAAATCTCTATTTGAAGAGGAATGAAATGATAAAAATGTCATTTGGATACAATGTTGCACGATCGCCAATTACCAGTTAAAGTAGCGCAGTGCTGAATACGCTCCTGGTCATGAAGTGGGGGGGGGGGGGTAAAACCTTCCGGAGGCGAAGGGGTTAAAGGTTAGAATTACAATAAGACCCCGCAGGATATAAATGTCCGCCTCCCTTGACGGGGGGTTCCAGTTGTACGAACGTCTCTTTGATGGCGTTTTTTTTGCTGAAGGCGAGGTTTGACTGACGGGCGGCCGATCACGGCGTGCCGCCGCTCCATTCGCCCGCAGCCTCGTTCCCTCGTCCGGATGCGGCTGGAGGGGTTTGGGGGGGGGGAAGGAGATAACACATAATGAAGCAGCGGGGGGGGGCGGCACACAGGTTGTAGCCGTAACAGAAAGTTGAGAATTTCGCGGATGGATTTTCGGAAAAAGTGAACGCATCCCCCCCGCCCCCCGCACAGCGGCGCACGTCTAATATTATGGATGAATACAGCAGACAGGATATTAAATGCATGTTTTATTTAAATGTGTTTGTTTGTTGGGAGCGCGGCGGTTGATGAATGAAGCCTCCCCGGTGAAGGCTCCCCGCCGCTATATGCAAACGTATGTATACGGGATGCATGCTCAAGCAGCGCGTCTGTCATCTCCTGCATATCTACCCAACATTAATGTGCCGATTCCCCACCGTCCTCCCAGACATTCATCACCCAACCACACAATCGCCAATATCTATTGACAGGAATTTACACATTTAATGAGTTCCCGCGATACGGCCATCAATCTTCCCATTGTTATGGTGTCAGTCCTCCGTCTGCACCTGCCAGGTGCTTCATATATATTAACACATAATTCAGCGCAATAAAAGTCAACCTGGAGAAGCCAATGTTGTTTTATGAGGTGTCCTCCTGGCCATCAATGCGATGGGTGAGATAAAGAAACCACAAGAGCTTGCGATCAACGCATTCAACGATACCGAAGTCACTTGGAAGCAGACTGTACAGGCTGATGGCGGGACGGGCGGGTCTTGGTTTTCTTGGGCACAGGAAGGGTTGGTCTTTGGTTCCACCAAAACAACATACCCGGGTGAGACTTTTCAGGCATTCCCCCATATTTACATATATACTAGACATGTGCAATTCGTTTCGTTTTTTTTTTTTTTCGTTTTTCGTTTTTTTTTTTTTTTCCGTTATTTTCATTATTTTCGTTCATTCGTTATCGTACGAATGAACGAACGATTCGCTAAAAAAATAAACGAATCGTTCGAATCGAACAAATCCGAAAACAACGAAAATCCGAAAAAAAACCAATTAGAAACAACGAATCTACGAAAGAAGAAAATCCGAAAAACGAAAACAGGAAAAACGAAAATCAAAATGAACGAAAAAATTCGTACATTCGTAACTTTTTTTTTCGATTCGTAATTTTCCGTGTCTCTTAACCACTTTCCGACCGGCGCACGACGATGTACGTCCCTTTTTTGAAGAGGGATATCTCGGTAACGGCAGCAGCTGCTGCCACAACCGAGATATCCATCTCTTCAGGCGCCGGTCGGCATTCCGATAATGGTGGTCATCGCGGCGGACTTGTCATGCTTTTTTCTATTACATTCCTTGTAATAGGAATAAAAGTGAGCCAATTAATTTTTTTTTTTTTAAAACAGTGTAAAAATAAATAAAATCAAGAAAAATAAATAAGAAAAACAAAAAACTATTTTTTTAAAGCGCCCCGTCCCGACGAACTCGTGCGCAGAAGCGAACGCATATGTGAGTAGCGCCCGCATATGAAAACGGTGGTCAAACCACACATGTGAGGTATTGCCGCGATCGGTAGAGCGAGAGCAATAATTATAGCCGTAGACCTCCTCTGTAATGCAAAATATGCAACCTGTAGAATTTTTTAAACGTCGCCTATGGAGATTTTTGAGGGTAAAAGTTTGATGCCATTCCACGAGTGGGCGCAATTTTGAAGCGTGACATGTTAGGTATCAATTTACTCGGCGTAACATTATCTTTCACAATATTGGACTAACTTTACTGTTGTCTTATTTTTTTATTCAAAAAAGTGAATTTTTTCCAAAAAAAGTGCGCTTGCAAGACCGCTGCGCAAATACGGTGTGAAAAGTATTGCAACGACCGCCATTTTATTCTCTAGGGTGTTAGAAAAAAAAAAATATATAATGTTTGGGGGGTTCTAAGTTTTTTTCTAGCAAAAAAAACTGTTTTAAACATGTAAACACCTAAAATACAAAACGAGGCTGGTCTTAAAGTGGTTAAAATGTAATAATAGCATACACATTACATAAAATTATGAATTATGCTCCAATTACGAATCTACGAATGTTACGAATGTACAAATAAATAAGAATGCGTCCGAATTTCGAATAAACAAATAAACGAAAATTAAACTAACGGAAAAACGATTTAACGAAAAAATAACTCTAACGAAAATACGAATCGTTATGAATGCGAACGCCGACGACTTACGAATTTACAAATCGCTACGAACCAACGGAAACAAAAAAAAAACGAAATGAAAATAAACGCATTTTTTTGTTGTGCACATGTCTAATATATACACTATATTACCAAAAGTATTGGGACGCCCTGCCTTTACACGCACATGAACTTTAACCACTTCAGCCCCGGAGGATCTTACCCCCTTCCTTACCAGAGCACTTTTTGCGATTCGGCACTTTAACTCACAATTGCGCGGACGTGCGACGTGGCACCCAAACAAAATTGACGTCCTGTTTTTCCCCACAAATAGAGTTTTCTTTTGGTGGTATTTGATCACCTCTGCGGTTTTTATTTTTTGCGCTATAAACAAAAGAAGAGCGACAATTTAAAAAAAAAACACAATATTTTTTACTTTTTGCTATAATAAATATCCCATTTAAAAAAACAAAAAAAACTAATTTTTTACTCAGTTTAGGCGATACGTATTCTTCTACATATTTTTGGTACAAAAAAATCGGAATAAGCGTATATTGATTGGTTTGCGCGAAAGTTATAGCGTTTACCAAATAGAGGCTAGATTTATTGCATTATTTTTTTTTTTTTTTATTAGTAATGGCGGCGAGCTGCCATTTTTTTCGTGACTGCGACATTGCGGCGGACACTTCGGACACTTTTGACACATTTTTGGGGACCATTCACATTTACACAGCGATCGTTGCTATAAAATTGCACTGATTACTGTGTAAATGTGACTGTCAGGGAAGGGGTTAACACTAGGGGGCGCTGCGGGGGTTAATGTATGTTCCCTGTGAGTGATTCTAACTGTGGGGGGAGGGGACTCACAAGGGGAGGAGACCGATCAGTGTTCCTCGGTACTGGGAACACACCATCCGTCTCCTCTCCAGTGACAGGACATGGCGCTGTGTGTTTACATACACAGATCCATGGTCCTGCTGTGTTCCCGGGAAATCGCGGGTGCCTGCCGGACATCGCGGCCACCGAGCACGTGCACCGGGTCCCCTAGTGACGCCGCGGGCCCCCTAGATGGCCGGGAATGGGAGGACGTCATATGACGTCCACCCAGGATGGGAGATCCACCTTGTGGACATCATATGACGGTGCACGGTATTGAAGTGGTTAATGGCATCCCAGCTTCAGGCGACTTTTAGTGGAAATGTGAATAGTGGCTTTTTTTTCTCCTCCGGCGTTTTGGAGCTTCAAGCTTCCATAACCACTTGCCAACCACAATGCGTATGTAGCGCTGGCTCCTGACGAGCATGCGCTATGTGTTTTTGAAAATGAATATTCCTGAAACCACAGTTGGGTTTTAGGGCTAATTTTGCTAAATTATGATTTTAGTACCAGTCTGGCTGGACTGCACTGAGTTCTACTTGGCCGCAGGTGTCGCTGTCACTGCCGGCAGGTATGAGAACGCAGTTTAGCTGGATGTATTGGATGCCATTCTTTGTCTCTGAACCAGCCCAGTGGGAGTGTTTATCCTTTGATTTCTGGGAGGGGGTATTTAAGGTACTGAGATCACGTGCTTCGGGGTTCCGGTCCAGAAGATATCTTCTGTCTTTTTGGTCCTGGTCCTCCTGACCAGCCCTTGAGGCCCTCCTGGCCTGGGGTGCGGATCCATGCAATTCCAAGTCTCGGGGCTGGATAGCCCGAGGCGAAGCAACTGCAGGGACAGGCCTGAATGGATATCGGGGGCCTAATGATTCAAGGGGTATGCGGGCAGGGGGCTTATCGAAATCTGGAAGCACCCTTTAACAAGGGGACTCCCAGATCCCGCCCCCCCCCCATGTGAATGGGTATTGGGTACATTGTATCCCTACACATTCACCAAAAAAAGTGTCAAAATGTTAAAAATGACAGTAGACAATTTGGGACACATCCTTAATTAAAAAATAAAAACTGTCCCGCGATGTTCATTCATCTTCAATCACAGCGCCGACGACCCGCTAAAAAAAAAAAAAGAGAAAAACTCTGCCTCCATGGGGGAGCGCCCACTGACTGAAGCCTCTTCACGATGACAGCTGTTATATAGCTGAGGGCGGGGCCACCTGGAGACTTGAACAGGTGACCCCGCCCCCTCTGATGTTATGTGACGTTACGTAATGTCAGAAGGGGCGGGGTCACCTTAATCTATATTGCTGGGAACCGACAATTCATTACAGCCACGAGCAGTTTTAAATGACATTTTTTTCCTTTAGAAATGTCAGTTTAAATTACTTTTTTTCCTTTAGAAATGTAATTTTGCTGTGGTATTGTTCTAAACACGGGAAAAATGTGCCACTTTACAGGCATACTATAGACACCCCCCAGGCACAATATTTAACCACTATGGCAGCGGTGGGTAAATGGGCGTACCTGTACGTCCCCTTTAAGAGGCGGGGCAGGCACGTACAACGTGACTGTGCCCGCGGGTACGGCGGACTCAGTGTCCGTCGGTCTCCCGGTGATCGCGTCACAGAGCCACAGAACGGGGAGATGCCGATGTAAACAAAGCATTTCCCTGTTCTGGCTAGGGTCATGACAGAGATCACCGGGCTCCCTGTCATCAGGAGCAGTGATCGCTGTCATGTCAGTGGTAGCCCACAGTTAGAATCAATCCCTATGACACTCTTAACCCCTTCATCGCCCCCTAGTGTATAACTCCTTCACTGCCAGTTTCATTTACACAGTAATCAATGCATTTTTATAGCACTGATCGCTGTATAAATGACAATGGTCCCAAAATAGTGTCAAAAATGTCCGATGTGTCCGCCATAATGTCGCAGTCCCGATAAAAATCGCAGATCGCCACCATTACTAATGAAAAAAATGCCATAAATCTATCCCCTATTTTGTAGATGCTATAACTGTTGCGCAAACCAATCAATATACGCTTATTGCGATTTTTTTTTTTTTTTTTTTACCAAAAATATGTAGAAGAATACGTATCGGCCTAAACTGAGGTAAAACTTTTTTTATATATATTTTTGGGGGGGATATTTATTATAGCAAAAAGTAAAAAATATTGCTTTTTTTTCAAAATTGTTGCTCTTTTTTTTGTTTATAGCGCAAAAAATAAAAAACGCAGAGGTGATCAAATACCACCAAAAGAAATCTCTATTTGTGGGGGGGAAAAGGACGTCAATTTTTGCAGTGCCGTATTGCAAAAAGTGCTCTGGTCAGGAAGGGGATAAATCCTTCTGGGGCTGAAGCGGTTAAAGGAATATTTCATTTTGGATTTTTGGTTGATATTCTGTCTCCAATATATAAAATACAGCTATGATAAAAATTAGAGACCCTTCATTTCTATTGTAAGTGGGGCAAACTTACACAATCTGCAGGGGAGACGATCATTATCCCTCCCCCCCTCCCCCCACTGTATCTTCCCAACTACAAAAGAGCATGGAGAGCCCCGGCCTTGATTGGCTCCCTCCATTAGTAAATCTTGTGTTCCCTGGAAGTAGAGGTCCTCTTTAGGTACCTCCATCTTAGTATTTAATAGAATTCCCTGTGACGGAACGTCCCTACACTCCTCTTGAGTGCGTTCGTCATATATCACTTCCTCCCAGTCTGGATATAGATATCAGATATTCCAACCGCTCCCAAGCACCAAACAAGACGACACTTGCTTAGTGCCAACATGGACTCTTCTTTATTAGAACCAAAATTACAAGTATTTATATACAATAGGAGAGGAAGTCCCCCCTCCTGCTCATATTACTCTAACAATACACCTGTAACAACTTAACATAAACTAATTAACTAATCCCTTTAAGCAGCCGATGTGACTCAGGATTTCACTACAGGTCAGACTTGTTGTCACTGAGCTAAACACAGTTGATTATAAATTATCATAATTACAACCACACGACATTTTATCACAATAGCAGGAGACCACCAGTAACAGACGGAGCGTCTACTACATTGTACAGAGGACAATGTGATCAGCTCTCTCAATTAACATCTTGAGTTCATGACCCTAGCATCTGACAGTGTGTGTCCCAACAGCATGAGACAACACACATTATATATACACATATACAGCATTGAATCTGACTGGGGTTGGGGTTCTCCTTCACCCTGTGCCCCTTAAAATCCAGGGCCCATAATCGGTTGGCAGGAGGCTCGCATTTAGTCCTCTCAAAAAGCCTGTGTCCCGGCTAGGTCTGTCACATTCCCCATTAATGATTTGTGTAAAATAGTTGAAATGAGGAAATATAAGAAGAATGTTTCTCTTTGAGCTTCTTTTATGGTAATAAGTGAAAAGTAACATATTTTATAGATCACAATTCATTTTATTAGGATAATAAATATTCCACTTTGGATGAGATGCAGTCGGAGAAGCTCTATAATACGATAATGAGATGTTACATTGAAATGACTTTTGCACCTGAATTTCTGTAGCAATTGAGACTTTTTTTTTTTTTTTTACTTTTTTAACTAAATTGTTTAAGAGCTTCATTAATGAGAAAACCCTCGAGGAAATCTCTAACCCGGGGTTCCTCCAGAGATTGCTAAGGGGAGAATTCATTCCGCCCTGATAGAGCCCCATAAGGGGACCCCATTTTAGACTGGGGAGCCTCAAGATTTTGTTCATTCTCAAAGGGTATCATGAAGAAGGTTGAGAATCACTAAGCTGGATTGTGTAGGAGATCGGGATTTGCTGAAATGACTCTCAATCTATGAATTGTTTTTGGCACTGAGATGTTTCAGCTCTGTACACCCCGGCACACCTGACCCTCATTAGTCACCTGTATAGGGAACTCAATACTCCCACCCAGCGATCACCGGGTTTAGTTTGTCTGTGTATGCCTGACTGCTGCATTCAGGGCTGATGTTAGAAACCACGGGAGCCCCAGACAAACTGACACGGGGCCCCATACAGACAACCTGACACGGGGTCCCAGACAAACTGACACGGGGGCTCCATACAGAGAACCTGACACGGGAGCCCCATACAGACAACCTGACAGGGGGCCCCATACAGACAACCTGACACAGGGGCCCCATAAAGACAACCTGACACGGGGCCCCATACAGACAACCTGACACAGGGGCCCCATACAGACAACCTGACAGGGGGCCCCATCCAGACAACCTGACACGGGAGCCCCATCCAGACAACCTGACACGGGGCCCCATACAGACAACCTGACACAGGGGCCCCATAAAGACAACCTGACACGGGAGCACCATACAGAAAACCTGACACAGGGCCCCATACAGACAACCTGACACAGGGGCCCCATACAGACAACCTGACAGGGGGCCCCATACAGACAACCTGACACGGGAGCCCCATCCAGACAACCTGACACAGGGCCCCATACAGACAACCTGACACGGGGCCCCATACAGACAACCTGACACAGGAGCCAATGCTTCAGTTATGAATGACACCGTGAGTAATCAGTACCAATCCCTCATTGTGTTCTTTCAGGAAAGGAAAGGGCTGGCAAACTGCTGGTGGGAAGAAGAGGAGGGAAGCCAGCAGCGCTGCAGGGGTAAGTGGGCACAGAGGGGCCTGGGCAGCAGGGGGAAAAGTATGGTCAACAGGGAGGGTGATTGGCAGTGATGTAAGAAACGCAATTAAAGTAAACGGCGTTATGTAACGCCGTTACTTTAGAGGGTAACGAGTAATCTAACTGATTACTCTTCCCCTCGCGGTAACGCCGCTCCCATTACTGGGGCGGCGTTACCGCAATTACTCGCCGCGATCCACGGAGCCGTCCATGGCCTCGGCCTTAGGAAAGGCCGTGGCTTCGGCCTAGCTCCGGAGCGGCGGCCATCTTGGTGCACCCGTCGGCCGTTTACAATGTGATTGCTCCGTCAAATGACGGAGCGATCACTTGTAAACAAACCAAGATGACGCCGGTTCCTCCCTCCCCTCTCTGTACAGATCTGTACAGTGGAGGGGAGAGATCGGATGCCAGCACATACCCTGCCAATACTCTGCAATACCAGCCAATACCCAGGTAATACTCCTGCCAATACTCTGCCAACACTCTGCCAACACTCTGCTAATACTCTGCCAATACTCTGCCAATACTCTGCCAATACTCTGAAACACTCTGCCAATACTCTGCAACACCCTGCCATACCCAGCCATACTCTGCCATACTCTGCAATACCCCGTAATACCCATCCATACTCTGCCATACCCAGCAATACTCTGCAATACCCCGTAATACCCAGCCATACTCTGCAATACTCTGCCATACCCAGCCATACTCTGCAATACCCCGTAATACCCAGCCATACTCTGTAATACCCAGCCATACTCTGCAATACTCTGCAATACTCGGTAATACCCAGCCATACTCTGCAATACTCGGTAATACCCAGCCATACTCTGCAATACTCGGTAATACCCAGCCATACTCTGCAATACTCGGTAATACCCAGCCATACTCTGCAATACTCTGCAATACTCGGTAATACCCAGCCAATACTCTGCAACACCCTGCCAATACTCTGCAACACCCTGCAACACCCTGCCAATACTCTGCAACACCCTGCCAATACTCTGCAACACCCTGCCAATACTCGGTAATACCCAGACATACTCGGCGATACCCAGCCATGCTCAGCCGTACCCAGCCATGCTCAGCCGTACCCAGCCATGCTCAGCCGTACCCAGCCATACTCAGCCAATATTACAGTGGGGGAGATGACGTGGATATTACAGTGGGTGAGATTATGGATATTACAGTGGGGACTATATGGTGGTGGAATTTTCACAGGTTTTTGCAAATTCAATTATTATTTGCTGATCCGAAAAATGATCGGATCCGTGACTCTGATCCGAGGAATGATCCGATCCGTGAGTTTGGGGGGGACAGATGTACAGAGGGGGAACAGATATATGTGTGTGTGGGGGGGGGACAGATGTGTAGTGGGGTACAGAGGGGGAAACAGATATATGTGTTGGGGGGGAACAGACGTGCAGGGGGGGGTGCAGAGGGGAAATAGACGTGCAGGGGGGAATGCGCCCCTTGCTTACAGTAATACTAGACCCGCCCCTAAGAATATATAAAAAAAAAAAATCACAGTTACTTTTCTGAGTAACTAATTACTTTTCCAATGTAGTAACTGAGTTACTAACGCAATTACTTTTTTGGGAGAAGTAATTTGTAACGTAACTAATTACTTTTTTCAAGTAAGATGACCAACACTGGTGATTGGTGTCACAGGGGGGGTTAATTACTGGAACTGATCCTTTGTATGGCTCTCTCTCTGCAGCAGCTGAAAGCCTACGGGAGGGAGAGGAGAAGAAGCCAGCTTTCAGCTGCTGCAGACAGAGAGAGCCATACAGGGGATCGGTTCCATTAATTGCTCCCCTGCTGCCCCGCTCACTCTCCCTGCCCACATCTGATTCATTCTGTTGCCTGGCCCCCCTGCTGACCTGGGCCCCATACAGGAGGACTGGTGGTACCCCCTTATCTACAGCCCTGACTGCATTTGTGTTTGCTTTCCATATATACCCTGGACTATGCTTCCTTCTGTTTCAATCAGTTGCCTGTCTGACCGCATTTCTTGCCTATCTGACTATGTTTCCACCCCTCAGTTTAGTCCTGTGCCTGGTCGTCGGTTAGTCGGTTCCTCAGTGATTTGCATTAGCAGTGAACCATTCAGATTTCCAGGGGCTCTGAGGACCCCAGTGTTGCACTTTGAAGGGACTTTCTGTGTGTCGTGTAGCTGATAGGAGACTGAGGTGATGAGGGCAACCTGCCCAAGCACCTCTGAAGATGAGACAGAGGGTGAAAAAGGACGGGAGGGACATGAGGAGCAGAGGATGTAGTCTTCAGAACTGGAGATAATGATGACCAGGATGAGGCAGAGGAACATGTGGGCTGAAGTGTCAGGAGAGGAGTCAGCAGGAGTGAGAGAGGAACTCAGACTTGACCGAAAGCTCAGGATGGGAGAACTCACCGATGAAGATAGCCGGCATGGAGCAGGATTATGTATAAAAACCTCCATGATAACACAGGCTCCCCCCCCCCTAACCACCTCCATGATTACACAGGCCCCCCTCCCCCATACCACCTCCATGATTACACAGGCACCCCTCCCCCATACCACCTCCATGATTACACAGGCTCCCCTCCCCCATACCACCTCCATGATTACACAGGCCCCCCTCCCCCATACCACCTCCATGATTACACAGGCCCCCCTCCCCCATACCACCTCCATGATTACACAGGCCCCCCTCCCCCATACCACCTCCATGATTACACAGGCCCCCCTCCCCCATACCACCTCCATGATTACACAGGCCCCCCTCCCCCATACCACCTCCATGATTACACAGGCCCCCCTCCCCCATACCACCTCCATGATTACACAGGCCCCCCTCCCCCATACCACCTCCATGATTACACAGGCACCCCTCCCCCATACCACCTCCATGATTACACAGGCCCCCCTCCCCCATACCACCTCCATGATTACACAGGCACCCCTCCTCCAAACTGCCCCCATCATTACACAGAACCCCTCCCCCCATCATTACACAGAACCCCTCCCCCCATCATTACACAGAACCCCTCCCCCCATCATTACACAGGACCCCTCCCCCATACTATCCCCATCATTACACAGGCACCCCTCCCCCATACTACCTCCATGATTACACAGAACCCCTCCCCCCATCATTACACAGGGCCCCTCCCCCATACCACCTCCATGATTACACAGGCACCCCTCCCCCATACCACCTCCATGATTACACAGAACCCCTCCCCCCATCATTACACAGGACCCCTCCCCCATACTACCCCATCATTACACAGAACCTTTCCCCCCATCATTACACAGGACCCCCTCCCCCATTCTACCCCCATCATTACACAGGACCCCCTCCTCCAAACTGCCCCCATTATTACACAGGACCCCCCTCCCCCATCATTACACAGGTCCCCTCCCCCATACTACCCCCCATCATTACACAGAACCCCTCCCCCACACTACCCCCATCATTACAAAGGACCCCCCCTCCAAACTGCCCCCATCATTACACAGAACCCCTCCCCCCATCATAACACAGGACCCCTCCCCCACTCTACCCCCATCATTACACAGAACCTTTCCCCACATCATTACACAGGCACTCCGCCCCCATACCACCTCCATGATTACACAGGCACCCCTCCCCCATACCACCTCCATGATTACACAGGACCCCCTCCTCCAAACTGCCCCCATCATTACACAGAACCCCTCCCCCCATCATTACACAGGACCCCTCCCCATACTACCCCCCCCATCATTACACAGGACCCCTCCCCCATACTACCCCCATCATTACACAGAACCTTTCCCCACATCATTACACAGGACCCCCTCCCCCATACTACCCCCATTATTACACAAGATCCCCTCCCCCATTCTACCCCCATCATTACACAGGACCCCCTCCTCCGAACTGCCCCCATTATTACACAGGACCCCCCCCCCCATCATTACACAGGTCCCCTCCCCCATACGTCCCATCATTACACAGGACCCCCTCCCCCATACTACCCCCATCATTACACAGGACCCTCTCCCCCATACTACCCCCATCATTACACAGGACCCTCTCCCCCATACTACCCCCATCATTACACAGGACCCCTCTTCCATACTACCCCCATCATTACACAGGACCCCTCCCCCATACTACCCCCATCATTACACAGGACCCCTCCCCCATACTTCCCCCATCATTACACAGGACCCCTCCCCCATACTTCCCCCATCATTACACAGGACCCCTCCCCCATACGTCCCATCATTACACAGGACCCCTCCCCCATACTACCCCCATCATTACACAGGACCCCCTCCCCCATACTACCCCCCCATCATTACACAGGACCCCCTCCCCCATACTACCCCCATCATTACACAGGACCCCCTCCCCCATACTACCCCCATCATTACACAGGACCCCTCCCCCATACTACCCCCATTATTACACAAGATCCCCTCCCCCATTCTACCCCTATCATTACACAGGACCCCCTCCTCCGAACTGCCCCCATTATTACACAGGACCCCCCCCCCCCCCCCATCATTACACAGGTCCCCTCCCCCATACGTCCCATCATTACACAGGACCCCCTCCCCCATACTACCCCCATCATTACACAGGACCCTCTCCCCCATACTACCCCCATCATTACACAGGACCCCCCCCCCCATACTACCCCCATCATTACACAGGACCCTCTCCCCCATACTACCCCCATCATTACACAGGACCCCTCTTCCATACTACCCCCATCATTACACAGGACCCCTCCCCCATACTACCCCCATCATTACACAGGACCCCTCCCCCATACTTCCCCCATCATTACACAGGACCCCTCCCCCATACTTCCCCCATCATTACACAGGACCCCTCCCCCATACGTCCCCATCATTACACAGGACCCCCTCCCCCATACTACCCCCATCATTACACAGGACCCCCTCCCCCATACTACCCCCATCATTACACAGGACCCCTACCATACTACCCCCATCATTACACAGGACCCCTCCCCCATACTACCCCCATCATTACACAGGACCCCCTCCTCCATACTACCCCCATCATTACACAGGACCCCTCCCCATACTACCCCCCCATCATTACACAGAACCCCTCTCCATACTACCCCCATCATTACAAAGGACCCCCCATCATTACACAGGACCCCTCTCCCCCATACTACCCCCATAATTACACAGGACACCCCATACTTCCCCCATCATTACACAGGACCCCCTCCCCCATACTACCCCCCCATCATTACACAGGACCCCTCCCCCATACTACCCCCATCATTACACAGGACCCCCTCCCCTCTCTCCACAGCCCCTGCATTGCCCCCCATTGCGGCTTGTCGGACTTAGTGAGGGAGAGAGGTCGGTGTGACTGTGCCCGGGACTGGCAGACGCTCTTCCCGGACAAAGTTTACCTTACCGAGCTGGCCAATCACTTCACAGGCTGCAGACATAACACCCAACCAATCACCAGCACCCCCAACATTTAATTCCACCCTCATCGTCTGAATGATAGCCAAATCCACTTATCAACTATTTGCAGGCAGCGCAGGCTCAAGGGGCAGCTGCTTTGGGCCCCACGACAATGACTTGGCCCGGGGCAGCTTCCCCTTTTGCCCCAGGTTGAAGACAGCCCTGGCACTCACTCAACGATGGTGTGGAGCAGAACCAGAAGCACAGAGAAGTCACAGATCAAGCCGAGGTCAGTAATGAGAATACAATAAGGTACCGAGTCAGGAGCTGGATCAAGGTCAGAGATGAAGCTGAAGTCAGGAATGGAAGTCCAGGGCAGGATCCAAATCAGGTCAGGAGGAAGCCAGAGGGCAAGGAACATGCTGAGGACCAAACATGTACGTTCTTGTACACGCCCGCAGGCCCAGCCAATGGTTGTACAGAGGTATGCGCCTGCTTCTGAGCCAGCCGGCTGATAGGAATTCCCTGATACTATGACACAAAGGTTCAAACTATCCCCCCAACTATGACATCACTTCTGAAGACAATGTCCCCAGAATGGAGTCCTGAATGAAACCGATAACTAACATGGCCAAACCCGAGCCTGGAATCTATGAATGATTATTGAGCAGGCACAGCTGAACCATGGAAGGCAGCCGACTGGAAAACGATCGCACTGCATTAAGCTCCAGCAGTCATAATTGTAAAATGAAATAATATAAAAAAAGAAAAAGATCCCGGCATGACAAGCTGAAGAGGGAAGAGAGATTGCCGAATGTAGAGGAAGCCTTTCAGGTACGAGCCTTGGAAATGTCATAACATTTTAAACGAAGGCTACACATTAAAATTCTAATTAAAATCAGTGCAAGATAAGTTAGTAAATGTAACCGTAATTAAGCCGTATTCCAGGAGACTAAATAAGGAGCGCGGCAGACGTATGCGGTGATAATGTGCTGATATATATACCCGAAATGTGCTGGAAACCCGGAGAGGAGATCTTTATTGAAGAGCCGTACATCTAACTTTTGTCAGAAAGCAGAGCTGGAAATATACCTGCTGTATAATCTACAGAAGATACATTATATCATGATATACCTGCTGTATAATCTACAGAAGATACATTATATCATGATATACACGCTGTATAATCTACAGAAGATACATTATATCATGATATACACGCTGTATAATCTACAGAAGATACATTATATCATGATATACACGCTGTATAATCTACAGAAGATACATTATATCATGATATACCTGCTGTATAATCTACAGAAGATACATTATATCATGATATACACGCTGTATAATCTACAGAAGATACAATATAACACGATATACCTGCTGTATAATATATAGAAGACAATATAACATTAAATACCTGCTGTATAATCTATAGAAGACACAATATCATGATATACCTGCTGTATAATCTATAGAAGACACAATATATCATGATATACCTGCTGTATAATCTATAGACGACACAATATATCATGATATACCTGCTGTATAATCTATAGAAGACACAATATATCATGATATACCTGCTGTATAATCTATAGACGACACAATATATCATGATATACCTGCTGTATAATCTATAGAAGACACAATGGGGCTGATTTACTAAGATGAATGCGCTGCGTCGGTTCATACCATAATTGGTGCTCCAGATAAATTATTAAGTGAGCGTATGAACCGGCGCACACATAAGCCCAAAACATAACATACCGGCGCACCGCGATAATAGTATGCCATTGATAAAAGCGCACGCTAACAGTCCATTCACACAGGGGCAACACGACTTTCAGCGCGACTAACAACATGACTTGGGGCGACTTACAACATGACTTTAAGTCGCCCCAGGCCAGGCGACTTTAATAAAAAAAAAAAAGACATGTGTTCCCCTCTAAGAGCATACCAGGCCCTTCAGGTCTGGTATGGATATTAAGGGGAACCCCGCGGCAAAAAAAAAAAAAAATGGCGTGGGGCTCCCCCTCAAAATCCATACCAGACCCTTATCCGAGCACGCAACCTGGCAGGCCACAGGAAAAGAGGGGGGGGACGAGAGAGCGCCCTCCCCTTCCTGAACCGTAGCAGGCCACATGCCCTCAACATTGGGAGGATGCTTTGGGGTCCCCCCCAAAGCACCTTGTTCCCATGTTGATGAGAACAAGGGCCTCTTCCCCACAACCCTTGCCCGGTGGTTGTGGGGGTCTGCGGGGGCTTATCGGAATCTGGAAGCCCCCTTTAACAAGGGGACCCCCAGATCCCGGCCTCCTCCCCTGTGTGAAATGGTAAGGGTACCCCTACCATTCACCAAAAAAGTGACAAAAGTGTTAAAAATGACAGGAGATAGTCTTTGACAATTCCTTCATTAAAGTCTTCTGATATTAAAGTCACTGATACCAACAATAGGGCACTATTCCTACCACTTTCCCCAACAATGGGGCACCATTTTTCCCACTGATGCCAATTATGGGGCACTATTCCTCCCACTGATACCAATGATGGGGCACTATTCCTCCCACTGACACCAATGATGGGGCACTATTCCTCCCACTGATACAATGATGGGGCACTATTCTCCCACTGATACCAATGATGGGGCACTATTCCTCCCACTGACACCAATGATGGGGCACTATTCCTCCCACTGATACCAATGATGGGGCACTATTCCTCCCACTGACACCAATGATGGAGCACTATTCCTCTCACTGATACCAATGATGGGACACTATTCCTCCAACTGACACCAATGATGGGACACTATTCCTCCCACTGACACCAATGATGGGGCACTATTCCTTCCAATTACACCAATGATGGGGCACTATTCCTCCCACTGACACCAATGATGGGGCACTATTCCTCCCACTGATACCAATGATGGGGCACTATTCCTCCCACTGACACCAATGATGGAGCACTATTCCTCCCACTGATACCAATGATGGGACACTATTCCTCCCACTGACACCAATGATGGGGCACTATCCTCCCACTGATACCAATGATGGGACACTATTCCTCCAACTGACACCAATGATGGGACACTATTCCTCCCACTGACACCAATGATGGGGCACTATTCCTTCCAATTACACCAATGATGGGGCACTATTCCTCCCACTGACACCAATGATGGGGCACTATTCCTCTCACTGATACCAATGATGGGACACTATTCCTCCCACTGACACCAATGATGGGACACTATTCCTCCCACTGACACCAATGATGGGGCACTATTCCTTCCAATTACACCAATGATGGGGCACTATTCCTCCCACTGATACCAATGATGGGGCACTATTCCTCCCACTGATACCAATGATGGGACACTATTCCCCCCACTAATACCAATGATGGGGCACTATTCCTTCCAATTACACCAATGATGGGGCACTATTCCTCCCACTGATACCAATGATGGGGCACTATTCCTCCCACTGATACCAATGATGGGACACTATTCCCCCCACTAATACCAATGATGGGGCACTATTCCTTCCAATGACACCAATGATGGGACACTATTCCTCCCACTAATACCAATGATGGGGGCACTATTCCTTCCAATTACACCAATGATGGGGCACTATTCCTCCCACTGATACCAATGATGGGGCACTATTCCTCCCACTGATACCAATGATGGGACACTATTCCCCCCACTAATACCAATGATGGGGCACTATTCCTTCCAATGACACCAATGATGGGGCACTATTCCTCCCACTGATACCAATGATGGGGCACTATTCCTCCCACTGATACCAATGATGGGACACTATTCCCCCCACCAATACCAATGATGGGGCACTATTCCTCCCACTGACACCAATGATGGGACACTATTCCCCCCACTAATACCAATGATGGGGCACTATTCCTCCCACTGATACCAATGATGGGGCATTGTTTACTCCCATTGACCCCAAGGCTTTTTCTACTCACACTGGGCCTCAGTCCGGCCCCCTCAAAGTGTGAAGGATGGTAAACTGGCTCTTTATTCATAACACATAATATATCTGCTCTATAATGTAAAGCACATACATAATACCATACTGTACATATGCTCTATAATCTATAGCAGGCAATATAACATATCTGCTCTATATTCTGTATCACATATGTAGCGCTACCCCCAGTTAAGAGAGCCGCTGGTTTGTTTTGGTCCCTGAGTACAGCTCCACCAACCCCCGGCAATTTGCTCTACCCGCTCTGGCACAGTTAGTCAAGGGGTATGTATCTATGCACATATAAACATCACTTATACTCTAAGTGTAATGGGTATGAACTCACAAGCAGACTGCTGAGATAAGAATAACTGGCTTTACTTTGTCAGTAAGGAAAAAGAATAGCAACATGCATCAAACATATGACTTACAATACTTTAGCAGGTCCCTGCAATATGCACTTAAACATGTACACATATATGTATCAGTTAGCAATGGGGAACGGAGCGCCAAGCGTGGCGACCGCATGCTATGCACCCCTGAGGTGCAATAAATCTATCTGCGCCTACCTAACGGACCAGGCCTGATCCCTAGTAATAGAGCTCAGTCCATCTTTCTTCTTTCTTCTGGTTGGGGGTCCTGTCCACCCCTAACTTGGGAGGTCTGGGACCTAGTATTAGGCCTGGGGGTATCCAGAATGGAAACAGATTCAAGTACGTCTCTTACTGGAGGCATTCTGACTGCTTCAGTGAGTGGGAGCAAATGATTCCTATGCCAGGTCTTCAAAGGCCCCACTCTCCCTTCTGGCTTCAACTTGTAGACAGGCAATCCTGGAAGTTTTCTACAGATGATATATGGCTCTGATCTCCATCTATCAGCAATCTTGTGTCTCCCAGGGATCCCTAGATTTCGTAACAGTACACGGTCCCCAGGCTGTAGGTCCTGTACTCTAACTTTCAAATCAAAGTTCCTCTTATTTCGGGCCCCTCTCTGGTCAGAGGCCGCTTGAGCTTTTTCATAAGCTATCTTCAGACTGTGCCTCAGTCTGTCCACATATCCTTTGTGGGAGGCAGCAGAGGCATGGTCTAAGGAAATGCCAAAGGCCAAATCCACTGGCAATCTTGCTTCTCTCCCAAACATAAGTCGGTAAGGGGAGAAACCTGTCACATCACTTGTGGTGCAGTTGTAAGCATGCACTAGAGCTGAAATGTGTTGACTCCAATGTTGCTTCTTCTCTGTTTCCAAAGTTCCCAACATGTTCAATAGGGTCCTGTTGAACCTTTCAGGCTGGGCATCACCTTGAGGGTGATATGGTGTGGTTCTAGTCTTCTCTACTCCCAGAGAATCTAGTAGCTTCCTGATCAGGCGACTCTCAAAGTCCCTTCCTTGGTCTGAATGGATTCTCTGTGGCAGTCCATAGTGAACAAAGTACTTCTCCAAAAGTACTTTGGCTACTGTAGGGGCCTTCTGGTCCTTGGTTGGGAAAGCCTGAGCATAACGAGTGAAATGGTCGGTTACCACCAGAACATTTCCCAATCCACTCAAATCGGGTTCGAGGCAGAGAAAATCAATGCATACCAGATCCATTGGGCCTTGACTCTGTAGGTGGCCCATTGGGGCAGCTTGATGTGGTAAAGTCTTCCTCTGAATGCATCTTGCACAGGAATGGCAATACTCCTCCACTTCGGCCCTCATGCAGGGCCAATAAAACCGGTCTCTGACAAGTTGGAAGGTTCTCTCTGCTCCCAAGTGACCATGCTGGTCATGTAGGGCAATCAGCACAGTCTCTCGATGCTTTTCTGGGAGAAACAACTGCCACTTGTCTTCTGGGCCATCAGAGGGGCCCCTTCGGTAGACCACCCCCTGATGTACCTGTAGCTTGTCCAACTCTTTCCTCAGTAGGCGAGCTTCTTTGGAAGGGTGGAGGCGAAGTCCCTCTGGACTCTTGTCTTCCAGGGCTTCCAGGACCAATCTCCCCATGGGGTCTTCCAATTGGTCACACCTCAGCTCCTTCTTAGACAGCTTCGGTAGACACTCTTCTCCTAGTTGAGTTACCCCACAGTAACACTTTGGGACTCCCACTGTGGTAACTCCTACCTCTTCAGCTCTGGATCCTCCTCTGGCTTGGAGTTCAGCCCCCTGACAAAGGGCTCGCACTCCATCTGGTGCCACTTGGGTCCAGTCTTCCCAATCATCGACCATGACATGGGATCTTCGGGACAGGGCATCTGCATCCCTATTTCCAGCCCCTGGTCTGTACTTGAGACTGAAATTGAATCCAGACAACGCCGCCAACCATCTGTGTCCAGTTGCATCCAGCTTGGCGGTGGTGAATAGATAGGTCAAGGGGTTGTTATCTGTCTTTACAGTAAACTCGGCCCCATACAGATAGTCTCTCAGTTTGTCAACAACTGCCCATTTGAGGGCTAAGAACTCCAACTTGTGGGTGGGATAGTTCTTCTCGGAGGGGGTCAGGCTCCGGCTCACATAAGCCACTGGTCGTAGCTGGTCTTCATACTCCTGGTAGAGTACTCCACCTAGGCCCTCATGGCTGGCATCAACATGTAGCTCATAGGGTCTAGTGGGATCAGCGTAGGCCAAAACTGGGGCTGTGGTGAGACTTCTCTTCAAGGTTCTGAAAGCCTCTTCACACCTTGAATTCCACTGGTCTTTGACCGACTCACCAGGCCTCCTAGGCCCCAATCCATCTTCCTCTCCTTCTGTCTTGAGCAGCTCGTTTAGGGGTTTTGCAATGCGGGCAAACCCATCCACAAACCTGCGGTAGTAGGAGCAGAACCCCAAGAAAGACCGAAGTTCTGTAACTGTTGTGGGTCTTGGCCACGAAGTAACTGCCTCCAACTTCTCAGGGTCTGTGGCCACTCCTTTTTCAGACACTATGTGTCCCAGATAGTTCACAGAAGACTGATAGAACCGACACTTCTCTGGAGAAAGTTTAAGTCCCTCTTCACTGAGCCTCTTCAGTACTTTCTCCAATCTGGCTTCATGCTCTTCCAAAGTCTTTCCAAAGACAATGACATCGTCCAGGTACACAAGGACTTCTATGAGGTTCATGTCTCCAACTGTCCTTTCCATAAGGCGTTGAAACGTAGCAGGAGCTCCAGATAGGCCCTGAGGCATCCTGTTGAACTCAAAGAATCCTACTGGGGTTATGAAGGCAGTCTTTTCTCTATCTTCTGGATGCATGGGGATTTGATAATACCCACTCTTGAGGTCCATCACACTGAACCACTTAGCTCCAGATAAACTCTGTAAGGCATCCTCTATCCTTGGCGTGGTGTACTGGTCAGGGATGGTCCTCCTGTTGAGAGTTCTGTAGTCGATGCAGAGCCTCAATGACCCATTCTTCTTCCTGACCACCACAATTGGGGAGGCATAGGGGCTTCTGGACTCCCGAATCACTCCCGTCTTCTTCAGTTCCGCAAGCTGCTCCCTCAGATCCTCCAGATCTGCTAGCGGGACTCGCCTCACTCTCTCTCTGAATGGCTTGTCCTCTTGCATGCGGATTCGATGGGTGGCACTTCTCGCACACCCCACATCAAACTCATCTTTAGAGAAAATCTTCTCCCATCTGGTCAGCTGGGCCTTGGCTCTCTCTTTCCAAGCTCCAGGTAGGTTTGGGTTTTCCATGGAGAGTTTCTTCCAAACATCTTCTCCTTCACCCGTCCCCTTCACTTCTGACCAGCCAACTGGGACAGCAGGACTCACCTGTCCCAGAAGCATCCTGGCAGGGATCTCCACAGGCCGTTCCGTGGGGTTCCTCACACTGACAGGGACTCTTCCTCTAGCCTTCTTCAGGTCCTTCAGTGAAATTACTTCTGGTATCACCTCCAGACCTGAGTGACCCTCCATTGGGTCGGGTTCCAACATTACAAAGGGGCCAGGCTGCTCCCAAGTAAGTTTCACCGTGGCTCTCATGCAGGTCACCTCTCCAGGCTGTAACACTGCTCCTTCTTTTCCAAGCCTCCATACCCTTCCTATCCCCTCACTTGGGGTCTTCTGCTCTAGGACCAACCGCTGGTAGGCTGCCTTCAGCATGGGATGGATCTTGGGAGTTGAAAGATTCTCTTTCTTCACCAGGGGGGTCAGAAGCCTTCTGACTAGGTCCGTGTTCGTCCCTATGATCAGGGAAGTCTTGCTGGTTCCTGGTGGGCGGGGACACACCACTGCTAAGGTGTCAAACACTTCAGACTTCCCAGACACGGATGGGTCAAACGTCAACCGTATGGATAGGTAGCCATCATAGGGGAAACTCTGGGTTCCCAATCCCCTTATCTCCAACTCTTCTATCTTCTGTATGGGCAGATGACTCAGGTATCTGTCGTAGAAGTCCCTGTACAATAGGGTCACTTGGGCTCCAGTGTCTAAGAGGGCCTTCGTGTACACTCCTTCCACCTGGATAGGTACAGAAGGGGATGGGCCGACCAGCTCTTCTGGGTAGGGCCGAGTTAATGCTACCTTCTTCTTGGGACTCTTTTCCTTCTCACTGGATTTGCGCTTGATCCTTTCTTGAGCCTGGTATGCATTAATTTTCTCCCTCTTAGTGGGAGTGTGAACCCGTTGAGGGACATTGTTATCTCTCACTTTTGAGGGTTCACGTCTAGGAGTGCTGTGTCTCTTCGGAGGGGTCTTGCCCCCTTTCTCTGGAGTGTACCTTGGTTGAGGATCCCTGGGCCCCTTTTTAGGGGTTTGATCTCCTCGCTTTCTCTTCCTGTTGTGCTTCTTGGAGCTCACTGAAGGTGATGGGCACCCGGTTGACTCCTTCACCGGGGCCCTTTGGCGTTTCCCGCAGGCTGGCGGCTTTCTGTTTTCTTCTTCTTGGGACTGGCACATACAGCTGCAATATGACCAATTCCTCCACAATTAAAGCAGATCATCTCACCGTAGTCAGGTGAGGATGCTGGTGCTGAAACAGCTGGAAACAATTCCCTCCTGCTTGTTTCTTTCTTGGGACTGGGCGTCTCTTTCGCCACTAGAGACGTCAGTATCTCCATCATCTGGGACATCTGCAACTTCAGGGCATCTACCTCTGTGTCTCTTTCAGGGGTTAAGGCCGACCTGACCGTGGCCACTGGAAGCTTTGTAGACCCCATCACCTGCTTCTCCCGTTTCTCTTCCAACAGGGCCTCTTCTTCTCTGACCATTCGGATGAGGTCAGGGTAGTCCAGGCTCTTCCCATCCTGCCGGGTGCGTAGAATTAGTGCGACAGGGTCCAGGGGTTGGGCTCCCCTCACCACCTGCTGGGCACGGGCTTCATCTACCTTCCCTGGATCTATCCCCTTCTTCAGGATAATCCTATGCAGGATCTTGTCTATGCGTCCCATGTACTCTGACAGCTTCTCCCCTGTCTTCTGGTAACAGTGTTCCAGTTGATAGGTAAGTTCTGTGACTTTTTCTGTCCCACCAAACACACTTTCCAGGATGTCTATGTAGTCCTGGGCAGTGCAATCCTTTTTGCTTGTCTTCAGATTGCGTATGGCCTCTAAGGCAGGCCCTTTTAGGCTTTCAACAATCCTTTGCTTCTTTCTGCCTTCTGAGACCTCCCATTCTTCTAAGGCCTGCGTGGCACCATCTAACCACTCTTCAAATCTCTCTTCTCCCGAGGGTACAGGTGTCCTCCCTGAAAACATCCGGAGTTTCCTGTATCCCGACATTGGGTAATCCCCGGGGTCTCTTCTGCACTGAGTCACAATCTCCCCTAGCTAAGCGCACAGTTCTGCACTAAGAGTAGTCTGTGCGGGACTTTCCGCGCCCTTCTGCTCTTCCTTCTTTGGGGATAGAATGGCTTTCATAGGAGAACCTTCTCCCTTGCGCGGCAGCGCATGCAGCAATTGTTAGGCCTGACCATTCGGTGCTTGTATGCTTTGGCTCCTGAACTGCTCTGGAGTCTCTTCCTTCCATTCTATTAAGGCGTATGTGTACCCAGCATCATTTCTCATGTCCATTATCCATGACTTCTGGCATGGGGATAATGACATTATGAGCTGCTTGACTGCCTCTCTCTGCCACATCCCTGGCAGTTCAATAACTGCTGCTGCGGCCGGGTCAGCGGCCCATGTTGCGGACCACCGTCCCACTTCTATTGGGTCCATGCCGGTACCTTCTGGCGGCTTTTCCCGCTGACTCAGGATCCCGGATTACGAGCCCCCACGTGTAGCGCTACCCCCAGTTAAGAGAGCCGCTGGTTTGTTTTGGGTCCCTGAGTACAGCTCCACCAACCCCCGGCAATTTGGCTCTACCCGCTCTGGCACAGTTAGTCAAGGGGTATGTATCTATGCACATATAAACATCACTTATACTCTAAGTGTAATGGGTATGAACTCACAAGCAGACTGCTGAGATAAGAATAACTGGCTTTACTTTGGCAGTAAGGAAAAAGAATAGCAACATGCATCAAACATATGACTTACAATACTTTAGCAGGTCCCTGCAATATGCACTTAAACATGTACACATATATGTATCAGTTAGCAATGGGGAACGGAGCGCCAAGCGTGGCGACCGCATGCTATGCACCCCTGAGGTGCAATAAATCTATCTGCGCCTACCTAATGGACCAAGCCTGATCCCTAATAATAGAGCTCAGTCCTTGTACTAGTACAGTGTTCTTCACCGGCAATGAATCTGTAGAGGTGGTGCACATGTAGCTTTAAATGGTGTCTTTGTAATCCACAGAAAGTAACATTGCTGCTCTGAGGTAAATTGCGCCTAGGCAGTTCAATAGGCATAAAACGTGTGTATCAATGCAGGATGAGCCTCTCGGCTCTCTCACCAATCCTGGGGTACCGTCCTCAGCTCCGGTCCCTCCAATGGCGGCTCCGGTCTCCTCAGTCACAGCCCCTGCGCTCCGGTCCTCAGCTCCGACCGACCGACTGTAGGGAAGAGTCTCCGCTCCGCTGCTGCTGACTCTGAGGGATGAGAGTCTCACTCCACCTGCTGCAAGGCCCAGGCTTCAGGCCTTCAGCAGATCCGGTCCGCACAGGTGTCTCCTCAGGAACCAGTCTCCGCGTCACAAGCTCAGTCATGAGAGGGAGACCAGTCAGATGAGGCATCAGAAGAGGAAGTGTCAGAAGAGGAAGAGGCGGTCTCCGCTCTTCCTTTTTATAACCTCCCCCAGCAGCCTCTCGGGCGGAAACAAGCAGCCCGGGAGCCTGGGGGATTATGGGGGATATAGTCTCTTCCCCTAAAAGGGGTACGACCCCGCTACACATACTATATACAATATAAGATAATTTATCTCCTCTATAAGCTATACTTTTGTAGCACCCTCCTAGGTAGGTGCTAGGATAGGGTGAGTATGTGATAGTGTTTGGTTTTGTAGTCAGTATGGCTGCATTCATTTGGTGGGCACAAGCATATTCTGCTCATTGTTTCCAGTGAAACTGTAATCGGCTAGTTAGGTCTGCTAAGTGTGTTCTGCTGCTGCCAGCCTGGCCTATAGCTTCATCGGTATCCAGGAGACTTGAGAAGTTTCTGGATGATAGGTGTGGAGCTATGCAGCTGGCAGCATGAATATGGATACAGTCTAAGCCTATCCCAGAGAGGCAGGCTCTGGAGGCAGGCTGGGAGACTGTATTTATTCTTAGAGCAAACAGAGCTTTGGGTCTTGTCTCAGAGTGGAGGAGGAGAGGGGGGGGGGGGGGGCACGCTGCCCTCTCAGGCATAGACTGCCACCAGGAGGCCTCAGATGGGCAACCTGAGGGGAGGAAAGCAGAGACCCAGGAGCTTGGAAGAGGCTGACTGAGGGGAGCTGTGTGCCACAGATCTATCTGTTATCACTGGAGGGCATCACTTGGAAGGAGGCATCCATCTGCCTTTAGGCCTTGTATGTACAGACACTGCAAAGACCTTGTGGACCCCTCTGGTGCCTAGTTATAGTCAGCTGTGGGTCTGTTAAAGGGCACACCGGCCGGTGTCCTGAAAAGGTAAACAGAGTAAACGTAGTCAAAACATAGCCAGAGTTCAGGAACGGATAGTCAGACAAGCCAAAACGTCAGTGAGCCAGAGAACAGCGTAGTAGAACAGCAAGCAGGATCTGGAGACAGAAGGAATGTCAGCCAAGCAAGTCTTTAACAGGAACACAGGAGAGCGCCTCTAGAGATGTGACCAAGGCGACGGCAGAGATCATCTGGGCTGGACGGCTTAAGTAGGCAGGACTGACGAGCAGGATATCATCAACAGGTGAGTCACTGTGGAGAGGTAGGAGCTGGCAATTAGCCGACAGCTGAGCGGCCAGCTCAGAGAAGGAAGGGCTAATCCCAGCCCTGACAGATACTTTGCTGTTTAAAGGGACTTTGCTCTACCGGCTCTACTACTACTACTTAAAGTGGTTGTATACCCTTTATATTTTTACCTACAGGAAAGTCTATAATAAGGCTTACCTGTAGGTAAAATGAATATCTCCTAAACCTGTACATCTCTGACCACTCACACGCCGAGAGGGAAGTGTCAGCTCCCTCAACGGTGACCGGGATGTGGTGCCAATACCTCGTTCTAAGGTAAGTATTTCATAATGGGCTAGTATGCGGTGCATACTAGCTCATTATGCCTTACAGGTTTTTTTTTTTTTTTGTGCCGGTATGCAACCGGTTTAAGCTACAGGAAGACTAAGTCCTCCTTTGTAATGACACTATTGTGTGCCTGGCTGCGGGGGCAGAAGACCTGGACAAGAAGTTCCTGCGGCTCCCATGGGAGTAGCACTAGACTTTTATTACAAAGAGGGCTCCCAGATTCAATCACAGGTCCTCCTACATTCCCCAACCTTCATTTTTTGGGGCGGAGAGAAGGAGAGGAAGAGGCACTTGTCCCTCAACATTGGGATAAGGGCACTTTGCAAGGTATCCTCTAGACATGTGCACAACCAAAAAATTTGTTTATTTTCGTTTCGTTTTTTTCGTTTCCGAAAAAAAATCGTTTTTTTTCGTTTCGTTTTTTTCGTTTCCGTTGATTCGTAACGATTTGTACATTCGTAAGTCATCGTTGTTCGGATTCGTAACGATTCGTACATTCGTAAGTCGTCGTTGTTCGGATTCGTAACGATTCGTACATTCGTAAGAGTTATTTTTTCGTTGATTCGTTTTTTCGTTAGTTTAATTTTCGGACACATTCGTATTTATTCGTACATTCGTAACATTCGTAACATTCGTAGATTCGTAATCGGAGCATAATTCATAATTTGATGTAATGTGTATGCTATTATTACATTTTAATAATTTACGAATCGAAAAAAAAAGTTACGAATCGAAAAAAAAAAAGTTACGAATCGAAAAAAAAGTGTTACGAATCGAAAAAAAAAAAGTTACGAATCGAAAAAAAAGTTACGAATGTACGAATTTTTTTGTTCAATCCATTCGAAGCACGTTTAGCAGCGCCATTGTAAGGGACACGGAAAATGACCAATTCAACAAAAAAAAAGTTACGAATTTTTTCGGTCGTTTTCGTTCGTTTTTCGGATTTTCTTCATTAGTACATTCGTTGTTTCTAATTAGTTTTTTTTTCGGATTTTCGTTGTTTTTCGGATTCGAATGATTCGTTATTCGGATTCGTACGATTCGAACGATTCGTTACGATTCGTTATTCGTATTCGTCCGAATCGAATGATTCGTTCATTCGTACGAAAACGAACGAACAAAAATAACGAAAAAAAAAAGGAAAAACGAAACGAATTGCACATGTCTAGTATCCTCCCATGTTAAAAAGAATGTGGCCTGGTGTGGTACAGGAGGGGGGCTGGGGGCGCATTCTCACAGTCCTGCCCATTTCCCGGCCACCCAGGCTGAATGCCTTGATAAGGGTCTGGTTGGAATAGTAGAGAGAACCCCATATCATTTTTCCCTTTACAATTATAAGCAGACCCTTATCAAGACACAAAGAAAAGCAATGAGAATGTGCCCCCAGTCCCCCTACTGTACCATACCTGGGCATGGAGAAGGCAAACATCCCCACCCCCACCCTCCTTATCACAATTTTGAGGGACGAGGCCCTCTTTCTCATCTCTGTGTCCCCCAAAATGCAGGTGGGGGGTAACAGAAGGGGATTTATGGTGGAATCTGGAAACCCCTTTATAATAAGGGGTGATTAGACATCCAACACTCCCAGGGATATGAATACAGGGGTACATTGATACCTCTTATACATTCTCATAAAGAAAACAAAAGATTTATACACATAATGGAAGAATCCTTTAATCAAATAAAACACGTACTTCCCGGTGTTTAATATAAAAGGTATTAATGTCGCCACAAGTAATTCCAGCGTCAGTCACGGCGTCCAGCCAGGCAATCCATGCCACTCACGGCATCCAAAGATGTCATCTTCATCAATCATGGCTGTATGAGCTGATTTGGCTACTCATTTAGCGTTGCTTAACCACTTTCAGCCCCGGACCAATTTGCAGCCAAAGGACCACGCCCCTTTTTGCGATTCGGCACTGCGTCGCTTTAACTGACAATTGCGCGGTCGTGCGACGTGGCTCCCAAACAAAATTGACGTCCTTTTTGTCCCACAAATAGAGCTTTCTTTTGGTGGTATTTGATCGCCCCTGCGGTTTTTATTTTTTGCGCTATAAACAAAAAAGAGCGACAATTTTGAAAAAAAAACGCATTATTTTTTATTTTTTGCTATAATAAATATCCCCCAAAAATATATAAAAAAACTTTTTTTTTCCTCAGTTTAGGCCGATACGTATTCTTCTACATATTTTTGGTAAAAAAAATCGCAATAAGCGATTATTGATCGGTTTGCGCAGAAGTTATAGCGTTTACAAGATAGGGGATAGTTTTATAGCTTTTTTTATTAATAATTTTTTTTTTATTAGTAATGGCGGCGATCTGCGTTTTTTTTTGTGACTGCGACATTATGGCGGACACATCGGACATTTTTGACACATTTTTGGGACCATTGTCATTTATACAGCAATCAATGCTATTTAAATGCATTGATTCCTGTATAAATGACACTGGCAGTGAAGGGGTTAACCACAAGGGGGCAGTGTAGGGGTTAAGTATGCCTAGGGGTGTGTTTCTTACTGTGGGGGGGCGTGGCTGTCAGCTAGTGAATGTTGATCTCTGCTCCAATCACAGGGAGAAGAGATCAGCGTCACTAGTTGCTAGGCAGAACGGGGAGATGCTGTTTATCTCGGCAACTCCCCGTTCAGCCTTCCCGTGAGACGATCGCGGGTGTCCCCGTGGCGATCGAGTCCGCGGGGACCGCGACCGGACTCACGGGGGTCCCGACCGGCACAGGAGCGCGCTGCTCCCGGCGCGTTCCCGATGGCACGGACAGGCATTAAGGAGGGACTTATATATACGCCCTCCTGCCTGTACGTGCCATTCTGCCGACGTATATCGTCGTGCGCCGGTCGGCAAGTGGTTAATTGCTTTTGTTCGATTTGAGGGCGGTTCAGCAGAACTACCTGCAAATCACGAAGACACCGAACCCAAGCACCATTCACCAAATTCAGCAAAGTAGACATCCTCATAGCATTTTTGTTAAATATAAAGCTTTAACAAAAAAGTACGGTGCCCGCCATTCGTCCTAGTCAAGCCAGCACAGTTGACCTCTACTAATTGGCTCTACGCGTTTCGGCCTGATGCTTATAAAAAGGCTAAATGCTCAAGGTGGGGCTAGCGGAAGCCACCACAAACACTGCATTGCAAGCCACTGGTGCTCTGCTGGTTTGACTAGGAAGGATTGCAGACACTCTACTTTGTGGACAGCAGCAATTGTTTTGCGCTGGTTCGTGTTTAGTGCCACGTACTGTATGTATTTCCAAAATGGGAGCCTATTTTATATGGAACTTAACGTTTTCTGTTAGCATTCTACTGTATGAGTTTCTGCTTTGAATGTTTGGGGACCTCTGGGGACCAAAGCTCATAAAGATATCCAGCTGCTAAAATATGAAGTCTATATTTGGTTGCATATTTAGAAATATACCTGTAGTGCCGACACTTGTCTAAAGTGTGCGCTATATATGTGAATTTCGTTTTCCAAAACTGTAACAGAGTTCTGAGGGTTAATTGTACAGGTCTTTTGCTTTGGCATCAGTCTGGCTGGGCTGTACTGGAGTTCCGCCTGGTCCTAGGCGCAGTGAGGCACCTGTGACAGGCTGAGAACCAGGCCTTGTTGGACGTGTTAGGTACCAATCTTTCCCGGAGCCAATCAGTGGGCGTGTCTGGCCCTGTTGTGAAGTCTGGGAAGGGGTATTTAAGAGGCTGAAGTCACGTGTTCAGGGTTCGGCTTGCGCTTTGATTCCTGGTTCCGGTCCCGACCAACCCCGCGAGGGGTCCCAGACCCAGGAGTGTCTGCCGTCCCCGCAAGCATGGTCACCCTGACCAGCCCCAGAGGCCCTCATGGTCGGGGGTGGGGATCCGTCCGTTCCCGAGCCTCGGAACTGGCTAGTTCGAGGCCCAGTAACTAAAGGAGGATTCAGAGGTGTCCCGGTGTGCTCTCGGTATTGGAGGGACACGGCAACTCATACAAGCGACCGGGGGAGGACTCTTCGGAAGAGGGCCAACAAGCTGGCTGCTTGGTAAGAGCCTGGGAGCTGAGTTGTATGGACACTAAAGAATCCGCATTTCTTACGGTATCGCCAAGAAGGCTGAGAGATCCGGGTACTGTGGGAAAGGTTCCTACTTATCTTCAGTTACAATCTAGTCTGTGGCAGAGACTTTGCAAACTTTCCGGATCACATGTTGGCTGCTAAATCTATGGTTAGAGGTTTATCCAGCAGTGAAGCGCCCAGTTGCGAGTGGCTACTCTCTGGGCTAACTAGAGACATTCAATGGATGTCAGCAGTTCAAAGTGCCTGCGTTTTATCACCCGTGCCCTCTATTCCCACCTGAGACTGTGTTATAGTTGGATGTTACCCCTGCAGCATTGGAAGTTACTGGGTACTAACCCTGGGAACCCCTAGACAACGAACGACGAGCTACGAGGAGGTAATTGGTAAGCCCAGAAAATTCAAGGTCGCCCCCTAGGGGTTATGGCCGCTACATACCCAAGTGGCTTGTTATGACCAACAGTTAGAGGGTTATTCAGGGGTAATACTGTCTAATTCATATCCAGGTCCAAAGCCCATGTTGACCCGCAGTGTCTCCTCCTGTGTGTGCAGATGGTGGTCCAATGCAGCACTGACCCATCTGTTTAGCTGGGAGCTTCTCATATCGCAGGGCCCTGCCTTGTCCACATGGCTCCAGGTTAAGGCTTCTAAGGTCCAATCATGCAGGTCACCTGATGTGTGTTCCACTGATGGGTCTTCTTCTCTTTGCCAGTCGGGCGACCTCTTCTCTTAACCACCAGCAGCCCCTGACCTGAATACGCTTACACTTATTCTGGATTCTGTTCTTCTGCAGCAGTTTAGCATTCTATGAGTCAGGTACTACCTGTTCAGTCACCTGCGACCTAACTGTGTAGAGAGACCCACTTTGCATGCTGCCCCCCCAAGTACACGGGCATTCCTCTTCCAGACAGAAGCCAATTTTTTTTTCTTTGTTTTAAATTCACACCAATTTAGTAAATCACCTTGCAACACTTGAGGCACTTAACACAGAAACTCATATTGGTTGGTATAACACAGTATAACTGCTCCCATCAGCCTCAGATATGGTCTGTCCTCCCTTTTATAGGGTCTATAGAAGACGGCAATGTTTTAGTTCTTAAAGGGCATTTCAGAACTATCCAGGAAAGGAAAACGTTTGAGCTAAGAATGATGCTTCTTTTTGACACAAAAAACAATGGCCTAAATTTAGATATTGATTTCCTCATCCATTATACTTGACTAGTGTAGTCACGATAAAACCCCTTAGCTGTAACCATAAAACCCCATAAACTTAACTTAATTAATAAATGAGAGACCACACCGGTTATGGAGTAAAATGGCCATAACAGCTAATTTATTTAAATAACCAATAATAAGAACTCCAGTTTCTTATTAGAAAATTAAACATAAATAACAATAACAATAAACAATAACACTTTCAGACCCCTTGCTGAAAACAAAACAAAACAGGTTAAACCCCTATATCCATGTTGGTCAGTGACGGAGCTAAGTGCTTATACACACAACCTGATATCACTGATATCAACACAAGGGGGCACTGCGGGCAAAAGAAACCAATGGGTCTCTACCGTACCGCCCGATAACCAACATACCCGCAGTGCACAAAACCATTGGACATCAACAACGTTTGATGTAACAAGGAGGGGCCATCTATTGATGAGCCCCCCACCCACTTACCACCAGTATAACTGCTGCCGTCACTGACCAACAAACAACTAACGCCACAGCCTGAAAGGGGGATCCCCTCACCCTTGATGGCACCTCCACACCCGCAGGGCCGCCTGAATACCCTCCTGCAGACCCAATGACCAGAGGTCAATGCCCACATCTGTAAGATGCACTCCATCCCGCCTCAAGTACATACCAACATTTACTTCCAACTCCCGGTGGCGAACCACTAGGCCACCTTGCCATGCTATGAACCGTCCCACCACTTTATTGACCCGGATTCTGGCTTTATTAATCCTAAACACCGACCTGGCCATGCGCCAGTTGGTCCTGGCTACCATATCCGACCAAATCAGAATGGTGCCCGGGAAAGTGGCCCGGAGGAACATAATGTCCGCCTTGATATCAGCTATCAAGTCCCTCACGGTCCTTACACCCAAGTCATTGCCGCCTGCATGAATGACCAACACTTCAGGTGGTCTATCTAGCCAGGCGTATCTCTCAACCTCCGGGACCACCCTGCCCCACATCATACCAGGCCTACCTAACCACCTGATAACTGCATCCCTCCTGGATATGCCCAGCTGTCTCCCACCTGGTCTCACGTCCCCCCTCCTGGCACCCCAGCACACGTAAGAATGGCCGAGGATCCATACAAGGAGTTGTCGCCCTGCATCTGTAACAACAAGAACAACGTTACACGCACCACAACCCATACTACATCCACTTTATGCAGTACCCCTACATACCCACCAATCTTACTATTGGCACTTTAATTAAAACCACAACCAAACTTTTTTTTTTTTTTTTTTTTTTTTTTTATATTATTCACACACCAACTGTGGCCGAACATAACTGCGGAATCGCTGAGATTCCCATCTCCCTAACTTTTGCACATCCGCTTCATCCAACCCACACCTGGCGGCTTCCGTAGCTGCCCCAATGCGGAAGGAGTGTGAAGCGTAGGCGTTGCTATCCAAACCCAACCTCCCCAAACACTTTCTCAACACCGCCACAAACTGAAATTTTGACAAGTACCGTCCATCCGCATGTATCAACAGCGGACCCTCCCCCCCTGGTCTTACTGCCAGGAACTTCGTCACCTTTAATAAAGGGCAAACACGGCACCCCTGTACAGCATACAAACTCACCTGCGTCCCTCGTCCTCTTTGGTCCGTTTTTGATCTTCTCAACCTGACCATGACCCTATCGTCCTTTACTTCCACATCCTGAACCATCAAGCCCCCCGCCACCTCTTTTGATGGGCTGACCAATTCCCCAATACGGAACGCTCCAAAGAATGCCAATGCAAATGCAGCTGAAAACAACCTCACCTCGTAGGCTGACTGACACACCCCTTTTAGCTGTACACTTATATCCAACAAGTTCCCAAATGTGATGGGGCGCCGCCTGTCTTTACTCTTATGCAACTTCCGATACCCCTTTATGGCTTGCTTCACCCAGAAATCCTTCGTTAGATCCTCCCTTCTCCTCAATTTAAACCAAAACGTGAGCCCTGCCATCCTCTTTTCAATAGCCGACACCGATTTTCCCATTTCCATATCCCTGGCCACCCAATCCAGCAATAACAACCTGTCTCCCGGGTCTTCCCCCCCGGCTTGTGCCCTACCCCGAAGGTCAGTCCATTCCTTCCACACTTTAGAGTAGGCCAGCCATGTAGACTCACTTACAGACCTCCGTATCCACTCTGCCGCGGTTCCAATGCTAACTCCCACATCCAGCCCGGGCATGGAACACCCTCCGCTCTTGCTGTCGGCGCCAGCTCCCTGAACTTGTCCCACTGAAAGCGAGACAAGGCGTCAGCTAAAGTGTTCTCAACACCCGGGATGTGAACAGCATACAAAAAGATGTTCAACCGCATGCAACGCAACACCAGATGTCTCATCAATCTGATGACAGGAGGAGAAGCCGCAGACATGTTGTTGATCACCTGCACCACCCCCATATTATCGCAGTTCAGCCTCAACTTGAGGTTCGTGCACGACTCCCCCCACAACTCCAAAGCCAGCACCACCGGAAACAGTTCCAGCAGTACCAAGTTTTTCTGAAAACCCACCTGTAACCATGATTGCGGCCAAGGCTCCGCACTCCACTGTCCCTGGAAGAAAGCCCCATAACCTGTAGATCCAGCGGCGTCTGTCACCAGCTCCACATCAAAGTTACTGACCGGTCCCGACATCCAAACCGCCCTGCCATTGTAACCTTCCAGGAACTGATCCCATATCTTCAAATCCTCCCTATGTTCCTTGTTAAGCCTAATGAAATGTGTCGGTATTCGCACCCCCTTAGTCGCTGCCGACAACCGCCTACAAAATATCCTACCCATGGGAATAATCCTGCACGCAAAATTCAACTTTCCCAACAACGATTGTAACGTGCGCAACTGAACTTTTTTCCAACCATAAACCTCTCCCACCATTTTCCTCAAATCCACCACCTTCTCTTCCGGCAGTCTACATTCCATGGCCCTGGAATCTATTACTATGCCCAAAAAACTCAACTCTGTCCGCGGGCCCTCCGTTTTATCGGCTGCCAATGGCACCCGAAATTTGTCCGCAATGTGCTGCAACGTGGACAACAGTATCGCACACACATTGGAAGACGGAGGACCCACGCACAAGAAATCATCCAGGTAGTGGATGACAGAATCGATCCCTGTCACGTCCCTCACTACCCATTCCAAGAAGGAACTAAACGCCTCAAACATGGCGCAAGAAATGGAACATCCCATCGGTAAACACCGATCAACATAAAACTCACCCTCCCAGCAACAGCCCAATAACCGAAAGCTCTCCGGGTGTACCGGTAATAGCCGAAATGCTGCTTCCACGTCAGATTTCGCCATTAGCGCCCCTTTTCCGTACCGCCGCACCCAACGCACTGCGGCGTCGAATGACGTGTAAGACACCGTACACTCATCTGGGTCTATGAAGTCATTGACCGAGCCCCCTTTTGGGAACGACAAATGGTGAATGAGCCGAAACTTGTTCGGCTCTTTCTTGGGTACCACGCCTAACGGCGACACCACCAGGTCCTCTAACGGCTTAACCTTAAAAGGTCCCGCCATTCTACCCAACCCCACTTCCTTGTAGAGCTTCTCTGACACTACCTCAGGGTGTTGCAGGGCTGATCTCAAGTTCTTGGCCAGTGGTGGAATCACTGACAAATTACACGGAATCTTGAAACCCTCCCTGAAACCCCTGCTCAGCAAAACCGCCGCCCCCCTATCTGGATATCTATTTAGAAAAGGTTGCATCCTTTCCCACATCACCGGCGTCGTCCCTCTTGTGGCCAGATTCCCCTCCCCGCTTGCCTTTTTTAAAACATCTGGCGAGGGTGTGACCCCCCCCGCATCCTGAACATTCATGCTTGAATTTACAGGTTCCTCCAAACTTACAGGCCCCCTCATTAAATTGCCAGCATACCCCCCACTTCTTACCGGCCGGAGGTCCCGAGGCCTGGCTGCCTCCGGCCCCCCCTTGAAATGTCTGAGTCGGCGTCTTAGCCGACGCCATCAGCTTCATCCAGAGGCTAATATCCTTGTGATCCCACCTTAAAGCCGGGCGTACAGCCCTACGCTGACGGAACTGCTCGTCGTACCGCAGCCACGCCGTTCCACCGTACACCCGATAAGCCTCCCCAATTGCGTCCATGTAGCAGAACAACGCCGAACAATGTTCAGGGTTCTTCTCCCCAATCACTCCCGCCAAAATGGCAAACGCCTGGAGCCAATTGGCGAAAGTCCTCGGAATGAGCCTATACCTCCTTTTTTCCTCATCATCCTTTTTGCTACTATCCGGTTTTACCCTGTCCAGGTTGAATTTTTCCAGGGGGAGCAAAGAGAAAATCTCCACGTACTCCCCCTTCCAAATCTTCTCCCTGACCTCCTGCTTTAAATGGGCCCCGAGCGGTCCCTCAAAACAGACATAGACCTCGCATTTTGCTGCATCGGCCATCCGTACTATGTCATCCCTCACCGTCTGTTCCTTTTCCCCTTTTTCCACCTCATTCCCCTTCTCTGCTCCCACCACACCGGAGGTCGGCTGACTTCCTGCCGTGGCCTCTGCCGCCACCCCTCCCCCGACTGTTACCCCAGCCCCCACTTCACCGACTTCCATACTCACCCCTCCTGTTGGAGCATCCCTCCTCTCACCAAAACGGCCTATCAGCACCTTTAACCCTTCCAACAATTCCTGCAGTTGCCCAGGACTAGTATCCGCCCTCCCGCTCACCGCTCGCGGTTGGTCCGTCTCTGCCAACGACGATGCGGGAGGTATCCCTGGGCTTCCCCCACTGTTACCTGTCCCTAACAGGGATTGTAAAACTTTTACAAAGGAAATATTGTCAGTGGACTTACCGGGCTGACCGGGCGGGATTCCCACAGCCGCTGCACGGGCCTCCACCGGCGGGATAGGGCGACTGAGCTCCTCCTCCTCTTCCGACAATTCACCTTCGGACCGAGAAACGTCCTCCTGTGTAAAAGACAAGGCACGCACCCTAGGGGAGGGGGTCCTGTAAGAGTTACGATCCCGCCTGCCCGTTCTCACTTCGGGCTGCTGGCTGGTCCCTGGCTGATCCAAACACGCATGCGCAGGTGGGCCGGTTCGGGCTCCGCTCCTGCTGACTCGGGTCACCGCCGTGCTTGCTGGTGGCGTCCCGCCATCCCTTGCCCGTTGTGCTGAGTGGGTCCCCCTCCCCCCCACCCGTGATGACCCTCTGACCCTTCCGTCCTCCCCCCCGACTCGTGCAGAGCCTCTGGGGGGTTCGCTGAAAAGGCATGTCCGGGGGGTGCGACCCCCCTCCTGGCCGTTGCCCGAGTGGCCCTTGAATCCCCTCCCCCCTGCTCGTGCAGAGCTGCTGGGGCGGACGTGGTCCCTGAAGAGCCTGATGCGCCGGCCATCTTCCTCCCCCTTGCCGCGGCCCCCCCACCCCCCCTCCCCCCAGTGTTCCTACTGCCCCCCACCACGTGTGCAGGTGCTGGGGCTGCTGAGGCTGCTGTAGCACTGCCATCTGATGGTGAGGATCCTCTCCCTGGTCGGCCCCTCGCCCCCCCTCCCCCCCAGGCCTGAGTCCTGCCTGCTTGTGTGACCCTCCAGCGCTGTCCCTCTGCACTCTTTTGGCTGGGGGGGTGGATCGCTCCCCCCTCGGGCTCCTTACCAGTCTTGAAGGTCCTGCTGTGGCCCCTGGAGAGTAGCGCTCCGGCGCCCTGGACACTCGAGCACGCTGTCCGGCGCCGCCATCTTGGATTTCCATCACTGCTGCTTGGTCTCTTGATCCCCCTCCTGAGCCATCCAGGACCGCTGCTATCTGTTCCATGACCCATCCGGGTCCCTGCTGCGCCGCCGCCGCCCTCACGATCGCCGCAAAATCCCCTCCGTCGGCCATGTTTAAGGAAGCACTGAGGAGCAGAGTGAAAAACCTGCCTCCTCGTGCTCTGTCTTTCCCGCACTGACCTCCCGGCTCCGCCCCTCTCTTTTATATGGCCGCTCCTCCCAGCTCTCCCAGCTGCCCACCCCTAAAATTGTTAACTCTCTCCTAGCTTGCTGAGTAACCTGACACACTGTCATGGGCGGACCTGCATGACATTTCCTTGCAGTGCATTAAATTCCGGTCCTTACTAGAGTTTTATGACCCCCCTCTGTGACTGTGACCCCCCTCCCTCCAGTCTATAGCTTTCCCTCTGTCTTATCTCACTTGCTGATAGCTTTATTACCATTGCCATACTATTGACTTGTATGTGTTTGTTTTTCTTTTTTCTTTCCCTCAGACATCTTTTTTTTTGTTTTGTTTTAACATTTTATATTCTGCTAAAAGTTTTGTGAATCAGTACTGCTTAGACCTTGAAGAAGGGGACACACCTCGAAAGCTCGTCCATGAAAAATTATATGTTAGTGCAAATAAAAAAAAGTATTACGGACAGAACTAAATTTTTTTCATTAACCACATGCCGACCGCGCTATAGTCGAAAGACGTCTACAGCGCGGTCGGCAAGTTCTAAGTGGACGTCCTACGGACGTCTTCCCAGAAACTTGCTCCCGCGCACCCCCTGGGGAGCGCACTCGGGAACATCCGTGACCGCCGGGTCCCGAGGACCCGGCGCATCACGGATCACGGTAAACGGCCGCTAATAGCGGCCGTTTACCATGTGATCGCTCCGTCAAATGACGGAGCGATCACATGTACACAAACCGGCGTCACGTCATGACGCCGGTTCCTCCCTCCCCTCTCTGTACCGATCGGTACAGAGAGGAGAGAAGCGGAGAGGGGGAGAGACGGGACCAGCGCTGTGGGCTGGATGTGTAGTGCCCACAGCGCTGGTCAATACATTGCCACCACTGTGCAATGCTCTGCCACCACTGTGCAATGCTCTGACACCACTGTGCAATGCTCTGCCACCACTGTGCAAATCTCTGCCACCACTGTGCAATGCTCTGCCACCAACCACTGTGCAATGCTCTGCCACCACTGTGCAATGCTCTGCCACCACTGTGCAATGCTCTGCCACCAACCACTGTACAATGCTCTGCCACCAACCACTGTGCAATGCTCTGCCACCAACCACTGTGCAATGCTCTGCCACCACTGTGCAATACTCTGCAACCACTGTGCAATGCTCTGCCACCACTGTGCAATGCTCTGCCACCACTGCAATGCTCTGCAACCACTGTGCAATGCTCTGCCAATACTGTGCAACACTGTAATACTCTGCCAATACTTGGCAATACTCTGCCAATACTTGCCAATACTCTGCCAATACTCGCCAATACTCTGCCAATACTCTGCCAATACTTGCCAATACTCTGCCAATACTCGCCAATACTCGCCAATACTCTGCAATAATTTTTAATAGAAACAAAGAATTATTTATTTATTTTTTTTACCGAATTTTCAGTATTTTTTGATTTATAGCGCAAAAAATAAAAAACCCAGCGGTGATTAAATACCACCAAAGAAAGCTGTATTTGTGTGAAAAAAAGGACACAAAATTCATTTGGGTACAGTGTTGCATGACGGAGTAATTGTCATTCAAAGTGTGAGAGCACCGAAAGCTGAAAATTGGTCTGGTTAGGAAGGGGGTTTAACTGCCCAGTGGTCAAGTGGTTAAATAAATAAATGCAATAATGTATTTATTCACATTCAAGCACTGCATTTTTAAAAATTTTGTATACACCCTTTAGAGGCTGCTTTGGGCTCCCAGTGGTTTAGTTGGTTAGCAATTTACCTCATGGTTGAACTCTTGACTTTTAGCGGGGTGTGAAGAACTGGGCACCAGTCACTTCTGAAAGGGTTAACAGAGTTTATTCAATCTAAAAGACCCTTGGGAGAGCAGGATTAAGACACAGGATACCTGAGAGATGCAGACTCTGGATCTGCTCATGGCCATATAGAATAGGGGATGGCACCCTCTTTGTTTCCAGCAACAAGCAGTTGTAGCACATGAACTCTCTGGATGAGCCACCAAACGCCCTGCATTGCTCAAGCATTCCCATTGCTCTCTTTGTCAGAAAAGTTTCTCCCTGGTGTTCCAATTCAGGTTCCAGTTTCACACCTCCTGGGTAGACCCCCCAGCAAGGCAGTGCAAGCTTGTAGGCACCTAAGGTCAGGCCTAGTTTCTTCTCAAACCACATAGTCTTCCCAATCAACTGATCACACCTCCTCCCTAAGCCAAGCCTGAGAAACAAGAGAACTTCCCTAAATATCTATACCCTCCCCAGCATGGAAAACTGACTGTAAACTTCCAAACTTCCCAATGGTTGGCCAGGGGGATATACATATTAAAAACTCAACTAGTTGTGCTTAGTCCCATATAACTGGACTTGTTCTGCAACATTAAAGATCTTTCATAGCTTACTAATCCACTTCTTCAACTGGAATTGTTCTGTCACCTTGAGAATGTTTTGTAGCTTACCAAGCTACTTCTTCAACTGGCGTTGATCTGTAACTTTGAAGATGTTTCCCAGTTTCTCCAAGCCACTACCTCAGCTGGACTTGCCCTGTAACCTTGAAGATGCTTTATAACTTATCAAGCTACTTCTTCAACTGGCCTTGTTCTGTAACCTTGAAGATGTTTCCAAGCTTCTCCAAGCTACTTCTTTATCTGGACGTGATCTGTAACCTTGAAGATGTTTCATAACTTACCAAGCTACTTCTTCAACGGGCCTTGTTCTGCAACCCTGAAGATGTTTCCAAGCCACTTCTTCAGCTAGACTTGCTCTGTAACCTTGAAAATATTTTGTAGCTTACCAAGCTACTTCTTCAACTAAAGTTGCTCTGCAATATTGAAGACATTTCATAGCTTGCCAAGCTACTTCTTCAACTGGCGTTGATCTGTAACTTTGAAGCTGTTTCCAAGTTTCTCCAAGCCACTGCCTCAGCTGGACTTGCTCTGTAACCTTGAAGATGCTTCATAACTTATCAAGCTACGTCTTCAACTGGCCTTGTTCTGTAACCTTGAAGATGTTTTCAAGCTTCTCCGAGCCACTTCTTCATCTGGACGTGTTCTGTAACCTTGAAGATGTTTCATAACTTACCAAGCTACTTCTTCAACGGGCCTTGTTCTGCAACCCTGAAGATGTTTCCAAGCTTCTCCAAGCTACTTCTTCAGCTAGACTTGCTCTGTAACCTTGAAGATATTTTGTAGCTTACCAAGCTACTTCAACTAAACTTGCTCTGCAATATTGAAGACATTTCATAGCTTTCCAAGCTAGTTTTTCAACTGGCGTTGATCTGTAACTTTGAAGATGTTTCCAAGTTTCTCCAAGCCACTGCCTCAGCTGGACTTGCTCTGTAACCTTGAAGATGCGTCATAACTTATCAAGCTACGTCTTCAACTGGCCTTGTTCTGTAACCTTGAAGATGTTTCCAAGCTTCTCCAAGCTACTTCTTTATCTGGATGTGATCTGTAACCTTGAAGATGTTTCATAACTTACCAAGCTACTTCTTCAACGGGCCTTGTTCTGCAACCCTGAAGATGTTTCCAAGCTTCTCCAAGCTACTTCTTCAGCTAGACTTGCTCTGTAACCTTGAAAATATTTTGTAGCTTACCAAGCTACTTCTTCAACTAAACTTGCTCTGCAATATTGAAGACATTTCATAGCTTACCAAGCTAGTTCTTCAACTGGCGTTGATCTGTAACTTTGAAGATGTTTCCAAGTTTCTCCAAGCCACTGCCTCAGCTGGACATGCTCTGTAACCTTGAAGATGATTCATAACTTATCAAGCTATGTCTTCAACTGGCCTTGTTCTGTAACGATGAAGAGGTTTCCAAGCTTCTCCAAGCTTCTCCAAGCTACTTCTTCATCTGGACGTGTTCTGTAACCTTGAAGATGTTTCATAACTTACCAAGCTACTTCTTCAACGGCCTTGTTCTGCAACCCTGAAGATGTTTCCAAGCTTCTCCAAGCTACTTCTTCAGCTAGACTTGCTCTGTAACCTTGAAGATATTTTGCAGCTTACCAAGCTACTTCAACTAAACTTGCTCTGCAATATTGAAGACATTTCATAGCTTTCCAAGCTAGTTCTTCAACTGGCGTTGATCTGTAACTTTGAAGATGTTTCCAAGTTTCTCCAAGCCACTGCCTCAGCTGGACTTGCTCTGTAACCTTGAAGATGCGTCATAACTTATCAAGCTACGTCTTCAACTGGCCTTGTTCTGTAACCTTGAAGATGTTTCCAAGCTTCTCCAAGCTACTTCTTTATCTGGACGTGATCTGTAACCTTGAAGATGTTTCATAACTTACCAAGCTACTTCTTCAACGGGCCTTGTTCTGCAACCCTGAAGATGTTTCCAAGCTTCTCCAAGCTACTTCTTCAGCTAGACTTGCTCTGTAACCTTGAAAATATTTTGTAGCTTACCAAGCTACTTCAACTAAACTTGCTCTGCAATTTTGAAGACATTTCATAGCTTACCAAGCTAGTTCTTCAACTGGCGTTGATCTGTAACTTTAAAGATGTTTCCAAGTTTCTCCAAGCCACTGCCTCAGCTGGACTTGCTCTGTAACCTTGAAGATGCTTCATAACTTATCAAGCTACGTCTTCAACTTGCCTTGTTCTGTAACGATGAAGATGTTTCCAAGCTTCTCCAAGCTACTTCTTCATCTGGACGTGTTCTGTAACCTTGAAGATGTTTCATAACTTACAAAGCTACTTCTTCAAATGGTCTTGTCCTGCAACTTTGAAGATGTTTCCTAGCTTACTAAGCTACTTCTTCAACTGGCCTTGTGCTGTAACCTTGAAGATGTTTCCTAGCCTCCCCAAGCCACTTCTTCACCTGGACTTGCTCTGTAACCTTGAGGATGTTTCCAAGCTTCTCCAAGTCACTTCTTCAACTGAACTTGCTCTGTAACCTTGAAGGAGTTTCATAGCTTACCAAGCTACCTCTTCAACTGGCCTTGTTTTGCAACCTTGAAGATGTTTCCTAGCTTCTCCAAGCTACTTCTTCAGCTAGACTTGCTCTGTAACCTTGAAAATATTTTGTAGCTTACCAAGCTACTTCTTCAACTAAACTTGCTCTGCAATATTGAAGACATTTCATAGCTTACCAAGCTAGTTCTTCAACTGGCGTTGATCTGTAACTTTGAAGATGTTTCCAAGTTTCTCCAAGCCACTGCCTCAGCTGGACTTGCTCTGTAACCTTGAAGATGCTTCATAACTTATCAAGCTATGTCTTCAACTGGCCTTGTTCTGTAACGATGAAGATGTTTCCAAGCTTCTCCAAGCTACTTCTTCATCTGGACGTGTTCTGTAACCTTGAAGATGTTTCATAACTTACCAAGCTACTTCTTCAACGGCCTTGTTCTGCAACCCTGAAGATGTTTCCAAGCTTCTCCAAGCTACTTCTTCAGCTAGACTTGCTCTGTAACCTTGAAAATATTTTGTAGCTTACCAAGCTACTTCTTCAACTAAACTTGCTCTGCAATATTGAAGACATTTCATAGCTTACCAAGCTAGTTCTTCAACTGGCGTTGATCTGTAACTTTAAAGATGTTCCCAAGTTTCTCCAAGCCACTGCCTCAGCTGGACTTGCTCTGTAACCTTGAAGATGCTTTATAACTTATCAAGCTACGTCTTCAACTGGCTTTGTTCTGTAACGATGAAGATGTTTCCAAGCTTCTACAAGCTACTTCTTCATCTGGACGTGTTCTGTAACCTTGAAGATGTTTCATAACTTACAAAGCTACTTCTTCAACTGGCCTTGTCCTGCAACTTTGAAGATGTTTCCTAGCTTACTAAGCTACTTCTTCAACTGGCCATGTGCTGTAACCTTGAAGATGTTTCCTAGCCTCCCCAAGCCACTTCTTCACCTGGACTTGCTCTGTAACCTTGAGGATGTTTCCAAGCTTCTCCAAGTCACTTCTTCAACTGAACTTGCTCTGTAACCTTGAAGGAGTTTCATAGCTTACCAAGCTACCTCTTCATCTGGCCTTGTTTTGCAACCTTGAAGATGTTTCCTAGCTTCTCCAAGCCACTTCTTCAACCGGACTTGTTCTGGAGCCTTGAAGATGTTTCCAAGCTTCCCCAAGCTACTTCTTCAACTGGCCTTGTTCTGTAACCTTGAAAATGTTTCGTAGCTCATCCAAGCCATTTCTTCACCTCTTTGTTCTGTAATGTTGAAGATGATCTGTACCTTACCAAGCCAGAAGTGGTTTGGAAAAACTATGAAACATCTCCAACATTACAGAACAATCCAGCTGAATGTGACCAACTACTAGCAGATATGCCATGACCTGGAGAAATGAGAACCTTCACAGACATTTATAACTCAGATTAATAGATCTTCTTACACTATTGCCAACAGCAGGAAGACGTAGACAATAACCTCTTATGGAGAAAACCTGTAGAAAACTATCAATCCAGGCTTAGGTTGACTGCAGCCAAACAGCATTAAATGCAGAATTTACTTCTGCTTAGAGCAGGCTCCTTACATTCACAAACCCTTAAATTAAAATAAACTCTGGACTGTCACGCTGACCTTATGTATATACATTTCCCAGAAGGTTATTTGCATTCATTTCCCACAGAGGATTTTCTGAATTCTCCTTACCTATACTTGTTTGCGAAGGTCGTCGTGTGACACTATGAAGGGCACGTGTTCAGATTCTGAACTTCGGCCCTGTCACTATTAACTATACCCCTGGGGTAGGTCCTAGACTTTTTGCTAAATAAAGAATGCCAGCAGGCGATGCTTAATCCAGAAATGTCAGTGAATTATAGATAGCCTCATTCCTGCCACTAAAAAGCCTATAATTTTCCCAGTCGTGCGCCTTTTCTAAGTGGGCTGTGCTTCCCTCCCAGTCCAAGAGCTCTGTCAATATTTCTGTAAGTTAAATTGCCTCTAATAATATTTTTATGACGGCTATTATCCCTTCGTAGACAGAGATGTCCACAGCCCTATGTAGACAGAATAAAAGAATTAACCCAAGTCGGACAACCTTTGCCTTTCCTTCTTATAAATCTGCCCCAGCACAGACGAGATGCACTGACAGGAAGGCACAGTGTGCCGACATGTTCTTTTGCTTTGTTCTAGTCTTGACTTACCATTTTATTTGGCAGCCCTCTTGCAGGGGAATTCAATGTTATATCCCCTCCCAGTAGTGGGACAAGCTGCCGAACACACACAAAGCCCCAGCGCAGTTAAGAGGCTGAAAATTAAATTTACACTTTTCAACTCTGAAAATATGTAATGAAAAAAAATGTATTGTATATGATGGGATACAGAAGAGAACGATGTTTCTGATCTGCCTGTGGGGCTATCTAGTCCCCTACTGAACCTTGTGAGAGCTGAGAAGTAAGATTTCTGGGCACCGTTCATAATGCCTTTAGTCTGAGTGGTGCTTTCCCTGCATGCTGGTGGACAGGCAGTTTGAGACCTCATTATGAAAGGTTTCAGGGCTTGAAGGAACCCTTTACTTTTTCCATACCAGGTATGCAGGTGAGTGCAAGGTGTGTCCTTGCTGTGAAGTGAATGTACAATACAATGTACAAGCACCCATTAAACTTGCATTTCTAATGCTCTGCACTGCTGGAGGACTGTGCTCCTCCTATCTAACTGTTATGGTGCCCCCTGCAGTGGCGGCCGGTGGTAATTATTTTGGGGAGGTGCGGCAAACAGTACCACCCCCCCATCGGTCGGTCGGCGGGCGGGTCTGGTGCACTTACCCCATCTATGCAGAGCTTCATCGGCGGCTTCCCTTGCTCAGTGGCGGCGACAGCGGCGACAGCTTCCCCCACCTCCACTCTCCACGGGCATTGGCAGCTTCCGTTTCCTCCCTCCTCATCGAAAAACGGGTCTCAGACCTGCCCCTGATTCGCCGGATTGAGGATCAGTGTTACAACAGCGAATATTCATTCACTGTTGTAACACCTGGATGGGCTCATGACTCAATGCGCTCCGAGACCCACCCTATTTTGAAGCCTATTAGGTGCTTCAATAAAAACACCCCCACCGCTGTAATTCAGGCACCCGGTGTCCTGAAAAGGGTCGGACGCATAAATAGGGGGTGGTCGCGGCAGCCGTGGATATGTGTGCTATGCATGAATCTATCCATTTTTCATATATGGGGTGGCATGTATAGAGGGGGTGGTGCCCGGGCACCTCTAAAGGATGGTCTACCACTGCCCCACTGGCAGGTGACATGGACTCACCCAAGGCATGGATCCTAAGTGACAGCTGATACTGGTGGACATGGACCGGAAAACCCAAGTGGAAACAATTTTCTTCACTTACCAGGTCCCAGCTCTCAGGATTGCCCCACCAAGGGCATAGCCGGAACAGCTACAGTGGGAAGACTGTACACAAAAATCTAGACAGAAGAGTAGTTTACGTCAAACAGGGTATAAGTGCAGCGCAAACAGAAAAATTCCAAAACGTTGGTAAATAACAAATCCCAGAATATAATTTTCAAAAAATGATGAGAAAAAGTCCAGATAATTGGTGGACAACAAGTCCCAGAAAGCCTTCACCAGTGATGTTAAATCCACAAAAGGGGTCATGGGCAGGCCACAGGAAAGAGAGTAGTCGGGTTTAGGCAGAAGTTGTAAACAAAAGGTAATCAGAGAAGTAGTCAGGTCCAGGCATAGGTCATGGGCAAATGGCAGGCAAGAGAATAGTAAGGTCCAGATCAAAAACAAGCAAAGCAATCAGGAGGTATAATAGCAATTTTGCACAAAGGATAGCTGGAGATAGGACACAGAACCAGACACTTCAAAAGCTGGTGCCTAAATCCTATTTTAGTTATGTTTTGGGGACCTCTAGAAGTTCTGGCAGGGATTCTGCAGCAGGAGACATAGACACTTAGGGAATGGATGTGACGTAGGAGACACAGGAAACCAGATAGGGGGGTATAATACCTCTTCTATTACAGAGAATGGAGGGGAGGTAGGAGACACAGGACACTGGAGAGGGGGGTATAATACCTATTCTATTACAGAGAATGGAGGGGAGGTAGGAGACACAGGACACTGGAGAGGGGGGTATAATACCTCTTCTATTACAGAGAATGGAGGGGAGGTAGGAGACACAGGACACTGGAGAGGGGGTATAATACCTATTCTATTACAGAGAATGGAGGGGAGGTAGGAGACACAGGAAACTGGATAGGGGGGTATAATACCTCTTCTATTACAGAGAATGGAGGGGAGGTAGGAGACACAGGACACTGGAGAGGGGGTATAATACCTCTTCTATTACAGGGAATGGAGGGGAGGTAGGAGACACAGGACACTGGAGAGGGGGTATAATACCTCTTCTATTACAGGGAATGGAGGGGAGGTAGGAGACACAGGACACCGGAGAGGGGGGTATAATACCTCTTCTATTACAGAGAATGGAGGGGAGGTAGGAGACACAGGACACTGGAGAGGGGGGTATAATACCTCTTCTATTACAGAGAATGGAGGGGAGTTAGGAGACACAGGAAACTGGATAGGGGGGTATAATACCTCTTCTATTACAGAGAATGGAGGGGAGGTAGGAGACACAGGACACTGGAGAGGGGGTATAATACCTCTTCTATTACAGGGAATGGAGGGGAGGTAGGAGACACAGGACACTGGAGAGGGGGGTATAATACCTCTTCTATTACAGAGAATGGAGAGGAGGTAGGAGACACAGGACACCGGAGAGGGGGGTATAATACCTCTTCTATTACAGAGAATGGAGGGGAGGTAGGAGACACAGGACACCGGAGAGGGGGGTATAATACCTCTTCTATTGCAGGGAATGAAGGGGATATAGGAGACACAGGACACTGGAGAGGGGGGTATAATACCTCTTCTATTACAGAGAATGAAGAGGAGGTAGGAGACACAGGACACCGGAGAGGGGGGGGGGGGTATAATACCTCTTCTATTACAGGGAATGAAGGGGAGGTAGGAGACACAGGACACTGGAGAGGGGGGTATAATACCTCTTCTATTACAGAGAATGGAGAGGAGGTAGGAGACACAGGACACCGGAGAGGGGGGGTATAATACCTCTTCTATTACAGAGAATGGAGGGGAGGTAGGAGACACAGGACACTGGAGAGGGGGGTATAATACCTCTTCTATTACAGGGAATGGAGGGGAGGTAGGAGACACAGGACACCGGAGAGGGGGGTATAATACCGCTTCTATTACAGGGAATGGAGGGGAGGTAGAGAGAGGAATAGAATACATTCAGTCAGGGAACTTTGACTTGGATATTATTTTTTGCTGACCGGGTCACTTTAAGGGATGACAACTTCCTACAAAGTTGGGCATAGCAGTGAAATTAAAACTGCGAATGTATTCAAGGAAGGAGATATCTCCGCTCCCCTCATCCCTTTTGGCGATGTTGTGTCATCTGTCTTTGTTATATCTTTACAAAGTGTCAGTTATCAAAAAAGCTGACTTTTCTCTGGAAACCAGTAAGAATTGAAGATTAATAGAAAATAAAGCTCTTAACTATAAAGTCCGAAGGAACTAATTTTCTTGCGCAGAGATCAAAGCCACAGAGGGAAATCATTGCTTAGAAGAAGGAAGGCGAAGCCTCGCCTGATGGAACGGAGACGACTAATTCCTTATCAAGTCAAAAGGTTGTTCGTAGAGAACTTTGATAGCGATCATCAGGGAAGACCTCAGGCAATACATCAGTGACACACTGCGTTTTAGCGGAAAGGGCGAGGCGACGTCTGACAAATGTCTCTGTCTTTTCAATGGTGAAAATGTTCACATTCGCCAGCTGCTACAAAACGGCAGTTGATTTATATGGAACTTTCCATTGCTAGACCAAAAAGAATAACACTCTAAGACAAAGGTACATATTGTATAAATAAAAAAATAAATAAAAAAAAGCTTTGAGCAGTAATAAAGGGTCACAAGTTCTTTATACTATAAATGTCCTCAGCCTAGGGGAGGCAGTTCCTGGCCATTTTGTTCTGTTTTGTAAACAAGAAGCCGGAGATTCCCTTCATCTACAGTGGTGTGAAAAAGTGTTTGCCCCCTTCCTCATTTTCCTGTTCCTTTGCATGTTTGTCACACTTAAGTGTTTCGGAACATCAAACCAATTTAAAACAATAGTCAAGGACAACACAAGTAAACACAAAATGCAATTTGTAAATGAAGGTGTTTATTATTAAAGGTGAAAAAAAATCCAAACCATCAAGGCCCTGTGTGAAAAAGTGATTGCCCCCTAAACCTAATTACTGGTTGGGCCACCCTTAGCAGCAACAACTGCAACCAAGCGTTTGCGATAACGTGCAATGAGGCTTTTACAGCGTCTTGGAGGAATTTTGGCCCACTCATCTTTGCAGAATTGTCCTAATTCAGTTACATTAGAGGGTTTTCGAGCATGAACGGCCTTTTTAAGGTCATACCACAACATCTCAATAGGATTCAGGTCAGGACTTTGGCTAGGCCACTCCAAAGTCTTCATTTTGTTTTTCTTCAGCCATTCGGTGGTGGACTTGCTGGTGTGTTTAGGATCATTGTCCTGCTGCAGAACCCAAGTTCGTTTCAGCTTGACTACACGAACAGATGGTCGGACATTCTCCTTCAGGATCTCTTGGTAGACAGCAGAATTCATAGTTCCTTTTATCACGGCAAGTCTTCCAGGTCCTGAAGCAGCAAAACAGCCCCAGACCATCACACTACCACCACCATATTTTACTGTTGGTATAATGTTCTTTTTCTGAAATGCAGTGTTCCTTCTACGCCAGATATACTTGGACACACACCTTCCAAAGAGTTCCACTTTTGTCTCATCGGTCCACAGAATGTTGTCCCAAAAGTCTTGGGGATCATCAAGATGTGTTGTGGAGAAATTGAGACGAGCTTTGATGTTCTTTTTGCTCAGCAGTGGTTTTCTCCTTGGAACTCTGCCATGCAGGCCATTTTTGCCCAGTCTTTTCCTGATGGTGGAGGCATGAACGCTGACCTTAACTGAGGCAAGTGAGGCCTGCAGTTCCTTGGACGTTGTTGTGGGGTCTTTTGTGACCTCTTGGATGAGTCGTCGCTGCGCTCTTGGGGTAATTTTGGGCGGCCGGCCACTCCTGGGAAGGTTCACCACTGTTCCATGTCTTCGCCATTTGTGGATAATGGCTCTCACTGTGGTTCGCTGGATTCCCAAAGCTTTGGAAATGGCTTTATAACCCTTTCCAGACTGATAGATCTCAATTACTTTCTTTCTCAATTGTTCCTGAATTTCTTTGGGTCTCGGCATGATGTGTAGCTTTTAAGGATCTTCTGGTGGACCTTACTGTGTCAAGCAGCTCCTATTTAAGTGATGCCTTAATTGTGAACAGGTGTGGCAATAATCAGGCCTGGGTGTGGCTAGAGAAATTGAACTCAGGTGTGGACAACCACAGTTATAGTATGTTTTTTAACAAGGGGGGCAATCACTTTTTCACACAGGGCCATGATGGTTTGGATTTTTTTTCACCTTTAATAATAAACACCTTCATTTACAAATTGCATTTTGTGTTTACTTGTGTTGTCCTTGACTATTGTTTAAATTGGTTTGATGTTTCCGAAACACTTAAGTGTGACAAACATGCAAAGGAACAGGAAATGAGGAAGGGGGCAAACACTTTTTCACACCACTGTATACCAGCGTTTTACCCATGGGTGTCCAACTTGAGGCCATCCAGCTGTTGCGGAACTACAAGTCCCGTCATGCCTCTGACTTTGGAAGCCAAGTCCCATCATGCCTCTGACTTTTGGTGCCAAGTCCCATCATGCCTCTGCCATTGGGAGCCAAGTTGCATTATGCCTCTGCCTTTGGGAGCCAAGTTCCATCATGCCTCTGCCTTTGGAAGCCAAGTCCCATCATGCCTCTGTCTTTGGGAGCCAAGTCCCATCATGCCTCTGCCTTTGGGAGCCAAGTTCCATCATTCCTCTGCCTTTGGGAGCCAAGTTCCATCATGCCTCTGCCTTTGGGAGCCAAGTCCCATCATGCCTCTGCCTTTGGGAGCCAAGTTCCATCATGCCTCTGCCTTTGGGAGCCAAGTTCCATCATGCCTCTGCCTTTGGGAGCCAAGTTCCATCATGCCTCTGCCTTTGGAAGCCAAGTCCCATCATGCCTCTGCCTTTGGGAGCCAAGTTCCATCATGCCTCTGTCTTTGGGAGCCAAGTCCCATCATGCCTCTGCCTTTGGGAGACAAGTTCCATCATTCCTCTGCCTTTGGGAGCCAAGTTCCATCATGCCTCTGCCTTTGGAAGCCAAGTCCCATCATGCCTCTGCCTTTGGGAGCCAAGTTCCGTCATTCCTCTGCCTTTGGGAGCCAAGTTCCATCATGCCTCTGTCTTTGGGAGCCAAGTTCCATCATGCCTCTGCCTTTGGAAGCCAAGTCCCATCATGCCTCTGCCTTTGGAAGCCAAGGCCCATCATGCCTCTGCCTTTGGGAGACAAGTTCCGTCATTCCTCTGCCTTTGGGAGCCAAGTTCCATCATGCCTCTGTCTTTGGGAGCCAAGTTCCATCATGCCTCTGCCTTTGGAAGCCAAGTCCCATCATGCCTCTGCCTTTGGGAGCCAAGTCCCATCATGCCTCTGCCTTTGGGAGCCAAGTCCCATCATGCCTCTGCCTTTGGGAGCCAAGTTCCATCATGCCTCTGCCATTGGGAGCCAAGTACCATCGTGCCTCTGCCTTTGGGAGCCAAGTTCCATCATGCCTCTGCCTTTGGGAGCCAAGTTCCATCATGCCTCTGCCTTTGGGAGCCAAGTTCCATCATGCCTCTGCCTTTGGGAGCCAAGTTCCATCATGCCTCTGCCTTTGGGAGCCAAGTCCCATCATGCCTCTGACTTTGGGAGCCAAGTTCCATCATGCCTCTGCCTTTGGGAGCCAAGTTCCATCATGCCTCTGCCATTGGGAGCCAAGTTCCATCGTGCCTCTGCCTTTGGGAGCCAAGTTCCATCATGCCTCTGCCTTTGGGAGCCAAGTTCCATCATGCCTCTGCCTTTGGGAGCCAAGTTCCATCATGCCTCTGCCTTTGGGAGCCAAGTTCCATCATGCCTCTGCCTTTGGGAGCCAAGTCCCATCATGCCTCTGACTTTGGGAGCCAAGTTCCATCATGCCTCTGCCTTTGGGAGCCAAGTCCCATCATGCCTCTGCCTTTGGGAGCCAGGTTCCATCATGCCTTTGTGAGCCATGCTTGCAACTATCAGCCTTGCGATGCCCCATGGGAGTTTCCTTGCGACGCCTCATGGGTCCTGTAGTTTCACTACAGCTGGAGGGCCGCAGGTTGGACACCCTTGTGCCTAGAGGAAGGTCTGTCAAAAATATTAATGGGGGATCCATAAAAATTTAAGAAAGGTGAGAGTTTCCCCCATAAATCATACCTGGCCCTTCAGGTCTGGTATGAATTTTTAAGGTGGACCTCATTCAAAAAACAAATAATCAAACAGAGTAGAAGGTAATTGGTTGCTTTGCATAGCTGGTCCAGGTTCTGGCAGCTTTAGTTTTGATAAATTCCCCATCAAAGTACAATAACATTAAGCCTTTTATGGCATGAACAAATTCAATTTCCGTATAAACTTGTAGAAAGTGGAGAGAACTTCGGAAGAAACGGGGGATAGTTGATGATGATATAATTAGAAATTACACAAAGGAAGGGGTAGAGTGGGATAAGACCACAGACAAAGTCCCAGAGGATGAAACGCGTTGGGGGACTACAGCAGCAGCTACTTCCGATATCCATTATTCTTTATATGTGCCGGAATACTACTATTGAAATGTGAGTGTTTTTAATCTGTTTTTACCACATTAAAAGTATTTATTACGGTATCACACTATGTGAGTTTTCTCGCTCAAATATGACCCAATATTTATGAACACGGGAGAATTATTGGAGTTTTTGATGACCGCATCCCTCCTGCCTTGTAATACGTTTACACCCACCTTGGGATCCATCCGTGGAACAGGGACCTGGTAACCTTCCACAAACAAAGCTTGTCACGACTTATGAGGCTGTATAACCTACACATACAGTTTGGCGCCTTTTTCACCGAATATCCATTTGTCATTTATGTATTTTTCTGAATGGTTTTATATGTGTATATATTCACAATATTAACAGTTTTTACTGTTCACCATTTTTTAATTTTATTGAATTTTATCAGTCACAAGATCACTTTTCACAGTTATTCACAAATTATTAGAGGTGTTTTATTCAGTTTTAACTGCCTTTTATATATATATATATATGTGTAATTTTATATAAATTTTGATATAATTTATATAATTCATGATATATACTTACGTTTTTATCATAACCTATAAATAATATATAGGGGTGAATTTATACGTATAGCATCATCTTAGCGCAACATACACATCTTTTCCGTAGAGTGGGATAAGGAAAGATGGTGGAGGAATGGGAAGGGGGGAAAGGTAAAGGAGGGGGGAGAAACCAGCCAGGGTAACAAGGTGGTGGGCCCGACTCACAATGTCAGCGCTCAATGATGTCTTCATAGAGGTCAAGCAGTCAAGGTTCAGTTTTTTTGTGATTTACCTGAGGTAAGGATCTTGGTGTATACATCAGTGTTCCAGTAGAGCCACTTCCAACAAAAGGCTTCTTCAATTCCCTTGATTGAAAGGTCCTCAAAGAGTTTTTCCTGGTTGAGCCATGCAAACCGCTATGGCAAAATGGGGGGTTCCTATCTATGCCAACGTGCCGGAATATGGGATCTGTCAGTATTCACCAGGGTTTATTATTATATATAGTAAATGTTCTAGTAGAACCACTTCCAACAAATGACTTTTTCAGTTCTCTTAAAGAAAGGTCCTCCACTGGCTTTTCCTTGTTGATTCATGCAAACCACTGTGGCAGATTGGGGGGTTTCCTCCCCACGCCAAGTTGCCAGAATACAGTATCTGGTGGTATTCACCAGGGTTTATTCTTCTGTGTATATATAGATCTTACAGTAGATCCACTTCCAACAAAGGACTAGACATGCGCACAATAAAAAAATTAGTTTATTTTCGTTTCCAAAAAAAATTTGTTTATTTTCGTTTCGTTTTTTTCGTTTCCGTTGATTTGTAACGATTCGTACATTCGTAAGTCGTCGGTGTTCGTATTTGTAACGATTCGTACATTCGTAAGAGTTATTTTTTCGTTGATTCGTTTTTTCGTTAGTTTAATTTTTGGACGCATTCGTATTTATTCGTACATTCGTAACATTCGTAGATTCATAATTGGAGCATAATTCATAATTTTATGTAATGTGTATGCTATTATTACATTTGAATAATTTACGAATCGAAAAAAAAAAAAAGTTACGAATCGAAAAAAAGTTACGAATGTACGAATTTTTTTTGTTCAATCCATTCGAAGCACGTTAAGCAGCGCCATTGTAAGAGACACGGAAAATTACGAATCGAAAAAAAAAAAAAAGTTACGAATCGAAAAAAAAAAAGTTACGAATCGAAAAAAAAAGTTACGAATGTACGAGTTTTTTTGTTCAATCCATTCGAAGCACGTTAAGCAGCGCCATTGTAAGAGACACGGAAAATTACCAATTCAACAAAAAAAAAAAGTTACGAATGTACACATTTTTTCGTTCGTTTTCGTTTTTCGGATTTTCTTCATTAGTACATTCGTTGTTTCTAATTATTTTTTTTTAGATTTTCGTTGTTTTTCTGATTCGTTCGATTCGAATGATTCGTTAATCGGATTCGTACAATTCGAACGATTCGTTCATTCGTACGAAAACGAACGAAAAACGAAAAAAAACGAAACAAATTGCACATGTCTACAAAGGACTTCTTCGGTTATCTTGACTGAGAGGTCTTCCATGAGCTTTTCCTTGTTGACCTCCGCTATTTCCTCCCTACACCAAAGTGCTGGAATACAGTATCTGGTGGTAATCACCAGGGTACGTATAAAACAGCGTTTATAAGTTTTCAAAATAGTCTTTTAAACATTGGTTGTTGAAATGTAAAAAAATTTTTTAAAAAAATCTATTAAAAATTCATCGTATTTTTAGGAGACGTATCTGTTTTATCTTCCTTTTCTATTTGAATTTTTTGTATTTTTTTCTACCTCTCCAGTTTGCGCTTTTAAAGCCTTGACTTGTTTTATATTCATCCAATGTTGACACACTCTTCTCAATCAAGCTTTTTAGTCCTTCCAACTGAATTATTTCCTCTATAATCACATTCACATCCTGCGGGCTCTGTGCTGTACACTCTTCAATCCGGCCTTTCATTCTGAAGGTTCTCTGCAGGTATTGTGAGACCCTTATGAAGGGTTATTATTTGGAGTTAAAAAAACTTTTAGCGGCATTTTTAGAGAATAGGCCCTGATAAGGCGGGGGACTCCCAGGATTATAGAGACAGATCTGTCTCTTTTAATTGAGTGTAGTTGAGTAAAGTGTATTTGGAACATCACGCCGGCCTTCAGAAGGAGTGTGCCCGCTGTGCTGTCCTTTTCTGCGATGTGATTGTTTAACCACTTCAATACCAGGGGGGGGCACTTAAACACCTTCCTGCCCAGACCAATTTTCAGCTTTCAGCGCTGTCACACTTTGAATGACAATTGCGCGGTCGTGCTACACTGCACCCAAATGAAATTTTTATCATTTTTTTCCCACAAATAGAGTTTTCTTTTGGTGGTATTTGATCACCTCTGCGGTTTTTATTTTTTGCTAAACAAATAAAAAAAGACCGAAAATTTTGAAAAAAAATATGTTTTTTTTTGTTTCAGTTTCAAAACTTTGTAAATAAGTACGTTTTCTCCTTCACTGACGGGCACTGATAGGTCTGCACTGATGGGCACTGATAAGGCGGCACTGATGGGCACCGATGAGGTGGCACCAATGAAGTGGCACTGAGGTGGCATTGATGGGCACTGATAGGCGACACTGATGGGCGACACGGATGGACACTGATGGGCGACACGGATGGGCACTGATGGGTGGCACAAATTGGCACTGATGGGTGGCACAGATTGGCATGGATAGGTGGCACAGATTGGCATGGAGAGGCGGCACGGATTGGCATGGATAGGCGGCACAGATGGGCACTGATAGGCGGCATGGATGGGCACTGATAGGCGGCATGGATGGGCACTGATAGGCGGCACGGATAGGCACTGATAGGTGGCACGGATAGGCACTGATAGGCAGCATTGTTTTTTTACTGATGGATGCCAATCAGTGCCAAACAATAATGCATGCCAATCAGTGATGCCCACTGTGGGCACTGATTGGCATCCATTGTGGGCACTGATTGGCATCCATTGGTGGCACTGTGTGTCATCCCTGTGGTCTAGGGTGGCATACCTTTTGATGGGCATCCCTGGTGGTCTGGTGGCGTCCCTGGTGGTCCATTGTGGGCATCCTCGGGGGGCTGTGCTGATAATCGATCAGCACAGGCCCCCCCTGTCAGAGGAGCAGCCGATCGGCTCTCCTCTACTCGCATCTGACAGACGCGAGTGAGGAAAAGCCGATTACCGGCTTTTCCTATTTACACTGTGATCAGCCGTGATTGGACACGGCTGATCACGCGGTAAAGAGTCTCCGTCGGAGACTCTTTAACCAAGATCGTAGTTGCGGGGTGTCAGACTGACACACCGAAAAACAATGATCGCTGCGACGCGCGCCCCCGGGTCATATGACGCCCTGTCAGGATTTTACAACCACTTTGCCGCCGTCATTTGACAATGGGCGGGCGGCAAGTGGTTAATATAGTGTTGGACCCTTTTATCGGGTTCTGGTGACATATCCTTTGCTCTGAGCCATAAAACTCATGCGCATGCTCATAGGAGGTATAGGAGCAAACATAAATGTGCAAGAATGTACCTGCATAACATGTACTTGAATGTACAGGAATATCTACCACAGATCACGGTGCCTAGTGGGCTATTTAAACCCGAGGTCTGCATTGGATCATAGCAGAATGGTCTATCAGCAATTCCTGATGCTGAACCTCATGCTTGACCCAGTTATTGACCCAATATCAGAACCTGGCACTGTGCTTCCCAGAGTGGAAGGTTGTAGTTCCGGTGTCCAGCAGTAGGTGTCTCCCAGCAGCCAGCAGATCCCAGTAATCAGTTTCCACCTGATGCTGGCTGTTGGGAGGGTATTCAGGTCCTCTCATACTAGTGCCTCTCGCTCCAGTGTTACATCAGGAATCAGCAGAAGAGACGGCCAAATCTGCAAAGCTACACTCAGGGAACTGGGACCAAAGTGTGTACCATCAAAACACCGGCACACAGCAAACATCAAAAAAAAAAAAAAAAACAGTGACAGAATACCTAACTAATCAACCTAACAAACAAAAAGCCTAACTAACTATACACAATATATATTGTGGTAGTGAGGTACCCCACCAGTGTTTGGATGGAGGATTCTCAACCAGGCAGGTTGAGGGGCTCCAGTTTATTTGCTTATTTGGGAGGAAACTGGCTTTTCAGTTTCCTCATTGTTTACTAAAGTTCACTTTGGGACCTGGAGCCCGGGGATTTCGTAGCGATCCGGGTGGGATGAAATCCCCAGTCCTGGGTCCAGGTTTTGAGATCCACCAGCATACTGACTGGTCAGGTGTGTGCTGGGCTATTTGTAGACACCTGACCATGGTTCTGGGCTCCACCCTCCCGAGGAGTCCAGGCAAGCAAGGGAGAAGTGTGCAGAGGTCTGTCTGTCAGAGCAGACAGAGGGTCCAAGCCTGTGGGCTGGAAAAGGAAGCTGGGAAAGAGTGCTGAGGTACTGGGTGTACAGGAACTCTGTTAGGCCCCTTTCACACTGGGGTGGGGAGCCGCGGTGACGGTAAAGCAGCGCTATATTTAGCGCTGCTTTACCGCTGCTTTACCGTCGTTTCACCCGCGGTTTTCGGCCGCTCGCGGTGCGGTTTTAACCCCCGCGAGCGGCCGAAAAGAGGTTAAACACCCCCCGCAGAGCGCCGCCGTAGCGGCGCTTTGCGGCGGTATTGCCGCGGTTTCACCGCGGCGTCCCATTCTATTCAATGGGTAGGAGCGGTATAGGAGCGGTGAACACACCGCTCCTATCCCGCTCCAAAGATGCTGCTAGCAGGACTTTTTTTGTCATCCTGCTAGCGCATCGCCTTAAAGAGCCGAGAGGGCTGAAGAATTAGTCTGAGCAGCAAGGCTGCTAAAGAGAGCCAGGTGGCTTGGTATTTTTGGTTTTACTTACATTATTGCTGTGGAAAGGTGAAACCCCTGTGTGGGCAACTCTTCTGTTATTGGACATTTTCTTTCTTTAATAAAAGTGGGCCTAAAACCCCATAAAACGGCATATCTGGCATGGACTCAGCTCACTGGTAAGCTCTACCCTTAAGCTAAAACAACCCCCGATGTTACTATTGTGGAGATGCGCCCCCATCTCACAGGTGCAGATAAGCAGTATGTGCCTGATTTTGGGAGGAATACTGATTGCACACCTGTGGGCTGGGTTCATAAACATCCCAGGAAGAGCAGTCAGTGCTCAGACCTGGAGACGGCTCCGCCCAGCAGACAGGAAGTCTGGCCAGGAGGTCGGGAGGGTTCCAGGAGATAGAGACAGGAGCCTAAGACTGGAGGTGGCAGTCTGAAGCAGGCAGGTGTAGCCTGCGACTAAAGCAGCACGAAGCTGACAGTGAATAAGCCAGGAGGCTTTTGTTTGGAATACAGTGGTGGTGGAACCCCCTGCGAGGGAAGATTTCTTTTGGTTTGAACTTTTTCGTTTCCTTTAAATAAAAGTGGGCTGCCATGCCCTAAAAACACAGTCTGGAGTCGCACGTTTCTGGAAAATCGCATGCACCACTTGTAGCTAATCACCCCGGATCGTCACACTATATATATATATATATATATATATATATATATATATATATATATATATATATATATATATCACAATGATGTTTAGGCAGGGTGGCTCCTAAATTTACCTGCCAGGTATAGTTACCTTGGCCAATTGTTAGGGATCAATTGATTTCACCCTAAGCCTGGAATTGCTGCACTTCTGTCTTCTGTCGGAGGGTGGCCGGGTACCTGGTGACATTGGATAAGATAAAGGCGATGCAAGGACAGATTGGGAGTATATGGGGTGTCTCAGCCAATGGGAAGGGGTTTACTGCCTGGGCTGCTAGGCCGGAGCTTGGGCCTATCCCGGGTACATCTGGCTGCTGGGCTGTCTGAGGGCCTATCCAGAAGCAAGAGAGCAGTGTAGGGCTGGGACTGCGGCTTGCAGTCCAACAAAAAGTGACGGTTCTGCCGGCTGCCGGCTTTTAAAAGCTAATATGCAAGTTATTGTCATAAAAAGTGTTTGGGGACCCGGGTCCTGCCCCGGGGGAGTGTTTGAGGACCCGGGTCCTGCCCCAGGGGACATGTATCAATGCTCATTTTTTTTTTAAAAACTGACGTTTTTTCGGGAGCAGTGATTTTAATAATGCTTAAAGTGAAACAATAAAAGTGTAATATTCCTTTAAATTTCGTACCTGGGGGTGTGTATAGTATGCCTGTGAAGGGGCGCATGTTTCCCGTGCTTAGAACTGTCCCTGCACAAAGTGTCATTTAAAATCCCTCGCGGCTAATGAATTGTCGGCTCCCGTAACACAGAGAGCAGTCATTCATTGAAAGTCATTGATAAAAAAAAAAGTCATTGATAAAAAAAATAAAAAATAAAAAATTACCAGGCCCTTCAGGTCTGCTATGGATATTAAGGGGAACCCCGCTTCAAATAAAAAAAAATGAAGTGGGGTTCCCCCTAAATATCCATACCAGACCCTTGAGGTCTGGGATGGATTTTAAGGGGAACCCCGGCCAAAAAAAAATGGCGTGGGGTCCCCCTCAAAATCCATACCAGACCCTTATCCGAGCACACAACCTGGCAGGCCGCAGGAAAAGAGGGGGGGACGAGAGCGCCCCCCCTCCCTCCTGAACCGTACCAGGCCACATGCCCTCAACATTGGGAGGGTGCTTTGGGGGTCTGTGACCCCTCAAAGCACCTTGTCCCCATTTTGATGAGGACAAGGGCCTCTTCCCCACAACCCTGGCCATTGGTTGTGGGGGTCTGCGGGCGGGGGGCTTATCGGAATCTGTAAGCCCCATTTAACAAGGGGACCCCCAGATCCCGCCCCCCCCCCTTTGTGAAATGGTAAGGGGGTACTACCCCTACCATTTCACCAAAAGAGTGACAAAAATGGTAAAAATGACAGGAGACGGTCTTTGACAATTCCTTTATTAAAATCTTCTTTCATCTTCTTTTTTCTGGTCTTCCTTCTTCCTTTCTTCATCTTCTCCTTCCGGCATCTTCTTCCATCTTGTTCTACCTGGTGACCCCGCCCCCCTCTGCCGCACGGGGGACGTCATGGGGACTTCCCTATGGCTTTTCCTATGACGTCAGAGGGGGGCGGGGGCCCCGGTACTGTTTTTTAGAGCGGACGGTCGGATCTTTAGTGAGCCGCCTTTCACTGCTCCCCGTCCCACTGGGGCACCGAGCCACCAGCTGGCACGTCTGCCGGCTGTGTGGAGACCCGAATGAAACCGGATTCGGCTCCACTCGGGTCTCTGAAGTAAAATCCAATGGCGCTGATTTTTAGAAAATTACAGTATTCAGAATCGCTGCTTTTGGTGATCTCTGAATACTTTTAAGTGCAAAGGAGGGATTTGGGGTCTTTCAGACCCCCCCGATCCCTCCATAAAGAGGACCTGTCACCATCTATTACTGTCACATGGGATGTTTACATTCATTATAGACCCCAGATCTCTCCATAAAGAGGACCCGTCACCTCCTATTACTGTCACATGGGATGTTTACATTATAGACCCCAGATCTCTCCATAAAGAGGACCTGTCACCTTCTATTACTGTCACATGGGATGTTTACATTCATTATAGACCCCAGATCTCTCCATAAAGAGGACCCGTCACCATCTATTACTGTCACATGGGATGTTTACATTCATTATAGACCCCAGATCTCTCCATAAAGAGGACCCGTCACCTCCTATTACCGTCACATGGGATGTTTACATTCATTATAGACCCCAGATCTCTCCATAAAGAGGACCCGTCACCTCCTATTACTGTCACATGGGATGTTTACATACATTATAGACCCCAGATCTCTCCATAAAGAGGACCCGTCACCTCCTATTACTGTCACATGGGATGTTTACATTCATTATAGACCCCAGATCCCTCCATAAAGAGGACCCGTCACCTCCTATTACTGTCACATGGGATGTTTACATTCATTATAGACCCCAGATCCCTCCATAAAGAGGACCCGTCACCTCCTATTACTGTCACATGGGATGTTTACATTCATTATAGACCCCAGATCTCTCCATAAAGAGGACCCGTCACCTCCTATTACTGTCACAAGGGATGTTTACATTCCTTGTAACAGCAATAAAAGTGATCATTTTTTTTTTTTTTTAAAGGACAATAAAAAAGAAATAAAAAAGAAGACTTTTCATTTTTTTTTTAAAGCGCTGCGTAGCAAAGAAAACACATACGTAAGTCGTGCCTGTAAATGTAAACGGTGTTCATATCACACATGTGAGGTATCACCGCGATCGTCAGAGCGAGATAAATAATTCTAGCAAAATACCTCCTCCGTAACGCTAACCTGGTAGCTGTTGATTTTTTTTTTCTAAAGCGTCACCTATAGGATTTTTAGGTACCGTAGTTTGTCCCCCATTCCACGAGCGGGCGCAATTTTAAAGCGTGACATGTTAGATATCTATTTACTTGGCGTAAGATCATCTTTCACTTTATACAAAAAAATTATTGGAGTAACTACCTCTTTTAGTTTTTTTTTTAATTCATGAAAGTTTATCCCCCCCCCCCCCCCCAAAAAAATGTGCTTGAACGACCACTGCGAAAATACCGTGTGACATTAAATATTGCAACCATTTTATTCTCTAGGGTGTCTGCTAAAAAAATACATACAACGTTTGGAAAAAAAGTAATTTTCGAGCAAAAAATATGGATTTTATCTTCAAATAATCAAATAATCAAAATCGACGTTTATGTGGGATGGGGATGTGCGTTGTATGCAAAAAAAAAATAGTTTTTACGTTGTACAGCTATTGAGTGTTTCTGGTTATTATTGGATATGAAGCCTTTTATTTCTATAATAATGTATCTCTGCTAGTGAAGGATACTTTGTTTCAGATGAGAAATCATTGGAATTGGTTGCGCCGGGTTTAGGCCAATCACCAGGTGTCTGTCATTTAGAGGGAAGCTGTATCTCTGTATATCACAATGAGGGCGATGTGGGGAGGAGGTGGGGGGGGGGAGTTGTATTTTATTTCAGATCTTCCTCCGCCCCCTTTTTGTCTCCCATGTTATCCGGAGCAATAACGCGGTCTGAAAATATAAATCTAAAAAATAATAATAACTTCTCCGGCTGACCGGTTAATATTTGTATTTGCAAACACTGAGTTATTAAATCCCCCCCCCCCCCCTCGCACTCATAAATATTAATAGCATTTTTTTTATTAAAATCATTTAAATTAGAGGATCTTGGGCTTTGCTTGACTTCTGGGAGGAAAGATTAATAAGACTTCCAGAGGAATCATCAACATGTCAACCTGCAGACACTAAGGCCTGGCATACACTGGCAGCTGGGGGGGCGGTAAAAACAGATTATTGAGCTGTGGTTTTACCCCCCCCCCCCCCATAACCGAACACAGCAGCCCAGGCCCTCCTGTACTGGGCCCGGACCCCATCAGTTCAAAAGGCGGGGGCTCTATCACAGATGGTACCGCCCCACTTTGCACGGCGCATGTGCGTGAGCGCACTACGCCTGCACGTCAGTGGCAGCGTGTTACCGGCAACACTGCTCGTCACCAACGCTGGTAATCAGCCATTGGCCGGTGGCTGTTTACCACATGATCGGCTGTGGTCCTTTCACAGCCAATCACTAACTATGTTACCGGGTTCTCCTCCTCACACACGGATCGTGTGTGAGAAGGAGATTGCGGTAACATCTCGTTACCGTTTACAGTGTACACCAATCACACACTGATTGCCCCCCCAATAAAGAGGACCTGTCACCACCCATCAAAGTACCTGTCACAGTTCATCTGCGTACCTGTCACAGTCCATCAGAGTACCCGAGTACCTGTCACAGTTCATCTGAGTACCCGAGTACCTGTCACAGTTCATCTCAGTACCCGAGTAAATGAGTACCTGTCACAGTCCATATGAGTACCTGTCACAGTCCATATGAGTACCCGGGTACCTGTCACAGTCCATATGAGTACCTGTCACAGTCCATATGAGTACCCGAGTACCTGTCACAGTCCATATGAGTACCCAAGTACCTGAGTACCTGTCACAGTCCATATGAGTACCCGAGTACCTGTCACAGTCCATATGAGTACCCGAGTACCTGTCACAGTCCATATGAGTACCCAAGTACCTGAGTACCTGTCACAGTCCATATGAGTACCTGTCACAGTCCATATGAGTACCTGTCACAGTCCATATGAGTACCCGAGTACCTGTCACAGTCTATATGAGTACCCGAGTACCTGAGTACCTGTCACAGTCCATATGAGTACCCAAGTACCTGAGTACCTGTCACAGTCCATATGAGTACCTGTCACAGTCCATATGAGTACCCGAGTACCTGTCACAGTCTATATGAGTACCCGAGTACCTGTCATAGTCCATATGAGTACCCGAGTACTTGAGTACCTGTCACCACCCTTCAGAGTACCAGAATACCAGTCACCAGCCCATCAGAGTACCCGAGTACATATCTGTAGCCCATCAGAGTACCCGAGTACCTGTCATCAGCCCATCAGAGTAACCGAGTACCTGTCTCCAGCCCATCAGAGTACCCGAGTATCTAAAGTGTAATAGGTAGGAATGAAATGAGATGTGTAATTTATGCTCCTAGAACGTCTGAAGGTGCTACTTCAATGTTGGTCCTCTGTATGTGGCCAGGCTGTGTAAAAGTCTCGGACATGTGGTATCGCCATACTCGGGAAGAGTAGCAGAATGTATTTTGGGCTGTAATTTTTTCTATATACATGCTATGTGTTAGAAATATCTTATAAATTGACAACTTTGTGTAAAAAAAAAAAAAATGCGTTTTCATTTTTTTTTCCACATTTTCCAAAAACTTCTGGAAAAAAATTTACCTTTCAAAAGACTCATTATGTCTCATAGATTATACGTTGGGGTGTTTTCTTCCCAAAATGGGGTCGTTTTGTGGGCAATTCCATTGTCCTGGTGCTCCAGGGCCTTCAAAAGTGTAATAGGTGGTTGAGAAATGAGATGTGTCATTTATGCTCGTAGAACGCCTGAAGGTGCTACTTCAATGTTGGGCCTCTGTATGTGGCCAGGCTGTGTAAAAATCTCACACATGTGGTATCGCCATACTCGGGAAGAGTAGCAGAATGTATTTTGGGGTGTAATTTGTTGTATGCATATGCTGTGTGTGAGAAATAACCTGATAATATGACAATTTTGTAAAAAAAAAAATATAAAAAAATAAAATCTTAATTTTGCAAAGAATTGTGGGAAAAAATGACAACTTAAAAAAGCTCACCACGCTACTTACTTAATACCTTGGAGCCCGGGTTCACACCTATGCGAATTTGCAGTGGCCTACTACGCTGCGAATTTGCAGGACATTTCAAAATACATTGTTTTTAATGAGGCATGTTCACATATCTCCAGTGCATGCGCACTGCGCATTGAAGAAAAAACGTGTGCGGTTTTTGGGGAGTGCGGTGCGGATCAGGTGCAAATTCAGGCCCATAATCTTCTATGGGCACGCATCTGATTCGCACCTGGCCTGCGTTGTGAGCAAAAATTTGCAAGTCATTGTACTACTTCTGAGGGGGAAATCCATGGCAAATAAAAAAAAAAAAAAAAAAAACTGCATGGATCCCCCCCCCCCCCCCCAGGAGCATACCAGGCCCTTAGGTCTGGTATGGATTTTAAGGGTAACCCCCTACGCCGAAAAAACGGCGTGGGGGTCCCCCCAAAATCCATACAAGACCCTTATCCGAGCACGCAGCCTGGCAGGTCAGAAAAGGGGGTGGGGACGAGCGAGCGCCCCCCCCTCCTGAACCGTACCAGGCCGCATGCCCTCAACATGGGGGGTGGGTGCTTTGGGGAAGGGGCGCCCTGCGGCCCCCCCACCCCAAAGCACCTTGTCCCCATGTTGATGAGGACAAGGGCCTCTTCTCGACAACCCTGGCCATTGGTTGTCGGGGTCTGCGGGCGGGGGGCTTATCAGAATCCGGGAGCCCCCTTTAATAAGGGCCCCCCAGATCCTGGCCCCCCACCCTATGTGAATAAGTATGGGGTACGATGTACCCCTACCCATTCACCTAAGGTGTAAAAGTGTAAATAAAAAAAAACACACAATTTTCAAAAATATTTTATTGCACTGCTCCGGGGGTCTTCTTCCGTCTTGGGGGGTCTTCTCGCCTGACTCCTCCGCTCTCTTCTGCTCTTTTACCTAGCTCTTTCACAAGCGGAGGAGCCTGGCTTTCTTCTTCGTCGTCGCCGCTGTCGTCTGGGGGTCTCGTTCCGCCTTCGGGGTCTTCCGGGGTCTCTTCTGTTCTTGCCGCTGTCGCCGCCTTCTGCACCGCTGCTGTCTTTTTCTTCTTCTTCTCCTTCTTAAGATGTTGACTCGTCGCTCTCTCTGGCCGGAATGGCAGAGACACGCAGTGTTGTGACTTTTATATAGGGACAAGGGGCAGGGTCACATGCTCATGTCACATGGTGACCCCGCCCACATATGATGTCACAGTCCCGGAGGATGCTGGGACTGTGACATCATATGTGGGCAGGGTCACCATGTGACATGAGCATGTGACCCCACCCCTTGTCCCTATATAAGTCACAACACCGCATGTCATTTCGGCCAGAGAGAGCGACGAAGAAGAAGAAGAAGAAGAAGAAGAAGAAGACCAGGCTCCTCCGCTTGTGAAAGAGCTAGGTAAGAGAGCGGAGGAGTCCGGCAAGAAGACCCCCGGAGCAGTGCAATAAAATATTTTTAAAAATGGTGTGTTTTTTTTATTTACACTTTTACACCTTAGATGAATGGGTAGGGGTTGTCGGGAAGAGGCCCTTGTCCTCATCAACATGGGGACAAGGCGCTTTGGGGCATGCGGCCTGGTACGGTTCAGGAGGGGGGGGGGGGCGTTCGCTCGTCCCCACCCCCTTTCCTGACCTGCCAGGCTGCGTGCTTGGATAAAGGTCTGGTATGGATTTTGGGGGGACCCCCACACCGTTTTTTCAGCGTAGGGGGTTACCCTTAAGATCCATACCAGACCTAAGGGCCTGGTATGCTCCTGGAGGGGGAATCCATGCCGTTTTTTTTTTTTTTTAATTTGGCGTGGATTTCCCCCTCAGAAGTAGTACAATGAGTTGCGAATTTATGTTAGCAGCTGATTCGCACCTAAAACGCTGACAAACCGCAGAACAGCAGAAGTTTCAGTGCGCAGTCACGCTGGACATTAAATTCGCACTGCACTGGTGTGAACCCAGGAAGAAATGTCTACTTTCTAAAAAGGGGTCATTTGGGGGGTATTTGTACTTTCCTGACTTGTTAGTGTCTCAAGAAATGAGATACACCCGATGTACTGAAGGCCTGATCAGATAAATTTTCAGTGATTGGCACCATAGTTTGTAGACTCTATAACTTTCACAAAGACCAAATAATATACACTAATTTGGGTTATTTTTTTTTACCAAAGATATGTAGCAGTATAAATATTGGCCAAAATGTATGAAGAAAAATTACTAATTAGCAAAATTTTATGACAGAAACAAAGAAAAAGGCATTTTTTTCACAAAATTGATGGTCTTTTTTTATTTATGGCACAAAAAATAAAAAAAACACAAGTGATTAAATACCACCAAAAGAAAGCTCTATTTGTGTGAAAAAAAGGACGCAAATTTCATATGGGTACAGTGTTGCATGACTTTGAATTGTCATTCAAATTGTGACAGCGCTGAAAGCTGAAAATTGGTCTGGGCAGGAAGGGTGAGGTGGTTAAAAAAATTATTTCCTGTCGCATCATGGCAGCATACACATATGGGGTTGTGGCTCCGCAACCTGATAGGACCGCGTAGCTATTAAACCTTGAGAGGGCCCCCGCCCCAGTATTCTCTTTTTTTTTTCCTCACCTGACAAGATCGAAAATACAGCACCTCTTACCGCTCTCGCCCCAGCCAGGTTCAAGCCTCTCCTGGGTGGAAGTCCTACCTGTACAGCCTCTAAATGAGCTAAATAGAGGAACCCCACTCTGATGGTCTCAGGGGTATGTAAACAAATATCTCCCATACAAACAAGCCTTAAATAGGCTTAACAAGCAGCGGTCTCCAGCCTTACCTTTTTCCTCTTGCACTGGGTGTCTTTGGGTTTGTAAATCAGCCCATCAGTCTATGTAGTGTGCAGGGATTGTAGTAAATACTGTCATTTGCATATATATACAGCTTTTCCCCAGGTCATGCCTGCTGGGTCTGCTAGTTCTCCTCTATTTCCTATCTCAGGATGGCCGAGCATCTCAGTACGGTGGCGCATGCGCAGACGGTCAGATTTTCGCCCTCTAGCTGGATTTCCAGCTTCCAAAATGGCGCCGGGTAGCGCGGATCACTACTGCGCATGTGCACGCGTGACGTCATCGCTACGGCGACGGCGGCGCCAAATTTAAAAATCAAGCTTTCCTGTGTTTCTCTGTGGCTGCATGTGTACAGAGAAACGCAATTAATTTTGAGAAAAAAACTCTGCTGCTATTATCCTGTGCTGTCCACCTATTGCCAGCTGCACACTCTGCAAAAATTTGATTCAGATTCAGGTCAGTTTTTCTCCTTCTAAAATTCTGCCTGCAATCTATTTGCCTGCTTCCTTGCACATTCATTCCCTGTGTTACAGGACTCACTTTCCATGGAGGCTGCTGTCCCAGCAGACCATCGCCAGCCTAATAGGTAAGAGGGGAAGACGGGTAAGTAAGAAGAGGAAAAAGAGAGCATGTCACTAACGCTGTTTAAATGCCCTTCCAGGTCGCCCAGATCATCGCACTCAAGACGATCAAGAAGCAGACGCTCAAGTCGCAGACAAAGCCACTCAGATCGCAGCAGAAGTCGCTCAAGGCACAGGCAAGGCAGATCAAGTCGCAGAATGAGCAGATCAAGATCATACTCCCGACATGGGCGTTCCTACCACAGGAAAACTCCTATGCGCAGGCACTCCCCACACGCACAGAGTCTCCGTCCATCCGCAAACTCATGCTGGATTTGTGGCGCAATAGCGCTCCCAGAAAAGCTGGCCTGCCGTACATGCTTCAACGAAGCAACTAAAGACAGAGAGATGGAATTAAGCCAACCAGCTAGAGAATCGACCCTACAAATCGCAGGGCCCGAAACAAGCAGAGCGATACAAGACACCTCATCCTCCGCTCCTTCCACATCAAAAGTGACAGAACCTCTGTCCGACAGTGAGGATATCGAGACATCTACTGGCTTCGACTTCACTTTGGTCGAACCCTTCATAAAGTCAATCAAGGAATCGATAGATTGGGTGGAAGAAAAAGAAACTCCTCATAAAGTGAGGAAATACTTCCCAAACCTCAGGAAAGATCCGGAGACTTTCCCATTTATTGAGGAGCTGGAGGACCTAATCAAGGAGGAGTGGCAAAAAACGGAGAAAAAAGCCAGTCTTGCCAATCGATTAGCGAAGCTCTATCCTTTAAAAGAGCCCAACGTGAACCCACTGATGTCCCCGCCAGTGGTAGACTCACTGATGAGACTTACCAGGCATGTAACACTTCCAATTGAGGATGCAGTTACTTTCAAAGACGTTTTGGATAGAAAGATCGATCTCGATCTCAAGAAAACCTACCTATCCGCAGGGGGCGCATGCAGGCCAGCAGTGGCACTAGCAGCCGTAGGAAGGGCTATTTCCAACTGGTCTTCCAATGCCGAGAAGCTAGTAGCGGAGGGAGTGGAGCAAGAGAGTGTAATCTCTGCTCTCCAGGAGCTATCCCTCGCAGGCGATTTTGTCGCAGAAGCATCTGTAGACATAATCATCAAGGGCAATGCTGAGCTCAGTAATGGCCAGAAGGGCACTCTGGCTGAAGCCCTGGTCGGCGGATCCATCTTCAAAATCAAATTGGTGCAAAATTCCTTTTGATGGGGCAAACCTCTTTGGTGAAAAACTGGACTCGGCCATATCGAAGGTCACCAGGGGGAAAATCTGGCCTTATCCCTTCAGACAGAAGGCCAAAACAGCAAAGACCGCCCACCTTCAGAAGGAACCTACCTGACAAATACAGGGAAGCAAAGTCTTACAGACCAGACAGAGAGTACAGGAGGAACTGGAAGAACCCCCAGTCTTCTTTTCTCAAGTTCCAAAAGCCCAAGACTCCTGGCACAGGGGATCAGAAGTCCTTTTGACGTCATGCCCGCTCAACCGGCTGTAGTAGGAGCCAGGCTCACGAAATACAAGCAGGTATGGGCGGAAACAATAACGGATCCATGGACGGTAGCTACCGTCCAACTCGGCCACAAATGGAGATTTCAGAAACGTCCAAGGGACCGGTTCTGTATAACAAAGCTACCGACATCTCAAGAAAAGAGACTACTATTGACCGAATACATTCGAGGCCTAGACCTGAAACAGGCGATAGTAAAAGTTACACTATCCCAGAGGGGGAAAGGGGTTTATTCACCCTTATTCCTGGTGAAGAAAAAAACAGGGGATCTTCGCCCCATCCTGGACTTAAAAAATCTGAACCGGATGATCCAGGTAGAAACATTCAGGATGGAAAGCCTACAGTCGATTCTTCAGGCCATAAACATCGGGGACTGGATGCTCTCTATAGATTTACAGGACGCCTATTTACATATCCCCATTCACGCCTCATTCCAAAAGTATCTCCGCTTTGCGGTAGGCAGTCAACACTACCAATTCCAAAGCCTTCCATTCGGGATCTACACCGCTCCAAGGACATTCACAAAGGTCCTCCTTCCAGTGATAGCCCTCTTGAGGGAACAAGGTCTAAGAGTCCACCACTACTTGGACGATATCCTTTTACTTGCAGATAATCAAGAATCCCTCCTTATACATCGATCAATCCTAATCTCCACCCTGCAGAAATTCGGGTGGCTGATCAACTGGGGGAAGAGCAACCTAAATCCCACACAGAGGATGGTTTTTCTAGGGGGAGAACTGGATACCCTCCTCAATACCATAGAACTTCCAAAGGAAAAGATTCCCACACTGATCCAGAAGGCAAGAAGGCTGCTCTCGGCCAGCTCGATTCCCGCCCGCCAGGGAGTGTCTCAGCATATTAGGGTCATTCTCAGCGACCATCCCGATGGTCCAGTGGGCACAGTGGCACACAAGACCTCTCCAACTGTCATTTCTAAGACAATGGAACGGTGTATCAATGTCCCAACCAATTGTGCTCAGAGAGGAAGTGAAACAATCACTCTGGTGGTGGACCAGGTCACACAACCTAAAGAGATGCAAAAACATAGTCCTCCTCTCTCAGGAAGTAATCACCTCGGATGCCAGCGGGGAAGGATGGGGAGCACATTATCGGCACCACGCAGTCCAAGGGCACTGGGCGTTCAGGACGCACAATATAGTTTCCAACATATTGGAGATGAGAGTGGCATTCAAAGCCCTTCTAGCCTTCAGCACCTTCCTGGGGTGTTAAGAAGTCCTACTGAGAATGGACAATCGAGTAGCAGTTGCCTACATCAACAGGCAAGGAGGCACCAGAAGTCGCTCAATGTTACAGGAAGTCCAACCAGTCTTTAAGTGGGCACAGCAGAACCTTCTGGGTCTACGGGCAGCATACGTACCAGGGACCCAGAACCAAGTAGCCGACACCTTGAGCCGAAAATTCGTGTCCAACAACGAATGGGCCTTAAGTCACCAAGCCTTCTCCCTGATAACCAAAACCTGAGGAGTACCAGAGATAGACCTGGCGGCAACCCCATCCAACACGAAGTGCCAAAGGTTCCTGGCGAGGGTACCTCTCCCAACAGCAGAAGGTGCGGATTGCTTACAACACAGATGGGACTTCAACCTAGGCTATGTGTTCCCACCGATACCAATTATTCCGAGGCTGCTACTCAGACTCAAGAACTCGGGGTCCACGGTAATAGCAGTCCTTTCCTTCTGGCCGAGACGCCCATGGTTTACGACTCTCCTTCAGCTGAATACAGCGGAACCACTACCACTGCCCATGTCAGCGGATCTACTGTCCCAAGGTCAACTCCTCCATCCATGCCCAGGAAGACTACACCTGACAGCATGGAGATTGAGAGGTCTAGGTTCATAGCACAGGGATGCTTACAGGAAGTGATAAACACTCTCCTCCAAGCCAGAAAGGCCACCACCAACAACACTTACAGGAGAATCTGGGAAAAGTTCCTCACGGTCGCGCAACAACAGTCCTGGGATCCATCATCCCCAACAGTGGCACAGATCCTAGAATTCCTGCAGCGAGGTCTCGACAAGGGTCTTGGGTCAAATACCCTGAAGGTGCACGTGTCAGCTTTATCTGCCATGACGGGCGTAAGATGGGCAAAAGAGCCACTCATCGAGCAGTTCCAGAAGGCCTGTCTGAAACTAAGGCCTCCCAGAAAACCTTCCTTCCCGACCTGGGACCTTTCAGTGGTACTGGATGCTCTATGCCGCAAACCATTCTTTCCAGTTGAGGGAATATCCTTATGGAATCTAACGCTAAAAAACACCTTCCTTATAGCGATTACATCAGCTAAAAGAGTTTCGGAGATGCACGCTTTGATGGCAAGCGAACCATACTTGACCATCTACCCAGACAAGCCGTCGGACCGATTCATCCCGAAAGTGGCGTCTTCCTTTCATTTCAATCAGGAAATATGCCTTCCCGCTCTAACCACGGAACAGGGGAATCCACATCCACTAGACCTTAAAACCAACATCCTGGCATACCTCTCAATGACCAGTGACCTAAGAAAGGCGGAGAATCTCCTAGTCATTACATATGGCCTCAGGAAAGGACAAGCAGCATCCCACACTATTGCAGCGTGGCTGGTAAAGACCATCAGTAGAACCTATGCATCTAGTCAAGCTCAAGTACCTGAGGGCGTAAGGGCACACTCCACAAGGGCAATGGCGACCTCCTGGGCAGCTTTCTGCAAAAGTCTCTTCGGAAACAATCTGCAAAGCAGCCACATGGTCCTCTAAGAGTACCTTTATCTCGCACTACAAAGTGGACTCAGCCAGATTGTCCACGGTAGAATTTGGGAGGGCAATTATCTGCTCAAATACCTCAATTCCTTGTAAATAAAATATCTTTATGCTCAGACCCACCCAGTTTGGCGAGTTAATCCCCATATGTGTGTGCTGCCATGATGCGGCAGGAAAACGGAAAATTGTATACTCACCTTTCCGTAATTTTCCTTTCCTGTTGCATCACATGGCAGCATACAAATACCCACCCGTCTGAGGTGAGGTATATAGATACTGGGGCGGGGACCCTCTCAAGGTTTAATAGCTACGCGGTCCTATCAGGTTGCGGAGGCGGAGCCACAACCCATATGTGTATGCTGCCATGTGATGCAACAGGAAAGGAAAATTACAGAAAGGTGAGTATACAATTTTCCGTTTTCATGTAACAAAAATAAACATTCAAAAAACTTCTATGTAACAAAAAATTAAGAAAAAATCTTTTATGTAGCAAAAAATAAAATGAAAAAAATAATTTTATGTAACAAAAAATAAAATGAAAAAAATTATTTTATGTAACAAAAAATAAAATGAAAAAAATTATTTTACACAAAAAACAAAAATAAACATTTAAAATTTTTTTTTTGTAACAACAAAATTAAGAAAAATATAATTTATGTAACAAAAAAAAATAAATCTGCCCTAAATTGGGCTTTAAATTCCTGTTTCACATTCACGCGGCGTCCTTCAGCCGATTCCCCGTGCTTGTTAGCGGCCTCATTGCTGGAAGCGGCATGTTTGGATTAGCAGATGCACCAAAATCAGGGAACGTTGCCGCCAATGGGCTGTGACTAATGGCCACTTTAGCACTTGACAGGACGTCCAGGTGGCGCGAGGAGGCGCATTTATTATAGCGGCAGACGAGAGTTCAATCACCGGCTTCCAGGACTGACAGCTGACGAGGGGTTCTGTCCAAACCCTAACGCCGTATCGTAAAATGTTACCGGCGCCGTTATGTTTTATCCGTCGGATCCCGGGGCCGCGGGTGCCGCAGTGACTTCTGGAAAACAATTATCAGGCCGACGTTCTGTTTGCCTAACGATCATGAAAGAGGACGAGCGGATGTCAGAGACCATTCCACGGATGGGGCGCTAATTACATCCCCTTCCGCCATTCCGCGTACAAGAAATGGGACGCCGTTAACCGCTTTATGGCGGTGCGGATACATGACATAACGCTGCGCTCTCCGGATTTGTCGCCAAACCTTCGGATGTGTCGGATGTCCATACAGAGACCGGAGAAAGACAATATACAAATCATTCCTGGAAATACAAATCTATTGTCTGTATTTTATTACAATTCATTCTTTTTTAACGCTTATTCTGCTGCCACAGCCGTTTAAAAAACATTTTGACCACATTTTTAACCCCTCCCCCTCTCCCCCCTGTTCAGCCCCAACCCCCCCCCCCCCCCCCCATGAAGCGTAACATTTTTAAATTTCTGCTATGGACTTCTTTATTTAGCGATAACGTTGTCATTACTAAAGATAATAAGATAACAATGTCAAACATAAACTGTATTTTTAACGACTTTCGTCGATTGGGGACACCGACTGGGAACAGTATGTAAAAATAAAATAATAAAAAAATATATATAACTATAAATATATATAATATATATAAAAATATATATATATATATATATATATATATTTTTTTTTGTACAGTCCTGGCCTTTTCGGGCCTCAATAAATGAGATCATTCGTCAGTACATCAGGAGTATCTGACAAAAGTAAGTACACCCCTCAGTCACATTTGTGTAAATTTTTTCTTCTCTCTTTTCATGTGACAACACTGAAGAAATGACACTTGTCTACAATGTAAAGTAGTGAGTGTACAGCTTGTATAACACACAGCCATTAATGTCTAAACCGCTGGCAACAAAAGTCAGTACACCCCTAAGTGAAAATCTCCAAATTGGGCCCAATTAGTGTATTATTGTAAAAATGTCAAATAAAAAGTAAAATAAATAAGAATTCTTTTTTTTTTTTTAAAGCACCCAGCTCCGCTGAGCTTGCGCGCAGAAGCAAACGCTCCACATATGAAAACGGTGTTCAAACCACACACATAACGTTACTGGCAGGATATAATTATAGATAAAAATAATATAAAGGGTATAAATTTAGTAACAGATCCTAGAATATGTTTGTTAAATGTACTGAAGGAATCTTGTATACCAGAAAATACCTACCGTGCAAAAACAAGACGCCTGTTCCAGGCTCGGAAACTGATAGCTCAGAAATGGATCTCTATATACCCCCCGACGGTGGCGGAATGGAGAACACAAATAAGAGAAATAATAGTAAAGAAGAAATTCATTTATTTACATATAATACAAACAAAACAAACAAATAATTTATGGAAATTTGAAGCTATTTGGAAGGACTGGCTAGAGGTTCGGGACCTCGGTTGATGCTGTTTAGTCGAGGGGGGTGGGGGGGGGGGGGTAATGGGGAGAGGAAATTGTTTTTTGTTTCTGATATGGGGTTCTATTTTTTGGGGGGGGGTTGTATTTAGGATGTAATATGTGTACAATACTGTATCTGGAAGATATGTATGTGTAATGTGTATTCTGTATTTGTGTGTGGAAAATCAATAAAAAATATTGTTTAACCACTACAATACCGGGGGGGGGCACTTTCACCCCCTTCCTTCCCAGACCAATTTTCAGCTTTCAGCGCTCTCGCACTTTCGATGACAATTGCGCGGTCATGCTACATTGTACCCAAATTAAATTTTTATCATTTTGTTCGCACAAATAGAGCTTTAGTTTGGTGGTATTTATTCACCACTCCGTTTTTTATTTTTTGCGATATAAGCGAAAAAATTTCGGAAATTTTGAAAAAAAAAACAATATTTTCTCCTTTCTTTTTTAAAAGAAGTCCAATAAAATCAAATTTTTCATAAATTTAAGCCAAAATGTATTCTGCTACATGTTTTTGGTAAAAAAAAAATTCCGTTAAGTGTATAATAATTAGTTCGCATGATCACGGACATATGTGCGCAAATGATCATGTACAGATGTGTGCAGGTGATCACGGACAGATGTGTGCAGATAATCATTGGCACATGTGATTTTACTGGGACATATGTGGGAGACATGTGTTTTTATTATTTGGGGACATGTGTGTTTTGGGGACATTGGCACATGTGATTTTACTGGGACATATGTGGGAGACATGTGTTTTTATTATTTGGGGACATGTGTGTTTTGGGGACATGTATGTTTACACTGTTTTACACTAGACTGATGATCAGTGAGTAAAAAGCTGTAAAAAAAACTGCGAAATACTCACTGATCACCAGCTGGCTGCAGCGATCCGCTCTCCTCTCTTCACCGACGACTTCCGTGTGAGGAGAGGAGGGCCGATTGCCTAGCAACCGGCTGTTTGCTTACATCACATGACGGCTGTGATTGGACACGGCCGTCATGTGATCAGGAGGGCCAATCACAGAGCCCTCCTGCCGATCCGAGATGCGCCGTGTCTGGGTGACAAGAGCGCATCGGGATCGTGCCTACTTCTGAAGGAACATCCTATCAGAAGTTGAAGGCTCCCACCTGGCCGTATATGTGCAGTGGCCGGGTGGGAAACAGTTAAAAAAAAAACACACACATGAGGTATCGCCGTGATCGTTAGAGCGAGAGCAATAATTCTAGCACTAGACCTCCTCTGTAAAAAAAAAATGTAAACGTCGCCTATGGAGATTTTTAAGGCTCAAAGTTTGTCGCCATTCCACGAGCGGAGCGCAATTTTGAAGCGTGACGTGTTGGGTATCAATTTACTCGGCGTAACATTATTTTTCACAATATAAAAATAAAAAAAATTGGGCTGACTTCACTGTTTTTCTTATTTTTTTAATTCCAAAAAGTTGCGTTTGTAAAACCGCTGCTCAAATACGGTGTGACATAAAGTATTGCAACGACCGCCATTTTATTCTCTAGGGTGTCTGAAAAAAAAAATATAATGTTTGGGGGTTCTAAGTCATTTTCTAGCAAAAAAAAAAAAAAATGATTTTGACTTGTAAACAACAAGTTTTAAAAATAGGCCCGGTCCTTAACCCCTTCAATACCGGGGGGGGCAGTTAAACACCTTCCCGCCCAGACCAATTTTCAGCTTTCAGCGCTGTCGCACTTGGAATGACAATTGCGCGGTCATACTACACTGTAACCAAATGACATTTTTTATCATTTTGTTCCCACAAATAGAGTTTTCTTTTGGTGGTATTTGATCACCTCTACAGTTTTTATTTGTTGCTAAACAAATTAAAAAAGACCGAAAATTTTGAAAAAAAATATGTTTTTTTTTTGTTTCAGTTTCAAAACTTTGTAAATAAGTAATTTTTATCCTTCACTGATGGGCACTGATGGGGCTGCACTGACGGGCACTGATAAGGTGGCACTGATGGGCACCGATGAGGTGGCACCAATGAAGTGGCACTGATAAGGTGGCATTGACAGGCACTGATAGGCAGCACTCATGGGCACTGATAGGTGGCACTGATGGGCGACACAGGTGGGCACTGATAGGTGGCACAAATTGGCACTGATGGCTGGCACGGATTGGCATGGATAGGCGGCATGGATGGGCATGGATAGGCAGCACAGATGGGCATGGATAGGCGGCACGGATGAGCATGGATGGGCACTGATAGGCGGCATGGATAGGCACTGATAGGTGGCATGGATGGGCACTGATAGGCGGCATTGTATTGTATTGTATTGTACTGATGGATGCCAATCAGTGCCAAACAATAATGCATGCCAATCAGTGATGCCCATTGTGGGCACTGTTTGGCATCCATTGTGGGCACTGATTGGCATCCATTGTGGGCTCTGACTGGCATCCCTGGGGGTCTAGGGTGGCATACCTGGTGCTGGGCATCCCTGGTGGTCTGGTGGCATCCCTCCATCCCTGAGATCGTAGTTGCGGGGTGTCAGACTGATACCCCACAACAAGGATCACCGCGATGCGTGCCCCTGGGGGCGCGCAGCGGCTCAAAATCCTGAAGACGTCATATGACGCCCAGTCAGGATTTTGTTACCACATGTATGGTATATACAGAGTTATATTGGTCCAAACAGAAACAATGGAACTCGGTATAAATTGGCATCCCTGGAATTCTTTGTTATGTTCATATTTAGATAAGAACAATTCTCTTTGATCTTTGTTGTATGTTTGTGGTGTGCGGAGCTGACAATCATTGTATAACACGCTCCGTATTCTTGTCTTCTTATGAATAAAGATGTCTCGTCTTGTTGGGTCCGATGATTTGCTATATAACATCTTCTATGTAAGAGTCGTCCCGATATATGAGAACCGATAAAGAGGCAAAAATCTGTCCATGTGACATCATAGCGGGGAACACCGAGCTCTGATGGGGGGGGTCTGATGGGGGGGGGGCTCTGATGGGGGGAGCTCTGATGGGGGGGGACTCTGATGGGGGGGGGGGGGGGCTCTGACTGGGGGGGGGGGGGGGTGGGGGGGGCTCTGATGGGGGGGAGCTCTGATGGGGGGGGGGGGCTCTGATAGGGGGGGGGGGCTCTGATTGGGGGGGGAGTGTTATCCCATCATATAATGCTGGGCTGCAGAAGTATAAAAGAAGGAAATGGAAACTTTCCCTTTTCTTTCCTTCTTCTATAGATAGAAAAATTATAGCTCGAGAGATAAATAGATGATAGATAGATGATGGATAATGGGAAGGACACACATGTCTGCAGTCTGTACATTCCGTGTAATGACTTTACTTTCTGGAATTTTCTTGCTCTGAGTGGCACAAATGATGCAATTTAAAAGTATTTAGGTTAATGGTCTCTACAAAACGTTCGTGTTTCCGCCGCGCTCTGCGATTCCGCTAAACTGCAGACTTTGCAGATAATCAGCTCTGCGCATCTCCTCTCCCCTCAGCCCTCCTCTCCTAACCCCTCTTCTCCTCTCCCCCCCTCACCCCCTCCTCTCCTCTCCTCTCCCCTCACCCCTCTTCTCCTCTCCCCTCACCCCTCCTCTCCTCTCCCATCTTCTCCTCTCCCCTCACCCCTCCTCTCCTCTCCCCTCACCCCCCTCCTCTCCTCTCCCCTCACCCCTCTTCTCCTCTCCCCCCTCACTCCTCTCCCCTCTCCCCTCTCCCCTCCTCTCTCCTCTCCCCTCACCTCCCCTCTTCTCCTCTCCCCTCACCCCTCCTCTCCTCTCCCATCTTCTCCTCTCCCCTCACCCCTCCTCTCCTCTCCCCTCACCCCTCCTCTCCTCTCCCCTCACCCCTCTTCTCCTCTCCCCTCACTCCTCTCCCCTCTCCCCCTCTCCCCTCTTCTCCTCTCCCCTCACCCCTCCTCTCCTCTCCCCTCTTCTCCTCTCCCCTCACCCCTCCTCTCCTCTCCCCTCACCCCTCTTCTCCTCTCCCCTCACTCCTCTCCCCTCTCCCCTCTCCCCTCTCCCCCTCACTCCTCTCCCCTAACTCCTCTCCCCCTCCCCTTACCCCTCGCTCCTCTCCCCTCACTCCTCTCCCCTCACTCCTCTCCCCTCTCTCCTCACTCCTCTCCCCTCTCCACTCTCCCCTCACTCCTCTCCCCTCTCCCCTCTCCCCTCCCACTCTCCCCTCACCCCTCTCCCCTCACTCCTCTCCCCTCTCCCCTCATCCCTCACTCCTCTCCCCTCTCCCCTCTTCCCTCACTCCTCTCCCCTCTCCCCCCTCCCCTCACCCCTCACTCCTCTCCCCTCACTCCTCTCCCCTCTCCCCTCACTCCTCTCCCCCCTCCCCTTACCCCTCACTCCTCTCCCCTCACTCCTCTCCCCTCACTCCTCACTCCTCTCCCCTCTCCACTCCCCTCCCCCCTCACTCCTCTCCCCTCACTCCTCTCCCCTCTCCCCTCACTCCTCTCCCCTCTCTCCTCTCCCCTCTCCCCTCACTCCTCTCCCCTTTTCCCTCACTCCTCTCCCCTCACTCCTCTCCCCTCACTCCTCTCCTCTCCCCTCTCTCCCTCACTCCTCTCCCCTCTCCCCTCTCCCCTCTCCCCCTCTCCCCTCACTCCTCTCTCCTCTCCCCTCTCCCCTCCCCCCTCACTCCTCCCCCCTCACTCCTCTCCCCTCTCTCCTCTCCCCTCACTCCTCTCCGCTGAACGAAACCCTGAGAAGTGCTTTCCATATTTGCGATGACGAGTGTCAGGTACATCTGATTACTGATAATAATACTGCAGATGAAAAGTATAAATAGTATTCGATCATTTCTATCATTTCTCCCACTTAGAACGACACTATAATTATCATCCTGGTACACAGCATTGTAAAGTCACTGGATTTATAAAGTTACAAATAAAGTTTTTTGCTTTTTAACTTTACAGGAAAAAAAATGTCTGAACATTAATGGATGGAAAAATAGAAATAAAAAAATCAGGAACATATAAAAGAAGAAATTCATTTCTGATGATATGAGAAGAATAAGAGGTAATAAGGGGTTAAATAGGAATATTGTTTATTTCATTAATGAAGTTACTTTGACTGAAACCCCCTGATCTGCAGATGAATGATACCGAGTATGTTCAATAGTGACAATGTTACTTTGTATCTCTCTATCTCCTGTCTGATCAATGTTTATAAACAATGTTACTTTGTATCTCTCTATCTCCGGTCTGATCAATGTTTATAAACAATGTTACTTTGTATCTCTCTATCTCCTGTCTGATCAATGTTTATAAACACTGTTACTTTGTATCTCTCTATCTCTCGTCTGATCAATGTTTATAAACAATGTTACTTTGTATCTCTCTATCTCCCGTCTGATCAATGTTTATAAACAATGTTACTTTGTATCTCTCTATCTCTCGTCTGATCAATGTTTATAAACAATGTTACTTTGTATCTCTCTATCTCCAGTCTGATCGATGTTTATAAACAATGTTACTTTGTATCTCTCTATCTCCCGTCTGATCAATGTTTATAAACAATGTTACTTTGTATCTCTCTATCTCTCGTCTGATCAATGTTTATAAACAATGTTACTTTGTATCTCTCTATCTCCAGTCTGATCAATGTTTATAAACAATGTTACTTTGTATCTCTCTATCTCTCGTCTGATCAATGTTTATAAACAATGTTACTTTGTATCTCTCTATCTCTCGTCTGATCAATGTTTATAAACAATGTTACTTTGTATCTCTCTATCTCTCGTCTGATCAATGTTTATAAACAATGTTACTTTGTATCTCTCTATCTCCCGTCTGATCAATGTTTATAAACAATGTTACTTTGTATCTCTCTATCTCCCGTCTGAAATGTCAGAGTGTATCATAACTGCTGTGTTTACAAAATAACCGCCTGCCGACCGGCTCACTTCGGCAGAAGGGCACTTACAGGCATATTAATGTACCTGAACATTGCCCTTTAAGAAGTGGTTTGCGCATGCACGCTCTTTTTTTGTTTATGGCGCAAAAAATAAAAAACGCAGAGCTGATCAAATACCACCAAAAGAAATCTCTACTTGTGGGGAATAAAAGGACGTCAAATTTGTTTGGGAGCCACATCACACGACCGCGCAATTGTCAGTTAAAGGCGACGCAATCGCAAAAAGTGCTCTGGTCTTTAGCCAGCAAAATGGTTCCAGGGCTGAAGTGGTTAACTTCCCGCTGTCATAATAATAATAATAATAATAATAATAATAATAAATTTTATTTATAGACGCCTTTCAGAACACCGAAGGTCACCTCACAAAGATAGCGACAGAGCAACAAAAAATAAATAAATACAATAAGAGTCAATTCACACTGCGGCAACTCGACTTCCAGCGCGACTTTTGGAGGCAACTTGGACACGAATTGAGTATGAATAACAGCGCGACTTGGAGCGACTTACAACACGACTTTAAGTCGCCCCCAGGCCAGGCGACTTTGTATGGTATGGATTTTAAGAGAAACCCCCTACGCCAAAAAAACGGCGTGGGGGTCCCCCCAAAATCCATACCAGACCCTTCTCCGAGCACGCATCCTGGCCGGTCAGGAAATGGGGTTGGGGACGAGCGAGTAACCTCCCCCCCCCCCCCCCCCTCCTGAACCGTACCAGGCCACATGCCCTCAACATGGGGGGGTGGGTGCTTTGGGGAAGAGGGGCGCCCTGCGTCGCCCCCCCCCCCCCACCCCAAAGCACCTTGTCCCCATGTTGATGAGGACAAGGGCCTCTTCCCGACAACGCTGGTCGTTGGTTGTTGGGGTCTGCAGGCAGGGGGCTTATCGGAATCCAGGAACCCCCTTTAATAAGGGGGCCCCCAGATCCTGCCCCCCCACCCTATGTGAATGAGTATAGGGTACATCATACCCCTACCCATTCACCTGGGGAAACAAAGTGTCAATTAAAAAAAAAACACAACACAGGTTTATTAAGTAATTTATTAACCACTTCAGCCCCGGACCAATTGGCAGCCAAAGGACCACGCCCCTTTTTGCAATTCGGCACTGCGTCGCTTTAACTAACAATTGCGCGGTCGTGCGACGTGGCTCCAAAACAAAATTGGCGTCCTTTTTTTCCCACAAATAGAGCTTTCTTTTGGTGGTATTTGATCGCCCCTGCGGTTTTTATTTTTTGCGCTATAAACAAAAATAGAGCGACAATTTTGAAAAAAATGCAATATTTTTTACTTTTTGCTATAATAAATATCCCCAAAAAATATATAAAAAAACATTTTTTTTTTTCCTCAGTTTAGGCCGATACGTATTCTTCTACATATTTTTGGTAAAAAAAATCGCAATTAGCGATTATTGATTAGTTTGCGCAAAACTTATAGCGTTTACAAAATAGGGGATAGTTTTATAGCATTTTTATTAATATTTTTTTTTTTTATTAGTAATGGCGGCGATCAGCGATTTTTATTGTGACTGCGACATTTTGGCGGACACATCGGACATTTTTGACACATTTTTGGGACATTTGTCATTTATACAGAAATCAGTGCTATTTAAATAGCACTGATTCCTATGTAAATGACAGTTGTAGTTAGGGGGGTTAACCACAAGGGGGCGGGGAGGAGTCAGTGTGATGTGTTGTGTTGTGTTTACTGTAGGGGGGCGTGGCTGTACGTCTGACGTCATTGATCGGCGTTCCCGATGACAGGGAACCGCCGATCACTGACAGTCAGTGTAGGAAGCGCGGGGAGAGGTTTGTTTACACAGACCTCTCCCCGTTCTTCAGCTCCGTAACCCGATCGCGGATACCAGCGGCGATCGGGTCCGCTGGTCCCGCGGCCGGGGTCACGGAGCTCCCGACCGGGTCGCGAGCGCGCCGCGAGCGGCGCGCTCGCGACCCACGGGCAGGCACATGCACGATCACGTACAGGTACGTGATTCTGCCTGCCCGTGCCATTCTGCTGACGTATATATGCAGTGGCCGGTCGGGAAGCGGTTAATCAGCTCTGGGGGTCTTCTTCCGACTTCTCTGCTCTGTTCGGCCTCTTCTCCCAGTGTCTGGCCTCTTCTCCCGCTCTCCGGCATTGTCTCCCGCTCTTCTGCCGGCTCCTCTGCTATCTTCTTGCAGCTCTTTTACTAGTGGAGGAGCCCGGTCTCCTCCCTCCTTCTTCCCTCTTCTTTCTTCTTTCTTCCTCCGTTGTTGACATGACGCTCTCTGCCGCTGTAATGCCGTGTGAGTGCGTCCAGGAATGGGGCGTGGTCACCGGGTGATGCCACATGGTGGCCCCGCCCCTTATGACGTCAGGCCCTGAGGCATGCTGGGACTGTGCAGTCATAAGGGGCGGGGCCACCGCATGACATCGCCCGGTGACCACGCCCCATTCTTGTATGTCATCGCGCAGCGCTCACACGGCATTACAGCGGGAGAGAGTGTCGAGTCAACAACGGAAGATGAAAGAAGAGAGAAGAGGGAAGAGGGAAGAAGGACGGAGGAGACCGGGCTTATCAAAGGGGGCTCCCGGATTCCGATAAGCCCCCCGCCCGCAGACCCCGACAACCAACGGCCAGCACCTACCCCCCATGTTGAGGGCATGCGGCCTGGTACAGTTCAGGAGGGGGGGGGGGGGGGGGCGTTCGCTCGTCCTCACCCCCTTTCCTGACCGGCCAGGCTGCGTGCTCAGAGAAGGGCCTGGTATGGATTTTGGGGGGACCCCCGCGCTGTTTTTTTTGGCGTAGGGGGTTCCCCTTAAAATACATACCAGACCTAAGGGCCTGGTATGCTCCTGGAGGGGGAACCCATGCTGTTTTTTTTATTAAAAATTTGGCGTGGAGTTCCCCCTCGAGAGCTGATTATTCTGTGAGAGAGGCGACTTGGAGGCGACTTCCATTGAAATCAATGGGTACAAGTCGCCTAGAAGTCGGATTGAAGTAGTACAGGAACCTTTTCTGAAGTCGGAGCGACTGCAGTAGTGTGCATTAAGACGGCTCTCATTCACTTACATTGATTTTTACATGTAGCGCGACTTGAAGCGACTTGAAGTCGGATCCAAAGTTGCCCCTGTGTGAATGGAGTCTAAATATACATCACACAACCATCAAATTACAAAGTCAGTCAGAGTGTGTTTTTGACAGTTGGGAATTGCTGGAACGTGGGGGTGGGGGGGGGGTAGAGCATCCCGGTTGGCCTGTCCTTTGCAACTATAACAGCTTCACCTCTTCTGAGAAGGCTGTCCAGGGTTTAGGAGGGTGTCTATGGAATGTTTGACCATTCTTCCAGAAGAGCATTTGTGAGGTTGGACGAGAAGGCCTGGCTCGCAGTCTCCCCTCTAATTCATCCCAAAGGCGTTCTATCGGGTTGAGGTCAGGACTCTGTGCAGGCCAGTAAAGTTCCTCCACCCCAAACTCGCTCATCCACGTCTTTATGGACCTTGCTTTGTGCACTGGTGGGCAGTCATGTTGGAACAGGAAGGGGCCGTCCCCAAACTCCTCCCACAAAGTTGGGAGCATAAAATTGTCCACAATGTCTTGGTATTCTGACGCCTTAAGAGTTCCCTTCACTGGAACTAAGGGGCCAAGCCCAACCCCTAAAAAAGCAACCCCAACGCCATAATCCCCCCTCCACCCCTCCCCCAGCACCATAATCCCCCCTCCACCAAATGGTTTGGAGCAGTGCACAAAGCAAGTTCCATAAAGACATGGATGAGCGAGTTTGGGGTGGAGGAACTTGACTGGCCTGCACAGAGCCCTGACTTTATACCGATAGAACACCTTTGGGATGAATTAGAGCGGAGACTGCGAGCCAGGCCTTCTCGTCCAACATCAGTGCCTGACCTCACAAATGCTCTTCTGGAAGAATGGTCAAACATTCCCATAGACACCCTCCTAAACCTTGTGGACGGCCTTCCCAGAAGAGGTGAAGCTGTTATAGCTGCAAAGGGCCAACTCAATATTGAACCCTCCGGACTAAGACTGGGATGTCATTAAAGATCATGTGTGTGTAAAGGCCGGCGTCCCAATACTTTTGGTAATATAGTGTATATGTGTATATATATATATATATATATAGTATATATTTATAATTCCCAGAAACATGCTGTAAACGAATCAGCCCTGAGCAGTATTAAGCGGTGAGCGTGATTTGGGCGCACGGAGCGCGGCGGGGCACGTGCCGGCTGCTCGCAGGTCGCGTCATGTGTGAAGTTATGAAAGGAATATTGCCGGATGCTGGAAAACAAGTAAATGTATTTTTAGCCTCGGTCACGTGACTTCTTGTACAGGTGTCGCGTCTCAAGCTGCGTTGCTGATGGAGGGGCGAGAAAATCTGGGAGAATCAGACGAATCACATCCTGAGCGTCACCCGAGCGGAAATAATTCTGCGCTGTGAATCATTTATTAAAGGTGAACGGCGGTCACCTCATCGCGCAATTCTCGGATCTCCATCACCACATTCTTCATGTAGATGATGAATGGCGGCATTTCTATTCCTTTCATAAGGCCCCTTTCACACTGGGGCGGGGAGCCGCGGTGACGGTAAAGCATCGATATATTTAGCGCTGCTTTACCGTCGTTTTAGCCGCGGTTTTCGGCCGCTCGCGGTGCGGTTTTACCCCCCGCGAGCGGCCGAAAAAGGGTTAAAGACCGGTATTGCCGCGGTATCCCATTCTAATCAATGGAAGGGAGCGGTATAGGAGCGGTGAACACACCGCTCCTATACCGCTCCAAAGATGCTGCTAGCAGGACTTTTTTGACCGTCCTGCTGACGCACCGCTCCAATGTGAGAGCCCGCCGGCTTTCACACTGGAGTTAAAGGGGCCGGATTTTTTCAGGCGGTGTACAGGCGCTATTTTTAGCGCTGTACCGCCTGAAAAACGCCCCGGTGTGAAAGGGGCCTAAGACTCTTTGTTCATTTTTTGGTCATATTCTGTTATTATCTTGATTAGGGATGAGCCGAACACCCCCCCGTTCGGCTCGCACCAGAACCCCAGCGAACGGACCTAAAGTCCGTGCGAGCTTTAGAACCCTATTAGTTATAATGGATGCGAACGTTCGAAATCAAAAGTGCTAATTTTAAAGGCTAATATGCAAGTTATTGTCATAAAAAGTGTTTGGGGACCCAGGTCCTGCCCCAGGGGAGTGTTTGGGGACCCGGGTCCTGCCCCAGGGGAGTGTTTGGGGACCCGGTCCTGCCCCAGGGGACATGTATCAATGCAATTTTTTTTTTTTTTTAAACGGCCGTTTTTTCAGGAGCAGTGATTTTAATAATGCTTATATTGAAACAAAAAAAGTGTAATATTCCTTTAAATTTCGTACCTGGGGGGTGTCTATAGTATGCCTGTGAAGGGGCGCATGTTTCCCGTGTTTAGAACTGTCCCTGCACAAAGTGTCATTTTTGCAGAAAAGAAAGCTATTTAAAATCACTCGCGGCTAATGAATTGACGGCTCCCGTAACACAGAGAACAGTCATTCATTGAAAGTCATTCATAAAAAAAAAGTCATTGATAAAAAAAAAAAAAAATGAAAAAAAAAAAAATGTGGGGGGTCCCCCCAAATTCAATAACCAGGCCCTTCAGGTCTGGGATGGATATTAAGGGGGACCCCAGCCAAAAAAAAAAAAAAAATGGCGTAGGGTCCCCCTCAAAATCCATACCAGACCCTTGAGGTCTGGGATGGATTTTAAGGGGAACCCTAGCCAAAAAAAATGGCGTGGGGTCCCCCTCAAAATCCATACCAGACCCTTATCCGAGCACGCAACCTGGCAGGCCGCAGGAAAAGAGGGGGGGACGAGAGCGCCCCCCCCTCCCGCCTGAACCGTACCAGGCCACATGCCCTCAACATTGGGAGGATGCTTTGGGGTCCCCCCCAAAGCACCTTGTCCCCATGTTGATGAGGACAAGGGCCTCTTCCCCACAACCCTGGCCATTGGTTGTGGGGGTCTGCGGGCGGGGAGCTTATCGGAATCTGGAAGCCCCCTTTAACAAGGGGACCCCCAGATCCCGCCCCCCCTGTGTGAAATGGTAAGGGGGTACAAAAGTACCCCTACCATTTCACCAAAAAAGTGTCAAAAATTGTAAAAATGACAGGAGACGGTCTTTGACAATTCCTTTATTAAAATCTTCTTTCTTCTTTCTTCATCCTTCGGTTTCTTCATCTTCTCCTTCCGTCATCTTCTTCCATCTTCTTCTTCCATTTTCTTCTTCCTCCGATCCGCTTCTTCTTGCGCTGGTCTTCTCGTCCTTCTCGTCCGGCATCTTCTTCCGTCGGTGTCGGTGTCTCTTCTTGGGCCGCTCCGCGCAATGGGAGGCTCCCGCTGTGTGAGGCTTCGCTGCGTCTGACAGGTCTTTTATAATGGAGGCTCTGACGCACGGGGACGTCATGGGGAATTCCCTATGGCTTTCCCCATGACGTCAGAGGGGGGCGGGGTCACCAGGTGCCCTCCGTTATAAAAGACCTGTCAGACGGAGCGAAGCCTCACACAGCGGGAGCCTCCCATTGCGAGGAGCGGCCCGACAGAAGAACAGACGCCGACGCCATGGAAGAAGATGCCGGACTAGGGTTTGCGTGGGATTAGGGTTAGAGGATTAGCATTAGGGGATTAGGGTTAGGAGATCAGGATTAGGATTAAGGCTAGGGTTTGGGGATTAGGGTTAGGATTATGGGAATGGGGATTATGGTTAGAGGATTAGCATTAGGGGATTCCCCTTAATATCCATCCCAGACCTGAAGGGCCTGGTTATTGAATTTGGGGGGACCCCCACGCTTTTTTTTTTGTTTTTTTTATCAATGAATGACTATTCTCTGTGTTACGGGAGCCGTCAATTCATTAGCCGCGAGTGCTTTTAAATAGCTTTTTTCCTGCAAAAAATGACACTTTTTGCAGGGAAAGTTCTAAGCACAGGAAACCTGCCCCCCTTCACAGGCAACCTATAGACACCCCCCAGATGTGATACTGCAATGCTGTACTAACAGCACGCACACACAAATTCCCAGAAATAGAGCACATATTGTCAGCAGTCAGCAACACACTGACACGCTGACACTGAAACATAATATGCGAGGCCGCCGCCGCGGCGGCCTCTTATACCGTGGGGCGTGTACTAAAGCCCCTGAGCTATAATTGGCTACAGGCATCCTGCCTGTAGCCAATTATGGCTCTCCTCGCTGCCGGCGCTGTGATTGGCCAAGCATGCGGGGTCACAGTGCATGCTTGGCCAATCATCAGCCAGCATTGCACTGCGACTAGAGCAATGCATTGCGGGCCGCTCGCATCACACGAATTTGATGCGAACGGCCCAAATAGTTCTGGGCTCGCTGAGCGGGCGAACGCCCGATGTTCGATTCGAGCATTGGTTCGAATCGAACACCGGGCCCATCCCTAATCTTGATGGAGTTTAAAGTGAACCTAACATGGTGCCCAACTTGAACCCATCCCACCCTGTAGAAGTAGGGGGTGGATTTTTTTCGATCCCGGTGGGCCATGCGTTAGAAGAACTCGGCCACGTTGCAGATCACCGGCCAATGAACCTGCACCAATCCCCAGAGCCTTTCCTGCTTATTTATAACCCCCGAGCACGGAAGAAGATCCTCTCTAATCATCATCAGTTTGTGTAGCTGATTCCAAACTTTGGGAATCCCATGGATTTGTCGGGGAGCGATGGCAGCGCTCAACCCGAACATCATCATCACTGGTCATCAATGGTCGCCATAGGCTCACAGCTTGGAAAGTGCTCTGTGAGTGCTTGCTGTATATATTCTTAGCATTGATATGAAACCCGAAATTATCATAAGTGATAGAGGTTACTAGAGGTTACTCTTACCCCCCCTCATCTTTATGTGCCCCCCTATCCTCCATATAAATTAGTAAAAAAAAGACCCCCCCCCAATGTCTGGACGGTAGTTGCTGCCAAATGGTGGTCTCTCTTGGAATCCCTTGCTGCAAACCTGGAAGTATTCAGGACTGAGTGCTACCAGGTTCACAGTGGACCAGTGGTCCTGAATGGAGACAAGATTGGATTAGGGTTAGTGTTAAGGCGAGGATTAAGGGATTAGGGTTAGGATTAGGGGGTAGGGGATTAGGGTTAGGATTGGGTTAGGGGATTAGGGTTAGGATTATGGGTAGGGTAAGGGGATTAGGCTTTAGGATTAGGGGTAAGGTTAGGGGATTAGGATTATGGGTAGGGTTAGGGCATTATGGTTGGGATTAGGGGTAGGGTTAGGGGATTAGGATTAGGGGTAGGGTTATGGGATTAGGGTTAGGATTAGGGTTAGGATTAGGGGTATGGTTAGGGGATTAGGATTAGGGTTAGGGGATTAGGGTTAGGATTATGGGTAGGTTTAGGGGATTATAGGTTAGGATTGGGGTAGGGTTAGGATTATGGGTAGGATTAGGGGATTAGGGTTAGGATTAGGGGTATGGTTAGGGGATTAGGATTAGGGTTAGGAGATCAGGATTAGGATTAAGGCTAGGGTTTGGGGATTAAGGTTAGGATTAGGGTTAGGGGATTAGGGTTAGGATTATGGGAATGGGGATTATGGTTAGAGGATTAGCATTAGGGGATTAGGGTTAGGATTAGGGGTAGGGTTAGAGGATTAGGGTTAGGATTAGGGCTAGGGAATTAGGGTTAAGATTAGGGGTAGGGTTAGGGGATTAGGGTTAAGATTAGGGGTAGGGTTAGGGGATTTGGGTTAGGATTATGGGTAGGGTTAGGGGATTAGGGTTTAGGATTAGGGGTAGGGTTAGTGGGTTAGGATTGGGGTAGGGTTAGGGGATTATGGTTAGGATTGGGGTAGGGTTAGGGGATCAGAGTTAGGATTAGGGGTAGGGTTAGGGGATTAGGATTAGGGGTAGGGTTAGGGGATTGGGGTTAGGATTATGGGTAGGGTTAAGGGATTAAGGTTAGTGTTAAGGCTAAATTTAGGGGATTAGGGTTTGGATTAGGGGTAGGGTTAGGGGATTAGGATTAAGGCTAGGTTTAGGGGATTAAAGTTAGGATTAGGGTTAGGGGATTAGGCTTAGGATTATGGGATTAGGGTTAGGATTAGGGATAGGGTTAGGGGATTATGGTTAGGATTAGGGGTAGGGTTAAGGGATTAGGGTTAGGATTGGGGTACTCTAATCCCCTAACCCTACCCCTAATTTTAACTCTAATCCCCTAACCCTAATCCTAATCCCCTAAGCCTAGCCCTAATCCTAACCTTAATTACCTAATGCTAATCCTCTAACCCTAAGCCCTGATAAAGGTAACACTCATGGACCGCCGAAACGCATTGGCTACTTTTGGACTGCCGAAACGCATTGGCTACTTTTTGGATTGTCCCTCGGACATTAATTGGAATAAAAGTTGAATCTGGACCTCTTTGCAGTGGTGTGACGCTTCATTTCATCCACCCCCCTCCCCCCTCCAACTAAGAAGACCACTAAAAGCGTCGGGAGACGCAGCGCAGGTATTGGAGCCCTCGTCTATAATCATCCCCTGTGTTATTTTTAATGCCTCGAACAAAACAAACAAATATATAATAAAATAATTTAAAAATTGAATAAAATCACAGCATTAATGCCAGTAAAGTATCATAAGTTGACCCCCCAAGCTAAATAAACGTGAGACAGCAAATAATAGAATGTAAATATAAGAAATAAAAACAAAACGCGTGTTTTGATGGAAAACGGCAGAAGAAGAAATGGAGGTTTTCATAGTTATTAATAGACGACGCGCTCGATGCGTCGGAGACAGATAAGAGCGGCATTGTGTGCATCGCGTTCCTTAGCAACGGCTAAAAGATTTGGTGTTGGTGGAGAAAAGAAAATTATGTAAGACAAACATGTGTAACTTTTCATTTTTTAAAGAAAACCGACAAAAAAAAAAAGAGATACAATAGAGAACATTGTTCCACAAATCATTGGATGTAATGTCATTCGATTCTGTCACAATCGTTTGATCGCCAATACATTTCCAATTTCTAGTTATCATTTTTGCAGACAGGAGCTGAATTCTGTTTTCTGGACTCTGTTTGCTGCTTTTCTCAGAACTCTGCACAGTGCTGGAGGACAAGTTACACACATCCTCTGCATTCTTTGGATTTCCAGCTTGGATTCTTTTAGCTGAGCTCCGCACTGGAGGGGGAACATTCACTGGAGTTATTTTGTGTCGTGGATCCTCTTTAGAGATCTGTGTGACGATGGTGTGACAATAGTGTGACAGTGGTGTGACGATGGTGTGACAAAGGTGTGACAATAGTGTGATGATGGTGTGACAATAGTGTGATGATGGTGTGACAATAGTGTGACGATGGTGTGACGATGGTGTGACGATGGTGTGACGATGGTGTGACAATAGTGTGACAATAGTGTGACGATGGTGTGACAATAGTGTGACAATAGTGTGACAATAGTGTGACGATGGTGTGACAATAGTGTGACGATGGTGTGACGATGGTGTGACAATGGTGTGACAATAGTGTGACAATAGTGTGACGATGGTGTGACAATAGTGTGACGATGGTGTGACGATGGTGTGACGATGGTGTGACAATAGTGTGACAATAGTGTGACGATGGTGTGACGATGGTGTGACAATGGTGTGACAATAGTGTGACAATAGTGTGACGATGGTGTGACGATGGTGTGACAATGGTGTGACAATAGTGTGACAATAGTGTGACGATGGTGTGACAATAGTGTGACGATGGTGTGACGATGGTGTGACGATGGTGTGACAATAGTGTGACGATGGTGTGACAATGGTGTGACGATGGTGTGACAATAGTGTGACGACGATGGTGTGACAATGGTGTGACAGTGGTGTGACGACGATGGTGTGACGATGGTGTGACAGTGGTGTGACAATAGTGTGATGATGGTGTGACAATGGTGTGACGATGGTGTGACAATAGTGTGACAATAGTGTGACGATGGTGTGACAATGGTGTGACGATGGTATGACAATGGTGTGACAATGGTGTGACAATAGTGTGATGATGGTGTGACGATGGTGTGACGATGGTGTGACAATGGTGTGACAATGGTGTGACAATAGTGTGATGATGGTGTGACGATGGTGTGACGATGGTATGACAATGGTGTGACAATGGTGTGACAATGGTATGACAATGGTGTGACAATGGTGTGACAATGGTGTGACGATGGTGTGACAATAGTGTGACAATAGTGTGACGATGGTGTGACAATGGTGTGACGATGGTATGACAATGGTGTGACAATGGTGTGACAATAGTGTGATGATGGCGTGACAATGGTGTGACGATGGTGTGACAATGGTGTGACAATGGTGTGACAATAGTGTGATGATGGTGTGACGATGGTGTGACGATGGTGTGACGATGGTGTGACAATAGTGTGACGATGGTGTGACAATGGTGTGACAATGGTGTGACGATGGTGTGACGATGGTGTGATGATGGTGTGACGATGGTGGAACTGTAAAAGAGTCATGAGCAGGTCGGTTGGGGCGGAGATGAATCACTGTAGTAGGGATCCTGGCAGACTTTTAAAGGGTATTTGGTGAAGCAGGTAGAGCTGCACTTCAAACTGTGGCCCAGGGGCTGGATGAGGCCCTTTTCTTGCCTTTATCCGGCCCTTGGGGCCCTATTCCTCCTCAAGACACTATTCTGCCAACTGACGACAATGGGGCACCATTTCTCCCAATGGCACCAACAATGGGGCACCATTTCTCCCAATGGCACCAACAATGGGGCACCATTTCTCCCAATGGCACCAACAATGGGGCACTATTCATCGCAATGACACTAACAATTGGACACCATTTCTCCCAATGACACCAACAATGGGGCACTATTCCTTCCAATGACACTAACAATTGGACACCATTTCTCCCAATGACACCAACAATGAGGCACCATTTCTCCCAATGACACCAACAATGGGGCACTATTCCTCCAAATAACACCAATACCGGGGCACTATTTCTCCCAATGACACCAACAATGGGGCACTATTTCTCCCAATGACACCAACAACGGGGCACCATTTCTCCCAATGACACCAACAAAGGGGCACCATTTCTTCCGATGACACCAACAATGAGGCACCGTTACTTCCAATGATACCAACGGACTGTCAGTACACTGTAGGCACTGAACATACTGGGCACACTGTAGTCACTTGAGTACATGTGGACTGGGAGTACACTGGAAGCACGGAGGAAACTGGGCACACTGGAGTCACTTGAGGATACGTGGACTGGGAATGCACTGGAGGCAATGAGCATAGAGGGCACACTGGAGTCACTAGAAGACATGTGCACTGGAGGCACTGAACATACTTGGCATACTGGAGTCACTTGAGGACGCATGGACTAGTCATACACTGGAGGTACTGAGCATACTGGGCACACTGGAGTCAATTGAGGACATGTGAACTGGGAGTGCACTGGAGGTACTGAGCACACTGGGCACACTGTAGTCAATTGAGGACACATGGACTAGTCATACACTGGAGGCACAGAGTATACTGGGCACAGTTGAGTCACTAGAAGACATGTGGACTGGGAGGACATTTAGCATTAATAAATAGGGACTGGTAGTACACTGGAGGCACTGATCATACTGAGCACACTGTAGACAATAGAAGACACATTGACTGGGAAAACACTGGAGGAACTAAGCACACTGGGCACAAGGTAGGCACTAGAAGATAAGTGATCTGGGAGAGCACTGGAGGCACTGAGCATACTGGGGTCACTTGAGGATACATGGACTGGGGGTGCACTGGAGATACTGAGCATACTGGGCATACTGGAGTCACTTGAGGATACATGGACTGGGGGTGCACTGGAGGCACTGAGCATACTGGGCATACTGGAGTCACTTCAGGATACATGGACTGGGGGTGCACTGGAGGCACTGAGCATACTGGGCATACTGGAGTCACTTCAGGATACATGGACTGGGGGTGCACTGGAAATACTAAGCATACTGGGCATACTGGAGTCACTTGAGGATACATGGACTGGGGGTGCACTGGAGCCACTGAGCATACTGGGCATACTGGAGTCACTTCAGGATACATGGACTGGGGGTGCACTGGAGGCACTGAGCATACTGGGCATACTGGAGTCACTTCAGGATACATGGACTGGGGTGCACTGGAGGCACTGAGTATACTGGGCATACTGGAGTCACTTGAGGATACATGGACTGGGGGTGCACTGGAGGCACTGAGCATACTGGGCATACTGGAGTCACTTCAGGATACATGGACTGGGGGTGCACTGGAGATACTGAGCATACTGGAGTCACTAGAAGGCATGTGGACTGGAAGTTTGCTGGAGGCACTGAGTATCCAGAGTCTGGAGACGGGCATGGAGGACAGGTGCCAGTAAAGAAGGCTAAATGAAGGTGTTTTTTGTTGTATTTAAGGGCGCAATGGGCTTTGAATGGCTCCCGAGAGATCTGTCCATGTGCCAGAACGGCCGCTCATTCGTTTGGAACATGACCGCAGATATTGCCATAAACACGGTGTAACATAATGATTGTCTGATTCTTACCTGCGTGGCATCTTGGTAGCCCATTTGTAGCTCAAACATTGTTACAGTTGCCCGTTTGCTGCCTTCATATTATCAGGATTGGTGTTTTTTGCCTAAATATTGTTCAGTCATCTTTAGAAGACTTTACTACTATAATTGAATCCCCTGTGTCGCTATTAAACCCTTTAATTCACCATTGTATGTCGTTCACTGATTGGTTGCTACAGGTGGTTTGGGGGGTGGCACAGGACTGGGTGGCACAGGAAAGCTTTCTTTATGGTAGATCAGAGCGAGTCACCTGCCGAAATTACAGGATGATTTCACCGAAGTTCCAGCCAAGGGGAAATTAGTGACTTTGCAGCAAAATCAATTTTGACTAAAGCTCTCCGCTATTCCCTAAATGCCACCATCTGTGCCCTCCCATGCAGTCTCATTTATTAAGTTGGAGATCGGCTCTTCAGAAGCATTAGAAGAACACTTACAAAGATGAAATCTGGAATGTATTTTACGGTAATTACGCACTTCAAATCTGCTAGTAACAAGGGCTAGGCTACACAATGCCAGGTTTCTGAGCTTCCAGGGGCTCAGCTTCGATAAAGCTTCTCCTCCTTCAAAGAGAAGCCGGAAGAGGTCTACACTTGTCCACACTTAGATGATTGGTGAGGTTCTTCTCATCAAATTCTCCCAGCAGACCAACCTTCAGCCACAACTTCAACTTATCTTTAGGTGTCTCGGCTCACCTTCAGAACATAGAGGTTCTTAACCACGTGCCCTATAGCAAAAAGACGGCGGCAAAGTGGTTTCAAAATCCTGACCGGGCGTCATATGACGTCCTCAGGATTTTGAGCCGCTGCGCGCCCCCGGGGGCGCGCATCGCAGCGATCGTTGTTTTTCGGTGTGTCAGTCTGAAACCCCGCAACTACGATCTTGGTAAAGAGTCTCCGACGGCGGCTCTTTACCACGTGATCAGCCGTGTCCAATCACGGCTGATCACAGTGTAAATAGGAAGAGCCGTTGATCGGCTTTTCCTCACTTGTGTCTGTCAGATGCGAGTAGAGGAGAGCCGATCGGCTGCTCCTCTGACAGGGGGGGGGTCTGTGCTGATCGATTATCAGCACAGCCCCCCCCCCCCCGAGGATGCCACACTGGACCACCAGGGATGCCCAGCACCAGGTATGCTACCCTAGACCACCAGGGATGCCAGTCAGTGCCCACAATGAATGCCAATCAGTGCCCACAATGGATGCCAATCAGTGCCCACAATGGGCATCACTGATTGGCATGCATTATTGTTTGGCACTGATTGGCATCCATTGTGGGCACTGACTGGCATCCCTGGTGGTCTAGGGTGGCATACCTGGTGCTGGGCATCCCTGGTGGTCTGGTGGCATCCCAGATGGGCACTGATAGGCGGCATTGTATTGTATTATATTGTACTTATGGATGCCAATGGCATCCATCAGTACAATATAATACAATACAATACAATGCCGTCTATCAGTGCCCATCTGTGCCCCACCTATCAGTGCCCATCCATGCTGCCTTGCTGCCTATCAGTGCCCATTCATGCCCATCTTTGCCTCCTATTCATGCCCATATGTGCCGCCTATCCATACCCATCCATGCCACCTATCCATGCCAATCCGTGCCAGCTATCAGTGCCAATTTGTGCCACCTATCGGTGCCCATTTGTGTCGCCCATCAGTGCCACCTATCAGTGCCCATCAGTGCCACCTATCAGTGCCACATATCAGTGCCCATCAATACCACCTCATCAGTGCCACTTCATTGGTGCCACTTCATTGGTGCCCATCAGTGCCGCCTTATCAGTGCCCGTCAGTGAAGGATAAAACTTACTTATTTACAAAGTTTTGATACTGAAACAAAAAAAAACATATTTTTTTTTTCAAAAATGTCTGTCTTTTTTTATTTGTTTAGCAAAAAATAAAAACCGTAGAGGGGATCAAATACCACCAAAAGAAATCTCTATTTGTGGGAACAAAATGATAAAAATGTCATTTGGGTACAGTGTAGTACGACCGCGTAATTGTCATTCAAAGTGCGGCAGCGCTGAAAGCTGAACATTGGTCTGGGCAGGAAGGTGTCTAAGTGCCCCCCTGGTATGGAGGTGGATAAATAGAATGTTTCTTCTCACAGGTCTCAGAAAGCTGGAGATTTTTTATAAAGCTCACCTGAAATCTACACTTCTAAGCCACAGCTGCCAAAAGTGAAGATTTGCTTTGTTAAAAGGAATTTAAAAATGTTAATTGCACCTAAATAGTAGTATGAAAAACAAACTTTTCTGTCTGGATTTTAAAACTTTTTTGTCTGGATTTTTTTTTTTGTGGGTACGGGCATGTGCCTAGACACTCCTGTTTTGCAGCCTCATAGCTGTACATGTGTGTAGGCCGGCGCAGTCTACTTTCTCCACTGTAGGGGGCGTTCTTCCACAGCGGCATTGCAGCCGGAGAGGAAGTTAAGAGGAACATGGTTCCTCTAAAGGTTGCCTGGGTCACTGGGGAAGCTATCCACCAGTTAGATGCTGCCTTACCATGTGACCCTAGCAGCCATCTTGGATCAGGCAGAGCCTAGTTAAGGCCCTGGCTCCCAGGGATTTTTGCGAGTGTGTAAAATTGGGACAGAACTAGATGTAGGGAAAAGTTCCTGATGAGGAGGGAAAGCGTAGGGGCTTGAAACTCTGAACATACAATAAATGTGGGGAGTTTGGGACTTTAGATGAAACACATAGTTTATGTGTCTCTATCCCTGGTTCAGATAAACAAGAAAATTTGGGACTTTAAATGAGGTAGTTGACTCGTAGAGGTAAATTAGGTGAATTCATGTTTAATAATATGGTAAAAATAGTAAATGCATAGCAATAATACAACTCATGTAAAAAGGTAATATCATATTTGTACATAGGCGCGTTGATAATAGCATCATAAATTCATGGATATATATATATATATATACTCAGCACATAACAATAATAAATAATGTTATAGACTCATGTATCAACTTGGCAGCACAAATTGGGGTTCAATGGGTTAAAAATTGTAGATTGTGTATCTAGATATGAATCCTTATAGGGCACATAGCTACATCCTGAATTCCCGACGCGTTTCGTGTGAAAACACTTCCTCAGGGGCGGATGCTGTAGGATATCTGCAATAAACAAGATGTAATATAGTATTAAACCTAATATTGAAATAAGCACAACAGGACGAGACAATATCCTCAACCCTGAGTACTTACATGCCACAGATAGCGACGGTGTGTGTGGTGTATGTAAGACCAAGGCCAGAAAAGTGGTCCGTCCCGGGAGCTGAGGTGGTCATAAAGCCCCGTAGCCAAAGGGCGCACACGCAGCACCCCCCAAGCACAGATGGCCAGTCTCCAAAGTGCTTCAATAGAGTACAGCGTCTACACGTGTATAGAGAAAGGAACTGTGCCTTATGTATGCCCCCTATGCACAAGGGTTGCCACCAGCGTCACGCTCGCATGTCGGCCATGGGAGGAGTCTGTGATACTTATGTACATGGGAGGAGTCTGTGATACTTATGTACATGGGAGGAGTCTGTGATACGTATGTACATGGGAGGAGTCTGTGATACTTATGTACATGGGAGGAGCCTGTGATACTTATGTACATGGGAGGAGCCTGTGATACTTATGTACACGGGAGGAGTCTGTGATACTTATGTACATGGGGAGGAGTCTGTGATACTTATGTACATGGGAGGAGCCTGTGATACTTATGTACACGGGAGGAGTCTGTGATACTTATGTACATGGGGAGGAGTCTGTGATACGTATGTACATGGGAGGAGCCTGTGATACTTATGTACATGGGAGGAGTCTGTGATACTTATGTACATGGGAGGAGCCTCTGATACTTATGTACATGGGAGGAGCCTGTGATACTTATGTACATGGGAGGAGCCTCTGATACTTATGTACATGGGAGGAGCCTGTGATACTTATGTACATGGGAGGAGCCTCTGATACTTATGTACATGGGGAGGAGTCTGTGATACTTATGTACATGGGAGGAGTCTGTGATACTTATGTACATGGGAGGAATCCGTGATACTTATGTACATGGGAGGAGTCTGTGATACTTATGTACATGGGAGGAGTCTGTGATACTTATGTACATGGGAGGAGCCTGTGATACTTATGTACGTGGGAGGAGTCTGTGATACTTATGTACATGGGATTAGTCTGTGATACTTATGTACATGGGAGGAGTCTGTGATACTTATGTACATGGGAGGAGTCTGTGATACTTATGTACATGGGAGGAGCCTGTGATACTTATGTACATGGGAGGAGTCTGTGATACTTCTGTACATGGGAGGAGTCTGTGATACTTCTGTACATGGGAGGAGTCTGTGATACTTATGTACATGGGAGGAGTCTGTGATACTTATGTACATGAGAGGAGTCTGTGATACTTATGTACATGGGAGGAGTCCATGATACTTATGTACATGGGAGGAGTCCGTGATACTTATGTACATGGGAGGAGCCTGTGATACTTATGTACATGGGAGGAGTCCGTGATACTTATGTACATGGGAGGAGTCTGTGATACTTATGTACATGGGGATTAGTCTGTTATACTTATGTACATGGGAGGAGTCTGTGATACTTATGTACATGGGAGGAGCCTGTGATACTTATGTACATGGGAGGAGTCCGTGATACTTATGTACATGGGAGGAGTCTGTGATACTTCTGTACATGGGAGGAGTCTGTGATACTTATGTACATTGGAGGAGCCTTTGATACTTATGTACATGGGAGGAGCCTGTGATACTTATGTACATGGGAGGAGCCTGTGATACTTATGTACATGGGAGGAGCCTGTGATACTTATGTACATGGGAGGGGCCTGTGATACTTATTTACATGGGAGGAGCCTGTGATACTTATGTACATGGGAGGAGTCCGTGATACTTATGTACATGGGAGGAGCATGTGATACTTATGTACATGGGAGGAGCCTGTGATACTTATGTACATGGGAAGAGTCTGTGATACTTATGTACATGGGAGGAGTCTGTGATACTTATGTACATGGGATTTTTTTCCTTTTTTATTTTTAATAAATTTGCACACATAACTGTGTGTAGGCCAACTAACTCAACATGTTAGACGGCTACACATAGTTATCTTCTCTGGAGTAGCTTCCCAGGTAGAAGTAAACCCAACACTGGGGGTGTAGTACCCGTCAAGAGGGATATTTCTGTATATTATGAAATTTTATGGTCCTTTTGCTTTGTGTTATAATCTATTTGTATACAATAAAATTGATTATTTTATATAAAAAAAAACTTCTTTGTAATGTCCAATGACGGTAGCGATAAAATCCTGTCGCCCCCAAACTACCTACATTTCTTCCAATGCTATTTAGGATGTGGGTACCTGTATATCAGTAATGTTTTCTCTGAGCAATTCTTTAAATATCATTGGGGTTCAGCTGCTCTTCATCATCATCGGGGATTATCTGCTCATCTTTTTTGGGGTCCAGCTGCTCATTTTTGGGGTTTAGCTGCTCTTTATCTTCTATGGGGTTCAGCTGCTCTTCACTATCATTGGGGATTATATGCTCTACAGCTTATTTGGGGTTCAGCTGCTCTTCATCATCATTAGGGTTTAGCTGATCCTCATCCTAATTGGGGTCCAGCTGCTCTTCGTCATCATTGGGGATTATCTGCTCTTCATCTTTTTTTGGGATCCAGTTGCTAATTTTTGGGGTTCAGGGACTCTTTATATTCTTTGGGGTTCAGCTGCTCTTCATCTTATTTGGGGTTTATCTGCTCTTCATTTTATTTGGGGTTCAGCTGCTCTTCATTATCATTGGGATTATCTGCCCTTCATCTTCTTTTGAGGTTCAGCTGATCTTCATCATCATTGGGGATTATATGCTCGTCTTCAGTTTATTTGGGGCTTAGCTGCTCTTCATCTTCATTGGGGTTTAGCTGCTCTTCATCATCATTGGGGATTTTCTGCTCTTTATCTTTTTTTGGGATCCAGTTGCTCATTTTTGGGGTTCAGAGACTCTTTATCTTCTTTGGGGAATAGCTGCTCTTCATCGTATTTGGGGTTTAGCTGCTCTTCAACTTATTTGAGGTTCAGCTGCTCTTCATCATCATTGGGGATTATATGCTCGTCTTCAGCTTATTTGGGGTTCAGCTGCTCTGCACCGTTGTTGGGGTTTAGCTGCTCTTCATCTTCATTAGGGTTCAGCTGCTCCTCATCTTTATTGGGGTTCAGCTGCTCTTCATCATCATTGGGGATTATCTGCCCTTCACCTTCTTTGGGGTTCAGCTGCTCTTCATCTTCATTGGGGTTCAGCTGCTCTTCATCATCATTGGGGATTATCTGCTCTTCATCTTTTTTTGGGATCCAGCTGCTAATTTTTGGGGTTTAGCGACTCTTCATCTTCTTTGGGGTTCAGCTGCTCTTCATCATCACTGGGGATTATCTGCCTTTCATCTTCTTTGGGGTTCAGCTGCTCTTCATCATCATTGGGGATTATCTGCTCTTCATATTTTTGGGGGTGCAGCTGCTAATTTTTGGGGTTTAGAGACTCTTTATCTTCATTGGAGTTCAGCTGCTCTTCAGCTTATTTGGGGATTATCTGCTCTTCATCTTCATCGGGGTTCAGCTGCTCTTCATCTTCATTGGGGTTTTGTGGCTCTTTATCTTCATTGGGGTTCAGCTGCTCTTCATCTTATTTGGGGTTTTGTGGCTCTTCACCTTCATTGGGGTTCAGTTGCTCTTTATCTTCTTTGAGCTTTTGCAGCTCTTCATCTTCGTTGGGGTTTTGCAGCTCTTCATCTTCGTTGGGGTTTTGCAGCTCTTCATCTTCGTTGCGGAACTCCATGATTTGCATAATTCCACCATTATGTATTGGTTTCTTGCATGTCCTCCGTCCTGCAGTCCATCAGTCACTCTCCCAAAACAAGACCCATCACTCCTCCAAATTGAATGAACATCGACCAGTGACATCACTGGACCCAAAAAATCAATCACAGAATGGAATCAATCAGAATTTATATTCAGGGATATCGGGAAGTCCATGAATTTTATCCTCTTGAAGATCTGTCTTCCAGCAGTCTGTCCATAGTAAATTGAGTGATCCCGACTGAATACATTGTGAAGAGTTCATTTATTCAGGGCCTGGAATATGAAGAGCACCTGATAATTGACAAGCCAACATCTGTTCCGGGATTATTGGCTCATATTTAACTGCCTGTTCGATCGGTTAGGAAGGCAGATGCTTGGGTACATATGTAATAAGTCACTTAAATGATTTACGAAAATATCTGTTAACTGCTTTATTAGTCGTTAAATTTACTGTGAGCGAGGAGCCGAGGGAGTGGATGTTGTTCAATCGCTTATTTGTGTATTTTTCCAGCTTTCATTGGGAAATAATTGTAATTTCTCATGTAAGCCCAAGAAAATGAGCCTCAGAATGAATACAGGGCACAAGGTGTACTGGATGAGGGCTTCAGGCTTTTTATTTGGGCACCACCCCACCCCCACCCGTCCCCACAGCCAACACCTTTGTATCAGCAATCTGGGAACCCCGGCTTGTTATCTACTAAAAATATTCAGAACATCTCACATACAAAAACCCTGATGTATCAAAGTCAATCTATCAGTCAATCACATGGCGGCAACTCAATGCGTTTAGGCATCTAGACGAGGTGAAGGCGACCTGCTGAAGTTCAAACCGAGCATCAGAATGGGGAAGGACCATGGTGGAAGGACCATGGTGGAAAAAAGAGAAAATATCCAGTGAGTGGCAGCTGGGTGGAGGAAAATGCCTTGTTGACGTCAGAGGTCAGAGGAGAATGGGGCAGACTGGTTCCAGATGATAGAAAGGCAACAGTAACTCCAAAAACCACTCGTTACACCCAAGGTGAGCCTAATACCATCTCTGAATGCCCAACACATCCAACCTTGAAGCAGATGGGCTACAACAGCAGAAGATCACACCGGGTGCCACTCCTGTCAGCTAAGAACAGGAAACCGAGGCTACAATTGGCGCAGGATCACCAAAATTGGAGAATAGAAGATTGGAAAAACGTTGCCTGGTCTGAAGAGACTGGATTTCAGCTGCGACATTCAGACGGTGGGGTCAGTTTGGCGCATGGATCCATCCTCTCCTAGGGACTTTTTTTTTGCCACCTTTGGGAGAGCCCACTACAGTCTGACTCAGGATTTTACTCCTGTTGAGGGGTTCCTGCATTGAAGTTCATTTATCCTACATTCAAGGGGGGGGGGGGGTTGGGGTTAGACCCTGAAGAAGCAGATCAGCTTTAATGTCCTCTGTTGCATTTTTGCTCATTCCTTATGAAGTAATCCAAGGCTCCCCCTCGCCCCACCCAAGATAAATCAGCAAATAAACTGTGAAAAGACATGCATGGCCTGTTTTCTGATTTGAGTGACTGTGAACTGCTGTGTGCCTGGCTGCCTTGTGTCTAGCAGGGAATGGAACCTGGGACCAAACAGTCAGCCCGGTCTGGGGTCTGTGCTACATACATGACCAGTCTTGCTGTCTTCTAATACGGTGGGGGAAGTATGTACTGTTGTAGCAACGTAAACTCTTGGCATGGTCTGTACACATTTTTAGCTATTGCCATTATTTTAGAGGAGTTTTTATCAAACACAGAACCCAAGCTATGTCAATAAGGATAAAGATTAGCTTGACCTTTTTGACACATTTGACCCATGGCATGTATGAAACCCCAAAGAAGATGGAAGTAGAAAGGGTTTCACCCATGTGGGAATGTCTAACAAACTTCCTAAATAAAGAGCCAGCAGCCCAGACTGGAAGGGGGACTTCATCCAAGGGCAGGGGAGGGCTGTCAGCCTTAAGCCAGGGGGGGTAAGTCCAGTCAAGTGGCCCATTGAACCACCGAATCAGCTCACCATTCATGCCCAGCTGGTTTTTCAATGCAGCCTCACCAGCGCTCCTAAATGCAGCCTCATCAGTGCCCCTCAATGCAGCCTCATCAGTGCCCATCAGTGCTGCTTCATTAGTGCCCATCAATGCCGCCTCATCAGTGCCCACCAATGCAGCCTGACCAGTGCCCATCAATGCAGCCTGATCAGTGCCCATAAATACAGCCTCACCAGTGTCCATTAATGCAGCCTCACCAGTGTCCATAAATGCAGTCTCTCACCTGTGTCCATAAATGCAGCCTCACCAGTGCTCACCCATGCAGCCTCACCAGTGCCCATCCAATGCAGCCTGATCACTGGGGCAGGGTGAATGGGGGGGGATGGGATGGGGGGGTGGGATGGGGGGGATGGGATGGGGGGGGTGGGATGTGGGGGTTAGCTGGGGGTGTCAGGGTCGCTCACCTGGCAGCTCAGCTTGCACGCCACGTCCAGCGCCAGCCAGTGCCCAGCTCCACAACCGGAGACAGTCACGCGCACCCTGCCTACAAGACTCTGGTCTCTGGGGGTTGCAGTTTCCTCTGCACTGCTTGGGAACTTGAGTGCGGACTACAACTCCCGTAATACAACACCGGCCACCAAGGCCGTGCCCCCGGCCCAACTTCCTACAGAAGTCCGTTTTCAATGTACGTTAGGGCGGCCTGGGGGGCAATTGCCACTCTGCCCCCCGGCCCAGCCCTGCCCTGTCCAAGGGGGACACTAAACCTGCACTACAAGACAACCAGATCAACATGCTTCTTTCCTTCGAATGCTTACGTAAACCCAACATTCCATATTCCAGATATGTGGCTGCTGTACCGTGTACTGTATGGAAAAGTCTCCTGTTCTCTTTGTATTGCTTCCTGACAGTCCCTCTGCTTTCCTATTAAAACTGACCACGCTAAACATGAGAACACAGCATGGTCGTTCTCTAGCTATGCTGGGAAGGCAGCCGACTCTCCTCCATTGATTAAACTTGTTCTGATACGCCCCCCCCACCTCCCAGCAATTCACTGGGAAGATCAGTGTGCCGCTGCTTCTCCTCCCCGGCTCTTATGCAGCTGAGGAAATGTGATCAGGCAGGATGAGACTCAGCCACTGTGGGAAGATAGCAAAATGTGACACAGGATTCATATTTAGAGTAAATGCGATGTCCCAGACTAGTGTTTATGGGCAAAGAAAGCTGTGGATTTGTCTTTCTCTGGATTCTGCAGCTCTGGAACATTCAATCCTGTGTCCGGGTGTTGCTAGACACCTGCAATCTGGCTGAGTATTCAGGTGTGCAGGGTC